>CM067338.1:51248819-52448819 GCA_034376525.1 Nicotiana benthamiana | reverse complement strand
AAATTGTGAGTTTTGCGGGTGAAGGGGGAGGTTAGTTCGTGTTCCCCGTGGACATCGCTTGTCCTGCTTGACTTTGTTTTCAGTAGTGTTTTGTATCATTGGGGTAGCATTGCTAAATGAAGCAACTTTGATAATACACATGCATGATTTAATAAAAATGTAACATAAATACATAATTGGAAATAGTTTTCTTTAGATGAACCAACGACTGCGACGCGGTTCAAGACATTGAAACCTCATTCGCTCTAGAAATTTGAGGGTACTCCTCAAAATTCTGCCCCAGTTTACTAGGCTTCTGCTTCTGACGGCTGCATGTGATAAAGGGCTGAAATCAACTTCGTAATTTTGAGGGTCCTCCTCAAAATTCTACCCCAGTTTTCAACAGCAAGTGGAATGAAAATTTATTGAATAATGACCGAACCCATGGGGTTGCCTACATATCACCTCTTAAACGGGAATTAGGTCAGACATAGTTCAAATTACATCACAAAAGAAATCATAAACAGTTTACACATAGTATCGCTTCACTGCATCTGAATTGATCGGTTTTGGCCAAACTTCTCTGTCCATTTCTGCAAGTATGAGGGCTCCTCCTGTTAGAACCTGGCAAACCATGTACGGGCCCTACCATTTGGGAGAAAATTTTCCTTTGGCTTCATCTTGATGCGGAAAAATCATTTTTAACACCATCTACCCCGTTGTAAATTTTCTTGGCTCGACTCTTTTGTTGAAAGCTATGGCCATTCTGTCTGATAAAGTTGATTGTGACAAACTGCATCCATTCTTTTCCCATCTATAAGAGCTAACTATTTGTAGCGACTTTTTACCCATTCTGCATCCTTGAGTTCTGCTTCTTGTATGATCCTTAGGGAGGGTATTTCTACCTCGGTGGAAATGACTGCCTCTATACTATACACCAGCATATGGGGAGTTCCCCTAGTTGATGTGAGAATTGTGGTACGGTACCCCAATAAAGCAAATTATATCTTTTCATGCCACTTCTTATGCTTCTCTGTCATTTTGCTTAGTGTCTTTTTCATATTCTTATTGGTGGCTTCTATGGATCCCTTCATACGAGGTTTGTAGGCTGTAGAATTCATATATTTGATTTTGAAGGTTTCACACATCGTATTCATCAACTTGCTATTGACATTGGAACCATTATTAGTAATGAGTGACTCTCGTATTCCTAATCGACAAACGATACAGTCGCGGACAAATTCTGCCACTTCTTTCTTAGTTAATGCCATGTTAGATATTGCTTTTACCCATTTAGTGAAATAACTAATTGCCAACAGGATGAACCTGTGCCCATTTGACGCGGCAGGTTCAATTGGTCCAATAACATTTATCCCCCAAACGGCTAACGGCCATGGTGAGCTTGTTGCATTAAGCTTATTTGGAGGTACTTTTGTTATATCTGCATATATCTAATAGCGATGGCAGTTTCGCACATATTGGATGCAGTCCGTTTCCATAGTCATCCAAAGATAACCCGCTTGGAGTATCTTCTTAGCTAAGACAAAGTCGTTCATATCCGAACCACAGGTCCCTGCGTGAATTTCCTCTAATATCCCGGATGCTTCCCTTGCTTCAACACACCTTAGTAATTCAAAATCTGGAGTCCTCCTATATAGGATTCCTCCGCTGTGAAAGAAATTGTTGGATAACTTTTGAAGTATGCGCTTCTGAGTAGTGTTTGCAAGTTCTGGATATTCTCCTTTTTCCAAGTATTCTTTGATGCCATGAAACCAAGGCTTCCCATAAGCTTCTTCTTCGACATGTGTATAGTAAGCTGGCTGATCATGAATCTTCACTGGAATAGGATCTATGAAGTTCTTATTTGGATGTTGAATCATAGATGATAGGGTTTCCAATGCATGGGCAAATTCATTATAGACTTTAGGAACATGCCGAAACTCTGTCTTTGTGAATCTCCCTTCCTCAACTCTTGTACATGATGCAAATACAGGAGTATCTTGGAGTTCTTAGCTACCCATTCTTCTCGTACCTGATGTATAAGCAAGTCTGAATCCCCAATTACTAGCAACTCTTGAAGGTTCATGTCAATGGTCATCTTGAGTCCAAGGATGCAGGCTTTGTACTCGGCCATGTTGTTGGTGCATGGGAATCAGAGTGTTGTAGATACCGGATAATGCTGGCCAGTTTCTAATACGAGGACTGATCCTATGCCAACTCCATTGAAATTCACTGCTCTGTCAAAAAATATTCTCCAACCGTCATAGGATTTTGCAATATCTGCTCTTATGAAGGATACCTCTTTGTCAGGAAAATACATTTTTAGGGGTTCGTATTCTCCGTCCACAAGATTTTCTGCAAGATGTTTTGCCAATGCCTGTCCTTTGATGGCTTTCTCAGTTGCGTAAACAATGTAAAATTCACTTAGCAGGATTTGTCACTTGGCTAGCTTGTCAGTGGGCATAGGCTTCTGAAAGATGTATTTCAACGGATCCATCCTTAATATGAGATAGTTAGTATAGGCACAGAAATAGTGCCTCAATTTTGAGCTATCCAAGTCAGAGCACAACAGTGCGTTCTAACAGAGAATACTGGGCCTCGTACGGGGTGAACTTCTTGCTAAGATATAAGGCCCCGAAAATTTTTGCTAAGTAGACTATGCTTTCATGGTGCTACGTACTCTAATTATAATATTTTATGTTCTATTAACATGGTGTACATTAATTGGACTTGGTAAATAAGTGTACAAGTCTTGTGGTAAGTAATTTGGGGTCCAAGGAAGGGCCTAAGTCTAAGCCAAGTTGGAAAATTTCATAACAAACGAAAGTTGCAAATGAGTGCGCACAAGACCTCACTTTGGACCATCATATATTCCGTTATATCATGCTTTGTGTGCTGCATAACCTATTATGTGAAAGGTCTTTGAGTCTCGTTTCCAATGCTTCAAACCGTTCATCATTCAGACATTCCTACACAAAGTTATGACTAAATAACCAAAGCAGCGCAGAAATTTGCACTACCGCGGCGCCCCATGCAGCGCCCGGTGCTCCGCGCCAGTGTACATTCCGGTATGGTCCAAAATTTCATTACTAGACACATTTTGCACTGACTCCCCGTGTCACGCAGTGCCCTACGCGGTGCGATAATGCAAAAAAATGGCGTTTTAAGACCTGAACCCCATTTCATTTAACTCATTTGGGGTTTGTTATTTTGGGATTTTCTGGAGCTTTTAGAGAGAGAGGGAAGAGCAATTCTAGAGAAAGGAAGAAGCTCAAGTGCCTTGTTCATCAAAAATCTTGTCCAATCCTTCAAAATCCAACAAGAAATCCTTCAAGTTCTTCATCTAAGAGGTAAAATTCTACACCCTAGACTTTAGTTTCGAGTTTGGGGTATAAGATGGGATAATTGAGGTATGATTCTTGGGTGTATTAGTATTTTGTATACATGCTTGTACAAATTAGGTTTATGGGAAGATTATTGAAAATAAATAAGCAAAGATTGGATGAGGAATAAAGGAAATCTTGTAAAAGATATTTGAAATCAAGATGCTCAACTAGTATTTGATAAAATGCTCAAATGAGCTAGAATTATGAATATCTTCCTAATTTGTGTTCAATTTTGCTATGTCTCAAAGTAGATTGGGATTTCTAGAATTTTCGGAACGTTGTAGTAACTTAAGGAAAAGCTCTTTGAGGTATGTATGAATAAAACCCCGTCTTTTAGATATTGAGTTTCCGTGGTGCCTGTGTAAATGTTGTAAGTTCAAAATATAATTGATGCGATACTCATTTTGTTATGTTAAGTGAATTATTGTTGAGAAAAGGTATGTGGTGGGTACTTCTTCATCTGTTTAATATGTTATTCTTGGTAAATGAGGGTATGTGAAGAATGTGAACAATGTGCTAAAATGCCTAGACTTCAAGTCAAGTTTAAATTGAGATTTTGATGCCAAATGGTATGAGAAAACTCATTATCAATGATCCTCTAAATTGTTCTTACGTGTAGCAAATGTATTTGATTGATTGTACCTAGTTGTTTGTAATGTATAAAGATGTTTGGAAGTGAAGTAAGTGACTGTGTAAATGTGGTAAGACTGAACATTGGACTCTTGTTGTGATTGATACTTTACACGAATTGGTGTTGTGACCCGATATTTGTAAAAGATGCATTCTAATATGATCAATGTGCTATTGTTGACAACTTAAAAAGGGTGCAAGGAATATGAATCATGTATTGAAATGCTAATACCTTAAATTGAGATTGAGTTGATTGTATTATGCCAAACTGTGTGAAATCCTCTATGTATAGAGATTCTTGAAGTAATCAAATGAATTTATGAAATATAGTGTGGCCAATGTGTCGAGAACATGAATTATAATTGTACCTAGTGATTCCTAAGACATGAGAAAATATGAAACTGATTATGAAATGAAACTTGACTTTGCTTTCCATAAGTGACTTCAATAATAAAGTGTCTTAAAGGCTTTGTACATTTATGCCATAATTGGCCGTTCGAGATAATGTTTTGCCTTATGAGTACATCCAATGTGATGCGGGTTGTTACATACTTCGAAGTTGAAATTGATATTGATGTGAAATATGGGAAATAAGAGATTGAGTTATGAAATGTGGCCTTTTGCAAAGTATGATGTGTTATTTTTTTTCGCAATCCGCTAGGCAATCGCCTAGGGCTAGATTTTATATTATTAAATAGAAAAAAATACAACTAAATTACAAGGTCCAAAATAATTACAAAAAGAGAGATACAATTTGATAGTTATAATCTTCGTGTTACCAAAGTTATCCTTAATACTTAAGTTTGATATCACAAAAATAAAACTATATTTAGGGTGTGATGCCAATCAACGTATCTTGGAATAGCTGTATTAATTGTTGACAAGCCCTAGCGATGTCACCTTTCCTTCCTCAAGGGAATGAGCACGAAGTTCTAATACCACCCTTAGAGGTTGTAATGAGTGGCATCGCTTTAGGACCTCGCTGTGACAAAAGATGGCCATTCGCTCAACGAGGGACATAACTCTACATGTTGTTTACCATTCATGAAATGAGGCGAAAACTGGCTGGAATGCAGCCTGTAAACAGCAATAGCGATGCTTGATGTGGCTTCCAATGCAAAATCTGCTACATTGTCATGGTTGTAACGCTAAAGCAGAAAGACCAAGACTGGCTGCATTCAGTCGTAAATTGTTGATTAGTAATCCACGCCTTGCATTGGAATTTATCAAAAGCAGCCTTACAAAGCTGCCTTCCTTCTTGTTTTGTGAAACCAAACTGAGCAGCCATACATTTTATTATGTATGCTGGTCAGCAGATCAATTACCACAGTGAAGGTGCGATCATATATCGGACTCATTTCTTGAAACAATTGCCTATAGCAGCAGTGTGCGACTGGCTGAAAACGAGATAGCATGATCACTTTTCCCGATTGACGATTGAAGCATGTATGGTGTATTGCATCGGATCAGCAGAAAGGTTCAAAGATCACATGAAGCAGTGTGCGATCATAGCAGCAAACATAACAGCAGCGTGCGATCATACAGCATGTCCCAAACCTCGATCATGCGACAGCGTGCAGGATGCGTGCGATCGTGCAGCAGGAGTTCACTTTCCTATACCAGCTGGCTGGAATCGAGATCCGGATCAGCAATACTGGAAAATTGGAAAAGGTGGCAGCGTGCGACATAGCAGCAGACTAAGACCATTACTTTTCCAGCAAAAAACATGCCACTTCCTCCCAGATATATCGCAAATAATATTCCAGCGTGCGACAATACAGTATCATACATGAAGCAGCGTGCAATCAAACAGCATGCTAGACCGAGAATGAACCAGAGACAGCATGCGCGATAGAGACAGCATGAAGCAGAGTGCAATCGATGTGAGCTTGAGGCAGCAATCACTGCAATCGGAAAAACTGTCTAGCTTGAAAATGTGATCTTGAAGACAACAGTTACCCCAAAATTCGATATATTTGTCGAAACAACAATGAATCTCACGCGAGCAGCTGTTGAAAATTTCCAAATTTGAGATTCTGCAGCAGCTTTGTAACATGCAAATGTTGTGTGCAATGGCTGACCATATGTGTGAGAATCATGAAAGCATATATCAATTTTCGTGCATCCAATTTAAAATTCTGTCTTTACTTCCAATTCTCACGCTTGCACTCAAAAGCAGCGTTGTAGCCAAAAGCCGTGCTTGGAAGACTACACAACACCATTCACTAGAAAAATGACAATATTTCTAACGCAGCATGCGTGAAGGCGTGCACTGACATTGTCCAATATGTCCTTACATTTCACGTACTTGAGCTTGCACATTACTTGACCTCCATCTATCCGATTGTTGAGTAATATCATTACAAATTCTGCACAGCATTTTTGTTTGCAGATTTGCTCTTCTCTGTTGAGACCTGTTGATGAAACAGATTCTCTTTCATGTTTGCAAAAAAATGCCCAACATATACTTGCTTATCATCCATGAGCATTCCATTTAAATTATCCATGGCACCTTGAGCAAATTCTTCATTGTCATATTGTACAAAACCATAACCCTTTGATTGGCCATTAGAATCAGTAGCTATCTTGCAAGAAAGAATGTTGCCAAAGCTTGAAAATGTGTCATGTAAAGCTTTGTTGTCAATTGACTTGTCCAAGTTCTTGAAATACTCCAAAAAAGAGAAAAAAGTTAGTGAAAAAATATTTCTCAAAGATTCCCTTATTGCCTTCCATTTCTTTCTCTACTTTCTTGCAACTCTTATTCTCAGTTTTGTACATTGTAGCTTATCATCATTTACAATCCTCCTACTCAAGATATCAAGATCCCAGAAATGAAAACATTCGATGTTACCACAATCAAGAGCATGGTTTGCCAGGTGGTCTGCTAGGCTGTTACCCTCTCTGAGTATGTGAGATACCTTGAAGTTACACCCCGATTTGAGAAAGTTGATTTCCTCCACCATATCCATAATGTTCCAGTGTGGTTTCCATTGTCCATCTATGATCTTTTGAAGCATCAGTGAATCTGTCTCGAGCCAAACATTTGACATATTCATTGATTTGCACATTCTCATTGCCTCTACTATTGCTGTTGCCTCAGCTTCATTATTAGAGCCCTCCTTAATTTCTCTTCCTTCTGCATATATCAAGTCACCTATGTCATCTCTTAAACAAAACCCAATTGAACTTCTCCCTGGATTCCCTCTACATACTCCGTCAGTATTCACTTTTATCCAACATGTTGGCGGAAATTCCCATACCACTTTATCGACCTTCAGACGGGGTGTATATTGGTCCATCATAGTTAGAAGATCAATCCAATTGTGAGGTACATGAAGTCCTGGTTTTTTCAGTTGTACTAGTGATTGTAGCGTTGATGAAATTTGGTAGATAACTCTATTTAGTGACACCGATTCTCCGTATTTCAAACTATTTCTTCTCTTCCATAACTCCCATACAATGCATGCAGGTAAAGCTTGATAGAATGATTTCAGTCTAGGTACAACTGGAGTCGTCCAGCATTTTGTAATTGCTTGATGTAAAGACAAACCTTTTGAGTGAATTCCTGCTCTCGTTAGGAAGTACCTCCATACAGTCGAAGCTGCATTTGATGTGAAGAATAGATGAACTAGAGACTCCTCCTTAGAATCAGCACAACACCAACATTTAGAAGCAATTGAGTATCATATTCTACGCAAGAAATCATCAAGTGGCAGTTTTGCTTTCCACACCTTCCACAAAAAGAAAGATATCTTGAAAGGTAGGCCTTTGACCCATATCATCCTGTAAGCCATCCTTGGATTTTCTCTTCTTCTCAAATAATCCCATGCAGTTTTTACAGAGAAATGTCCCTTTGGTTCAAGCATCCAGACCGGAATATCTAACTCTGCACATTCTTTTGGTGGAGTAATGTTCTGTACAATGTGATTAGCCCACTCTTCAGGTAAAATTTGAAATAATTTTTCCACATACCATTGTCGATCAAATCATTGACGTTTTGTATGTTTTCATCAATGGGGAATGTTGTTGGAATTTGGAAATATAATGCTCCCATCTCTATCCAATTGTCGAATCAGAATTGAGACGATCCCATTCTCAATTTCCAGTAGAATTGATGCTCAATCAGGCCTCTGCATTGAAGCATTTTCTTCCAAGCGTGGGATCCACCCTTCAAAGGTACTATTACGAGATTTAATTTCTTATAACACTTTTGACACATAAATGCACTCCATAGACTGGGTTTTATTCTAAAATTCCACCACAATTTGCAGAAAAGTGCCTTGGATACATCATGAAGGGATCAGAAACCTATACCCCCTTCCTCATAGGGCATACATAGGTTAGTCCATGATGACCAATGTCTTGTATTTCCTCCCACATTAGTGCTCCAGAACATTTTTGCAAAAATGCTATGTAATTTGGAATGACATATTTAGGAGGATTAACTGCTGATAATATATGAATTGGCATACTTTTCAGAACATTTGCGATCAATACAGCCCTGCCGCCTACCGAAAGGAGCTTTCCTTTCCACGACTGCAGTCTGTCCATAACCTTTGTAATTAATGCCTGATAGTAATCACTCCTTCTTCTTGCATAAAATATAGGACATACAAGATATGTCATTGGGAAGCATTGTTTTCCTATACCAGTAATTCTTTCCACCTTGTTAATCACCTCACCTTTCGTTGAATGATGCAGATATATGGCTGATTTGGCTTTATTAACCAGTTGACCAGATGCTGCTTCATAAGCTTACAGAACCTCCATCACAAGTGTCAGAGACTTTTCATCTGATGAGCAGAAAATGATTGTATCATCCGCATAAGCCAGGTGGTTTATTTTTGGGCTCCATTTAGGAAGTCTAAATCCGCAGAAGAAACGGTTATTATGCAGTGAGTTCAAACCTCTAGACAATGCTTCTGCTGCTAGAACGAATAATGTAGGTGACAGAGGGTCTCCTTGTTTTACTCCCCTAGACGCTTTGAAAAAACCATTTGGTTGTCCATTTATTAGAATAGAGTACCAGTTATTTCCAATCAAATCATCTATCAAGCCAATAAAATCTTCAGGAAATCCCATCTTCCTTAGCACTTTTGTTAGGAAAAGCCATGATAATCTATCATAAGCTTTTGTCATATCTAACTTTATCACAGCATTTGGTCCTGCTTTAGTTCTTACCTTGATATCCTTAATGATTTCTTGAGTTAGCAGAACATTCTCTGCGATATTTCTTCCCTTCACGAAACCTGCCTGCTCCTCTGAGATTATGCTTAGTAATAGTTCCCCCAACCTTTCATGAATGACCCTTGAGAAAATCTTGTTAACAAAGTTACTAAGACTGATAGGTCTCATGTCTGAGAAATTAATCACTTCTTTTTTCTTTGGCAATAAAACCAGATTTGTGTGCGTCACATTCTTTGGAAGCTGGTGACCGCAGAAAAAATACTTGACCATGCCGACCACATCTTCTTTAATGATCTCCCAGCATGATTGGTAGAAGGCTCCAGTGAAACCATCTGGACCGCCTGTTGAAACCCCATTCAGCTCCATTACTGCTTTCTTCACTTCCTCATTCGAAGGTAAGGCCGTCAATCTCTCATGTTCACCAATATCTATCATTGGAGGTACATGGTTTAAAATATCAAAATCATTGGGAAAAGACCTCTCAGTAAATAGCTCCTTGTAAAATTTTACAGCTTCTTCTGCTATTTTGTAATCCTCTTCAATCCAATTACCATCACTATCCTGGATTCTTGATAATTTTAGTCTTTTCCTTCTCCCCTTAACCTGAGCATGAAAAAATTTTGTGTTTCTATCACCATCTTTGAACCACAACATGCATGCTTTTTGTTTCCAAAATAATTCTTCTAATGCAAGATATTTAAGCATTTCAGCTTGAACCTGTCGTAATCTTTGTCTGTTTATCTGAGTAGGATTAATTTCAAATTGATTTTCATGAATCAGTACCACCTCCTCTAGACTTGCAATCCTCTGGAAAATATCCCCATATGTTGCTCTGCTCCAAGTAGAAAGTGCATGTTTAAGCTTTTTTAACTTGTAGTTAAAATTGCTGAAAGGATTTGCACTAAAAATCCCCGTTCCAGGTCTCTTTCACTACATCTTTAAAAGATTCATGCTTTATCCAAAAATTAAGAAATCTGACGACTTCTTAACTGGGGAAGTGTTTTTATTACATTTGAGCAGCATGGGGCAATGGTCAGAGCCTATTTTGGACAAATGAGTTACCTCCAATCTAGGAAAAGTATGTTGTAGTTCATCATTTCCTAGACATCTATCTAGTCTTTTGAATATACAGTTCTCTTCTGATCTTCCGTTCCACCATGTGAAAATGCTTCCTTTAAACCCCAAATCGTTTAAAGAGCATTAGTTTATGCAATGTCTGAAGTCATCTACTTCGAGGAACGAGACTGGCAAGCCACCAAACTTCTCTTCCTCATCCCAAATCACATTAAAGTCTCCTCCGACCAGCCATGGAACAGTAATGTGCGGTGCCATTGAATATAGAGAATCCCATAGCTCAATTCTTTCAGTGCGATCGCATTTAGCATATACTAGCGTTAGGATGAGCTTTGCATGTGTTTCATTGTGCACCAATTTTAAAGTCAACTGTTGATTCAAATTATACAGAATATTAACTTCAAAAATTTCATCAATAAATGCCCAAATCTTGTTTGACACATTCACCACAGCTTGAGCCAAACCAATTCTTGCTCTATATCTCTCCATTTTATTAGACTGCTGCATAGGTTCAATGATTCCTATGAATTGAAATTGATGTTTCCGATGCATTGTAACCAGTCTTTGAAATGCTTGCTTTGTATTTACTGATCTCACATTCCAGATAATGGCATCCATTAGATGTTTTTGTGTTTGGACAGAGTGCTCCTTGTTTTTACTCCCTTGGACTGTGCATTTGAATTCTCTTTTGACTGTTTCTTTTTTTCTTTTTCTGGAAATTTCACAGGTTCAATATGACTTGGAGACAGACCCCCATGCTTGGCAACATTAAGGAAACTTTGAGCAGTGGATTCTTCCTCCAAATCTACATCTCTTATTTCCGCGTGGGTCGCGGTGTTATGTGTTTCTACTGCTGCTTCCTTAATAGTGTTTAGATTTGCATCCCTTATTGCATAGACTTGCACTGATTTGTTTTGGGTTTTGTCTATACTTTGATCTTGATTTGCATCTGAATTTTCTGCTTCACTCAATAGTTGAATCTCATCAATATGCAAATTTCCTCCTGGATCTATGGTATTAATATTTCCCTCTAATGACTTTTTTGTTTCTGAATTTGTGCATTCCATTGCGATTTGACTATCATTTGCATTATCAATGCCTTTAGCCCTTTTGTCCTCGTTTTCCAAGTTTTTTTCTCCCATTTCATCCTCACTATGCATCAAATCTGGAATTTGACCATCTTGTAAGACTTTCTCTGTATGGTTGAGCCATAACTTTTTTGTTTCCCTTTTTTCTTTTTCAATGGCCCTGAATTTGACAAAGTCTTCATCTTCTACCAATTCATTTTCTTTGTTGTTTGCTACTTGTTGCTTATTATTAGGGTTATTGACCTGAATTGCATTATTTTTGAAAACTGCCTGAGCCTATTGTTTAGTTGAAAGATCGTTGATATGCTGCTCTTTCCCCATCCCTTGTTGTATACCAGCTGGATTCTTTTGTTGATTGTTGGCTGACTGTCTTTTGGACAAGCTTGGAGATGTATTCTTTTGTGCTACTTGGGAAGTTGATGCTTCCTGTTCCTTTATCCCATTTTCCACATCTGTGTGCTGAATCTCCTTGTTGCTGTCGGATTTTTGAGCCGTGTATTCCTCTATGACTGCAAGTTGGTTTCTTACATTTTCCTCATCATTTTCTTTTTGTAGCACTTTAAAATTGTTGGTAGTATGGATTTGTTTATTGAAATTAAGATTGTTACCAAGAATTTCTTTGCTTTGTGAAACTGAGGCTTCAGTTTATTTTCCTTTGTTTAGAGTCCTATTGTCACAAACCTCCTTCCATTGATGAAATTGGGGAACCTTAGTGTCCCCATTCTGTCTCCAACCATCTTTTACCAACGCATGATGTGCAGTTGAATCGATTCGACCAATACCCTCCTTCGACACTGCATTATTATGCGCAATTACTCCATTGGAAACTTTTTTACCATTTAAATAGTCCCTAGCATCCCCTTGAAGTTTGACAACCTCATCCTCCTCTAGTCCAGATTTTCAGTTTTAAATCTGCAAGTCTTCTCGTCGTGTCCTTGATGTTTGCAACAAGCACAATATTTAGGAAGATTATCATACACAAATTGTTGATGTAACTTGACAGATTTTCCTGAAACAGAATCTAAAATATGCAGTATGATCTTCTTAGGGTGTTTATCCAGAAGATCTACTATAACCTTTACTCTTGCCGCACTAGGTCTAGATCTGTCTTGCGTCGCTTGTCAAAAGCAAGAGGTTTTCCAACAGCTGAAGCTATTGACAGTAAAGACCTCTTAGCGAATAAATTTGGTGGTAATCATGGAAGAGAAATCCATACAACTGCCTTCGGTGTCTCCTCCTTCGGATTGAAACCGAAAGACCATGGGAATGTTCTGAAAAAATATTCATCGCCTTTGGATTTAAGGTATCCAGTCGTCTTTGAAAGGAAGTGAACATAACCATTAAAAAGATCGAATCTGACCTAGATGCCTAAATTCCAGCAATCCCACATTGCAATGACCTTTAACATTAAATTGCGACGAAAAAAGTCTTCTCACTTCCGATATATCAGGTCTGCCATAAGAAAATTTTAAAATAACGGCTTGGTCCAAACCTTCCTCTCTGGTGAAGTTGTTAACGTCTTCCATAGTGAATTGAATTACTGGATCCTCATGGTCGAAATTAACTGTGCACAGCTCGATTTTTGACTGAACATGTTGTTTATCTTGAATAATTGCAGCATATGATGGCTTTGAACCTTGTGTTGAATCTGATGGAACATTATTTTTATCAGTCTCTCCCACAGTCAAAAACTGGGGAGAGATCTGCGCAGCCACGGCTGTCAAAACCCGGTCAAAGTTTAATCGCTAAATCCAACAATCATCCATTATTCAAAACAGCAGATAAAATATGGAATTGAGTCACAATTCTGAAATTCTTCAATCTACACTAAACTGATTTAATTTAAGATCTTGAAGAAATGGATACTGATTTGGATAAGAAAAAGATGTGGGTATGATCCCAAAGAAAATGGGAATAATGAGAATTGATGGTAGAAACCCTGATTAATGAAGAGAATCATCACTTAGAAAAGGCGTCTCCCATCTCCGATAGGAGAATTTTTCCAATGAGAGCAAAGAGATCATACCGTGAGAGGAGTAAATGACGGACTTGGGTAACAAAATCCCATTTTTTTATGATGTGTTATTGTATTGATTGTTTGCGTATTAATTGATTTACAATTATCTACACATATAAGTGAAAGGTGTGCCTCAATGTGAGTAATGTACCATTCTCGATAATCAGAGAAGTATGAGAAATACAATTATGTGGTAAAATGCTTATGCTATAAGCCAAGATTAAAACAGAGAATTATTCATGCTAACCAGGTGCTCATTCATATGTTCTTGCAACTTGAATTACTCTTGTATATGTCTATGATCACAACTTGCAAGACGCATATTGGAAATGGAAAATTAAGGGATAATGATGGCCCTAAAGGCCAAGGAATTGCTATGATATATGTGAAATAAATATTCAGATAAAATGACTAATGAGAAAGGAACAACGCCTAGGTAAGGCAGCCTAGTCGATAGGGCCGTGATCGGACACCATTCTACACACATAGTATATTGTGCTGATATTGAATTCTTGAAATTGAGAATGAAATTGTAATTGAGGTATAGTCCCAAATGAGGCAACCTAGCCGGTCGAGTCGTGATCGGACTCCGCTCAAGAAAGCGGTGGCATTATGATTAATAAGAAGGAAACAATGTCTTGGCAAGGCGGCCTAGCCGATCGGGACCAGATTAGACTCTGCTCAAGAAAGCGGTGGTATTATAAATGAATTTCTAAAATGAAAAGGAAATATGAGATGTTGATTGGGATGTATGCCTCGAGTGAGGTGACCTAGCCGATCGGGCCGAGATCGGACTCTGCTCATGACGACGGTGTTATTGAAAACAAATGATGAATAGCGTGGAATGTCCCAAACTAAAGACTATGAAAACATAATGTGAAAATTGCATGACACTTTTAATACACACACTAAAGATATGGGAATTTTGTGAAAGTCATAAAATTCTTCGATTTGATGACATTGTGACTGTTAAAACTTTTGATTGACATTTATGATTTCTTTACTCTTGTTTGATAATTCTTTCTAATGAAAAGATATTAAGGATTTATTTGCTATTGTATGATAGTTCTTTCAAACTAGATGACATTTAGTTATACATACTAATGCTATTTAATGGCAATAATGTCCCTTTTGCCTTGCGCACTGTAACATTTTATGATACCGGTTGTTCCACAGCGAGCGACAATGGCCAGTGATAGAAGTATCCTCTTCCTAGTATACTTGGTGAGCCTCACTCTATCTCGGGTTCATGTAATATATCTTTGATCATTTTCTCATCATGTACTTTATATTTGAGGTATAGCCGAAGCCTTGTTGCCAGCATTTCCATATTATTCTTCTTTTATGTTTAGAGGCTCCGTAGACAGGTTGTGGGTGGTGTTTGGTATTAAGAATTAAAGTAGAAATGTTTATGCTTGGCAAAAATTGATAAAACTTGTAATATTTTTGATAATTGTGATATAAGTTGTTAATGAAATACTTTATAAAGCTGATTAATGGAGTTCATATCCTCTTTATTCATGAACTAGTTTGGGTAGAATGAAACCTAATAGGGTTGCTCAGTCGGGTTTACTCACTTGAGCGCCTGTTTGCGATTCTCGGATTTTGGGGCGTGACAAACTTGGTGTTACACCTCCTTTTTCACTACACCCACAAGGCGTAGAGGAGTTTTTCCAATTAAAGGACAATCGAAACGGAATTTAGTTATTAATTATTCAAAGTCCCCACTTGGGAGATTAATGGTGTCCCAAGTCACGGGTTGAATCCCGAACTGAGGAAAAATATGACTCTGTTAACAGTATGCGAACCAGAAATCCGAGTAAGAAATTCTGTTAACCCGGAAGAAGGTGTAAGGCATTCCCGAGTTCCGTGGTTCTAGCACGGTCACTCAACTGTTGTATTTGATTTTATCTGATTTTAATACATGCTAGCTTATGTGCCTTTTATTTGTAAATCACTTTTATCATTGTTTATTATTAAAAGAATTGCGACGTCGTAAAAACACAATCCGAACCACGTCGCGGTCAATGCACTCGTGGTTGTCAACACTCTCGACTTCGTCAAGATTTGGATTTGGGTTGCATTAATGAGCACGGTGTTTAAGGAAGTAAATTAATTAAATCGTGCCTGAAGGTTCTAACGTAATATTACTTTGGGAAAGGCCGTTGAAATTTTCTAAACAGCCCTCCCAAGTTCTAATCATTTTTAATAACCATTTATTGAGGGCCCACCATTTATTTTTGTTCAGTGAGGCTCGGCTCAATTTGTAAACCTCTTTTCGATCATGATTTATTTTATAAGAATTACGACATCATAAAAATGTGTTTCGAACCACGTGGCAACCAATGCACCCGCGATTGTCAACTCATTTCGACTTCGTTGAGATTTGGATTTGGGTCGCATCAATGCGCACCTGATTTTAAGAAAGTAATTTAATTAAATCGCACCTAAAGATTCTAACGCATTCTTATTTTTGGGGAAGACCATGAAATTTGCTAAACAGCGCTCCCAAATCCTATGTAATTTTATAGAACATTTATTGAGGGCCCCGCAATTTATATATTTTATTCGGCAAGGCTCGTCTTAACTAAATCTCAACATATTTAGTTAAAGGTCAATACTAAAGGGACTATGATTTTCTAGTATGGGAAATCGAGCAAATATACTACTGCCTCACTATTTCTTCAATGTTTCTTCCTATATATGCTCAAAGTAAAAACACTAAAAATCTACAATCAGATATTTCACCACTTTTAGGCGCAATAGTATAAGCAAGCTATGCCAGAATTAACATCAATTAGATCACATTTGGTTACAATTCAACGCTAGTCTAACAAAATAATATACAAATAATCTTCAACATAGAAATCGATGAAGCAATAACCGTATAAGCACTAAAACAAAATAAAAAGCACTAAAGAAAGTGTAACATCTAAACAAACGAAAAATTCTTACACCAAGAAATTGCATGCTTATACCAGAAAATAGTGCATAAAGTAACGCCATTTAACAAAATATAATCACAATCATTACCACTTCTACTAATATCAATAGTATTAAAAATCCGATTAGGTATATGAGTAAATAAATAGCGCAAATATTGTTCATATTCATGTTTGAATTTATAAATATCGGCCTTAACTGTTGCGCGAGGCCAACCTTTATAAGTAGGATTAAAAACTCTTCTAATATTAATGAACCCAGTTAGGATTAGAAGCAAAAGTAAGCACATAACAGTAATCATCTTTGCTAATTCTTCACGATCTCTATTTGGATCGTAATATAAAATACCTCCAGTGACGGTGTTAATTCCTGGTTGAACTAGATTTGAACCTGTACTAGTGTTAATCGCAGAATCTACACTTGTCCCCTCTTGCTGCGCTTGCATTTGAAAAAATCTAGCCTTATCTCTAGGGTGTATTTTTATGTGCCTAGTAAAACTACCCCAGCCGCTATGGTCTCCAGTAAATTTATGAACCAGTAACTTCCCACAAGTTTTACACTTAGCCTTACTTTTTTTTTCAACAATCCACTAGGCAAGCGACTAGGGCTAGTTTTCATTAATAATAATAAAAAGAAAATTACATCAAATAGGAAAAATAAAATAAGGGAGGACTATCATCGGTATTGTTACCCATATAACAACAACCGGCGTAAACCTTACCTTATTAATCCTATTTAGGCCATTAAAAGCCTCAAGAAATAACAAGCATGCAAAAAGAAAGAAGTAGCAAAAACTAAGAAAAGTATGATCATCACAGAGTTTATAACATGCTCTGTGATGATATTACATAGAGAAATACTAATGAGATGGAAAATTAAAAAGTTGAAGAAGTCATGTTGTTGCTCTCTTTTCTCCAATTTTGTGAAAAATACAATTTGTAGATTAATAACTTCGTCCACAATTTTTGTCAATATTGCTTCAAAATTCATGCTTTGTTCCTTGATCGATTGGACTTTGTAATAATTGTTTGAGTGCCCTGTTTTTGTTTTGCATTTCTTATTGAGGGTCTCCTTATGTTTGCATCTTCAAACACCCTGCCTTCCCAACTTCTATCCCTTTTACGAGACTTCTTACTTGTTTTACTATGCATTGGTGACAAATCACCTTTTCTTGACGCATCTGCCCGGCATTGCGTTAAGATATCGTCTTCCTCCCCTTCTTCATATATATGTTAACGTTACTTAGTTCTCTTACTTGAGTAAAAAAATTCCAAACTAATGATGTTTCTTGACGTTTAGAAGGTTGTCTATTAAAAGTTGGAGTTTCTACTGGTGGGTCGGCCGGTGCATTACTTGAGTTATGAACAGGACTAGTAGGTGTATCACCTAAATATGGTGCTTGAGTTTCATCATCATCCTCATTTTCCTCTAAGATAGGTTCATTAGGATAAAAAGTATTCATAATTTCATCATCTAATCTATCACCTACTGCAACATCCTGTAGAAATTCACTATTGGTAAATTGAAAACAAGGGTGATCACTATCAAGCATTACGGGAGGAGGAGGAGGAGGACGTCTAGGATGGCGACTACTTTCAACTTGTCTATCTTTTGTAGGTCGGGGAGCCGGGGGAAGGGCAGTATTATGGCCACTACTTTCATCGATTTTACCTTTTCCTTTACCAAACATTTTTTTCAAAGAGAATGCCATATTAATTATAATTATGCAAACTAAACCACACAAAAATATATTATTAAAACGTAATAGTTGAAACGAGTTTACCGGATTGCCGAAGCCCTTCTTGAAAATTGAAAATTGTTGAACACTTGAAAACTTCAATTCAACAACTTCACAATTTTTCACAAATTTTCAACAATAAATTAAGCAATTGTAGTAGAAAGAATGAGAGGGATTGAGAGATATTGATGAATTGGTGAATAAATGCAAGAATGAGGGGGTATTTATAGTTGAAAATGGGAAAAAGTATAATTATATAAAGTTTGGAGTTAAATTAAAGTTTGAGGGCCAAATGACCATTTTGTAAACTTTCAAACTGCCATATTTTCAGCCCAAAATGGCTATATTTTAAATATGGCAGTTGCTGATTTTTAAAACAAAAAAAATTTGAAAAATAGCCGTTAGGCCCGCTTAGGCTCGCCATGCCCGCCAGGACCGGCCCTGGCCCTGCTGACGGTCCCGGGCCTAGCGGTCCCGGGCTCACGAGCTAATGGTCTCGGACCGGCACGTCACAGACCTACATGTTACACTAGGACCAAGACCGGCCCACCAGGCCCACCAGGACCGCGGGCTCGGTCCGGTCCGATTCAGGCCCGGGCCACAGTGCAATGTTAATTGTAATACATTTGTTCTCCAGGCGGGCTCCTGATTTTAAAACTTGAAGTATTCCTCTGTTCTCCAGGCGGGCTCCTGACTGCACTAAAAATAGACAAAACAAAAAAAAAGCTTTTTGCCCCAGTTTGGAAAAGTGGGGCTTGTTACCAAATACTAATAAGAACAACTGAAATGCAACTTTAATAATTTAAAGACTGAAATGTATCTTAAAATTTAAAATTTATCTTAGGTGAAAAATTCACCAGACTAAGATTTTCATCTTAGGTGAAAGATTCAACAAACTAAGATTCTTATCTTTTATCTTAGGTGAAAAACTCATCAGACTAAGATTTTCATCCTAGGAGAAAGATTCAACAGGCTAAGATTTTGACTCTCTTATCTTTGGTGAAAAATTTATCAGACTAAGATTTCATCTTAGGAAAAATATTCAACATACTAAGATTTTTTTCTTAGGTGAAAGATTCAGTAGACTAAGATTCTTCATCTTAGGAGAAGTATTCATCAGACTAAGATTTTTCGTTTAACCATTTTCCTCCAGACTTGCTTTAACTGCCTTCTAACTTGAATTATCCTCCTTCAGAACCACTTCCTTGTTTGTCCTCCTTAAAAAAATCACTTCCCTAAAAGCTAGTGTTTCATTCCTCCAAAAATTACTTTTCTTAAAACTGGTGTTACTTTCCCGACAACTACTTCCCTCTCTTTTTCTCTTTTTAAAACACTTGTATTGACCTTCATGTTCTTCAGATGGGTACCCGACTTCAAGAAAATTTATTGCCCCGATTTGATCATCCTCCTGTAGCATATGTTTCCGCCATCAATGATATATCCATGCCCCTGTTTCAAATCAAAGAAATACCCGAACTTCACCACGCGACACTCTCAGCGGGTAAATCCGGAGAAGGGGAACTTCAACTAAGAAAGAATAAGAATAAGCAGAATTGCTTAAGTAAGGTAGTCGATTCTTTTTTTCGGTATACTTAAAGTGTGGTGGTTGGTTGTGGTACTCCTGCAGGGAATGGCTTTCCTTTTCTCTTTTCCATGCTTTGCATTGTCCAACCATCTTTGAAACTTGGCTAATAATTTCCGTTCTTCTTAACGACTACCTCTCGATTATTACTTCTAATCTTCTTATCTGACCCCATATGTTTTCTTTGACAGCTGATCCTTCTTGACGATCTTGCTTTTTTACTGATTAACCACTTTCTACGTCATCTGTGCCACCAAAATACCTTTTTTCCCATTCATATCCAATATCTGCTGTTTGTTACACTGCTCATGAACTGGCATTTTCCTAACCTTTGAGTCTTACATGAATTCCCAAATTACGTCTATTGCCCCTACAGTATGTTGTTGATTCTTAAATCACAACCCCTAGCCCCTTGACCCTGAAGTCTATTCCTCATTCGCTTGACCCTTGTCGCAGAAAACATCTATTCTTCGTTAAAACCCAATACCCTTTATTTGTTGCATTGCTCATGAACTGACGCCTACCAAATTTTTGTGTTTCACCAGGATCCCCAAAACATGTTGATTATTACCAGCTCAGTGCTCTTGTTGTTTTTCTTCCCTTGTGACACTTTGATATGCTAGCTAAACCCCATCTGTGCATTCGGAAAGATGGTGGTATATTTTGAAGTCATTTCTCACTTGTTATAACCAACAGACTCAGAAAGAAGAAGTGAACAAACAGAAGAACAAAGTGAAGGAAAAAGCAAAGAGATGATTCCTAAAGAGACACTCCGAAGTAGAAACCTATCAAATGTGGATATCAAATCTAATGACCATGACATGCACCTATAGTTATTTTGCCAATCAAACTTGATGTTCAGCTCTTGTTGTACCTTTTCGCTGTGAAACTGGGCTTCAACGCTCCGCTTATCCAATTTGATTTGCATTCCTTATTCAGCTCATAGTTCCCAAAGGGTTTTCACCATCCAACCTTTCTTATTTGTTCCTTCTCTCAACTTACCGTCGCCTCAAGGTGCCTGTGAAGGTTTTCACCAATAAGACTCTCATTTTTTATTTCTCTCAGCTTTCATCACCTTGTTTGGACTGGAGTGTGGCCCCTGACATAAATTACCTTACCTGCTTGACTTGGCATTTCTCAAAGACTGATCATAAGGTCTTTCTTTGGATCGTAATGTAGGCTTTTGGATGGGTTAGAAAGAAAGGGTATAAAAGGCTCAAAACAATTCAAAATGGGGTTAAAACTACAACTTTCGGAATCCGACTTCTTTCAACAATCACAACTTCTGCCGTAGTTTCTTGCTTGGGGACTTTTAGAGAATTTTATTTTGGTATGGCTGAACCTTAGAGAGGCTGCCTACGTACCCTTTCGAGATCAAGTCAAACGTAGTTCACATCATAGAAACTACTTTGTGTTTTGTTTGTGATTCTTCTTTTTATTTTGTTTTGTTTTTTCTATCCTTTCTTTTCATGTTCTTTTCTTTCTTTTCTTCTTTTTTTTCTTTTTCGTTCTTCTTTTCCTTCCTTTCCTTTTTCTTCCTTCTTTTTCTATTTGCTTATTTTCGGCACTTGCGTTTCTTTGATTGTGTCGTTGATTCTGAAAGAGGGGTATAAAAGAAAACAAATAAGGCTCAAAGAGGGTGACGAAGGGGTAAAGTGTTTAGAAGCAGAACAAAATGCCTTCGTCATTTCAAACTTCAAAATATGCCAAATACAAACAAATACAATCAGAATAAAGAAATCGCACACATCATCTCCTGACTGCATCAGAATTGACAGCCATTTCCACACATTTCCCTTCTACATCTTTCAGATATAATGTGCCATTTGGCAAAACTCTTACTCCTATTACCAGGACAGGCCCCTAGTCAATTTGGCCAACTTGCTTTTACGGAGATTTTTTATGTTTTACCTGCCCCAGTTTCACATGGTTCGGGCGTCAAACGATCTCAAAATGTCCAAATCTGTTCTTATTTCCTCAAATGCCCTCATTGTCTTCAAAATAGTTTCATTGCTTCCTGACTAATATAGCTTTTAAAGATCAGACTAAAAATTTTGCGTGCATGTCATGTCACTAGAACCAGCATTAGACAAAAGAAAAAACAAACGGATAGAAAAGAACTAAACAAAGAAAACGATCAGGAGCAACAAAAGATCGGAATTTGCATTAGATAAATGATGAAACAGTTCAAATAACAAAACAAGATAAAACAAACTGGAGCACAACCCTAGAATGAACTAAAATGGACCTGAACAACCCTAACTAACAAATGACTAAACAAACTAGACAAAAATGAAAGGATAAGAGGGTTTGATCACAAGACAGCATCTGGATTACAACCCTGCAAATAACCCGAACATCAGAAATGACAGCAAAATGGACCGCCTAAGCTCCTCCCTGGTTGACCTAGGAATGAATCGTCTTTTCAATTTCCAAGTACGGCATCTTAGCCAATGAATTCTGCACCACCAACATTAGGAACTTTACAAACTTTCATCACATCATCCTCAACAAGTTGTTTTTGGGTCTCTGAGGCTCACAGAGAATTCTCACATTCCTTTTCAAAACAAGTCATACCCACCAGGTCTACTTCATTATGAGCAGGCGACGGCTTTTGGCTTGTGTCCGATGCGTCAGGACATTGTACGGCGATGTTACCTGCATTACTAAGCTCCTGAATTGCTTTCTTTGACTTCCAGCACTTTTCCATGTCATGCCCCGGAGTATCTGAGCAATATGCACACTTTAGAGAAATATCACATTTTAGAGGGTTTGGCATTTCTATCTGAATCGGCTTCAGCATGCCCACTTGCTTCAACTTTTGGAACACACCGGCATATGATTCTCACGACGTTCTTAGCTATTGATTTTCTGCCCTCTATCATATCCTTTATTTTCGCATTATCAGCTTTAGACAGACTTTGTACTAGGATGACATTCTATATTTTAGAGGCTCATGGTCGTGACACCGGGTCCTAGTGGAGCTATATTATGTATTCTTTTAATTTTTGCACTTTATCAGTAACTCTAGACTTTTAAAATATTGTGTTGATTATTCTTAAATCTTCTTATTTATCAGGAATTATGGTGACAAGATCGGGCTTTCCTAGTAGTGTGTTGGGTGCCATCACGATCTGGTTCGGGTCGTGACAAGTTGGTATCATAGCCTAGGTTACTTGGTCTCGCGAGTCATATGCTGGTTTAGTAAAGTCTCACATATCGGTACGGAGGCGTCTGTACTTATCCTCGGGAGGCTGCACAACCTTTAGGAAACTTCATATTCTTGGAATTCTTATCATGCGACTTTGTTGATCCGAGAACTAAATTTTGTTATTCTGTTCTCTCGCAGATGGCGAGAACCCGTGCTAACGGATGTGGTGGACGACCACATGTACCACCTACAAAGGCCACCATAGGCCATGGATGCGGTCGTGGTCGAGGTATAGCCGAGGGGGCAGCACTCATTGACCCACAAGTTGTCCCAACTTAGGATCAGGCTCCAGCTATAGAGATTCAAGCAGCACTTATTTAGGAACCAGTTATGCCCATTGTAATTCCGAGTGTTCAGGAGGCCCTAGCTCAGATTCTATCAGTTTGTATTGGCCTATCCAGCCAGTCTCAGCCACTACTGCAGCAGCTACTTCGCAGGCCGGTGGAGGCAATCAGACCCCCGTTGTTCGCATACCTGAGCAGGTAGTGCAGGGTTTGCAGACACCAGAGGCACCACCAGTTCAGCAGGTTGCCCCAGTTCAGCAGGTTCCCCCAGTTCATACGGTTGCCCCGGTTCAGGATGATGTGATTCCAGCTATGCCAGACGATGAGCAGCAGAGCAGACGTTGTTCTTTCAGGCCTCATTAGTTGGCTCGTCTCGAGTATCGTGGGGCGTCTTCATGACGTGGTCATCATGGGTTTTAGCAGGGTCAGTCTTCACTTAGTGCCCTCCCAGATCAGAGCTCATCATATGCCCCTTCAGCTTAGGGTTTTCTGCGCAGGGCGCATCGGCTGGTCATTCTAGTGCGAGGGGTTCCCATCAGTCCCTTTCTCTAGCATCTGGTATTAGCTTCGAGTGTGGTGAATTTGGCCATATAAGGAGGCAGTGTCCTCAATGTTGTGGTAGCTAGTCTCAGCATAGGGATCGGCCCTCGTCTTC
Organism: Nicotiana benthamiana; assembly: GCA_034376525.1. Classification (NCBI taxonomy): domain Eukaryota; kingdom Viridiplantae; phylum Streptophyta; class Magnoliopsida; order Solanales; family Solanaceae; genus Nicotiana; species Nicotiana benthamiana. The sequence continues at coordinate 52,425,045 of CM067338.1, read as the reverse complement.
TGCTTAGGTTTCTCCAGCACCAGCCTAGTTAGAGAGGGGCGGAAACCAGGCAGCCATGGGTCGCTCTAGGCGTGGATACCAATCAGACGGCAGCGGCCATGCTAGATTTCATGGTATCCCAGGCAGGACAGATGCCCTTACATCAGATGCTGTTATCACATGTATTATTTTAGTCTGCCACAGAGATTCCTTTGTCTTATTTGATCCCGGTTCTACCTATTCTTATATTCCATTATATTTTGCTCATTATTTGGGAACGACCCGAGGGTGTCTTGCTTTACATGTGCACATATCTACCCCGGTGGGTGATATTATTATTGTAGGACATGTGTATCGGTCCTGTCTTGTTACTATTAGGGGTATGGAGCCCCGATTTGATTTATTTCTTTTGCGCATGGTAGACGTTGATATTATTCCGGGCATGGACTAGTTATCTTCGTGTCATGCTATTCTAGACTGTCATGTAAAGACAGTCACCTTGGCTATGCCGAGTGTTCCGAGGATCGAGTGGCGTACTTATGTACCTAGTAGGGTTATGTCTTTGTTGAAAGCCCAACGCATGGTTAGGAAGGGTTGTTTATCATATTTGGCCTTCGTGCATGATGTTGGAGCTGAGGCTCCCAGCATAGATTCTATTCCCATTGTGAGGGACTTCCCTGATGTATTTTCTGTAGACCTGCCTGGTATGCCCCCGAACAGGGACATTGATTTTGGTAATGGCCTAGTGCTGGGCACCAAGCCCATTTCCATTCCACCGTATAGTAAGGCATCATCGGAGTTAAAATAATTGAAAGATCAGCTTCAGGAACTCCTAGAAATTGGGTTTATTCGGCCTAGTATGTCACCATAGGGTGCACCTGTGTTATTTGTGAAGAAGAAAGATGGCACAATGAGAATGTCCATTGACTACAGGCAGTTGAACAAAGTAACGGCTAAGAACAAGTATCCCCTGCCTCGCATCGATGATTTATTCGACCAGCTTCAAGGAGCGAGGGTGTTTTCTAAGATTGATCTCCATTCGGGTTATCACAAGTTGAAGATCAAGGATTCAGATATTCTTAAAACTACCTTCAAAACTAAATATGGTCACTATGAGTTTTTGGTTATGTCTTTCAGGCTGACCAATGCCCCAGCAGCATTCACGCATCTGATGAACAGAGTATTTTGGACTTCTCTGGATTCGTTTGTCATTGAATTCATTGATGATATTTTGTTATACTCGCATAGTCAGGAGTAACACGCATAGCATTTACAAGTTGTATAACAGAGATTGAGTGAGGAGAAGTTGTATGCCAAGTTCTCGAAGTGCGAGTTTTAGCTTAGTTCTGTGGCCTTCTTGGGACACGTGGTAACTACTGATGGTATTTAGGTTGATCCAAAGAAGATTGAGGCGGTTCAGAGTTGTCCTAGATCGTCCTCGGTCACAGAGATTCGTAGTTTCCTTGGTTTGGCGGGCTATTATCGCTGATTCATTCAGGGTTTCTCATCTATTTCCTCGTCCTTAACCAAGTTGACATAGAAGGGTTCTCCATTTGTATGGTCAGATGAGTGCAAGGTGAGCTTTCAGAAGCTCAAGACTTCTTTGACCACAGCTCCAGCATTGGTCTTGCCATCAACTTCAGGTTATTACATTATTTATGGTGATGCTTCGAGAGTTGGGATTGGCTGTGTGTTGATGCAGGAGGGTAGAGTGATTTCTTATGCTTCTTGTAAGTTGAAGCCCCATGAGAAGAACTACCATATTTATGACTTAGAGTTGGCTGCTATAGCGAATGCTTTGAAGATTTGGAGGCAATATTTATATGGAGTATCTTGTGAAGTATCCACCGATCATCGCAGTCTTCAGCATTTGTTCAAATAGAAAAATCTTAATTTAAGGCAGCGGAGGTGGCTTGAGTTGCTTAAGGACTATGACATTACCATTTTGTATCATCCATGAAAGGCCAATGAGTAGTCGATGCTTTGAGCCGAAAGGCAGTTTGTATGGAGAGTTTGGCATATATCCCAGTTGGGTAGAGGCCCTTTGCAGTTGGTGTTCAGGCTTTGGCCAATCGGTTTGTGAGACTAGACATTTCAGAGCCCAGTCGGGTATTTGCTTGCGTGGTTTCTCGGTCATCTTTATATGATCGCATCAGATAGCGCGAGTATGATGATCCGCAATTACTTTTCCTCAAGGACAGAGTTTAGCACGGAGATGCTAGAGATGTGATTATAGGTGACGATGGTGTGTTGAGGATGCAGGCAGGATTTGTGTGCCTAATGTAGAAGGGCTTAGAGATTTGATTCTTGAGGAGGCCCACAGTTCGCGGTATTCCATCCATCTAGGTGCCGCGAAGATGTACCAAGATTTGAGACAGAATTACTAGTAGAGGAGAATGAAGAAACACATTGTAAGGTTTGGAGGACTTTTCAGCACGAGTTGGGTACTCAAGTGGAGCTGAGTTCAGCATTTCATCCTCAGACGGACGGGCAGTCCGAGCGTACTATTCATATATTGGAGGATATGTTATGTGCCTGTGTGATTGATTTTGGAGGTTCTTGGGATGAGTTTCTGCCTCTTACAGAGTTTGCCTATAACAACAGCTATCAGTCTAGCATTTGGATGGCGCCGTATGAGGACTTATATGAGAGACAGTGTAGATCTATGATCGGTTGGTTTGAGCCCGGCGAGGCTAGGTTGTTGGGGATAGACTTGGTCCGTGATGCCTTAGAGAAGGTGAAAGTGATTCAGGAGAGACTTCGCATAGCTCAGTCGCGTCAGAAGAGTTATGTGGACCGGAAGGTTCGAAATGTATCTTACTCAGTGGGTGAGTAGGACTTGCTGAAGGTTTCACCCATGAAGGGTGTGATGAGGTTTGCAAAGAAAGAGAAGCTGAGTCCGCGGTTCATCGAACCTTTTGAGGTGCTTAGTAAAATTGGGGAGGTGCCTATATGCTTTTTCTGCCACCCAGATTATCGGGAGTTCATCCGGTATTACATGTTTCCATGCTCCGGAAGTATGTTAGGGACCAGTCTCATGTCTTGGACTTCAGTACGGTTCAGTTGGATGAGGATTTGACTTATGATGTGGAGCTAGGGGCCATTTTGGGTCGACAGGTTCGAAAATTGAAATCAAAGGATATAGCTTCGGTGAAGGTACAGTGGAGAGGTCGGCCCGTGGAGGAGGCTACTTGGGAGACTGAGCGGGAGATGCGGAGCAGATACCCCCACCTATTTGAGACTTCAGGTATGTTTCTTGACACGCTCGAGGACGAGCGTTTGTTTTAGTTAGGGAGGATGTGACGACCCGACCTGTCGTCTCATGTGTTTTCATCTTGTTTTCGCCGTTTATTGCTTCTTCATGATTTATTATATGTCTTTGGTGAATATGAAGTGATTCGGATAGAGTTTGGTAAGAAATGACACAATTAGTCTCTCTAAGGGAAGGCTAGTTTGGAAAAGTCAACTGGAAGTTGACTTATGATTTAGAGGTATCGGAATGTATTTCTCCGGATTCGGTTAGCTTCATGGGATGATTTGAGGCTTAGGATAGCTATCGGAAATAATTTCGGAGGCTCGATGTAGAATTAGGCTTGTATTGGCAAAGTTGGCATTTTAGCGATATACAGTTGATAGGTGGGATTTTGATTCGAGGGTCAGAATGGAATTCCGAGTGTTTCAGTAGCTTCATTACGTGATTGATAATGTGTGTGCAAAATTTCAGCTGAATCATAGGTGTTTAGGTTGGGTTTTTGATCGAGTGTGAGTTTCGGAAGAATTTGATAAACTTAGTCTTTGATTTGGTGAAATTTGATGATTTTGATGTTAAAGATAGTGTTTCGATGATTCGAACAAGTTTGAATAAGGTAAAAGATCATGTATGTGCTTTTAGTTAAGGTCTCAGGGCCTCGGGGTGAATTCGGGTGGTTAAATGGAGAGTTTGGAGTTTATTGCATGTTTGAAGTTTGTTGGTTCTGTCATTTCTCCATCTGCGGAAAAGGGACCGCATAGGCTGTTCCACAGATGTGGCTAGGTGGTCGCTAAAGTAGAATTGTAGGAGCTTGGCATTTTCGCAGAAGTGGAGGGGTTCACGCAAAAGTGGTCATCGCAAGTGCAATTTCGGACCGCAAAAGTGGTAACCGCAGAAGCTACAATTGGGGCGCAGAAGTGAAAAGACCTGGGCAGATATGAAGTTAAGTCTTCTTCGCGAATTTTGAAAGAACAAATACTTTGGACATCAAACCAAGAGATTTTTGGGCGATTGTTGAAGGGGGTTTCAATATCTATCATCATGTATGGATTCTTGGACTTAAATTATGATATTATGGTGTATAAACATGGATTAACACTGAAACCCCAAGGAATTAAAGGTTAAAAATGGAGGTTAGGGCATGGAAACTTAAGAGAGTTAAAACTTGTGATTTGAGGGGTCAAATGGACCTCGATTATGGTGAACTTGAAATGTATAGACTTTTGCCGAGATAAGGATCGTATTGATGTAAAATTTTCTGGATTTTGAGAAGTGGGCCTGAGGCTCGGGTTTTGAAAATTTTGTGTTTTTCGGTGTTTTTTGAGTCTTTTAGATTGGGTTATATTCTCTTAGCATATTGTAATGTATTTGTTGTGGTTTTGGCCAGATTCGACGCGCGACGAGGTCGATTCGAGAGGAAAGGGCATTGCGAGCTAGTCATTTGTCGGCTAGAGGTGAGTAATAGATATAAATCTGCTTTGAGGGTTTGAAACCCCAGACTTTCAGATCGTAACGCTATATAGAGGCGTGACACGCATTCCACGATGACTGTGGGGTCATTTTCTGTTGGGGATTGAAACTTATTCCATCTCGAGTGTTAATTTCTACTATATTGGCGATTGAGATACATACTTGATCATTGTGATTTGGGCTTATTGTCGTGTTTGGGGCCTTGTGCCGACCTGTAGAATCCTTAGGGGATCCATATGTGTTTTCCTCACTCGTGTGTATAACATATACTCTCAGTCATGTTTTCAACTGATAAAAACAATATAATAACTATGTTTTATACATGAATATTAAACAAAAAAGTATATCAGGGCTGAGATCCCTACAATGTTTCATGCCCGATTGGCGGTGAACTTATTTGGATTAGACTGGTTGGGGACCCGATAGTGAGGATGTTTTCTTGGTATGGATCGGGCTGCACGCTGTAGCAATTATATATATTGATATTGAGGCTGAGAGCCTGTTTGATGCGAAGACATGGTTGATATTGCACTTGGGCTGTAGGATCCCCTCCGGAGTCATTATACACCCCCAGTGAGCGCCGTTTATGTTAAATAAGTGGAGCAGGCTGCACGCCGTAGCAGGTACTAGAGTGTACCGTTATATGTGTTGCATTCTTTCATGCATTATTTCTTGACTGTATTACATCTTGTTTACTGTTTCCACTGTTTGGATCTAAATTGCTAGATATAGAGTACTTTGTGCATTTTCTGCATTTTCTTACTTTCAGACTGTAGTTGTGTTTATTACTTACTTTCAGACTGCAGTTATGTTTATTACTCACTGGGTCGGAGCACTCGCTTTATTCCCTGCACCTTGCGTGCAGATCCAGGGTAGTCTCAAGCTGAGTAGATCCAGTTGATCAGCAGATTTAGCTTCCGGGAGTATCGAGGTAGCTGCAGGGCGTTCGCCGCCATTGATTTTCTCCCCTCTATCCTATCATTTATTTTCGCATTATCAGCTTTAGACAGACTTTGGAGTAGGATGACATTCTGTATTTTAGAGGCTCGTGGTCGTGACACTGGGTCCTAGTGGGGCTATATTATGTATTCTATTAATTTCCGTACTTTATCAGTAACTCTAGACTTTTAATATAATGTGTTGATTATTTTGAAATCTGCATATTTATCGGGAATTATGGTGACAAGGTCGGGCTTCCCTAGTAGTGTGATGGGCACCATCACGACCGGGTTGGGGTAGTGACATATTTATAACCTAATTAACTTGGTCCTTGATGAAAAGTAATTTTCTAAGTTTAAGTGTTGATGATTAAGCTGAGTTCTTACAAGATCTTTGATCAGTAAAAAGCATTGAGTTTGTCATCATCAAAAAGGAGGAATTTGTTGACGCGTGAACAGGTGAAGTTTTGAAGAATGAGAAATGAACTCAGTCATGGACCAGTTCCATTTTGTGACGCATAGTATTGATCAACCTATACATATGAGGTGCACGTGAAGGAGATAGGTCATACTTGTCAAGCAACAATATCTCCTGAATAGAGAGAAAGTCTCCTTATATGAAGAGAACACAATCCTGATAAAGAGAATGTTAGAGTTTGATATCATCAAGGACTGAACTATGATAGAAGATCAGAAATTGAGTCCCAATCAAACTCTGATTTCCAACCAATTAAATGACAGCGATTGTTTTCTTTTACAGGAATTGCACATACGCAGAAGTTAAACTAAATTGAGAGCAAAAGAGCAAGGTAATTTTGCAAGTAATTTATATGAGATTCAACTGTGCACTCATGAAGCTACTTGAACGAGATAGAAGAACCCATTCCATTGTGTTTTTTCTTATTTTAGCTCAGTTGTAGTAGGTGGTTTAAAATTGTACCTTTCGACTTTCATAGAAGCAATTGCATTAGGTACTTTGAGTGTTCATTTTATAAGCTAACTTGAAGTTTTCGCAACAGTTGAGGTTGTGTGCTACACTGGTATTAGAGGTAATACTTAGGTTTATAAAGAGTTTTGTAAATGCTGTTTTGGCTTAGTGATTTTAGTGGAAGTTTGGGAAAATCCTACTGAGCAGTAGGTGGTGATTTTTTAAACTTTTGAGCCTTGTGTTTTCCATGTAAAAATATTTGTGTTCTTTATTTTATGTAGCTTTTATTCCACAAACAGTAGTAGTTAGAACACCTAGAAGAACCAGTTCTTGTGGAGCAAAAATTGGGTACCACAGAAATCATCCCCCCCCCCCCCCGTGTGGTATTGACGTTTAGAACATCAGTTTCCCTGTGGAGCAGACCTATAACCAACATATTATCAGCAATGTTCCCACTGCGAAGCAGAGCCATCTTTCATGCACAGAACAACATATCAATTCGATTATGTTCCTCCTCTATGTTGACACCTATATAACCTTCATGCACAACTATCTGCAGAACTAACTTTCACACCCATGTTGACACCTGCAGAGCTAACTTTCACACTCATTTGACACCTATATAATGTCCCCCTTTTGGCATCATAAAAAGAATAACAGTAGAAGCATAACTAAAAATAAATTCAGCAACATTAACTCAGGCCACTCGGGCAACACAGCATAAACAATAACAAGAACAAAAAATAAATTTCAATGCACAAAATAGAGTGATTGCCTATAGTGGAGTAACTATAATAAAAGCACAGTAGTTTCAACAATACATAATATGACAGTTTAAACAAATAAAGTGCCAATGTCATCAAATATAGGGATCAAAAGAAGACAAGAATCCAAGGGAATTTGGAAGGAGTGAAAGACATGTATCACTAGGTAGGAGGAAAAGTAAGGGTCTAAGGCCTTGATGAGCTTGTCCATTCATTCATTTATTCTCCTTTGATCAATAATCATCTCCTCTACCTGTTTTGTCAATCACTCATTCTCACTCTTCAACTTAGTATTTTGTTCTGCCGAGGGTCTACGAGGACCTGGTGCTCAACCTATCTGAGTAGGCTGAACCATCAATCAGATCACCAAGAATCTCTCCAAGCTTCTTCTTATCAAGAACAAACTTAGTCCCATGAACATATAGTATCACAATGTCACATAAAACATAGAAATGTTTACTTCTTCTTCTTAATCGTTGGGTATGGGAGAAATAAAGAGGTAATTCTATTTTTTGAACTCAACAATATCAAGAAGTTCCTCCATTTTTCAGCAATATCAGAGTCAACACTCTGCCTAACAGCACTTTTTGAAACTTCAGAGTCTTCTACCTCTCCAAACCTGATAATTCAATCTTTTGCTTCTATAAGGAACCGTGTTCCTCACTTACACTACCCTTTCTATCCCTGAGTTGCCATGTCTCCCTATTTCTCTTCTCAGTATGTTCACCCTTATCATCTGTTGCATCTTTCTCAACCAACTTCATTTTTCCATTTTTTTTACAAATGGAGATTCTTCCACATAATCATCTCTTCCACAATCATCATATCAGCAGGTCACACCACTTCATCATCAATCAGCCTACTTTTATCAATCATTTTTACTGGATCAGAGGTTCATTTAAGCACATAACCCAAGAGAAAAAGATCATTATTAGAATTAACATCCTAAGAAGGATTTTAGGGACCGGGTCCCTCATTCAACTTCCCTCTTTTTCAGCACATTCACCAATTCCTCCATCCTTCAAGGCTTCTACAAACCCAACAACAATTTCAACCTCACGCTCTAGAATATTGGATCTACCATGTTCCCTTTCAGTTAAAATATCATAAAAATCTACCAAAGACTTCTTGGGAGTTTGATTTAGATAGAGTTAGGATTTTTGAAGATGACACATTTAGGTTCACTTCTGACATATTTAGGGAGAAGGATTCTTTTTGAGACAAGGTCGATTTTGGTTTTGAAGAGAAGTTTCAATTTTAGTTGGGTGTAAGATAAAGAAGTGCTTTTTTGGGGCAACGAGTCAGTTCAGAAAAGCATTAACATCTTGGACTTCAAAACATAGGAGGATAGGTAGGAGAAAGATAGAAATAAATTAATGACATGACACTTGAGCAGCTTAAAAAGGCATATAAGTATCGGAGAGACTGCTAACATTAGTCACATGAACCAGGTTCCTTTATCGTTTTTGAAATTTTTGAGTAAAGACTCCTAGAAGTGTAATGTCACTCTTACTTGTTTTTGTCCTAAAATTGCCATATGTGTTTACCTGTAATAGTATATATTTGAGTTAGATATCACCGAAAAACACTTTTTAGCATTTTACCTTTTCTACTTAACATAGTCAGTCATCCAAGGACTAGGTCCTTAGTGGAGCTTGATAAATCCCAACTCCAAACGAGTTTTTTCATAATGTTCCCTGCTCAATACCTTGGTGAAGATGTATGCTACCTAGTCCTCCATCTTTCAGAACTCCATACAAATCAGAATTTTTTCAATATTAGACCTCAAGGAGTGATGTCTCACATAAATGTGATTTTTCCTCTTGTGTTGTACCGGGTTCAAGATGTAAATTCACCAAAGTCTTCAAGATTTTGCTTGATCGGTACTAGTTTAGCCCAACAAGAAGCAACAACAGCACATTCAGCTTTAGCAGTAGGAAGAGCCACACAGTTTGTTTCTTTATGCCCTATGAGATCAAGTATGACCCGAGAAAATGTGTCATACTAGATGTGTTATTCTATCCACCAGATATTCAACATAATCAGCATTAGCATATCCAACCAATTCAATGTTATTTCCCGAGGGATAGTAGAGAACCAGGTCATGCATCCCTTTGAGATATCTTAGGATTCTCTTGACAGCTTTCAGATGTGATTCCTTTGGATTGGATTGGAACCCGACACGCAGACCTACACAAAAAAACAATATATGTCCTGCTAAAGAAGTGAACCTATGATACCCCTATGCATGGTCTAATTTATAGGGGAACCCGGTTCATTCATTATAGACAAGTAGCTGTGGCGATGAGAATGTCAATGATTTTTTATGTCTCCATCTCTTTAGCAGCTTCTTGATGTACTTCTGTTGTCTTATCATTGTTCCCTTGGGAGATTTCTTCATTTGTAAATCTAAAAAAGCAGTTCAGTTCCCCCACCGTACTCATTTCTAACTCACTTCCCGTGAGTTTTGTAACTTCTTCACATTGAGAGTCAATTGTTGCTCAAAAGATAATTCCATCAACATAAATCTGCATAGTGAGTAGGTCCATTCCTGATTTCAGGCTCGGGGAGTCTGGTTCCTATAACAGTTCTGTCAACAAGTCGTGGAACCAGGTTCCAACACTATTCCTCTCAAGTTGACAAAGCTCTTTTGCATAGCTGTAATCCAGTCAGCATCTTTTTGTGTTTCCTTAATATCTTAGGCTCTATTTGAGAGAGAAGGGGTGAGAAGGCAAGTGTGTTTCTGGTCTTTGATCTGGTTTTAATTTCTCGGCAGTTGGAGTTCCATGTATGACATCCACAACTTTGTTTTTTGTTTTAGATATTGTGATTGAAGGACCAGGTTCCTCTATGTCGGCTGAAGTCTCATCTTCAGTTCTGAGGAACAAGGTCCATATAAATCTAGAGTAGTCATCCATAATGATGAAAATATGTACCTCTTTCCTCCTCTAATTGGCATCCTCATAGGTCCACATATATCCATATGGAGGAGATCAAATAGGCTTGAAAGAGGATCTGACTTGCTTTCCTTTTACACATGCATTACACACCCTGTGATCCTTGAAGCTTGACTTGAACAGACCACGAACTATGTCCTTCTTGACTAATTTGCTTAGCAGCATGAAACTCGCATGACCTAGCCTTCTGTGCCATAGCGCAACATTATCATTAACAGAACTTAGACTACTAAGATTCCCTTGTCACAGATTTGGGAAATGCACAGCAAGCTAAACTTCAACACCTTCACGAAGTACGCATTTTCACTAAAGTAGGGAAGAGACTTCCCGATCCTTCCAACTCCTAGAATGTATCCCTTCTTCCCATTTTCAAAGGATACATTCCTTCCTTGTAGATCCTTCAACGAAAGGAAATAATTTGTACTTCCAATAATGAGCTTCGAGCAGTCGCTATCCACGTACCACTGTTGACTGCTCCTTTTCATTATTCCCTGAACACTAAATCAATTATTAGACATAGGAATCCAAGCCAGCTTGGGTCCCTTATAATGATAGAACGGGCGGATCAAACTTCTTTTTGCCCATACAGGCAGCATATTTTTTCTTTTTAGGGTACCAAGTTCCTCATCAGTACGCCTCTTTTCAATAAAAACTTTATTTTCTTGTAAAGACTGAATTTTAACTTTATAAGAGTCCTTCTAATGACCAGTTTGACCACAATGAGTGCACAACCTATTATCAACCATAGTTATATAATTTCTATGGGGATTATATGAGGTTTTAGCCTTTTGTAACCCAATGCATTGTCTGTTTTCACCATTACTCCTGTACATACACGTTATTACATTAGGGGACCGGGTCCATTTGAGTGAACTTATCAAGATCATTTTTTACCCTTTTTAAATCCTCCTGATGTTATCTACTCTTTTTATGCTCAGCAACAAGATTCGTTTTAACTTTCTTAAGCTCACTCTCAAGATCAAGTTGAGCCTTACTAGCCACTTCCTCTCCCTCTGTGTTGTCCATCTATTGTTTTGTTTTTTTTTCAGCAAGTTATGTTCTCTAGTTACTTCATCCAGTTGTTACCTTAAATCTACAGTGGAAACTACCATATCATCCCTTTCTCGTCAGTAGCTGCAATTTTCTCGACTAGAGTACTCTTTTCTTTGCTAAGGTTCTCTATGGTTTCCTACAGGTCAACAACCACTACCATCAAATCATCTCTAGATTGTTCAGTATCTCCTAGATCTATTATTAGGGCATATTTACCGTTAACAAAACTATAATATGTATCAATTAGAACGTTTTCCAATGACATAAATTTCTCGAAGAGTAGGACTTTAGATTTCTCTAAACATCCCTGAAATTTACCTCATCCTTATAATCCTCTTCATCCTCATCGGACTGAGCCATCAATGTAAACAATGGATCATATTCCTTTACTTCATTTTCCAGTGTCATCATGGAGCTCCTTCCTGCATCTAGTTCCTCTTCTGATTCGCTGGAGGAGTCTCCCCATGCAGCAAGAGCTTGCTTCACAACATTGTCAGGTGCACTTTTCCGGCTAAATCGTTTGTCAGGAACTGGATTCCTTTTTACTACTTTGTCAGAGTCGTATTTTTAATGCTCTTGTTTCAGAAGTGGGCAGTCTTGGATGAAATGCCCTAGTTTTCTGCACTTTTGATAATAGTCATTTCTTATGAAATTCCTGGTAAAACTTCCTTTATTTGTGATCCTACCATTTTAATGACCCATCTTCTGAAATCTTTGTGGTATATTAGTTAATTGACTTTCCTTGAAGTTTACTGGAGCATCCATGCAGATCCTTTCTAGGTGTTAACCTTTTAGAAAGAACCCTCTCTGATACCAATTTTTAGAAACTAAGCGTCCACCAAACTGCATAGACAACCAAATTCTGTATCAGTTCCCACTATAAGCAACACACTGTCCAACCAACCAGTATAAGGATCTGGTCTTATATCAGTTCCTGTAGTGCTAACTACTGAACTGGTATGTAAATGAGACATAGGATAAGTTCCTACTATATAGATAATAAGTTTCTCTAATTGTTCCCACTGTAGCTCGGCAGTAAATAAAGAACACAGAGGATTTTTACGTGGAAAAATCCCAAATCAAGGGGACAAAACTAATACCTACACTTGTAGGATTTCAACTTTACTAACTTGTAAACACCTATTACACGCCACTTTATATTGACTCTATTACAAAGAATTCAACTTAACTAACCTGTGGTACTCTTACCACAAGCCACTTTGTGACTCCCTAGTTACAAAGACTTTAACTAACTTGTGATGCTCTCACTACAAGCCACTTTGTAACTCTATAGTTACAAAGGCTTTACTCACTCTAACTTGTAATAACACTATTACAAGCCATTTTGTAACTCTCTAGTTACAAAAACTTTAACTTATGACTACACCTAGTCATAACATAAACTAGAGAGTTTACGGATTTTGGGTTTCCTAAAAAACTTCTAAGAAAGCAAGATAGGAGTTACAATGAAGAACAATTAACAAAGACTCAACAAATCTAAGGACTTTAGATATCTTCAATCTTGGATCCAGTCCATGAGGTTGCAGCAGCTTTGTTCTTGAGAGAGGTTGTTGCTAGCAGTTGAGAGAATATTTCCTATTCTAATTTTGCAAGTCTTGAGGAGAATGTCTTGTGCCTTGCACCAGGTTTATACTAAAAAAGAAATCACCTTAGTGATGTCAAATATTGGTTAGTACATGCCTCTTCTCAATGGGAAGTGACTGATGCACTATCTACTACACTGTTGCGTGTACAGTTGCAGGCATTCACTTTCTACAGTTGCTTTCCAACTGTTCGGTTGACTTATACTTCTGTCAGGGGAACACCAAGGGATTAGGTCCCTAATCTGGTTCATGTGCATCTGAAGGCACACTGCCCAGATTATCTTGAGTTGATTATCTTGAATGATTGTACCAAGCATGCTTCAAGTCCTTTATCTGGTTCTCTCCTGAAAAAAGTTATTTTACCTTCCTTAATTGTATGTATACATATGTGACATCACTTACAATTATGTAAGCAGGTAGGTAAAAAGTCTTCCATTGAAAGTTGACTGCTGCACTGTTCCTATTCAGTAGCGTGTGCATGCAGCAACTTTCCTACAAGAGAGTTGACTTCATACAGTCTCCTCGTGAACTGGTAGGGACATGTTCCCTCAGTTGTTCCGTCCATTCTAAAGAGTTAAATTATATCCCACCACTGGATCCCAACATAGAACTTTGTGATCTCAAGGTCTTTTAAATATGTAACATGTTCCTTATCTGGTTCTGGATGGTAAGTTTGCTAGATCAACAAAACATAAAATAAAATACGCAAAACCCAAAGTAATTGTTACCTATCAATTAGCATCTCGTTCAGAGGCATAAGGTCTCAAGTAGCTTTGTATTATGCGTTATGACTTGCGTGTGTGGTCGGGTTCGGTTTTCGGATGACAAAGAAAGATTCTTATTTTGAAGCTTAAGCAGTAAGAGTTGACTGAAATTTGACTTTTGTGTAGACGGCTCCAAAATGGAATTTTAATGAGTCCAATGTTTTTGTATGGTAATTTGGGACGTAGGCAAGCATCCGAATTTGGAATTGGAGGTCTGTAGGGTAAAATTGAAACATTTCAGCGAAAATTAGAAAATTGAAGGTTTGAAAGGTTGAGATATTTGACCCAGAGTTGACTTTGGTGATATCCTGGTATAAATGTGATTCTTAGAGTTGGATTATCTTTGTTATGTCATTTGGGACTTGCATACAAAATTTGAAGTCTTTCAGGGTGATTTGATATATTTCAACGTGAGTTGTAGAAGTTGGAAGTTCATAAGTTCATTATGTTTGATTTGAGGTGTGATTCATAATTTCGACGTTATTTGATGCGATATGAGTCCTCGATCAGGTTCATATTTTGTTACGAGACTTGTTGGTATGTTCGGACGAGGTCCCAAGTGGCTTGGGTTTCGAATAGGTTTAGGTTGTGTTACACTTATTATTTATGCTTAAGCATCCTTTTTTCAAGAATAAACTGTTCTATATTAATCACATGAGCTTCAAATTCAATTTTTATTAATGCATTAAATCGGTATCGTAATTACAGAGCCGTAGCAAAATCATCAAATTTGGACATCGTATGAGAGAATTATGCATTTTTTCATGTCGGGGAGACTATTGGTTTCTAGTGTTGTTGCACTGTGAACATATTTATCGCAATTGCGACGCCCAGTTTGCAATTGCGAATATTTTTTTGCAATTGCGACATTTTCCAGCCCTGTCCTTGTTCCCAATTGCGAAGGCTTCTTCGCTTTTGGGAGAGTTCACAATTGCAAACCTTGGATCGCAAATGCAACACATGCACCTTGTTTTCAGCTGTGTAATTCGGGTTTTTTCTTTATTTTGTGATATTTTTGAACCCTAGGCCCGAGACTCGGTGATTTTGAGAGGGAAATTTCATCTAAAATCGTTGGATAAGTGCCCTTGTTCAATTTATATTTTATATATCATCATTTTATTTAAGATTTAACATCAAAATGGTGAGAATAAAAGTGAAAAAATGGGAATATTAAAAGAAATCTTTCAAAATATAAAATGATGATTTGAAGGACGAACTGGTATCAGAATTTGATAATTTTGGTATGGTTGAACTCGTATCGGAATGGCTATTTGGGTTTTGTAAATTTTATCGGGTTCCGAGGTGCGGCCCTAAGGGTTGACTTTTTAGTTTTTGTTAAAGATCGAAGCTTTATTATGCGGAATTATTTTCTGCGACTTTTATTTATGGGTTGAAGTTATTTTGGCTATATGATCCATCCAGAGATTGTTTCACTTGAGAGGTCCATTTTAGAGTATCGGCTTAGCTTCTTTGATATAAGTATCTTGCCTAACTTTGTGTGGGGAAACTACCCCTTAGGATTTGAGTGTTTGGTGCTAATTGTGTCATATGAAGTCCATGTACGCGAGGTGACGAGTTGCGTACTTGGGCTTATTTATTGAAAGGTGACCATCTAGAACTCTTAGGTTCTTATGTTCATCAGTTATGAAGTTTTTTGGTTGGTTATGTTTACTAGTTTCACCTCTATGTGTCTTAATTGGAATTAATTGTTTCATGTTCCACTCTTATTGCCTATTGACTCTTGTGTACCTCAACTGAAGTGTTTTCTTTTTATTGTCATGCTATCCTTTCCTAATTGATTATCCGTAATCAAAATTATTATTTTTGCTTCTATAATTTTCTATCCTTAATTGAGGTTATTATTATCATTTCTGTAACTTGCTTATCCATAACTGAATTTTTTGTATCTCTTTCGTAATTGCTCCACCCTAAATGAAGTTTAGTTATCCGTTCTCATAGTTGACGTATCCCGTTATGGAATTATTGAATCATGTTATCTCTCTTGTCATCGAATTGTACTTTTGTGAAATCATTTGTTACATATTATTTCTCCCTTATTGAGCTATATTGAGACTACTGTTCTCTATTGTGTTTATTCTTTGTGAGCTCGTCCTATTTCTCCTTTATGTTTCAAAGCTCTTGAGTTGATTTACTTACCGTATTCTCATGTTATTGCTGTTGTTTTCGTGCTCAGTTTGTTTAGCCAATGGCTATGCACGGTGGTGGTATTGATACTGTTTAGAGGAAATGTTGTAGAATATGGGCACATGTTGTAAAGGTTATTCTATTATGTTTTTATCTTTTTGGCACGTGATATTGTTGGGAGAATTTGTTTGTGTGTTTGATATGTAGCGAGACAAGGTGGGAACATTTCTATGCACGTACGGCGAGACAAGGTGGGCATTTACTTTATTATTGCACACGTGGCAACGTAAGGTGGGCTATGTCCAGGATTGATTTGTGATGGTCTGGGGGCATTGTTGTTATTGATATTTGTATAGTGGCGTGCCTAACTTGTGCGAGGCTTGACTTGTGCAAAATCAAGGGAATTGTTTCTCATATGTCGCTGATTTCCTCAACTCTTACTCGTTGTCCTAGACTGTGATAGAACACTTGCACAAGCATACACGTAATTAAACACCCCTATAAGTTTAATAAGATGGATCCTGATGTTATTAACCATTCATGCATACCCTTGTCTACTTGCCTTCTATGTGAGAATTGCTCCATTGGAACACAATAAGTCTGTGCAGTTACCAGTAGTAAAGAGGGCACGATATGCCAAGTGATTAGGTTACTCACGAATCGAATTGGGACCCGTGAATTATGATTATTTTGAGGTTTGGTACCTCGTGGAGATTATTGGATAAACCTGGTGTGAGAATGGTTCTTTTTATTGAGTTGTTGCTTGTCTTTCCTTTATTTATTTTCACCGAATTTAAATTGTGTTCAGCTTACCCTACTGTGTTATTACTTGTTGTGTCCTGCTGCTAATTGTTGCTTCTATTTCCTACTGCAACTATTGTATTATTTTTGTTATTATGCGTAGCTTTGAAGAGATATCATAGTCCGTTAGTTCTACACCTATACATGTCCATGTGTTTCAGTCCACTAGGTGTCTTGACTTTCCCTCGTCACTACTCCATTGAGGTTATCTTGATACTTACTAGCTACCACTATGATGTACTCACACTACACTTCGGCACTTTTTTAGCAGATCCGGGTATTTCGAAGTCACCCGATCGCTAGCTAGTTGTTCGAATATTGCTGCGGAGACTCAAGATAAACCTGCTATTGTGTTCATAGTCTTTGGAGTTACCTTATGATATTGTACTTGCATTGTTTTATCTCTCTTTCAAAACAATTGTATTTAGAGGTTTTTGTACCAAACTCAGTATAGCTTATGACTTGTACTACTGGTTTTAGGATTGTAAGTTTTGTTTGGAGACTTCTATTTCATATTGGTTAGTGTTGGTCCAAGTAAAGGTTAAGTTTTGAAGATTGACAAAGGAACTCAGGATGAACCAGGTCCATCCCTCGGGTTCATAAAATGGGCAGATTTGAGTATGTAGGTTGCACGTTAAGGAGATACGCTTAACTTGGTGTATTTAATATCTCTTGATTGAAAAGGTTGCATAATTGATAAGGAGAAGGAGTCCTTAACCAAAGAGAACATTATCCAAGATAGGGAAGGAGTTAGAAGTTGAAATCAACTAGAACTCTTCCACCAAGGAAGAGTTGCATCAGAACTCTAATCATTTCTTCATATATTAATTCTATAAATTGCAGGATGTTCTCACATTAAATGTGTTGCACAAAAATGCAGAAGTTAAACATGAATTGGGAGCAAAATAGCAAGGCTTTTTGCGAGCAATTCATGTGTGATTCAAGAGTGCAAACCAGAAGCTGCATGAACCAGATTGAAGAACCAGTTCCATAAAAAGTTTTATATGTCTTTCTTTATTTCTAGTTCATCTGTATTAGGTGATTTCATATTGTACCTTCAGCTTACGTAGAAGCAATTATAATAGGCATTTGAGTATCCAAGTTAGAGTTAACTTGAACAACAGTTAGAGGCTGGTTGCCTCAACAGTATTAGAGGAAATCCTTAGGTTTACCAGGAGTTTTGTAAATGCTATTTTGGCTCAGTGATTTTAGTGGAAGTTTGGGAAAATCCTACTGAGTAGTAGGTCGTGATTTTTTCACCTTTTGAGCCAAGTATTTTCCACGTAAATTCTCTGTGTTCTTGATTTTCTGTATTTATTATTCTGCAACACCAGTAGTTGGAACACATAGAAGAACCAGGTCCTTCATAAGCAGTTTAAGCGAAAAATTGGGTACCACACAAATCATCACCCTGTGTGGTATTGACGTATAAAACATCAATTGGTATCAGAGCAGGTTATCGTTGAAGAGGCTAACATCTTAGGAACAGATCTAAATAAGTGCACCACATGGAAACTAGGAAAGGCAATCCGCCGATAGGCCTCCACTCTTTAATGGCCACTACTACTCTTGGTGGAAAAATAGAATGAGAGACCACATCATTGGAGAATACAATGAGCTATGGGACATTGTTACTGATGGTCCTCTAGCTACAATGAAGAAGAATGCTGAAGGAGTAGATGTGCCAAAACAAGAGCTGACTGCAATTCTAAGGACTTGAGAAAATGGGAAAAGAATGCTAAGGCCAAAAAATGGCTTGTGTGTGGACTTGGTCTAGATGATTACATTAGAATTCAAAGTTGTACCATTTCCAAGGAAATATGGGACACTTTACAAGTGGGTCATGAAGTAAATCCTCAAGTAAAGAGATCAAGAGGAACATTGCTATATTCTCAATACGAAAATTTCACCATGGAGGAATGGGAAACCATCCAGTGGATGTAAACAAGGTTTACGACACTGACAAATGAACTTATGTCTCTTGGAAGGGTTCTGCCAGTCTCTTAGGAAAGGAAAATCACTACCACTCAGGAGTCAAAGAACATTTCCACTCATAAGTTGGACAAGCTAATTGGAAATCTCACAGCCTATGAACTTAGAAGGCAAACCATGGAGATGGATGCACCCAAGAAAGAAAGGAGAATGGCATTCAGAATCGCTGAAGGTGCTGATCTAGAGGTGGATGAACTAACCATGATCACAAAGGAATTGAAGAAGTACTTAATGAGAGGAAATGGTCCTTCAAGAAGTGGAAGCTACAGCAAACCAAGGGTTCCTGTAAAACAAGCCAATAAGGGGTGTTACAAGAGTGGGAAGACTGATCACCACATCCGAAACTGCCCTCAATGGGAAATTGAATGGAAAAAGAAAAGAACTGAACAAACGAACAAGAAGAAGGAACAAGTTAAACTCAAGAAGAACAAAGGATCAACAAGGGCTATGGTTGCTTCCTAGGGAGAAAGCTCAGATGAAAAATTAGAGGGTGAAGATGGAGATGAAGAAATTCACGACCCAAACCTGGTCGTGATGGCGCCCAACCCTAAAGCTAGGCAAGCCTGACCATCACTCGCTCTTATTTCGATAATAAATCTCAGACCGACAGTTTAAGGAAACAATGTAATGATTTCTGAATAATAATCCAATAATATCAATGGAGTAATTCGAAGATAATATGAAATCTGAATAATCACCCTCAAAAGATCTTGGTCACGAGTCTAGAGCCTCTAAACAAAACTGGATAATAATATCTAAATGAAAATATAAAAGTCTGGAAAGGTATATAATTATAATAATAAACTGAAATATGACGAGCAGCCAGGTCCTGCGAACGTCAAGCAGCTACCTGAAACGTCAAGCAGCTACCTGAATGACTCTGGAAGATATCTAGAGACTACGAGTGTCAGCAAAGCCTCCGGTGCACCTGAATCTGCACACAAGGTGCAGGGAGTATGGGTGAGTACTATCGACTCAGTGAGTAATAAGCATATATAATGCCTGAAAGTAAGAAATCCACGAAATGCCACAAAGCAAAGCTAAAACTAACCGTCCAATTCCTTAGCTACGAACTAACACCAAAGAAATATCAAATATAACAGTCAAGTGTCAGATAAATATGCAAAACAATGCACATGAAACTGTTGTGGCGTGCAGCCCGATCCATTTAACATCGACGGCGCTCACTGGGGGTGTGTACAGACTCCAGAGGGGCTCCTTTATCCCAAGCGCAATATCAGCCAGGTATTGGCATAAAACAGGCTCTCGGCCTCAATGTCATTATATGATGCATGTAGCTCGATCCATGCTTAGTCCACAGTATGCAAATGAGTCACACAATAGATTCAATTAAATTCTGAATTTCCAATTACAAAGGAAATATAACTTATTTAATTTAACTTCAGGAAAGGTGACTTAGGGTTTTATAAAAGTGATTAATCACAGGACTGAGATCAATGATTATGCAAATCATATTATCACAAAGATATTCACACTAGACGGATGCTACAGATCGGCACAAGGCCCCAAACATGGCAATAAGCTCAATTATCAACAATACAATGTGCGTAACAGCTGCCAATAATTATATTTAGCTCTCGGAATGGACCAAGTCACAATCCCCAAACATATACGATTCGCACGTGCCATGGGTGCGAGTGACACCCTAACATAGCGTCACGATGTGATAAACCGGGGTTTCAAACCCTCAGGCCATCATCTATCCAAACTACTCACCTCAAGACGGCCAAAAGTCTACTCTGCGATGCCCTTACCTTTCAAATTTGCTTCCTCGCGTGATGAATCTGCCCAAAAATCACACAAAAATCGATGAAGTTTGACTTCTAAAAGATGGGGTTTTAGCCATACATACCCGGAATTCGTCCCCTTAATGATACTACAATGATGCAATACCGTCATGTAACTTCCATATACAATACAACACTCAATAGGGCCAATATTACTGATAATTTCCATAACTTATGTCATTTAGGCATATTATTAAACACCTTGTAGGCATAAATATTTACACCTCATTACTATAGTATTGGTTCCTCTAATTATCACCATTAACCAACAATTCATCCCACTACTATTCTTTAACAATTTATACTCCTAACATCGCATGTGTGATCAACCATTCACACCCAAACCAATAAAATTCCATCAAATAAATACATTTAAATCCCTACCATGTTCATGTATTTAAATTGGGAATTTATGGCTTCAAACCACCATACTATAATTTGTAATACTTGATTCATACTCATATTCCCATAATATATCAATATATGTAAGTCTAAAGTGTAGGATTTACCTTATTGACGAAATCTTGCGAAACCCTCCTTTGAGTTCTTGAAGGAATTTCTTGAAAACATAAGTATTTTTAAGATCAATCCATATTAATATAAGCGAATGGAGTAGTAATCAACTCAAAAAAATACTACAAAATCTGACCTTATGAGTGCAATTGGGTGCCTTGGTCGAATTGGGGGTGTTGGGGAAGCCCTATGCTTGAGAAATGACTCAAAATCCGTCATTTCCAGTCCTTAGTGTATTTAGATGCCTGACACTAGCGCGTCCGCTAATCCCGCTCTAGTGAGGCAGAAGGAAACCCAATACGTTGGCTGCGCGCTCCCGCGCTAAGGCTGCGCTACTGACATATGACCAGTAAAATGATCATAACTTTCTATATTCAGCTTCAAATTATAAACGGTTTGTTGCATTGGAAACTAGACTCAAAGGGATTTAATTTGATAGGTAGATACTCACACAAATCATTATATAACTGGAGATATAGTCGTTTAAAGTGAGGTCTTGTGCACACTCATTTACAATTTTGTCTATTATGAAATTTTCCGACTTCAAAAGTTCCAATTAGCCATCCGAAATCACCCCGATGTCTCCGGAACCACAATATAAAGTGCAAACCTATCCTAAAGCATCATACGAACTGGTTCCAACCATAAAAACACATCCAACAACATAAAAATCACCAATTCTCAACGGATTCAAGCCTAAGAACTTTGAAAATTCTAACTTCCGCATCCGATGCCGAAACACCCCAAAACTAGTATGAATGACCTCAAATGTTGCAGAAAATTCCAAAATGACATAAAGAAGCTACAGTAACTCGCGGAATTCTATTCCGACTTCCGGACCAAAATATCGCCTATCATCCGGAAATCGTAAAAATTCTAACTTCGCCAAAATAGGCTAACTTCTTCACCGGACCTCCAAAATTACTTCGTATTGCGCTCCTAAGCCTAAAATCATCCCCTAAAACTAATAGAATCACCTAAAATCAATTCCCAGCCTTGTAACTTTCAAGTCAACTCCTGGTTGACTTTTCAAAACTAACCTTCTCTTAAAGAGACTAATTATCTTGTTTCTTATCAAAATCTCTCCAAATAAATTCAAATGCACCCAATACCAATAATGAAACATAAGAAAGCAGAAAATGGGAAGAACGGGGTTGTAACTCATGAGATAACGGGTCGGGTCGTCACAAATAGGCACTTATGGCAATTAGAGAATCCGATGAGGAATCCGAGGTAAGATAAATCATCTCAAAGACAAGATTAAATATTTGTCTAAAGAAAGGCCATCTGAGTTACTCCTGGATTTCATTGATGAATATGAGGATCTAAACAATGAAAAGGAATCGGTGTCTAAGGAGTGTGAGATTTTGAAAATTAAGTGCAAAAATCTGGAACTTAGGGCTAGTGAAAGAGATAGTAAAAATGTTGAGTTAAAGAACCAGCTTCATGAACTTGACACCAATATCCTAGAGCTTAGGTCTGAAAACTTGAAATTGAAATTAGGAACTGGTAAAAAGAAAGCTGATCACACACAATTCACTTTAGAAGAAAATGTAGGAAAAATGAAATATGAGTTGTACAAAAGAGATGAGCAGATAAGAGTCCCTAAGGAGGATCTAAACAAGGTTAAGTACGAGCTAGACAGAACCTGTAAATGGAATAAGTCCTTCAATGCATTTTAATGGCTACATGAACACCATAGTAGCAATAAGAGAGGACTTGGCTACAGGTCCAAGTGAAGGGGAACAGCCAAAAATTGTACATGGATAGTGGCTACTCAAAGCATATGATAGGAAGCAAGAACAAGTTCCTTTCACTTGAGGACCTCAAAGGAGGTAGTGTCTCCTTTGGAAATAGGAAGAAAAGGTGAGATCATTGAGGTTGGAAAGGTAGGTAAGACTGATTCTCACTCTATTGAGAATTTCTAATTGATAGATGACCTAAAATACTACCTAATAAAACAATCACAATTGTGTGATAATGGTAACTTGGTAGCATTCACCTCTACCAAATGTTTTGTGATTAATCGTACCACTAACAAGATTGTTTTGCAGAGAAAAAAGTAAATAATATGTACATTATAGATTTATCCACATGCTTAGAAAATGAACTCACTTGCTTAAGTGTGTTGGATCATGATCCCCTCTTTTGGCACAAGAGACCTGGACATGCCAGTCTAAGTCAACTCAACAAACTAGTCTCCAAGGACTTGGTGATAGTACTGCCTAACATTAATTTCAAGGAAGATAAAATTTGTGAGGCTTGTACAAGGGGGAAGCAGGTAAGATCCTCTTTCAAAAGTAAGAAAATGGTAAGCACCAACAGAATCATGGAACTGGTCTATATGGATCTTAGTGTTCCGATGAGAACATTAAGTGGAGGTGGTAAAATATTTGTGATGGTGCTTGTTGATGATTACTCTAGGTTTAGTTGGACATTGTTTTTAACATCTAAAGATGAAGAATTTGACATGTTTACTTCTTTTGTTAGAAAAACGCAAAAACAACTAGGTAATCAACTTGCATCAATTAGGTTTGATCATGGAACTGAATTTGAAAATGCTAATTTGATGAATTTTTGCATGCTACATTATAAATAGTTGCATGACTAGACCTCTTGTTAAGAATATTCCGTATGAGTCACTTAATGGGAGAAAGCTAAATATATATCATCTTAGAGCATTTAGATGCAATTGCTTTGTGCACAATAATAGCAAAAACTCCCTAGGTAGGTATGATCCTGGAAGTGATAAGGGAGTATTCTTGGGATATTCTTCACATAGTAAAGCCTATAAGATACTCAGTAAAAGAACTATGTGTGTAGGAAAAATGTTGATGTTATTTTATTGAAAAACTAACATTCTTTCTGAGAGGCAGGAGCAAGATAATGAAGAGATTGGGCTGATAAGAAATTCAAATGGTGAAACCACAGTCCACCTGAATATGCATCACAGGAAGGAACAGGTGATGGAACAGGTCCTTCCACCTGGGCAACATGACAAGGGGAACTGACTAGAGAGTAACTGATCCTTAAACCTTGAGGAACCTGTCCATAAACCTATACCTCAGTAACAAAACCAGGAAGGAACATCCAAAGAAATTCTCAATCTATTGCATTATCCACGAAATTGGATATAGATGAACCTAGTTCATCTGTTGATTAGAAGTTGTATAGGGGAATGATTGGTTCTCTTTTATATCTCACTACTAGCATACCTGACATTGTGTGTAGTGTAGGTCTTTGTGCTCGATTTCAGGAAAACAGAAAGGAGTCCCACTTGACTAATATAAAGAGAATATTGAGATACTTGAAAGGCACCGCTGACCTTTGCCTTTGGTATCCAAAAGTTAGTAACTTTAACATAGTGAGATATGCTGACACTGATTATGCAGGTTTCCTAGTTGATAGGAAGAGCACTTCAGGTATGGAATACTTCCTTGGGTCATATCTAGTGTCATTGGCTATTAAAAAGCAAATTCAATGGCCTTATCTACTGCTGAAGCTGAGTATATTGATCTTGCTTCATGATTGTGCTCAATTGTTGTGGATCAAGCAGTAGTTGATGGATTTTGATATTGAAGTTGGTTGCATCCCTATTTTCTGTGATAAAACTAGTGCTATTAGTATGACTAAGAATTTGTTTCATCATAAGAGAACTAAGCACATAGATGTCAGACACCATTTTTTGAGGGACAACTATTAAAAAGGCTTGATTACTGTGGAGTTTTTATGCGTCTGACAAGCAAATTGCTAACATCTTCACAAAATCCTTAAGTAAAGATCACGTTAAGAGAAACAGGTTGGAATTAGGGATGATTAAGATCACGTAAAAGGATCAGTTCAATGTTAATCAAAAGAAAATGATGAAAAAAAATTGAAAAACAAAATTGGTTTGAAAGTCTGTAAATTGTGTATAATTAGATTAAATCTTGCACAGTCTCATATTTCCATAGTATTCTCGTGTACCATGTGTTAAAATGACTCATTAATCTCTAATGATATATTCTCTATTTTGGAAAATTTAGACTTACACAAGAGAATTATCAGTGAACAACATGGTTCATCAAGATAACACGGTATGTTTTCTACACTCTGCATAATTTGAAATAACTATATTTGGATCATGAGCAGAGTCCTACGAAATACCAATGTTCTTTTAAACTTATCCGTTACAAGTAAACCAGTTACGTTCAAGACTCATGACCGTATTAAACTACTTAGATTCTTTTAAGTCTGCTACTCATGGGGGAATAAATTGGTTCTTTCGAAATTGAACAGGTATCTTCAGATTCTTAAATTTCTCCTGAGATAATTTCTAAAGTTGTTGCAAATTTGGAGAATAGATTTGTAGGATCTATAACAGGTGTTGAGATTATAGAATCTGGAGAAGTTGGTGGTAAAAATGCAAAGGAAAAAAGGGAGAGGTGCTAGGAGTACTGTGAGAGGAAAGGGGACAAGAAAGGCTGATTCTTCACCCAGTCCTATAAGTTTAACCAAAGATGCAAGTGCAATGGTTGTTTGGGGAGATGAACCCGGTTCATCTGTAGAGGTAACCCTCGCAAGACCTACAGAAGAAAGTAATTGAAAGCTATAATTCGTCGTCTTGATAGAGTTATCAATGGCACCAAAACTCACACCATTACCTATGGCTTCATTCTCACAATTGTTCTTGCACTTTTCAATGTACCTATGAAAAGGTGGGAGGTTAGTACAAACATGGATCATTTTTTGGTTAATACTTTGCTTGCTTGCGATATGAAGTCACTGTCACTCCTAAAGAACCTAGTTCACCCAAAAAGGTATCAATAAATAGCAAGGTCAGAACCTTGGTGCAAGAAAGTGAGGCTAACGATGCTGAGATTGAAAGGCTGAATAAGTGGTAAGTTGAGATGGAGACTAAGAAAGATGCTCTCAGAACTGAGATGGCAAGAGAAAAGGAGAAGAATGATGTCATTCTTCATGGTATGCTGAAATTACTCCAAGTCAAAAACCAAGCACCTAGTTCTTCCCCCTTAAGCCTCCTAGCCTATTCAAGATAAACTAGTGACCCAGTTCGAGACGTTTTGTTTCTTTTGCCCATGTTTTACGGATTTTTATTTCTTCTTATGCTTGGTGGTAGAATCCTTTCAATCATCAATGAAATTTATTGTTTTTGCTCTAATTGTTTGTTCATATTTCTTTGATAGCTAAAATTATTATCTTGACCTATCATGATTAATCCATGATTGGATTTGAAGTAGCCCCAGTGGCCATGAGTAAGTTTTAAAAATTTGGTTATCTCACATTCTTTATGAAACTTTTCGATGATGCCATAAGGGGGAAAAGGTTGTGCTTTACACTTTGAACAATGATGTTTATAACCTACTGTACTTGGTCCTTGATGATAAGTGATAAAAGGAAAAATGTTTCTAACATTGTGTGATGTTGAGCTGAGTTGAAACAGGTCCTAAGCTTATGAAAAGCACAGAGTTTGTCATCATCAAAAGGGGGAATTTGTTGGCCCAAGTAAAGGTTAAGTTTTGAAGATTGACAAAGGAATTCAGGATGAACCAGGTCTATCCCAGCGGTCCATCCCTCAGGTTCATAAAAGGGGCAGATTTGAGAATGTGGGTTGCACGTGAAGGAGATAAGCTTAACTTGGTGTATTTAATATCTCCAGATCGAAAAGGTTACATAATTGATAAGGAGAAGGAGTCGTTAACCAAAGAGAACATTATCCAAGACAGGGAAGGAGTTAGAAGTTGAAATCAACTAGAACTCTTCAACCAAGGAAGAGTTGCATCAGAACTCTAGTCATTTCTTCATCTATTAACTCTATAAAAACAGGATGTTCTCACATTAAATGTGTTGCACAAAAATGCAGAAGATAAACATGAATTAGGAGCAAAATAGCAATGCTTTTTGCAAGCAATTCGTGTATGATTCAAGAGTGAAAACCAGAAGCTACATGAACCAGAATGAAGAACCAGTTCCATAATGAGGTTTATGTGTCTTTATTTATTTCTAGTTTAAATGTAGTAGGTATTTTCATATTGTACCCTTCAGCTTATGTAGAAGCAATTGTAATAGTTATTTGAGTATTCAAGTTAGAGTTAACTTGAAGTTTTTACAATAGATATAGGCTGGTTGCCACAACAGGATTAAAGGTAATCCTTGGGATTACAAAGAGTTCTGTAAATGTTGTTTTGGCTTAGTGATTTTAGTGGAAGTTTGGGAAAATCCTACGGAGTAGTAGATCGTGGTTTTTTCACCTTTTGAGCCAAGTGTTTTCAACGTAAAATCTCTGTGTTCTTTATTTTTTGTATTTATTATTCCGCAATAGCAGTAGTTAAAACACATAGAAGAACCATGTCCTTCATAAGCAATTTAAGCGAAAAATTTGGTACCTCACGAATCTCCCCTCTTATTGTGTGGTATTGACGTATAAAACATCAGTTAGTCATTAGTTAAATATGGTTATTATTTCAGTGAATGTTAGGCTTACATAGTCCCTAAGACTAGGTGCCTATCACGACATCCTACGGACTGAAAATAGGATCGTGACAAGTTGGTATTAGAGCTTCAGGTTCATATTTGGTATGAGTCATAAGCGAGTTTAGAATATTCTTGCGGATTGGTGCGGAGACGTTTGTACTTATCTTCGAGAGGCTACGAAACTATTAGGATAGTTTCACTTCTTTCATTTCTATCATGCGAGTTTATTGATCCCGAATTTTGAGTTTTTATCATTCTGTTCTCTCACAGATGGTGAGGAAACGATCTATATTGGGGAAAGTGACCCCGAGCAAGTGTCGATAGGGGCAGAGGTAGATGCCGAAGAGGAGCATGTGCCACAGCTAGGGCACCTATTGTTGATACCCAATTTTTTCCTATGTATTTTATACTCACAATACTTTCAAAATAGCATGTATATGCATATATAAGCATTCACAAATGTTTTGGTATGTTTCCACATTTTTTAGAATTTTTGAATTCAATTTATGGCCTATTTTGCGCTATAAAATCTAATAATTATTCCCAAAAGTTGTCATTTTGGTAAATAATTTATTTTATTATCACATTTACACAAAAAAATATAATTTACATGATTTTGTACATAATTTTACAAGTCCATTTAATATTTTAAAACTAAAATTGCATGAAATTGTAATTTTAGCCTATTTCTCGATTTAATAGCATTTGTAACAACAAAATAAATTATAATATTTTTTAATTAATACTTATGCTTTGCCTATTAATTTAGTATATTTAATTGGATTTTCAAACATCATTTACTATTTTATAAAATTCAAATTGGGGAAAACTGGCTAATTAAATTATAGCCTTTTTTATTTAAATTTTATCCTAATTTCCTCCCAAATCTAACCCCCAATTACACTACCCAGTTCCCTAAATAATCCGACCCAACCCCATTAAATAAACCCGTTCGGATCCCCATTTTAAATTGTGGTCGGTTTTAGATCAACGGTCCACATTAACCCCTTCCTTAATTAAACTAAAGACACCCCTAACCCTAATCACTTCTCACAATCAAGCTGCCCTGAAACCCGCTCGTTCCCAAATGCTCTCAACCCCTAAAACCCTAGCCCTTCTCCGACCATATTAGTACCTCGTTTCACCGAAAACCATGGCCTCTCAGGCTTCGTGAAACCCATACTCACCCCCACACCCTTCTATGACCCCTTTTGTTCGAAGATGGAAGCCCTATCTTGAAGACCACCGGCCTAGAGGACCTCCGACTTGAGTTCTACAGCCATATCCGGTCTCTCTCCGGCGAGTCTTAGCATTGTGAGTTTATTTTTTGACTCACAATCAGTTCGTTCCAGGCTTTCTCGTTCTGTAGGGTTTTCTCTGAAACCCTAAGTCTCCAAGGTTTTCTTCTGTATTCCTCTTTGAGATCTACTTCAGATCTATGTTATTCCACATTTTTTTACCGGTTTTGGTTTCTGACTGTTCATCTTCTTAAACTTAGGGTTTCTCTGATTTCTCTGTTTTATTTGCTCTACTGTGATTCCTTTTACTTTTACTATAATTCAGGAGTATTTGCTACTATGGTTCCTATGTATTTTCTTTACCATGTTATTTCTAGGGTTTTCAAGTAAATCCTTCACTGTGTTCTTTTCTTTCCTTACGCTTTCGTGAATGTTTATGTTCTTTCGAAGTTTATCTTCACCTATGCTTTCTTCTTGACATGCGAAATATGATGAAAACCCTAGATTTGGGGGGTTTTCCGATTTTGTTTGTGAATTGTCTGCTGCCTATTTAATTTCAAACCCCTAACTGTTTAAATGCCTCATGTTTCTGATTTATTGCTAAGCTCTGTGAGAACTTCTAATCCCATTTTCATGCATACCTTTTATACTCTCTGATTACATGACCATCTAACTAGTTTTAGCCTCGCATGTTTGAACTTGTGCATCTTTTCATAGTCAGACCTCCCCTTGTCAAAATAACCCTAATTTTGGGAGATTGATTTTTACGAACTTAATTGATTCTTTGATTTGGACCTGCTTTCTGACTAAATTCAATACCAATTCGAATCCTTGTTTCCTTAATTAACTATGTGATTGTTGATTTTATTCTGGCCTTGTTTGCTTAAAATCGTGTATCTTTCAAAACTCTATATGTATTTACCCTCTATTTTGCAACTTATTCTGGATTCTCTTTCCATAAATGGAACTATGTTTATTTACCTCAAGTCCGACTCCTTAGTTAATGGAGTCTTCTCACTTAATTGATTATGATTTGGTACTGAATTTATTTTCTTGCCTTGTTTGTTGTTTACTTTCAAGCGATAAAAACCCCCACCCCTTTTTACTTCAAGAACACGAACATTTTCACAAGTCCACACCCCAATCACTCTTTCTTCTCTTCCCTGCTCTTCTCTGCTACTTGTTCTGCTGCTTGAGTTTAGCCGGCTGAAAGCCAAGGCTAAACTATGAGGTTTTATTTGCCCTATCTGCTTTACTATTCGAGTTTTCAACTGGTAGGTCCATGATTTAAATATTATCTTCAAAAATACATGTTTACTTACCCCTTTTCATATGTATGTCTATGTTCATTATGCAGTTATACTTCAGCATGTACATCCCTACCCCATATTCCAATATATTTGATACTGTATGCTTGTATGAGTGCTTTCCTGTACATCCCTTCCCCCAAGTCCCTTTAGTTTAATTTTGTTTGTTACAAATGCTTTCATGAAATCCCCCTTCCCTTTAATTCCCCTTTGTATGTGAGTATTGTTTCAAACTAGGTTAGCACTCCATTGCCACCCCTAGTTTAGAACCAGGTTGCTCTAAACCTATACTCAAATCAGTCATATTCCCTTACCCCTATTATGTGTTGAGCTTGACTCGGGTCTAGTGGTGTCCTAATCACCATACAGGCCCAAGTCTGACTTTCTTAAGTCTGCTCTTATTTGTTCAAGCCATGTAAAGGGTCAGGGGTGTGCCAGTCTCATTCATGGCTAGGTATGACCACCCTTCACATTGGTCTCCTCTAATCCACTCACTTTTACACTTACTCCTAGTTCATTAAGTCCTACCCCCTCCCCCCTTATGGTAAGCCATGCTTAGGGATCCTAGAGTTCCCTCTAAACATGGACGCCTAAAGGCTGGTAACTCTACACATTGCACTACTCTAATCATTTTCAGGGTGTAAATATTGCCTGGGCTTCCTGAAAGCCCTTGGACCTTTGAAACACTCTAAGAGAAAGCCTTGGAATCTGGAGCCCGGATTTGGTAAAATACATGTGTTGGACATTAAGGTTGCTTTGGGCTTCCTCGGGTCCGTTTTAGCTTTGGTGTATTTATTCTCTTAGTCTTTTCCTTCCACTTTTGTAACAAGCTTTGTAAAAGAACTTGGGGAATATAGTAAAAGGGTGGGGGTTTATATTATTGCATCAATCAATGGGTAGAAATTATGTCTATAGGATTTCAATATTGTAAATCACTTAGAAACCATGCCTATAGGATTTCAAAATTGCATCCCATCTAGATATCATGTCTATAGGATTTCAATATTGTGAGTCACTTAGAAATCATATCAATAGGAACTGCGTGAAATGCTAGGCAAACAGTAGGTCCCCTAAATTTTCTAAAAGCATCAACAAATCAAGATGTAGATATCATGCCTATAGGGTTCAAACTCGCCAAATTTGTTGAACGCTTTCAATAAAATTTCTCCAATGCAGTCTATTTTGAAATCCGGCCAAGTCTGTCTTTTACACTATTTTGAATCTATAGAGTCTTTTAAAACTCCATACTCGCATCTTTCTGAAATCAAGCCTTTTGGTCGTCTACTTTAAGCAGTTTGTTTATTTTGCAAGCAATTTCTGAACTTATGCAAATTTCAGTTTCCTGTTTCCCAAAACTCTTCTTTTTTCTTGTCTAAAATTAGTACTTTTCTGAAATTACTGGTTTTAAGATGCTTTAATTTCAAACAAACCAGACCCGAGGGGCTCAAAGTAGACTTATTATCCAACTTCATGTATTAAACTAATCTATCCATTATCAATTTTAAGCTTAAAACCAAATCAGTAATTGCAAGTCATGCTAAACTAATTGTTGCATGGATTAAGGGGTTTATGTGCAGCCTTTGTGTGTTTGTTATCTCCCCTTGTGTGTTATTTTGTTTTTTTTATTGAAGCCTTAGAATTTTTTACCTTTAAACTCCATATATGCCATCATCCCCTTTCTCCCCTTAGGATTAGAAGTCCAAATACCCCGGGACTGATAGGTCGGGACGGGTACTAGCATGCAATAAGTAAACGAGACTAAACATGCTTAAATACCTTAATGGGGTAGGAAGGGTAGAATATGGAGATGATGACGATGCGCTAACATCATAAAGCTACCCCTCTTTGGGAACATGTGCGTGCATCAAATGATCCATATTATAGTAAAATCTAGGACCCTCTTTACCTTCCTTTATTTATATGTTTTCTTTAAAATTCCCTTTTACATGTGTCATCCTACTTTCAAAATTGTCAACTTGTTTATTTTTGATTATGTGCAAACTTTGCTGGTCTATTTCTATTCTCCTTAAAGTCACATCTAAGCAAGGCCGGGAACCACACTAGTGGATCTTGAGGGGTGCCTAACACCTTCCCCTTGAGATAATTTCAAGCCCTTACCCAAACTTTGGTTTTCCTTCGAATCCTTCTTCATTTCTTAAAAAGTTTCCTAATGTACTATAATCATTAGGTGGCGACTCCTCAAACTCCATAGCCCAAATTCCCCCAAAATGGGTATAAAAGAATCATTCCACCCATAATATCGCAAACCCGATTACTTTCCCTCGGGAGAGAAAGGGGGGGCACCGACAACTATCAGAGTAACATTTGAGGAGCTGACAATAACTTTGATTAGGTGATAGATAACGGAGACGCTTGTTATTACCCTCAAACTTTAAGAGACATTAAGATAGTTCCTGAGCATGTTTGGTACATTAGCTCAGGCGGGGTTGATTCCGATTACACCAGCTACTTCAAAAACTAGGAGAGGAACTCGGACTCCCGCGGCCTGTACTCTAGAGTTGCGAGTACATGTTGGTTAGGTTCCAGGTGTCATTGCATCATAGCATGAAGTTCCAGTTCAGCCCGTTATTAGGGCAGCAACTCTGAGGAAGGACATCTTAGACTTGTGAGGTTCTAGAAGTATCACCCTTCTACTTCTAGTGGTTTGGCTTCAGTTCTAGAGGAGTGCCACTGCATTCTCTGCACTACGGGTATTGTGGGTATGAGTAGGGTTGCTTTTACTACTTTACAACTTAAGGGAGCGGAATGTCACTGGTGGCGAGCGTATGAGCTGGGTAGCCTGGACGATGCAACTTTAATTTCATGGGCTCAGTTTTCGATGATGTTCCTAAGAGAGTTGTCCCTCAGACCCTTCGGTATGCATGACACTTGGAGTTTAAGAAGATACACCAGGGCACTATATTAGTGTTAGAGTATGCCGTTAGATTCGTTGATTTGTCTAGAAATACACATGCTTTAACGATACAGTTACAGAGCGAGTCTGTAGGTTCATTAAGGTGCTCGAACATGATATCCACTTCAGCATGTCTTAGTAGTTGGAGTTTTATGTCCCATTTCAGCAGGTGGTAGAGATCGCTCATCAATTAGAGGGCATGTTGGACTAGGAGAGAGAGAGAGATGACAGGCAGGGCCTGGAGGAAGAGAAAGGCAGGGCTAGGAGAGATAAAGGACAGGCGGGTCAACAGAGAGAGGATAGGGAGGCTAAGAGGCCTCGCAGACTAGATAGATCTATTGGTCCTTATTTTATTGGCAAGGTACGGAATGGTAGAGGTTTAATGGATCAACCAATTCAGATTGCACTTCAGGCGGTGCCCATTGGTCTCAAAGTACCCGTACGACACAATTTCCATAGCCACGTCAATAGAGAGGTTTCTTTGAGTGTGGGATACCAGCCACATGGTGAGATATTATCCCAAACTCCGGACGAGTATTGTCAATGCAGGGTATTCAGGTTATGATTTCGATTCTAGCTACTGATGCCCCTGCTTCGCTAGTTTCAGGTACAGGTTAGGTGAGTAGAGGGAACCCAAGAGGGGGAGGCCCAGCCCGTTGATGTGTTTCCTATAGTAGGTCTAGGACTGGTGCACTAGATGGTGTCGTACATGTATGGTTTTGATTTGTTATAGAGGAGCATCATTCGTATTTTCTTTTGGTTCTGCTTATCAGGGTGAGTCCTCCTATTTTGCTTCACATGTGGGTGAGTTTCATGATTTAGTACATTGATTATGTGATTACCTTTGTTGGGAGATTCTATAGAGGTGTCCTATGCCTATCATTTTGTTTTTATGCATTATTAAGAACTATGAGACTTGGAGTGACTTTCTGTTCGCCATTTGGTAATTTTAATATAATGTTTGGGTGATGGGTAACGACTTGTGGCTTAGATGTTCTACTAGTGTGGGAGTTCAGTATGTTTTTTGATTTTGTTGGCAGAATTGAATTAGTGGAAGGTTTCGGTTGGTATGATGTGTACTCTACTTATGATTTAGAGTTTAGGGTGAGACCCTCGCAGTTGCATGCAATTTAAGGAGTTGAACCGGGATACATGCCGCGGTGGAGTTATATCAGGATGAGATCCTTGCGATTTTTTCATATGTTTTGATTTATCATTGTGGATTGAATCGTAGTATGGTACTTATAAAGAGTTATGCCTGTTGGGCTTGCTTGAAAGTTCCTTCATGCGTTTCCTTGCATGTTTAGTCATATTCGTGTTGTGCTTACTGCATTTTAGTTTGCGAAGTGTATGCCTACGTGGCGTTAGATGTGACTTGTTGATTCGGGTGAATTGTTATGAGGTCTTCATGTTTCTTGCATCATTGTCAGTGTTGTGGAAGTTGAAACAAGGTTCTAACGGATATAAGGCTAATTGTCGTTACCATATTTGATTATGGGAAGCTATTGCGATCAGATATGTTGTTTAAGGCATGTATGCGATGTGTTACGCTCCGTGGTTGTACTTTCTGGGTGTAGGCATAAGTTTTTTCAGCTAGTTGAGGTTGGTATTGTGTGTTGATATGGGAACCGGGTCTTTTGGGAATGATCAGATGGTTTGGTTCTAAGGTTATCAGTATGGGTGATAGAGATAATCTTCAGTTGAGCTGGTGTTGTCGAACCTATGTGGATTGGGGTGATGTGAGATCACCCCGCGGGTGTATGTAGGATGAATACATTCAGTGATTTTATGAAACGTGTATTTAAGAAGGGGAGGATGAAATAAATCGTCCAATCGGTTGAGATTTAGCATCATGTTTGGCGGCATAAGATTTCGAGAAGCTTTGTATTATGTGTTATGACTTGCGTGTGTGGTCGAGTTTGGTTTTCGGATGATTCGAGGTCAATCTGGAAAAAGGAATCTTGTTTTGAAGCATAAACAGTAAGAATTGACCGAAGTTTTGACTTTGTAGATGACTCCGAATTGGAATTTCAATAATTCCAACGGCTTCATATGCTGATTTTGGACTTAGGCATGCATCCGAATTTGGAGTTGGAGGTGCATACGGTAAAATTGAAGCATTTCAGTAAAATTTGAGAAGTTGAAGGTTTGGAATGTTGAGAGGTTTGACCGAGAGTTGACTTTGGTGATATCGGGATCAGAAACCTGTTACTTGATTTGGGGCTTGCATACAAAATTTGATCTCATTCCGGGTTGATTTGATATGATTCTACGCGAGTTATAGAAGTTGGAAGTTCATAATTCATTAAGTTCGATTTGAGGTGTGATTCCTAATTTTGACATTATTTGATGTGATTTGAGGCCTCGAGTATGTCCCTGTTGTATTACAGGACTTGTTGGTATATTTGGACGAGGTCCTGAGTGGCACGGGTGAGTTTTTGAGAGGTTTAGGTTGTGTAGAAATTGTTTTTGGTACTTCAATGTCGTTTCTTCAAGCATATATGGTTCTATATTAATACAATGAGCTCCAAATTCAGTTTTTAATTGAATTTTTAGGTCCGTATCATAATTACGGAGCCATAGCAAAAACAATCGTCGAATTTGTACATCGTATGAGAGAGTTATGCTTATTTACGTGTCAGGGAGATTGATGGTTCCTAGTGTAGTCGCAGTTGCTAACATTTTTCTCACAATTGCAATGCCCAGTTCGCAATTGCATACATTTTGTCGCTATTGTGACATTTTCCAGTCACGTTCTTGTTCGCAATTGTGAAGGCTTCTACGCTTTTGCGAGGGTTCGCAAATGCGACATCTTCAACTTGTTTTCAATTGTGTAATGCAGGTTTTTGCTTCATTTTGTGATATTTTTGAACACTAGGTCCGAGAGTGGGCAATTTTGAGAGAGGAATTTATCTTAAATCATTGGGTATGTTCCCTTGTTCAATTTCTATGTATATTTCATGATTTTATTTGAGTTTTAACATCAAAATGTCGAGAATCAAAGTGCAAAAAGTGGGAATTTTTGAATAAATCTTGGAAAATATAAAATGATGATTTGAGGGACGAATTATTATCAGAATTTGATAATTTTGGTATGGCCGAACTCGTATCGGAATGGATGTTTGGTTTTTATAAATTTAATCGGGTTCTAAAGTGTAGGCCCGGGGGTTGACTTTTTAATTTTTGTTATAGATCGAATCTTTGTTATCCATAATTATTATGACCTTTATTTATGGAATGAAGTTATTTTGGCTAGATTGTATCCTTTCGGAGGTTTTTTCACTTGAGAGAACATTTTAGAGTATCATCCTAGCTTCTATGAGGTAAGTATCTTGCCTAACTTTGTGGGGGGGGGGTCTATGGTGCTAATTATGTCATATGAAGTCCGTGTACGCTTGGTGATGAGTATATATTCGAGCTTATTTGTGAAATGTTGACCATCTAGGGCTCTTAGGTTCTTATGTTCATCATATATAAAGTTGTTTGGTTATGTTAAGTTCCTCATTTACTAGTTTCACCTCTACGTATATTAATTAGAATTAATTGCTTCATAATCTACTCTTATTGCCTATTTGACTCTTGTGTACCTCAACTGAAGTGTTGTCTTTTTGATTGCCATGCTATCATTTCCTAATTGCTTATCCGTAATTAAACTTATTATCATCACTTCTGTAATTGTCTATCCTTAATTGAGGTCATTATTGTCCTTTCCGTAAGTTGCTTATCCTTAATTGAATTTATTGTATCTCTTTCAAAATCGCTCAACCCTAAATGAAGTTTAGTTATTCGTTCTCATAGTTGACTTATCCATATTTGGAATATTGACTCATGTTATCTCCCCTTGTTGTAGAATTGTACTTTTGCAGGATTATTTATTACATATTATTTCTCCCTTGTTGAGCTATTCTTATTGAGATTGGTATTCTCTATTGTGTTTATTCTTTGTGAGCTTGTTCTATTTCTCCTTTGTGTTTCAAAGCTCTTGAGTTGATTTACTTGCCGTATTCTCGTGTTATTGTTCCAGTTATTATTTTTGTGCTCAGTTTGTTGAGCCAAGGGCTATGCGCGGTGGTGATATTGAGACTAGTTAGAGGAAATTTTGTGTAATATGGGCACATGTTGTGAAGGTCATTCTATTGTATTGTGTTTTTGGTACGCGGTATTGTTGGGAGAATTTATTTGGGTGTTTGTACGAGGTTTCTATTGTGCTATTGTTATTATTGATGTTGCACATGCGGCGTGACTAGGCAGGCTATATCTGTGTGTTTTCACATGTGGCGATACAAGGCGGGAACATTTCTATGCACGTGCGGTGAGACAAGGCCGATATTTATTTTATTATTACGCCCATAGCCAGCAGAGTTGGCTATGTCGGGGATTGATTTGTGATGCCTGGGGGCACTGTTGTTGTTGATATTTGTGTAGTGACGTGCCTAACTTGTGTGAGTTTTACGTTGTGCATAATCGTTGGAATTTTTTGTTTATATGCAGTTGATTTCCTTTACTCTTACTCATTGGCCTGAACTATGATAGAATAATTGCACAAGCATACATGTAATTAACCACCCCTATCAATTTAAGAAGTTGGATCCTGATGTTTTTTATCATTCATACATACCCTCGTCTACTTGCTTTTTATGTGAGAATTGTTCTATTAGAACACGAGTCGTCCACGCAGCTACTAGTTGTAATGAGGGCACGGGATGCCAAGTGATTAGGGTTTACGAATTGGGATCCCTGAATTGTGACTATTTTTAGGTTTTGTACCTCGTGGAGATTATTAGATCAACCTAGTGTGAAAGTGGTTATTCTTATCGATTTGTTGGTTATCTTTCCTTTATTTATTTTCACCGAATTTAAACTGTGTTTAGCTTACTATACTGTGTGTTTACTTGTTGTATACCGCTGCTAATTATTGCTTCTATTTTCTACTCTAAGTATCGTATTATTACATCATTATGCGTAGATTTGTAGAGATATCGTACTCTGTTAGTTCTACACCTATACTTGTCCATGTTATTTAGTCTAGTATGTGTCTTGACTTTCATTCATTACTACTCCACTGATGTTAGTATTGATACTTACTGGGTACGGCCGTGGTGTACTCATACAACACTTATGCATATTTTATGCAGATCCAGGTATTTCGGAGTAAGTCGATTGCTAGCTAGTTATTCAGATATCGTTGTGGAGACTCACGATAAATCTGTTTCTGCTTTCGCATGCTTCAAAGCCACCTTCTGATGCTGAACTTGCACAGTTTTATCTCTATTTCGAAATTGTTGTATTTAAAAAAAATTCTAGCAAACTCAGTAGAGCTTATAACTTGTACTACCGGTTTTGGGATTGTAAGTTTTGTATGAAGACTTCTATTTCGTATTGGTCAGTCATTAGTTAAATATGGTTATTATTTCAGTGAATGTTAGGCTTACCTAATCTGTAAGACTAGGTGCCTTTCACGGCATCCTACAGAGGAAAAATTAGGGTCATGGCAGAAAAGTTATTTTTATTTAAGCGGATCGATTTAAATTATGGGTTAACTATTTCACTAATAAAAGTTGATACTATTTTTTTACATGCTTAGTTGTTATTTTCTTTATCATCGCATGGAATTATATCCACATGATTATTGTTGTTTTACCAGGTCATAAGACAAATGAAAATCATCAAGGAGATGCAGTCAAAATATTGATTCATACTGGTAATGTCTTTTGAAAAAAATACGTATTTACCCCTCAAATAAATTTATTTTCTTCATCCCTCCATGTAGTTTTTACACCACAAGAAAGTGCAGTGTTTTTTTTTCAAGCATCCTATTTAACGTTTTTGGGTTGCTTTTTAAATTGAACGTACTTTTTGCTAATTTGATGCGTATAATACAACACTCTTTTCAATAGATTTAAAACTCTATATGTTTGGTTCATGGGTTTACGTTTATTTTTTTATTTCGTTTGTTCATTGTTTGTTTTTCTTTTGTAATTAAAGAGCATGCTAGTTCTTTTTCTTTTTCGAATTAGTTGAGATGTTCTTCAAAATCTTATTTTTACTCATAAACTATCTTTGTTAGTTGATTTGGTGTATGTCATTTCGTTCTTTATTTAGATAGTCGATATATGTGCCTATATATGCATAAGAATACCACGTTTAGATAATATTGGTATGATTTTCCAAAATCGAGTGTATTGAATAAATCGGAATTGACGTGCAAAGCACGTGAGGAAAAAATTAGTAAACAAAAAAAGACAAGGAACAAAGAAACAAGATCAGAGGTGAAGCTTAGACATAAGAAGGTAGGGGCATCAAAGTAATAAAGTCTGCAAAAGGAGCATATATTGTCATTTTTTGTAAAAGAGAGTTTTTCTGTCATTAAATCATTAAATGGGATTATAAGTGTCCTTTTAAAAAAAAAGATTTTGGGTAGAAAGTAGGCCCTACACTGCGATAATCTGGATTAGTCAGGTTAATAAATTTGAAATACTAGCTAAACCAAAAAAAGGATTTACTGCTAGAATTTTATTTATGGTGAATGTTTATATTTAGAGAGATTCAAGGATTAATTACTTGGTGGCTAAGTCACACTCTCTCCATAAATAGAGGGTTCTGTTCTATTGTAATTAATCTCAAATCAATAAAAGTTCTCTCTCCTTACTTTTCTCTGCAATACTACTCTTCTTCTTTTATTGTTTCATAACACATTATCAATATGAGGCTCTAATCAATTTAGTAGAAGATTTAGAATTGAGCATAATGATTGTCAATTATTACATGAACTTCCTTCATGATTAAGTTTCGAATTTTAGGTAAGTATTTTACTATTCTCTTTCAAATTCTTGACATTCTATAATATTATTTTAAATACAATCAATGACAATACATTTTGATTGTAACTCTAATGGAGTTTTAAAGAAATTATAACCACCCAAAGTGGTAAATTTTTTATGCTTTGTCATGATCAAATTCATGTATGATTGTGGGCAAAGAATTGAATAGGCCACGAGGTAAAATTTTGGACTTAAGGAATTGCAAGCCTGCAGGCTTCGCATGTTCCAAACTTTTCTCGCAATTCCCAGGCTTGTTCGCATTTCCCAAACTTTATTCGCAATTCACAGGTTCACATCTCCCAAACTTTTCTCGCAATTCTCAGACTTGTTCGCATTTTCTAAACTTTGTTCGCAATTCCTAGGTTCGCATTCCCTAACTATTTTCATAATTCCCAAACTTATTCGCATTTCCCAAACTTTTTCCGCAATTTCCAAGCCAGCATACTGAGACCTGCTACTTTAATACTTAACCGATTTTGAACCCGATTTTTCATATTTTCTCAAACCCACACACACTTAGGAAATTTTTCAAGAATCTTTTCTTCTCCAAATCAATTGTAAGTCATTTGAAACCAACTTTATTCAATTATTATCATCTGTTAACATGATTTCAACTTAAAATTAAAGATTTTCATGGGGGAAAATAGGTTTTTTGGGTAGAACCTAGATTTTTTAAAAATTGGGGATTTGGACCTCAATTTGAGGTCTGATTTTAGAACGCATTATATTTTTGAGTTCGTGGGGGAATGGGTAATTGGATTTTGGTTTGAACCTCGGGTTTTGACCATGTAGGTCCGAGGGCAATTTTTGACTTTTGGGAAAAACTTTGGAAAACTTTTTTTTTTATGCATTCAAATTGATTCATTTAGTGTTTATTGATGTAATAAACTAACTTGTGACTAGATTCGAGCATGTTGGTGGTGGAATCAAGGGGTAACACTATAATTGAGACTTGATATATGTTCAAAGCATCTAGGTAAGTGTTTGGTCTAACCGTAGCTTGAGGGATTAGGAGTTAGTCCTATTTGCTATTTGCTTCTTGTTGAGTGTGACGTATAGACATAGTGACGAGTATCTATACATTGGTGTCAAGCATGACCATAAGTCTTATATAATGATTTTCATGATTTCGTTGTATTATTCATGCCTTGGCAAAGATTTCAAATTGTTGTATAAAGTTTGTGGAAAGAATTGTGACTTATGAACATTGAGGAGCGTTGGTTCAAGTTGTATAGTGAGATTGTGAAAGTATAAGTGACGATTGAACTTTTAGAGCATTGGCTAGAGTTGTGAAATGAGTTGTGAAAGTGATAATCGAACTTCTTGAGCATTGGCTCGAGTTGTGAACTGAATTGTGAAGTAAAATTGAGAAAGAGAAGAGATCATTATGTTATCACCCTTGCCGGGCTATTGTTGATTTGTTTATTGTTCTCTACCGGGATTTAATTATTAAATTATTGTTCGCTTGCCGATATTCTTATTGAAAATTTTATTTATTTCCTTACCTTATTGTTTGTGATTATTGTTTGGGTGAGGAAGAGAGTTAAAGCACGAATAATGATGTCGTGCATTGTTTGTTATTGTGAGGAATAAGTGCAAAGCACGAAGGATGATGTCGTGCCGCAAGATGTACCATTCCCTGCAGATTTTATTGATTATATAGTGAGGAAAGAGAGTAAAAGCACGAAGGGTGATATCGTTCACATTTTTATTATTTGATTGCTTTGGAGAGGATGAGAGTAAAAGCACGAAGGGTGATGCCGTGCATTTGTTGATTTTCGATTCTTTTTTTATATCCGAGTTATGTTATTTCTTTCATTAATTGTTGTTATTTGATTTTTACTTCGAGGTTATAGATTCCCTTACCCTATTTGCCTTGTGATTGTTTTTAGGGTGAGGAAGAGCGTAAAACACGAAAGGTGATGTCGTGTATTGTCTTGGTGAGAGAGAGTAAAAGCACGAAGGGTGATGTCGTGCACTTGTCCTAGATTTTCCTAAGTTTATTATTTATAACTGTGTTACAGTTTCTCTACACTAAATGTCTAGCTTCAGCTTGATGCTTGTTGTACCCCATTGCATGATTTTCTTTTCCTGTTTTCAGTTTAATGGTGGTGATCCTTATACTTATTTGTTGCTCTTCTGTTAGTATTTGATATTACCCCGCATCATGTTTTTACCCTCTAATATTGACTGGTTAATCTGTATGTCTTTTTTCCGCTGTATATATATATATATATATATATATATATATATATATATATATATATATATATATTTGAACTGCATAGGTTTACTTGATAGTCTGGTCCTAGCCTCGTCACTACTTCACCGGGTTTAGGCTAGACACTTACCAGCACATGTGGTCGGTTGTCCTGATACTACACTCTGTACTAGCAGCATTTGGACCATACTGTGTAGACTACCTTCAGTCCACGCAGAGACCCAAGGTAGACCTACAGGCATCCACAGACTGTGACGCCTCTCTCTATATCACTTTCCTGTTTCATTTCCTTTTGTGCAGAAACAATGTATTGTATTTCTTCAGACCTTCTATGTTGTAACTCTTTGACAGTCTGTGACACTATGACACCAGATTTTGGGTATTGAAGTTTTAAAAGTTGTAATAGATGTAACCTTAAGATATATAATTATTGACTTCTGCTTATTTATTAAATTTTCCGCTGTTATCATATTATCGCTTTATATTTGTTGAAAACAAGCAATATGAAAGTGTAGCAAGTAGTTAAGTTTGCCTTGCCCAACT
This sequence comes from Nicotiana benthamiana, assembly GCA_034376525.1. Lineage (NCBI taxonomy): Eukaryota > Viridiplantae > Streptophyta > Magnoliopsida > Solanales > Solanaceae > Nicotiana > Nicotiana benthamiana. The sequence continues at coordinate 52,382,561 of CM067338.1, read as the reverse complement.
ATCATTAGTAGGCGCCATCGCGACTCCCGGGGTGGGAAATCCGGGACGTGACAAGTTGGTATTAGAGCTCTAGGTTACACGGGTCTCACAGTTAACAGACAAGCTTAGTATTGTATGAGGGATCGGTATGGAGATGTATATATTTATCCCCCAGAGACTATAGAGTTAGGAAAAGTTTCACTTCTATTCTTCCTTGTCGTGTGATTTTGTTCTCCCACTGCTAAATTGAAACCTCTACTCCCCTAATGGCGAGTCATGCACCACTTCTTCAGCCGAGCAGCAGCACCGACCGGTGATAGATCAGCTACATCTTTGGATGCTTTGTGGAGGTTGGATAGGTTTCATCAAGCACTTCACAATTACTTTCAGCAGTGCATCTTCTGGGGATCCCAGGATTATCTAGACAGCTGCCAAGAGGTTCTCAGGAACATGGGTATTGTTGAGACTAATGGGGTTGATTTTGCTACATTTACCTTGTCTAGACCCGCCAAGACTTGGTGGAGAGATTATTGCTTGGCTAGACCAGCCAGATCGCCAGGCTTGACTTGGGAGCAGTTTGCACAGCTATTTCTGGAGAAGTTTCTACCTATCACTCAGAGAGAGGCCTATTGGAGGTAGTTTGAGCGTCTCCAACAGATTTCTATGACTGTTACTCAGTGCGAGATCAGATTCATCGACTTGGATCGTCATGCTCTTATCATATTTCCCACTGTGAGAGAGAGTGAGAAGGTTCATTGAGGGACTCGTCCAGCCTGCTCAGTTAGCTAGATGTAGAGGTAGCGGTATTAGAGGTGGAGGTAGAGATGCTAGAGGTAGAGGTGCAAGTATTGTTCTGGTTTGTAGTAGAGAAGCTTCAGTTTATTTTGCGCCGCATTTGGCCATTCTACCCGTAGCGTTATCTCTTACGTGAAGGCTCCGTGTATGGACGAGAAGGGGTGTTTGGCTATTTGGCTTATGTTCAAGATTCCGGTGCTGAGGTTCCATCTATTAATTTTGTGCCTGTGGTTCGTGAGTTTCCCGAGGTATTCCCTTCAGGGTATTCCACCCGATAGGGATATTAACTTTTGCATTTATTTGGCTCCGGGAACCCAACCCTTTTATATTCTACCGTATCGTATGGCTCCGCCTGAGTTGAAGGAGCTGAAAGAGTAGTTGCAAGACTTACTGGAGAAGGGTTTCATTAGACCCATCATTTTTCCTTAGGGTGCGTCGGTGTTGTTTGTTAAGAAAAAGGATGGTTCGATAAGAATTGGATTGATAAGCGGCAGTTGAACAAGGTTACAATCAAGAATAAGTCAATAATAAGTATCCATTGTCGAGGATTGATGATTTGTTCGATCAGTTTCAAGGTGCCAAGGTATTTTCAAAGATTGACTTACGATTTGACTGCTATCAGTTAATGATTAGGGCATTCGTCCCTAAGACAGGTTTCTGCACTCGGTACGGTATTGTGAGTTCTTGGTTATGTTATTCGGGTTGACAAATGCCCTAACAGCTTTTATTCAGTTGATGAACACAGTCTTCATGCCTTATTTGGACTCGTTCGTGATAGTCTTCATTGAAGATATTATGATATATTCCCGCAGCCAAGAGGAGCACGAGCAGCATTTTGGAGTGGCTCTTCAAACTCCGAAGGATAGTCAGCTATATGCGAAGTTCTTGAAGTGTCAGTTCTGGTTGAGCTCAGTTGCATTCCTGGTTCATAACGTATCAAGAGAGTGTATTCAAGTTGACCCAAAGAAGATTGGGGCAGTCAAGGACTGGCCTAGACCAGCACCAGCTATAGAGATTCGGAGTTTTTTGGGATTGGCATGCTACTATCATCAGTTCGTGGAAGGGTTCTCATCTATCGCAGACCCGATGACCAGGTTGACCCAGAAGGGCTCCCAGTTCAGATGGTTGGACGAGTGTGTGGTGAGCTTTCAAAAGCTCAAGACATCTCTGACTATGGCACCGGTGTTGGTTTTGCCCACAGGTTTAGGGTCTTACACCATTTATTGTGATGCTTCCCGTATTGGGCTTGGTGTAGTGTTGATGCAGGGTGTAAAGGTCATTGCTTATGCTTCAAAGGAGTTGAAGATTCATGAGAAGAACTATCCAGTACATGATTTAGAGTTGGCAGCCATTGTTCATGCATTGAAGATTTGGAGGCACTATCTGTATGCAGTAGCTTGTGAGGTGTTCACTATCACAAGAGTCTTCAGTATTTGCTCAAGTAAAAAGAGTTGAATTTGAGGCAGAGAAGGTGGTTGGAGTTGTTGAAGGATTATGATATTACTATCTTGTACCATCCGGGGAAGGCCTATGTAGTAGCCGATGCTTTGAGTAGGAAGCCAACCAGTATGGGTAGTCTTGCTTATATTCCGGTCAGTCGGAGGTTGCTTGCTTTGGATGTTCAAGCCTTGGCCAATCGATTTGTGAGGTTGGACATTTCCGAGCCTAGTCACATACTGGCTTGCACGGTCAGTCGTTCGTTGTTATTGGAGAGTATCCGTGATTGACAGTTTGATGATCCCCATTTGTGTGTTCTTAGAGACACGGTACAGCGTGGAGGTGCCAAGCAGGTTATCTTAGGTGATGATGGAGTTTTGAGATTCTAGGGGCGTGTTTGTGTGCCCAATGTAGATGGGCTTCGAGAGTTGATTTTAGAGGAGGCCCATAGTTCCCGGTACTCTATTCATCCGGGTACCGCGAAGATGTATCAGGACTTATAGCAGTATTAGTGGTGGCGTAGAATGAAGAAGGATATTGTTGCTTATGTGGCTCGATGTCTGAATTGTTAGCATGTCAAGTATGATCATCAGAGGCCTGGTGGTTTGTTTCAGAGGATTGAGCTTCCCGAGTGGAAGTGGGAGTGGATCACTATGGATTTCGCTGTTGGACTCCTGCCAACTCGGAGGAAGTTCGACACAATATGGATCATTGTTGATAGGTCGACTAAGTCAGTGCATTTTCATTCCTGTGGAAGTCTTCTATTCATCCGAGAGTTTAGCTGAGATTTGTATCCGGGATATTATACGTCTTCATGGTGTGCCCGAGTCTATTTTATTAGACCGAGGTACGCATTTTACCTCGCATTTTTGGAGAGCAATTCAGTTAGAGTTGGGCACTCAGATTGAGTTGAGTATAGCATTTCATCCTCAGAAATACAAGTAGCCCGAGCGGACTATTCAGATATTGGAGGATATGCTCCGAGCTTGTGTCATTGACATTATAGGCTTGTGGGATCAGTTTTTGCCTTTAGCAGAGTTTGCCTACAACAACAGCTACCAATCGAGTATCCAGATGGCTCCTTACGAGGCTTTATATGGTAGGCGGTGTCGGTCTTCGGTTGGTTGGTTCGAGCCGGGAGAGGCTCGGTTGTTGGGTACAGATCTAGTTCAGTAGGCCTTGGACAAGGTCCTGATTATTCAAGATAGACTTCGTACAGCTTAGTCCAGGCAAAAAATTTATGCAGACCACACAGTTCGAGATATGGCGTTTATGGTAGGAGAGCGGGTATTGCTCCGGGTGTCGCATATGAAGCGCGTGATGAGGTTTGGGAAGAAGGGAGAGCTTAGCCCTAGGTTCATCGGTCCTTTGACATGATTTGGACCTTAAATGCAAATTTGATGTTAAAGAAGTTTTAAGAAATTTCATTGATTTTGAGGTTTAATTCGATGTTCATAATTTTATTTTGGTTATTTGAGTACACGAATAAGTCCGTAGGATGTTTTTGAGGTTGTGTGTATATTTGGTTTGGAGCCTCAAGGCTCGGGTAAGTTTGGATAGGCCACGGGGTGAAATTTTGGACTTAAGGAATTGCACGCTAGCAGGCTTCGCATTTCCCAAACTTTTCTTGCAATTCCCGGGCTTGTTTGCATTTCCCAAACTTGCAATTCCCAAGTTTGCATTTCCCAAACTTTTCTCACAATTCCCAGGCTTGTTCGCATTTCCCAAATTTCTTTCGCAATTCCCAAGCCAGCAGACTAAGACCTACAACTTTTATACTTAACCGATTTTGAACCCCATTTTCATATTTTTCTCAAACCCAAACACACTTAGGCAATTTTTCAAGAATCATTTCTTCTCCAAATAAATTGTAAGTCATTTTTAACAAACTTTCTCCAATTCTTATCATCTTTTAACATGATTTCAACTTAAAATCAAAGATTTTTTGGGTGGAAATGGCTGTTTTGGGTAGAACCTAGGTTTTTCAAAAAATTGGGGATTTGGACCTCAATTTTAGGTCCTATTTCAAAAAATAATTATATATTTGAGTTCGTGGGAAAATGGGTAATTGGCTCTTGGTTCGAACCTTGGGGTTTGACCACGTGGGCCCGGGGGCAATTTTTGAATTTTGGGCAAACTGGAAATTCATTTTTATGCATTCAAATTGATTCATTTAGCGTTTATTGATGTAACTAAGTAACTTGTGACTAGATTCGAGCGGGTTGGTGTTGGAATCAAGAGGTAAATCAATAATTGAGACTTGAGTTGTGTTCAAAACATCGAGGTAAGTGTTTGGTCTAACCTTAGCTTGAGGGATTAGGAATTAGTCCTATTTGCTATTTGCTTCTTCTTGAGTATGGCGTATAAACATGGTGACGATCTATACGTTGGTGTCAAGCATGAACGTAAGTCTTATATTATGATTTTCATGGTTTCGTTGTATTATTCATGCCTTGGCAAAGATTTCTAATTGTTTTATAAAGTTTGTGGAAATAATTGTGATCTATGAACATTGAGGAACGTTGGCTCAAGTAATAGTGAAATTGTGAAAGTATAAGTGACAATTGAACTTTTAGAGCATTGGCTCGAGTTGTGAAATGAGTTGTGAAAGTGATAATCAAACTTCTAGAGCATTGGCTCTAGTTTTGAAGAGAATTGTGAAGTAAAATTGAGAAAGAGAAGAGATCATTATGTTGTTACCCCTGCTGGGCTATTGTTGATTTATTTGTTGTTCTCTACCGAGATTTAATTGTTTAGTTGTTGTTCCCTTGTCAGGATTCTTATTGAAAATTTCCTTTCTCTCCTTACCTTATTGTTTGTGATTATTGTTTGGGTGAGCAAGAGAGATAAAGCACGAAGAATGCTGCCGTGCACTGTTTGTTATTATGAGGAAAGAGTGTAAAGCACGAAAGATGATGTCGTGCCGCATGATGTACCATTCCGTGTCGATTTTATTGATTATATGGTGAGGAAAGATAGTAAAAACACGAAAGGTGATGCCGTGCACATTTTTATTATATGATTGTTTTGGGAGGATGAGAGTAAAAGCACGAAGGTTGATGCATGTATTTGTTGATTTCCGATTCTTTGTTGATATCCGAGTATTGTTGTTTCTTTCATTACTTGTTGTTAATTGATTTTACTTCGAGGTTATAGTTTCCCTTACCCTATTTGCCTTGTGATTATTTTTTCGGTAAGGAAGAACGTAAAGCACGGAGGGTGATGCCGTGTATTGTCTTGGTGAGAGACAATAAAAACACGAAGGATGATGTCATACACTTGTCCTTGATTTTCCTAAGTTTATTATTTATAACTGTATTACGGTTTCTCTACACTAAATTGTTGGCTTCCTGTTGATACTTGTTGTACCCCATAGCATAATTTCCAATTCCTGTTTTCAATTGAACGATGGTGATCCTTATACTTATTTGTTGCTCTTCTGTTACTATTTGATGTTTCCCCGCAGCATGTGTTTTCCCCTCCCACATTGACTGGTTATTCTGTATTTCTTTTTCTCCGATGTATATATGTTTGAACTGCATAGGTTACTTGATAGTCTGGTCCTAGCCTCGTCACTACTTCACCGAGGTTAGGCTAGATACTTACCAGCACATGAGGTCAATTATGCTGATACTACACTCTGCACTATGTGCAGATCCCGAAGCAGCATTTGGATCGTAGTGTGTAGACTACCTTCAGTCCACGCGGAGACCCAAGGTAGACCTGCAGGCGTCCGCAGGCCCTAACGTCTCTCTCTATCTCTATTCCCTGTTTTATTTCCTTTTGTTCAGAAACAGTGTATTGTATTTCTTTAGACCTTGTATGTTGTAACTCTTTGATAGTCTGTGACACCAGGTTTTGGGTATTTAAGGTTTTAAAAGTTGTAATAGATGTAGCCTTAAGATATATAATTGTTGACTTCTACTTATTTATTAATTTTTCCGCTGTTATCATATTATTGTTTTGTATTTGTTGAAAAGAAGCAATTTGAAAGTGTAGTAAGTAGTTAAGGTTGGATTGCTAATCTCCCATTAGTAGGCGCCATCACGACTCCCGAGGGTGGAAAACTCGGATCCTGACAGGATGTGGACGTGACAGTAGAAAAAATTATAATCGCCATTATTGTGGTAATGAGAACAATAAGGATTCTCAAAATAATCCTTCACTTTGTGAAAGTAATATTTTTCATCGATTTGACATGAGATTTTATAAAGCATATATAGATGATTATTGTCCATTCATGATGTGAATGTGACAACATCTTATTTATAAATACATATTTATTTTTGGAAGAATATGAACGTGCTAGTGGTAGTGAATATCCACACTCGCCTCTAGAAGGAGGTTTGAGATGATATAAGAAAATAATGTCACTATTATAGCATGAATGGTCATTAGTCACGTACCTATTATACACCAAAGTATTTTGGCAATGTGATTATTAGAGGATAACAGTAATGTAAGAAATAAATCTTGCATATAATGTTAACCATGACCATAGTGGTATAACTTTCTCTTTAAAAGAGATATTCACTATATGGATGTTGATGAATATGTGGTAGTATAAAATTAATTGAAAGCTCTAGAAGATCCCGTTATTACTATTTTGGAGAAACACATTGATTACCAATAAGGTATTGTGTTGTAGTAAGTCTCAAAGAAACTTATTTAGTTTTTAAAGTATACGCGAAACCGGTTAATTATATTGAGACTATAAATAAAGGAAAGATTTAATATCTTCTATTACTACAACTTGTAGCGCGATAATATGTATGTAAAAAGCTACCCGTTTTATTCTTCAGTTTGTACTAAACAAATAAAAAAATATCACAATAAAGTAGAATTTATTAATATAAAAACTCATATCATAATAAACTTGAAGTTTATAGATAATTGCACACGTCATGGTATATATCTGAAGTTTATCAATATTGATAATTTATTCAGTTGGCATAATTAGTTTAATGATATCAATTTAAGTATGATGTAAAAAAGAATAAAGAATTCACATGGGTAAATCTTAAAGAATTCACATGGGTAAATATTAAAGAACTAGAAAGTACTTTACGAATTCTCTCATGTTGCTTGTTCTCATTAATTAATTGACCAACTAAAAATGGGATTGAATCCCATGAATCCTAGAAATATCAAAGGTGAATATGGGCACATTCACCTGCCATGTATACCGTATAAGATGGTTACATGTGCAATTATTATTAACTCGCAAAATGGTGTTTAAGTAACTTGCTCGATAATTTAATTTCTAGCATAATTTCCAGATTTTCTATTCAAGAAGTTCATATTGATAAGTTGGTTTACATCACAGTTGGTTTAGCAAAATACTTTATTGAGTAACTCCAGTTAATAGCTAAACTAATGCTTATAAGAACAAAGTATCTATATCAGTTTGATATAGGTTATATACGAAAGTGTATTACATTTTCCCCTCACAAGTGGTTCAGGGTTAAGAAGCAAATAATTTTATTTTGTTATTACCGGTGTGCGTGTATTTTGATTAACACCATAATGGACAAAAATGGGTTTCCAAAAGTAAGGAAGAAACTTAGTTTTTCTAACAAGATGGGTAGACATGATAAACAATTGAGAAAAAATTACGGTGGAATGAATTATCATTTGTATATTTAGATCCTCGAATACGATAATATAAACTTGAAGTTTATAAAAAGATAATTCATATGCAATACATTGCAAAGCATGCCAAACGTATTTGCCGACCCAAAGAAAGTAACTATATTCTCATTGCAAATGCTCCTATTAAGTCCAAGAAGGACAAAGTCTATGGTATGTTTAAAGCATATAGACAAATCGATTTCAAATAACTTCTGATAAAGAAGATGAGCAAATGATCAAAATGATTATAATAAGGAGGCAAGTTATCCAGAAGATCACATGACATAACACTTCATAAACTCTCATGAGAGATTTAGGTACCTGTATATATGAATGGGGAGATCTCTATGTTATGTCTATATGAAAATAAGGAAGTTGGAACCGATATAGAATATTTGCCGACGACATCTATAATAGATTTATATATATATATATATATATATATATATATATATATATATATATATATATATATATATATATATATATATATATATATATATATATATATATATATATATATATATATATATATATATATATATATATGAGGATCTTAAGTCTGAAGGAACAATTTCAAAAACATTGGTTTCATATGAAAGATATGTTGTTTTGAACATGTAGTTCATAAAGTCAATGATATGTGCAATCAGTTTTCGATATCTTATATGTCTAGCATGACATAACAAATTGATAGGTATTTAATTAAAGTCTGTTATATGACTTATATTACTTAACTTATATGACAATCCTTGAAGGATTTAAGTTGCTTGAAGCATATACAATTCTTAATCTTGAGGTACCACTTCCCCGGTGCAATTTGTGCACAAACGTATCTTGCTATAACTATGGGCGTGATGATATGATAGCAAGAGTTTTTACCTCTATGTGAAGATATTGAACTGACGATTCCAACAAGATCATATGAAGACGAACAACTATTAGGGATGATGATTTCAAGATGAAATAAATTCGTTCAAGTTAATATGGATGATTTATTTATCAAATCTCTACCAAAGATCTTTTGAAGATAGTGCACAAGATTAGAATGCAAATGCTTAAAGATGTGAATTGATGCTCTCATCAGGGGGAGTTAATGCGCGTTGTACTCTTTTTCCTTTACAAGGTTTTGTCCCACTGAGTTTTCCTTGCAATGTTTTTAACGAGGCAACCAAAAGGCATATTGTTAGATATGTGTACACTTTTTCCTTCTCTAGAATTTTTTCCCCACTGGGTTTTATTTAGTTAAGGTTTTAACGAGACACATTATATGTTGAATATACATTCAAAGGAGAGTGTTATAAATAGAATTTTATTTATGGTGAATGTCTATATTTAGAGAGATTCTAAGGTTTATTATTTGGTGGCTAAGTCACCCTCTCCCTATAAATAGAGGGTTTTATTCCATTGTGATCAGGGGTGTCAAATGGGCGGGTTGGGTCAATTTTGGGCGGGTCAAAATGGGTTGAGTCAATAATTGGACGGGTCAAATGACCCGCCCAAAAGTTACTTAGGCTAAGATGGGTTGGGTGGAGATGGTTTAAAATTCGGGTCATAACCCAGCTCGCTCAACTCTTATTAAACTTTAATTAATATATATTATTTTCTTATAAATTGTATAATTACTGAATAAGGCTTTTTTTGCTTTTGTTATGATCATATTTAAAACATTAAATAAAAAATAAAATTATATCTAAGATATTTTGACAAACTTACTCATGGATCAATTTGGGATAAAAATTTGCCCAACTTTCAATGGATTGAGATGGGTTGGCTCAAGATGGGCTAAGTTTAATAAATGAGCGGGTCAATAATCAACCCAGCCTTGAGCGGGCTGGGCGAGTTATTTGGGCTTGAACTAAATTTGACAATTCTAATTGTAACTAATCTCAAATCAATCAGGATTCTCCCTACTTTCGGTGCAATATTACTCTGCTTCTTTTAATATTATTTCATAGCATTTACAAAGATATGTAACAAATTTAGCCCCTAGTTTTCTATATTTGCTAGTTCCCCCAGGGCCTAATAAAACAATATCTAAAACGCAAACTCAAAAGAGAGGGTTTGTAGGGTTTAAGGATTCTTTGGTTTCTTCCATTTTCGGACTCTTAACATATACCCACGCTCACATTTACCCTTTGTGAAACCAATCAAACATGTGGGCAATTCGTCGAGCCTCTCCTTCCTTCAAGTAATTCCATCTCTGAGCTCTGAATTTCTGTTCTTACAGTTCTTTGTTGATTGTTTTTTTTGGATGCATTTTGTGTCTGTTTGTTTTAGTTTTTTTCTTTTTTATGACTCATTTTGCTTTCTGAAGTTAGATTCTTTCAAGAAATGCTGATTCTGTAGTATGTGTAATGTTGAAGGAAATGGAGAACCAACTAACCAATCTCCCTTGAAAAAGGTTCTTGGACCAGTTACATACCAGCCCTTGATCTTGTGCAGTTGGAGCCAAGAGCGTCTGGTGTGTTTAACATGGACCAATATGACTTCCTTCATGTCCCTTATTGCGTATATCCCAACTCTTATACCCTACTTTCCACCTTCAATTCTAGAAAAGTATTACCAAGACATTACCCTTGTACCCTCTACTGCTGCTTGTGCAATTAACATTTAATGCTTAATCTTATGAAAGAATGATAAAATTGATTTTCCTAATTTAAAAATTTTATACTGAAAATATTTTCGCAAGGTCATTTGCTTCATACTAAACACATCCAATTTTGCTGTTTTTTTATCCATTCTGAGTTGTTTGGTGAAATATGGTTCATATTTTGTATTTACCTGTAGGGGTTTCTGAGTAGAAAACTACTGCTGTTTTGGGTAGGAAAGGTTTGTCAATTATTCTTTATTAATATCATAATCCAGTTAGCATCCAAGAGTGTGGCCTAGTGGTCAATGAAGTGGGTGAGAACCATGAGGTCTCAGGTTCAAGTCCTAGTGGAGGCAAAAAATACTAGGTGATTTCTTCCCATCTATCCAAGCCTTAGTGGATAGGATTACCTAGTACCTGTTGGGAGGCGACATGTATCCCGTGTAATTAGTTGAGGTGCGTGCAACGTGGCACGGACACCACAGTTATAAAAAAAATCATAATCCGGTTAAGAAACATGAAGGGGAGTTCTTCTGCACTTCTACGGCTTGTTACTGGATCTTCGAGAAACATGTCTCCCGCAAAACTGTGTATAGACTACTGTAGAGGTTACTTTTGCTACAGAAGAAAGTAAAATTTTGCATTGAGAAATCATTTCTGGAGCATTTTTCAAAGCTTGTTTGGATATAATGTAAATGACATATGATAGACACACCAATTGAAAATAGAATATAAGGGTAGTGTTTTGGTGATAACTTTGAGTATTAGAAATTTACAAGAACCTTCTCATTTTACTTAAGGCAAGTGATATAAAGTAGGGAGTGCAGGATTGTTACTTTCAAAATTTATTCATCTTCTATGTGTGTCAATTCCTTAGGGAGGGAGGGAGGCAGGGAGGGAGGGATTGAGCTTTTTCTAGCATAAATTATGGGTACTTAAATTGATGAAATTGATTATCTGCTCCAGGAAACAAGTGTTCACTGGCGGGCACTCTCGAATTTGCTATGCCACTTCAGAAATATCAAGTCAGTGTTTGAAAGGATATAGTGATGGGTTTAAAAAGGCTTCCGATGTAATTTCAGATAGACCTCTTGCATTTAGAGGATTCCAAGGAACAACTCATGGTTTTCTCAGATTATTCATGGAAAACCGAAGTTTCTCTTCACTAACTGGCACAAAGAGCAGCGGAGAGGAAGATAGTGATTCAGTTGATGGGTTTTCAGAGCTTGAATCTTCTACTGAAGCAATACAAGAAGCCAACAAAGACGTCGAGTCAGTCTCTGAGCATGAGCTCTCCGAAGATGATGTTGATGGTGAAGATGCGGAAGCACCTCGAGAGTTAGAGCTGTCTGATACTGAGACTGATGTTAGCAAACGGAAGTCTCCAATAAAAAGAGTTTCTTCAGCATTATACAATGCTATTGTGGCTGCACCAGCTGTATCTGTTCATAAAATTATGGATAAATGGGTTGAAGAAGGAAATGACGTGACACGGGCAGAAGTAGCAGCAGCGATGGTTAATCTTCGTAAAAGGCGTATGTATGGGAGGGCACTGCAGGTAATCTTTGTCTTTTATATTACATCAAACACCTTGTTTTTATTTTGATGCATTTACAGGTTTTATCATTGGGGTCTTGAAATGCTAATTGTGTTTGTTGTCATAAAAAATGATCATTGTTTGTTTACATTAGTTGCATGGTCATTGTTATTTATAGGTTTCAGTTTATACCATGCAAACTCAGCAATCATTAGAGATTTATGAAATAATGAAGCTTGAACACCAGGAAATCACTTTTTCCAATAATTTAGGATTTACCACAAGCATTTACTCTCTAGTTTGAGAAACTACAAGAAAAACTTCGGTAATACATTATGATCAAAACTTCTCTAATTACTCTTATCAAAGACGGAAAGGTTTTCTTCCTGAAATCTCATTCCCTCGTGATATATGTTTTTATGTTTATTGTGTCCTCATTATGGAAAGTCGAAACCTATTTTGAGATTGACTTGGATCTTAACATGGCGAAAATGGAAAATAGCATATCAATCAATCTATGAACTGTATGTCAATCCCATATTATTTGGGGTTGTGATATGAATCTTTTATATATTCAGGTCTATCTTGGTTCATTCGTTCCATACTAGAAAGTAATGTGTTTGTTAGAGTGCATCACTTTGGTCGAGGGAATGAGTTGTTGTCTTTTTGTATAGCTTTGAACAAACCTCTTGTGCTAGCTTTTGAAGTCGAGTTAGATCTAATGTCTATTTCTTTAACGTGGTATTATTGGAGCTAGACCCATGCCTGTTGTGTTTTCCAATTTTTGGCTCCACTTGTTATCCACGTTCCAAATGTCCAGACCTGGGCATGTAGAGGGGTTAGAGTGTTCCACATTGGTTGAGTGACTGATTTGTTGTCTCCTCATATGGTATTGAATAATCCTTACGTCTTGAGCTAGCGTTTTTGGTTGAATTTGGCGCAGTCCATCTTCTTAACAGTCTAATTAGGGGTTTTTTAAACTAAAGGTTCTGTAAATCTCGCTGTTATAATAGTAACAACTAAGCTTCAACTGTGTCATATTCTCAGTTAAGTTTGCATTTATTCTAAGAGATTGTAGGTTTTCTTGAACAACTTTCTTCCATGTGATTTTGGGTCCTCTTTTGCCGCCTTCAGTCACCATAGTAGTGCACCTACAAAATGGTGCATTTGGAGGTTTGTGTAGGATATGACCAAACTATATCAAATAATCTTCTCTCCTTTTATGGTATATGTGTGTTATAGGCAGCCTTTGTCTGGTGTAATCGTTTTTATTTTTCAATCTTGTATCATTGCAAATACATCTTTACACTGCATTTCTATGATTCCAGTTTTGTGAATATATTGAGTCCTTAAGGCCCAATATACACTCCAATTTAATACTCCATCTGTTTCAAAAAGATTGGCACTATTACTATTTGGGAAGTCTACGAGGTTGTTCTTTGACCATGTTTTTCTTAAATATTTTATAAATATTTTCAATTATGAATTTTTATTACTTATAATACTTTTTGTGTAGTTTCTGAAAATATAAATTTTATTTTCAAAAACCTTGAAGAATCTATGTCCAACTTCACAGTCAAAGTTAAGTACTTTGACCCTCATACTCCGAACTATGCCAATCTTTTTGAAATGGAGGGAGTATCAATTTTCTCGCTATCATTCTATACAAATAGCCTTTCACGTATTAGGTGTTTTCATATTTCTAGCACTCCTATAACACTTTTCCCTTTCAGCCATCTCATTTTAATTATGTCTGCTACATCTTCCATTTTAGCCATCTCATTTTAATCTTGTGTGCTACATCTTCATCTATCACTTCATTATAGTGGAAGGCTGAGATTGGACATTTGATGTCTTGCATTTTAGACTACATTCCTGTCCAAACTCACCTCACCTACACGCTTCTTGGTTTTGTCGATTTCTATTGTCATCATCTTGCTTCTATTCAAGTATAGTAATTCTTGCTTTTGGCAGCTCTCTGAGTGGATGGAGTCAAAAAAGAATCTCACTTTTACTGATAGAGACTATGCTTCTCGTGTTGATTTAATTGCTAAAGTCCGTGGTCTACAAAAGGCAGAAGATTATATCGGGATGATACCAAAGCCTTTCAGAGGTGAAGTTATTTATCGCACTTTATTGGCTAATTGCGTCGCTGAAAGTAATCTGAAGAAATCTGAGCAGATTTTTAACAAAATGAAGGATCTTGAACTCCCATTAACATGCTTTGCTTGCAATCGGTTGCTCCTTTTATATAAGAAGAATGATAAAAAGAAGATTGCCGATATTCTCTTACTAATGGAGAAGGAAAATGTGAAGCCGAACCTTTTTACTTACAAAACATTGATAGATGCTAAGGGGCAATGCAAAGACATATCCGGAATGGAGCAAATTGTTGAAACCATGAAGGCTGAAGGGATAGAACCTGATATCAACATAAAGAGCATCTTGGCAAAAAATTATATTTCAGGTGGTCTCAACGAAAAGGCGGAGAATGTCCTAAAAGAGATGGAAGGAGGAGATATAAAGAAAAATCGCTGGGCATGTCGTAGTTTGCTTCCTCTTTATGCAGCTCTTGGGAGGGCCGACGAAGTTGGTAGAATCTGGCAAGTTTGTGAGTCTAATCCTCGGCTAGATGAATGTGTGGCTGCTGTTGAAGCTTGGGGAATACTGCATAATATTAAGGAGGCGGAAGCAGTCTTTAATAAGATGGCAGCAAAATGGACAACACTCTCATCGAAGCATTATTCAGTTTTATTGAGAATTTATGCAAGTCATAAGATGTTGTCGAAAGGAAAGGACCTTGTGAAGCGTATGTCTGACAGTGGTTGCCGAATTGGGCCATTGACTTGGGATGCCTTAGTCAGACTTTATGTTGAAGCAGGAGAAGTGGAAAAAGCAGATTCAATATTGCATAAAGCTGCAGATTCGAACCGCTTGAGGCCAATGATTAATTCTTATTTGGTTATTATGGAACAATATGCAAAGAGAGGTGATGTTCATAATACTGAGAAAATGTTTCACAGAACGAGACAAGCCGGATATGTTTCCCGAATTTCCCAGTACCAATGCCTTATTCGGGCCTATATAAATGCCAAAGCTCCTTGTTATGGAATTGCTGAGAGAATGAAAGCGGATAATATATTCCCAAATAAAGGATTGGCAAATATGTTGGCTCAGGTTGATGCATTCAAGAAGACTGCTGTGTCTGATTTGTTGGATTGATCTATTTACCCTATCTTGAGATATCAGTTGTAGGCTCAACACTTGAGTATCAGCTTCACTAGGTTTTCGTGTTCCTATTCTTGTTTTTTTTACTACATTTTGTTTTTGAACAATTTTGTATTAAAAGTGGCCATCTATTACCTATTGCCGAAGGAATTTTTGTGAAAAATCAATAGGTGGTGTATTTAATGTGTCAGATGGTTGAGCCTAGATAGCTATCTTCTTCAATTTCTCGATAAAGAGCAATGGTTCGAATGTATGTAAAAGAGATTTGTTCATTTTAGACTTCTTACTATTAGTAGGCGTTTGGACATGATTCCAATATTTTTTTTTAAATTTAGAATTTTACTAAAATTTGAATTGAATATGAAGTTAGTATTTGATTATCATTTTTGCAACATATTGGATGTCTTTTTTTTTTTCCTTTCAAAACCATAAAACATGATTAATACCCCACAACTTGTACAAAATATCAAAACTCTCCCAATTTGATTTTCCTACTTGAAATAAACAATCAAAATGCTATTTTTTTTTTTTGTTTTTGATGAAGTGAATATTATTAGCCTAAGAAGATGCAGATATTACAAAGAAAAAGCAGTAGCAGCCCAAAATATCAACAAAAGATATATCATAAACAATTAAAATGCTATTGTTTAAAAATATGGGGTATTTTGTAAATCTAAAAACTTGAAAATTTCCCATTTTCAATTGAAAAAGTTTTTCAAATTTAAAAGTATATTTTCAAGTGAAAAAGGAAAAATGATAAAAATTGTATATCCAAACATTGTTTTCAATTTTTTTTTGTAAAAAAAAGCAAAAAAAAAAAAAGGTATGTTTAAACGGGCTCTTAGATAATGTCCATAATCTCATGTGCAAATTGAAATCCAGTTATAAACCAACAAGAAAAAACAGAACAAAAATAAGACCTCCCAACCAAGAAGCCAACTATTATTTATTGGCAACGGATAATAATGAAAGTATTTTTTCCCGAAAATTAAACGATAGAAATGGAAGAAAGATTTACAACCTTTTATGACTATTGCTTACTTGAAGCACAAAGCGGTTTGTATAACACTTTTTCCCTCCTCCTTCTCTATCCCACACAAAAAAAAAAAAAAAAAAAACAAGTACATGTTGCTATTTTCATCACTACTGTACTATTACTACTATATACTCCCTCCCTTTCAATTTAAGTGAACATGTTATAAAACAATAAAAGAACAAGAACAATATTACAGAGAAAGAGGAAGAAAATTCTTATTGAATTTTGGGGTGATTTACAATGGGGTAAGACCCCTCTATTTATAGGAGGAAAAATAACTTAGCCTCAAAGTAAAACTCTCTACAAGATAGACATTCACTCTAATTAGAATTCTATTCTTAACACTCCCCCTTGAATGTCTACTCAATAAATAATGTGCCTCATTAAAACCTTAACTAAAATAAAACCCAATGGGAGAAAAAAATTCTAGAAAAGGAAAAAAAGTACACATATTTAGTAATGCGCCTATTGGTTGTCTCGTTAAAAACCTTGCAAGGAAAACCCAGTGGGACAAAACCTTGTAAGGGGAAAAGAGTGCAACGTACATTAGCTCCCCCATCAATTCACATCCTTGAGCCTTCGCATTCCAATCTTGTGCACCATCTCCAAGAGATCGTTGGTAGAGATTTGATAAATAAATCAGCCATATTAACTATAATGAATATTTGCACCATGAAATCATAACTCATGATAGATATATAATGTCTTCACAAATATCGTGGAATGGCTCTTCAATATCTCCATAAAGGTATCCTCGCGATCACATTATCATGCTTATAGTTATAGCAAGATACATTTGTGCATAAATTGCATTGCGGAAGTGGCACCTCAAGATCAAGAATTGTATATGCTTCAAGCAACTTAAATCCTTCATGGATTTTCATATAAGCCATATAATAGACCTTAGATGCATATCAAGTTTTCGTGTCATGCTAGACATATAAGATATCGAAAACTGATTGCGCATACCATTGACTTTACACTTTCAAGTGTTTGAACAACATAGACAAAATTACATGTCCTTCATATGGAATCAATTCTACTTGAATTGTATCTCTTCTATTTGGCCAGTACTTTTGTGTCTATGTCCGATAGACTTAAGATCCTCATCTATACTCAGCGCTATGATAGATGTCATCGACAAACATTTTATATCGGTTCCAATAAATTTTCATAAAGACATAACATATAGATCGTTTCATTCATATATTCAGGTACCTGAATCTCTCATGAGATTTTATGAAGTGTTATGTCATGTGATCTTCTAGATCACTTGCCTCTTTATTATGATCACTTTGATCATTTTCTCATCTTTTTTATCAAGAAGTTTATTTGAAACCGATTTGTCTATACGCTTTAAGCGTACCATAGACTTTGTCCTTCCAGGACTTAATATGAGCATTTGTAATGAGAATATATTTACTTTCTTTGGGTAAGCAAATGCGTATGGCATGCTTTGCAATATGTTGCAAATGAATTATCTTTTTATGAACTTCAAGTTCATATTATCCTATTCGAGGATCTTGATATACAAATGATAATCCATTCGACGTAACTTTTTCTTAATTGTTTATCGTATCTCCCCCTCATGTTAGAAAAGCTAACTTGTTTTCACAACTTTGAGAATCCATCTTTGTGCGTTATGGTGTTAATTATAATGTACACCGCACATAAATGATATTGAGATGGAATTATTTGGTTCCTGACTCTAAACCACTTGTGAGGGGAGAATATAATATACTCTCGTATATAACGTATATCAAACTGATATATATAACTTTGTTCTGATAAGAAACAGTTTAGCTATTAGTGGAGGCACTCAATAAATTATTTTGCTAAACCAACTATGATTTAAACTAACTTATCAACATGAACTTCTTGAATAGAAAATCTGGAAATTATGCTCGAAATTAAATTACTGAGCAAGTTACCTCGCAAGCACCGGCCAGGTTGTAGGTTAATAATAATCGCACATGTAACCATCTCATAGATGCATCTTATGTGGTATACATGGCAGATGAATGAGCCCATATTCACCTTTGATATTTCCAGAATTCATGGGATTTAATCCCAACTTTAGTTGGTCTCTTAATTAATGAGAACAAGCAATATAAGAGGATTCGTAAATGCGTCTGCATTTGATTTGCTATTCATCTGCAAATGGATAATCTTTTGCACATCTTTTTCACAGATAGAGGCACGTGGATCAAGATAATATAATGATGGATTTTTCCACAAAATTTTCCGTTTGGTTTCACCAACTTCTCCCCCTAATTTTGGGAAAAGTGTCTCATCGAATCGACAGTCTGCAAATCGTGCAGTGAACAAATCCCCTGTCAATGTTTCGAGGTAGCGAATAATGAAGGGTGATTCAAACCCAACATATATTCCTAACCTTCTTTGCGGACCCATTTTTACGGTATGGCGGTGCTACAGGCACATATACTGCGCATCCAAAAATTCTTAAATGGGATATATTAGGTTCATGACCCAAAACTAATTGCAACGGGGAATATTTGTGATAATTCGTCGGTCTGAGACGAACTAGCATTGCTGCATGCAAAATGGCGTGACCCCAAACCGAAGTGGGCAGCCTCGTTTTCATGAGTAATGGTCTTGCAATCAACTGCAGACGTTTAATTAAAGATTCTGCAAGACCATTTTGAGTGTGAACATGAGCTACAGGATGTTCCACTTTTATCCCAATTGATAAGCAATAATCATTAAATGCTTGGGATGAAAACTCAGCAGCATTATCTAGTCTAATAGACTTAATTGGATTATCAGGAAATTGTGCTCGTAATCGAATTATTTGTGCCATTAATTTTGCAAACGCAAGGTTGCGTGATGACAATAGGCACACATGAGACCATCTAGAGAATGTGTCTATTAAGACCATAAAATATCTAAAGGACCCACTAGGTGGGTGAATAGGTCCACAAATATCCCCTTGTATACGTTCCAAAAACGTAGGTGACTCAGTTCCAACCTTTGTTGGTGATGGTCTAATAATTAACTTGCCTTGATAACAAGAAGTGCAAGAAAATTTATTATTTAAAAGAATCTTTAAATTCTTTAATGGATGCCCATATGAGTTTTCTATAATCTGTCTCATCATAATTGATCCAGGATGTCCCAATCGATCATGCCAAAGTACAAAAGTATTGGAATCAGTAACCTTTTGGTTTACTGTGGAATGTGCCTCAATTGCACTAATTTTTGTCCAATACAGGCCACAAGATAAAGATGGGAACTTCTCAATAACCCTCTTTTGCCCAGAGACATTCTTTGTAATGATGAGGTTTTCAAGATTATTCTCATCTATTGTCTCAATATGATATCCATTTTGACGGATATCTTTAAAACTCAACAAGTTCCACTTGGACTTGGAAGAGAACATTGCATTCTCTATGATAAATATTGTTCCATTAGGCAGAGTTATAGTTGCTCTTCCGGAGCCTTCAATCAATTTACTACTACCAGAAATTATAGTAACATCTGCCTTACACATACTTAAACGAGAGAAATATTTCTTCTCTTTGAATATCATATGTGTGGTACATGAATCAATTAAACAAATATTTTTACAATTGGACGTTGATCCAAGTTTGCTTTGTGAGATATCCATATTTGCTTCCCATGGTTTGACATACAAAAGAAATATACAAAAAATATGAGAATAAACAAATTTAAGTCTATGATTCAACATAATAGTTTCAGTGCGGTCATTATGGAAAAAAATATCTTTTATCATAGTTATTCTCCTTTTTATACTCTTGTATCCGTTGCTTAATAATTAAACAATATTTTCAAAATCTGCTGAGGTTAGTCGATTAACCAAATAGATAATCGACTAACCTGTTTCAACGTTTTAAAAACTAGTCGATGAACAGGCAACGGACATAAGGTTAATCGATTAACTAAAGTGATAATCGATTAACTAAAGTGATAATCGATTAACTTAGGCAACAGTCATTAGGTTAGTCGATTAACTAAATCGGATAGTCGACTAACATACCTTGCGGAAAAGGTCCAGTTTAATAGAATATATTGGTTAATCGATTATCTGTTATGTTAATCGATTAACTTACTGAAAAATCATTACAAATAAAGCATAAGATGAATGTGTAATCTAAAGTTATATAAAATTTGAACCATATCACAATAATAGATAACTTATGTAAACTATGATAATTGTTTATTCATTAACTACTACGAATAAGTAAAAATAATTCTTGTACTTTAGCAAACTTTAGCAAATCAATCCGTCTCGTACTGAAGTATGAATTTTTTTTTTGTTTCTACAGAATACATGTGTTATGCATTCATGCATATATATAGTGTTCCAATGTTATTTTAATGAGCACATATTGTTTAAAACGAAAACAGAGGACTAAATCAACTGAAACTTTATTCAAAATAAATACTAGAACTATATTTAATCGAAACGATCTAACATAATTTCATAAAATAAATAAAATTAATGGCTGGTAATCATGTAAAGAACTATGATTACATGATGTTTATTTACTAACTATTATGAATAGGCAAAAATAAAATTTAAACTGCTCAATCATCTTTAACCATGGATCCATCACCGTTCAAGTGATCTATTTTTCCCTCAGGGTGCTCAAAGAAATCTATGATTCAACCACTAGCACGTTCATATGCTGAAAGATGTGTTTCTTGCATTATTGTTGTCCTTTAATTATCACATTGCCAAAATATTTTGGCATACAATAGGTACGTGATCAATAACCATTCATGTCATAATAATGATATTGTTTTCTTATTTCATCTCAAACCTCCTTCTAGAGGTGAGTGTGGTATATTCACTACCACTAGCACGTTCATATTCTTCCAAGAATGAATATGTATTCATAAATTAGATGTTGTCACACTCACACCATGAATGGACCATAATCATCTATATGTGCTATATAAAATCTCATGTCAAATCGATGAGAGATATTACTTTCGTAAAGTGAAGGATTATATTGAGAATCCTTATTATTCTCATTATCACAATGATGACGATTATAATTTCGTCTATTGCCACGTCCACATCCATTGATACCTTCATGGTAATAATTTTATCTTATTTCAGACTTATAACATACTGCGATCACATTCTCTTAAGGGAATGAGAATGGAGCAAATTCAATTGGACGGGTTTTCAATTCTTTGCCCACAATCATACATGAATTTAATTATGGCAAGGCATAAAAATTTTACCACTTCACGTGGTTATAATTTCCTACAAACTCCATTAGGTTTATAATCAAACTTTATTGTCTTTGCATGTATATAAAATCAAAATATAGAATTTCAAGAACTTAAAAAAGAAAAATAAATCAAAATACTTACCTTACATCCAGAATTTAATAATGAAGGAAGTTTATAGAACAATTGACAACCATTATGCTCAATCCCAAAGTTTAGGCCGTAGCCAAAGTACCACTGTGAAGACGGGAAAAAACCTCAGCATTTCTTTACTTCCAGATTTCGGTAGCAAAAGCTAGTATATTCTCTCCACAAAAATAGAGCTTTCTTCTCTCTGAAGAGATACTTCTTAGGAAATCTCAATGACATTGCAGCTTTCATGTTCATTATTTTTTTTCGCTAGATATTTTCTCTGTTGTCATAATGGAATATAAAGTCTTCCCACCAGAGCAAATTCTTAAACTCACAGGACATGATATACCTGATGGACCAATTAATATTATGATTGTATTCTGAAGGAGTGCATTTGAATGACAAAATTCCGTAGATATATGCTTAATCTTCTCAAAAAAAAATTTTCAGACGGTAGAGTCTCGTGCTGATAACGTGTTATAAAACAATAAAAGAACAAGAGCAATATTGCAGAGAAAGAGGGAGAAAATTCTTATTGAATTTTGGGGTGATTTACAATGGGGTAAGACCCCTCTATTTATAGGAGGAAAAATAACTTAGCCTCAAAGTAAAACTCTCTACAAGATATACATTCACTCTAATTAGAATTCTATTCGTAACAGAACCCATTTAATTGGGTATAGAATTTAAAAAAAGAGAGAAGATTTTTGAATTTATAATGTAAAATAAAATATATATATTTTTTGTTTGACTATAAATCATTGTATAAAGATAAATTATTTTTAAACAGGAAAAATATCATTCTTTTTGGCACGAATTAAAACGAAATGGATTCACATAAATTGAAACGGGGTGTATAAATGTCCAAGAAGGACGAGCACAAAAATCACTCGTTGTACAAAAAGCAATTTGTATTGTACTATAATCTCATTGGTACAGCTTCTGCCCGCTTTTCTTGCTGACACGTTAAATTTTTAGTCCTCCCTTTCAATTTATGTGAACCTATTTCCTTTTTAGTCCATTTAAAAAATAATGATCTCTTTCCTTATTTGTACCGTACCAAAAAGAATGACCTCTTTCTCTATTTGAAAACAATTTACCTTTATACAATGATTTATAGCTACACAAAATATATATATTTTATTTTATATTATAAATTTAAAAATCTTTTCTCTTTTTTTAAACTCCGTAGTCAAATGAATTCAGAAAATTGAAACTGAGGGAGTATCTTTTTGGAATGACACGTGCTTAAACTGGTATTTTGTGCCTTGATGTTTCTATGGTGCGCCAGTCCACTTAGCTCAAAAGAGGCCAACCAGCAAACACGTGTTGGAAGTATTGCTATTCCTATCACAGCGTGACTAATTAACTCTCTCCTCTTCTCCATTGAATACTCTAATTGTTTCTCTTCTATGTCCGATTCCCATTTTTTCCCTCTTTCTCCAGCCCTAAGATTCAAATTTTTTTTATCTGCCCATGCTATTTTGTCTTAAAATATTCTCTTTATTTGTTCTATCCCTGGCCGTACATCTGACATTTAATCTTTGAGTTGTGGGGTAATTACTTCTCTTTTCCTTGTTTGTGTAATTTTCTAGATATTTTTTACGGAAAAGGGTCAGAACTGCCCCTAACGTATTGACGCCAGGTTAAAAATGCCCTCCGTAAACCTATTTTGAAGAAAATGCCCCTACCGTTAAAATTCTGACATATTTGTACCCCTAACGTATTGACTCCAGTTTAAAAATCCCCATACCGTTAACCTATTTTGAAAAAAACGCCCTATCGTTTTAAATATAAGTACAGTCAGTTGTTAGACTTAGGGCACAAATATGCCACATTTTTAACGGTAGGGGCATTTTCTTCAAAATAAATTAACGAAGGACATTTTTAACCTGGAGTCAATACGTTAGGGGCAGTTCCGACCCTTTTCCTATTTTTTATGGTGTGATTGTTTTCTTCAACGCCCAAGAGCAGTAAAGTATGTGCTATTTGCCATAAATCCTTCTTAAATTGCTAATAAATGCCAGGTTGGGTTCTTCTTTTCTCAATGGCCTTATTGCAGGTTCTTATTTTCCTTCTATGTAAATTTGACTGCAAGGTTATTTCGAGAGAGTCCCTTTCGACTCTTCATAGACTCTTAGTAATGGATGTCGGTCTCTGGGTGAAGAGTAAGAGGAGGGGTGCTCGGGGACTACCGCGGATTAGATGGGGTGTTTTGAATAAGGAGAAAGCACATGAGTTGGAGAAGAGGTTAGCTGAGGGCGGAGCTTGGAGAAGTTCTGGGGAAGCGGATGCTATGTGGTCAGAGATGGCGGACTTAGTTAGGGAGGTAGCAAGGGATGTGCTCGGGGTAGCAAAGGGCTATTCAGGCAGACATCAGGGTGACTGGTGGTGGAACGATGTAGTCCAGGGAAACGTGGAGGTGAAGAAGGCGGCATTTGCTAAGATGGCAGGGAGCACAAGCGAGGAAGAACGGAGAGCGAACAGGGAGATCTACAAGGCGGCGAGGAAAGAAGCAAAGATGGCGGTTACGGAAGCCAAAAACGCGGCATTTGGTCACATGTACGAGGAATTAGGGGAGAAAGGCGGGGACAGGAACTTATTCTGGTTAGCTAAAGAAAGGGAAAGGAATGGGCGTGATCTTGACCAAGTTAGGTGCATCAAGGGCGAGGATGGTAGAGTTCTGATGGGGGAGTCTCAAGTCAAGCAGAGGTGGCAGACATACTTTCAAGACTTACTTAACGATGTGGGGATCGTAACATAGAGCTAGGGGAGTTGGGGCATTCAGAGCAACATAGAGAACTTGGGTACTGCAGGCGCATTAGGGCGGAGGAGGTCATGGGGGCTTTGCGTAGGATGAGTAGTGGTCGAGCGACTAGGCCTGACGAGATTCCGGTAAAATTCTGGAAATGCATGGGTAGGTCAGGAGTGAAGTGGCTCTCCAGGTTGTTCAATGCGATCTTCAGGACTAAAAAGATGCCGGAGGAGTGGAGGTGGAGTACAGTGATGCCCTTGTACAAGAACAAAGGTGACATCCAGTGCTGCAATAACTATAGGGGTATCAAATTAATAAGTCATACCATGAAGGTCTGGGAGCGGGTGATCGAGGCGAGGGTGAGGGAGATGATATCTATATCTGTGAACCAATTCGGTTTCATGCCGGGTCGCTCCACTAAAGAAGATATCCACCTTGTCAGGAGGCTGGTGGAGCAGTTCAGGGATAAGAAGAAGGACCTGCACATGGTGCTTATCGACTTGGAGAAGGCGTATGACAAGGTCCCAAGGGAGGTGCTATGGAGGTGCTTGGAGGCGAAGAGCGTGCCAGAAGCCTACATCAGAGATTAGGGACATGTACGATGGAGCTAAGACTAGGGTTAGGACGGTGGGTGGCGACTTAGACCATTTTCCAGTGGTTATGGGGCTCCATCAAGGATCGGCGCTTAGCCCTCTCTTGTTTGCCTTGGTGATGGATGCTCTTACCCGACATATTCAAGGGGATGTGCCTTGGTGTATGCTATTTACTGATGACATAGTCTTGGTAGACGAGACGAGGGTCGGTGTTAATGAGATGTTAGAGGTATGGAGACATGCTCTCAAGTCTAAGGGTTTCAAAATAAGCAGATCTAAGACAAAATACCTGGAGTACAAGTTTAGCGTCGAGCCGAGCGAAGTAGGCAGGGATGTGATGATTGGATCTCAGGTCATCGCCAAGAGGGACAGTGTCAGATATCTTGGGTCGGTGATTCAGGGGGACAGAGAGATTGATGAGGACGTCACTCATCGTATAGGAGTGGGGTGGTCAAAGTGGATGCTTGCATCAGGAGTCTTGTGTGACAAGAAAGTTCCACAGAAACTCAAGGGGAAATTTTATAGAGCTGTGGTTAGACCGGCCATATTGTATGGGGCGGAGTGCTGGCCAGTGAAGAACTATCATGTTCAGAGGATGAAGGTTGCGGAGATGGGGATGCTCAAGTGGATGTGCGGGCTCACCAGGTTAGATAAGATTAAGAATGAAGTTATTCGAGAGAAGGTGGGGGTGGCCCTGGTTGATGAGAAGATGCGAGAAGCGAGGCTGAGGTGGTTTGTGCATGTACGGAGGAGAAGTCCTGATGCCCCGGTGAGGAGTTGTGAGCGGCTGGCGACCATCGGCGCACGGCGAGGCAGAGGGAGGCCTACGAGGTATTGGGGAGAGGTGATTAGGTATGACATGGCTAGAATGCGGGTTTCTGAGGACATGGCCCTTGATGGGAAAGTCTGGAGGTCTAGTATCAGGGTTGTAGAATAGGGGCCCGTAGAGTTTTTCGTACTCCTCACCCGGGGTTGGGTGAGGCTTGACATGGCTATCCATAGATGATTTGTGTATTGGATTGTGTCTCCCTTATGGTAGTTACTGTGTGATATTATTGATACTATTTTATTTATGGTTCTTATGTTTAGATAATTATTTATGCAATTTCTGCTAGACTTACTAATGCTCTTTTGTTTTTGTTTTTGTTTTTGTTTTTCCTCTGCTCCACTGAGCCGAGGGTCGATTGGAAACAGCCTCTCTACCCCTTCGGGTAGGGGTAAGGCTCGTCTACATATTACCCTCCCCAGACTCCACTTTATGGGACATTACTGGGTAGTTGTTGTTGTTGTTGTTGTAAAGTTTGATTAAATTCAAAGACGGATATCGTTTTCCATCTTTCTTTATCTTTTCTTGATGGATTCTGTATATGCATGTGCTTCTTTGTTCAAATGCGTTATGAGAATTTTATGCATACGTTCACACGCAGAAACACTACTCCCAACACTAGTCACACTGCAGTTGTGTTATTTGTCGAAACATAGGTTGTGTTGAAACTGACGCAGCTAAAGGGCTTGTCAATATACTTGACGACTGAGTAATTTCTTATTTGTTCTTTTTACAGGTCTCTCCAGTTGTTCGACAGCATCAGCCATCCAAAAGGTTCATTATTTATGTCTACTTGACAGTATTAGTAAATGATATTTTATGTGTTATATATATCTACTATTTCTTTACAAATCAATTCATCATATCTAGTATTATTGGGTGATTATTGAAGATGAACTCATGGCATTGATGCAAACAAGTATTGCTTGTACTAAGTACATGTCACGATCCGAATTTTCCATCATCGAGAGTTGTGATAGCGCATACTAAAAGAACCTAGGCTAGCCAAATTATTTTACTACTTTTAGCAAATCTCGACCATTCAATAAAAACGAAACATAATATGATTAAGCGAAAGTCTTAAGTTTAAATAAACTGAATACAAGTGCGGAAATTCAAATACAATCTCTACCCAAGACTAGAGTCACTAGCTCACGAACTTCTACAGAATGCTAAATACAAAGTCTGAATAAAAATACAATATTGTTTGTTCCGATACAAAGGAATTCAAGCGAAAAACAAAGATAGGAGAGACTCCGGGCCCTGCGGGCCCTGCTCCGGTACTGTGATCTGTGCAAAGAGATGCACATATTGTAGCATCAGCACAACCGACCCCATGTGCTGGTAAGTGCCCGGGCTAACCCCGGAAAAGTAGTGACGAGGCTAGACAGGACTACCAATCGAACCTGTGCAGGTTTATATATACAAGTACAACACAATAACAACGGAAAGTAATAATTAAGACCGGGAGAGGAACATGCTTTTGGGTGTAGCAAATTAAATAGAACAGCAGGAATAAATAAGAAAAACAACAGATTCCTTCTAACACAGAATAAGTGGTCGGCGTGCCACACGATCCGATTCATAATATGTATAAGTGGTTGGCGTGCCACACGATCCCATTTCATAATATATAACTGGTCGGCGTGCCACACGATCCCATTTCATAATATATAAGTGGTCGGCGTAAGTGTTCGGCGTGCCACACAATCCCATTTCATAATATATAATGGTTTTCCGGCAAGGTAACAAGTGACAATTCAACTATCCCGGCAAGGAAAAATACAAGTAAACCGTTAATTCCCAGCAAGGGGGCAACAACAACTTACACGTTCCAGCAAGGGAGATAATCTATATACGAGTACAGCCGGCAAGGAAATAACCATATCTCTTTCTTTTTCTTTCCTTTCTTACTCAATAATTACCTTAACATTCGAGCTAACGCTCCACAGAGTTTTCAATTCATAATTCTTCCTCATACTATTCACATTATATGGAAATCATCAATTAAACAAGGAAGAGTCACATAAAAATCGTATAAGCACACACCAGCATATAAATATATGTCACCATACCTATACCCCGTACTCGACAATTAGCAATTAGCAAGCAATACTCTAATCCTAATCCCTCAAGCCAAAGTTAGATCAAACACTTACCTCAAATGTTCCAAACTTGACTCAAGTCAGTAGTATAGCTTTACCCATCAAATTCACCACAAAACCACTCGAATCTAGTCAAAAATTACTTGAATGTATCAACAAATGCTAATTGAATCAATTTGAATGCATAAAAATGAGTTTCCCAAAGTTTTGCTCAAAAATTCCCAAAACACTCTGGGGCCCACATGGTCAAAACCCAAGGTTCGAACCAAAATCCGGTTACCCATTCCCCTACGAGTTCATATCTATGATTTATTTTGAAATCAGGCCTCAAGTTGAGGTCCAACTCCCCAATTTGAAGAAAACTAGGTTCTACCCAAAATCCCCAATTCCTCCATGAAAATCTTTGAATTGAAGTTAAAATTATGTTAAAAGATTTTGAGGAGTGAAGAAATTAGTTTAGAAATCACTTACCAATCGCTTTGGAGAAGAAGAGTTGCTTGAAAAATCGTCTTTTATGTTTTGGGGTTTTGAAAAAGTGTAAAATAACTGAAATTCGCGAGTATTTATACCCCTCTAAAGTATCCCGCGCGGACCGCACAAGAAGAACCACGACCGCACAGGTTTTCTGAAGGACTGCAGATAATAACCCAGCGCGGACCATGCCAGGCCAACCGCGGCCGCGCAGCACCCACCGCGGACCGCGCAAAGGCAACCGCGGCCGCACACGTTTTCACGCGGACCGCGCCAGAGGGTTCAGAGACTACTCATTTCTTCTTAACCTGCAACATATGATATTTCAACTCTAAGGCATCCGGGAACCTACTTGAAACTCACCCAAGCCCTCGGGGCTCCAAACCAAACATACACGCCACCTCAAAAACATCCTACGGACTTACTCGTGCGATCAAATCGCCAAAATAACATCAAAATCAATGAATTAACCCTCAAAATCAACACTTTTTCATCAAACTTCTTAAACTTCCATTTCTAGATATTTAGGTCCAAAACACATCAAATGATGTTCGATTCCGATCAAATTTCACACAAACATCTTAGATTACATATAAGACCTGTACCAGGCGCCGGAATCAAAATACGAGCCTGATACCAATACTTATGATCCCTTTTCATTTCAAATTTTCATATTCATTTCAGAAAAATAGTTTCTTTCAAAAACTCATTTCCCGGGCTCGGGACCTCTGATTTCGATTCCGGGCATACGCCCGAGTCCCATACTTTTCTATGGACCCTCCGAGACCGTCACATTACGGGTCCGGATCCGTTTACCAAAAATGTTGACCAAAGTCAACTTTAATCATTTTAAAACAATTTTTTGCAACTTTTCACAGAAATTAACATATAAGCTTTCCGGCTACGTGCCCGGGACAACTCACGCAAATCGAGGCGGCTAAAACTGAAGTTTTTAAGGTCTCGAAGATGCAGAATGGGTAAGAACACAGATGATGACCCTTTGGGTTATTACATTCTACACCTCTAAAATGATCGTTCGCCCTCGAACGGACAAAAGGAAAAAGTACCTGAGTCAGGGAATAGATGAGGATAGCGGCTCCACATATCAGACTCGGATTCCCAGTTCGATGCCTCAGGGGGATGACCTCTCCGCTGAACACGAATTGAAGGAAAACTCTTCGACCTCAACTGTCGAACCTACCGGTCTAGAATGGCTACCAGCTCCTCCTCGTAAGACAGATCCTTGTCCAATTGGACATCGCTGAAATCTAACACATGGGATGGATCGCCGTGATACTTCCGAAGCATGAATACGTGAAACACTTGATGCACGACTGACGATCTAAGCAGCAAGGCAAGTCTATAAACCACCTCTCCCACACGATCGAGAATCTCAAATGGGCCAATGAACCTAGGGCTAAGCTTGCCTTTCTTCCTAAATCTCATCACACCCTTCATAGGCAACACGCTGAGCAATACTCACTCACCAACCATGAAAGCCACGTCTCGAACCTCGGTCTGTATAACTCTTCTGCCTAGACCGAGCTGTACGAAGCCTATGCTGAATGATCTTGACCTTATCCAAGGCCTCCTGAACTAAATCTGTACCCAAACTGAGCCTCTCCCAGCTCAAACCATCCTACTGGAGATCGACATCACCTACCATACAACGCCTCATATGGAGCCATCTGAATGCTGGATTGGTAGCTGTTGTTGTAGGCGAACTCTGCTAAAGGCAAAAACTAGTCCAACGAGCCTCTAAAATCAATGACACAGGCTCGGAGCATATCCTCCAATATCTGAATCGTCCGCTTAGACTGTTTGTCCGTGTGAGGATGAAATGCTGTGCTCAACTCAACTTGGGTGCCCAACTCCTGTTGGATTGCTCTCCAGAAGCGCGAGGTAAACTGTGTACCCCAGTCCGAAACGATAGATACTAGCAACCATGAAGGCGAACAATCTCTTTGATGTAGATATCAACTAACCTCTCCGATGAATAAGTGGCTGCAACAGGAACAAAATGTGCTGCCTTGGTCATCCTATCAACAATGACCCAAATTGCATCAAACTTCTTCCAGGTCATCGGAAGTCCAGTAACGAAATCCATGCTAATCCTCTCCCACTTCCACTGGGGAAGCTCAATTCTCTGAAACAGTCCATCAGACCTCTGATGCTCGTACTTAACCTGCTGGCAATTCAAATATCGAGCTGCATATGCAATAATATCTCTCTTCATCCTACGCCACCAACAGTGCTGCCTCAGATCTTGATACATCTTCGCGGCGCCCGGGTGAATAGAAAACCGAGAACTATGGGCCTCCGCTAAGATCAACTCTCGAATCCTATCAGTAGTGGGCACACACACTCGCCTGTACAATCTCAAAACACCATCATCATCAAAGGTCACCTTCTTGGCACCTCCCCGCTGCACCGGTTCTCTCAGGACACAAATGGGGATCATCAAACTGCAGATCACGGATACGCTCCAATAATGATGAATGAGCGACCGTGCAAGCTAACACTCGGCTAGGCTCAGAAATATCCAACCTCACTAATCGATTGGCCAAGGCCTTGACATCTAAAGCAAACGACCTCTAACTGACCGGAATATAAGCAAGACTACCCATGCTGGCGGACTTTCTACTCAACGCATCGGCCACCACATTGGCCTTCCCTGGCGGTACAAGATAGTAACATTATAATCCTTTAGAAACTCCAACCACCTCCTCTGCCTCACATTTAACTCCTTTTGCTCGGAACAGATACTAAAGACTCTTGTGATTAGTGTACACCTCACACGTCACACCATATAGCTAATGCCTCTAAATCTTCAAAGAATGAACAATGGTTGCCAACTCTAGATCATGAACCGGATAATTCTTCTTGTGGGTCTTCAACTGCCTCGAAGCATAGGCAATAACTCTGACATCATGCATTAATACTGCACCAAGCCCAATATGGGAAGCATCACAATAGACTGTATAAGGCCCTGAACCTGTGGGCAAAACCAATACCGGTGTCGTAGTCAAGCTGTCTTGAGCCTTTGGAAGCTCGCCTCACACTCATCTGACCATCTGAACTGGGCACCCTTTTGGGTCAATCTGGTCATTGGGGCTGCAATAGACGAAAACCCCTCCACGAACCGACGGTAGTAACCTGCTTATCCCAAGAAACTCCGAATCTCTGTAGCTGAAGCTGGTCGAGGCCAGTTCTTGACTGCCTCAATCTTCTTCGGATCCACCTGAATATCCTCTACAGATACCACATGACCCAGAAATGCAACCGAACTCAACCAAAATTCGCACTTCAAAAACTTGGCATATAACTGACTATCCTTCAGAGTCTGAAGAACCACTCTAAGGTGTTGCTCATGCTCCCCTTGACTGCTGTAGTATATTAGAGTATCATCAATGAGAACTATAATGAACAAGTCCAAATAAGGTCTGAACACTCGGTTCATCAACTCCATATATGTTGCCGGGGCATTGGTCAACCCAAATGACATGACCAAAAACTCATAATGCCCATACCGAGCGTGGAATGCTATCTTAGGGACATCAGACGCCCTAATCCTCAACTGATGGTAGCCAGTTCTCAAATCTATCTTTGAAAACACCTTTGCGCCCTGAACTGGGCGAATAAATCGTCGATCCTTGGCAGTGGACACTTGTTCTTTATCGTCACCTTGTTCAATTGCCGGTAATCAATGCATATCGTCATCGAACCATCCTTTTTCTTCACAAATAAAATGGGCGCACCCCAAGGCAAAACGCTGGGTCTAATGAAACCCTTCTCAAGCAAATCTTGCAACTGATCCTTCAGCTCTTTTAACTCTGGCGGGGCCATACGATACGGCGGAATGGAAATGAGCTGCGTGCCCGGAGCTAGGTTGATACAGAAATCAATATCCCTGTCGGGTGGCATACCTGACAGGTTTGAAGGGAAAACCTCGGGGAACTCTCGAACAATAGGAACAGAATCAATAGAAGAGACTACTGCGCTGGAGTTGCGAACATACGCCAAGTAAGCTAAACACCCCTTCTCGACCATGCGTCGAACTTTCACATATGATATAACACTGCTGGTGGCATGAACTGGGGTCCCTCTCCACTCTAAACGGGGCAAATCTAGCGAAGCCAAGGTCACGGTCTTGGCGTGGCAATCCAAAATAGCATGATATGGGGACAACCAATCCATCCCTAATATAACGTCGAAATCCACCATGTCTAAGAGCAATAAATCAACACGGGTCTCAAGACCCGCAAACACTGCCACACAGGAATAATCCACTCGGTCGACCACTACAGAGTCACCCACCGGTGTAGATACATAAACATGAATACTCAAAACATCACTAGGCATAACTAGGTAGGGTGCAAAATAGGATGACATATACGAATACGTAGACCAGGGTCAAATAGCACTGAAGCATCTCTATTACAGATCAGAATAGTACCTGTAATAACTGCATCTGAAGACTCGGCCTCTGGCCTGACTGGAAGAGCATAACATCAGGGCTGAGCCCCACCTCCCTGAACCATATCTCTAGGACGGCCGGCTGCTGGCTGGCCTCTACCTCTGGCGGTTTGAGCTCCGCCTCTATGATCTCTACCTCCACCTCTATGACCTCTACCCCAGCCTCTAGCTGGCTGGGCGGCCTGTGGATCACCTGATGCCTGAATCATAGGACGGGGACCCTCCGGCTGAGAGCTGTCAGATACTCGAGGGCAATGCTTGGCAATATGTCTCGTGTGCCCACATGTGTAACAAGCCCTCGGCTGCTGAGAATAACAGAGTGGTGGTGCGCTGATAGGTGCTGATGGTGCACTGAAAAGTTGTTGGTCAGAATAGTGCGGCTGAGAACCACGACCACCTGAAGTACCATGAGAGACCTGTAGGGCTGGCTGAAAGGGCCTCGGAGGATGGCCTCTACCATGAGAATCTCTACCTCCAGACGAGGTACCACTAAATCTACCTGCATGACAGGGCCTCTTATCAGGCCCGTGACCACCTCCCAGTGCAAGAGCCATCTCAACTCTACGGGCTATGTTGGCCGCCTCTTGAAACGAAATCTCACTCCCGGCTCCCATAGCCATCTGGAGACGGATCGGCTGAATCAATCCATCAATAAACCTCCGCACCCTCTCACTCTCTCGGTGGTTTGAGTATAATAATAGCATGGCGTGCCAGATCAATGAACCGGGTCTCATACTGCGTGACTGTCACAGAGCCCTACTGGAGGCGCTCGAACTGCATGCAAAGAGCCTCTCGCTGAGTAACGGGGAGAAACTTCTCCAAAAATAACTCTGCAAACTGGTCCCAAGTCAATGATGGCGACCCTGCTGGTCTGGATAAACAATAGTCTCTCCACCAAGTCTTGGCGGATCTTTCTAGTTGAAAAGTGGCAAAGTCTACCCCATTGGTCTCCACAATACCCATAGTCCGAAGAACCTCATGGCAGCTGAATAAGAAATCCTAGGGGTCCTCTGTACAAGCACCGCTGAATGTGGTGGTGAAGAGCTTGGTGAACCTATCAAGTCTCCACAAAGCATCTGCGGACATTGCCGCACCATCGCCGATCTGAGCCGCGATACTCGACAGAACTATCACAACTGGCTGAATCGCTGGAACCTGAGCCTGAGGAGTTACCTGCTCCTGAGTGCGTGTAGCGGGAGTCTCAACTCCTCCCCTAGCTTGAGAAGTGGCTGGTACTACTGGAAGCAAACCCGCTCTAGTGACGCTCTCCACAAAGCCTACCAATCTGACCAAAGCGTCCTGAAGAACTGGGGTGGCTATGAACCCCTCTAGGACCTGATCTGGGCCCACCGGAGCCGCTGGGGCCGGAACCTCCTCATAATAATCAACATGAGGCTCCACCTCTGGGACTGCTGCTCGGGGCTGAGCTTTGCCCTTGCCTCGGCCTCGCCCTTTGCCCCTCGTAGGAGCTGTTGTTGGGGGCTCAGGCTGCTGCGCGGTAGAAGAGGAATCATGTGTTCTCGCCATATGCGAATGAACAGAGTGGAAAGACAATCAGTACTTGAGAAACAAAATCACACGACAAGAAAGAACAAAAGTGAAATTTTCCTAACTCTGCAGCCTCTGGGGGATAAACACAGACGTCTTTGTACCGATCCCTCAGACTCTACCGAGTTTGTCCTTGAGTTGTGAGACCTATGTAACCTAGTACTCTGATACCAACTTGTCATAAACTGGATTTCCCACTATCGGGAGTCGTAATGGCGGCGCTAGGTTAGCCAAATTATTTTACTACTTTTAGCAAATCTCAAACATTCAATAAAAACGAACATAATATGATTAAGCGGAAGTCTTAAGTTTAAATAAACTGAATACAAGTGTGAAAATTCAAATACAATCTCTACCCAAGACTGGAGTCACTAGCTCACGAACTTCTACAGAATGCTAAATACAAAGTCTGAATAAAAATACAATACTGTTTGTTCCAATACAAAGGAATTCAAACGCAAAACAAAGATTGGAGAAACTCCGGGCCCTGCGGACGTCAGCAAGGCTACCTCGATAATCTCTGGACTGAAGTCAGCTCCTGATACTCCTACTGCTGTCCGAAAGCTCCTGCTCCGGTACTGTGATCTGTTCAAAGAGATGCACAGAGTGTAGCATTAGCACAATCGACCCCATGTGCTGGTAAGTGCCTGGCCTAACCCCGACAAAATAGTGACTAGGCTAGACAGGAATACCAGTCGAACTTGTGCAGGTTTATATATACAAGTAAAACACAATAACAATGGAAAGTAAGACTTGAGGGAACATGCTTTTGGGGGTAGCAAATTAAACAAAATAGCAGGAATAAATAAGAAAAACTACAACGGATTCCTTCCAACACAAAATAAATGGTCGGTGTGCCACACGAGCCTATTTTATAATATGTATAAGTGGTCGGCGTGCCACACAATCCCATTTCATAATATATAAGTGGTCGGCGTGCCAAACGATCCCATTTCATAATATATAAGTGGTCGACGTGCTACACGATCCCATTTCATAATATATAATGGTTTCCCGGCAAGGAAACATGTGTCAATTCAACTATCCCAGCAAGGGAAAATACAAGTAAACAGTTAATCCCCGGCAAAGGGAGCAACAACAACTTACACGTCCTGGAATGGGAGATAATCTATATACGAGTATAGCCGGAAAGGGAATAGCAACATCTCTTTCTTTTTCTTTCATTTCTCGCTCAATAATTATCTTATACATTCGAGCCAACGCTCCACAGAGTTTTCAATTCATAATTCTTCGTCGTACTCTTCACATTATATGGAAATATTCAATTAAACAAGGAAGAGTCACATCAAAATCCGCAGCGTATAGATACTCGTTATCATGCCTATATACCGTACTCGACAATTAGCAATTAGCAAGCAATACTCTAATCCTATTCCCTCAAGCCAAAGTTAGATCAAACACTTACCTCGAATGCTCCAAACTCGACTCAAGCTTCTAGTATAGCTTTACCACTCGAATTCACCACAAAATCGCTCGAATCTAGTCACAGATCACTTGAATGTATCAACAAATGCTAATTGAATCAATTTGAATGCATAAAAATTTAGGTTGCGCGGACTCTCCAAAATAGCTGCCGCACCCATGTCGGATCCTCCTAAAATACACTATTTTTGGAGGATCCGACACGCATCCATTGGTATTTTTGGAGAGTCCGAGCAATATAGATAAAAATGAGATGCCTAAAGCTTTGCTAAAAATTTTCCAAAACATCCCCGGGCCCACGTGGTCAAAACTCGAGATTCGAACCAAAGCCCGGTTACCTATTCCCCCAGGAGTTCATATCCATAATTTGTTTTGAAATCGGACCTCAAGTTGAGGTCCAATTCCCCAATTTGAAGAAAACTAAGTTCTACTCAAAATCTCCAATTCCTCCATGAAAATCTTTGATTTGAATTTAAAATCATGTTAAAAGATGTTGAAGAGTGAAGAAATTAGTTTATAAATCACTTACCA
This sequence comes from Nicotiana benthamiana, assembly GCA_034376525.1. Lineage (NCBI taxonomy): Eukaryota > Viridiplantae > Streptophyta > Magnoliopsida > Solanales > Solanaceae > Nicotiana > Nicotiana benthamiana. The sequence goes on along the minus strand of CM067338.1, from coordinate 52,346,222 downwards.
ATCGTTTTGGAGGAGAATAGTTACTTGAAAAATCGCCTCTTATGTTTTGGGGTTTTGAAAAAGTATTAAATAACTGAAATTCGTGAGTATTTATACCTTTTTGAAGTACCCCGTGCGGATCGCTCAAGAAGGACCGAGGCCGCACAGGTTTTCTGAAGGACTGTATATCACAACCCAGCGCGGACCACGGCCGCGTAGCACCCACCGCGGACCTCGGAAAGGTGACCTCAGCCGCTCTGGCCCCTCCGCGGCAGCAAGCGTTTTCATGTGGGCCGCGCCAGAGGGTTCAGAGACTACTCATTTCTCTTGAACCTGCAACATGTGATATTTCAACTCTAAGGCATCCGAGAACCTACTTGAAACTCACCCGAGTCCTCAAGGCTCCAAAAAAAAAAAATACACACCACCGCAAAAATATCATACGGACTTACTGGTACGTTCAAATTGTCAAATAACATCAAAATCAATGAATTTACCCTCAAAATCAACACTTTTTCATCAAACTTCTTAAACTTTCATTTCTAGATATTTAGGTCCGGAACACGTCAAATGATGTCCGATTCCGATCAAATTTCACAGAAACATCTTAACTCACATATAAGACCTGTACCGGGCACTGGAACCAAAATACGGGCCTGATACCAATACTTTCTGATCCCTTTTCATTTTAAATTTTCATATTCATTTCAAAAAAATAATTTCTTTCAAAATTTATTTTCCAGGCTCGGGACCTCGGATTTTGATTCCGGGCATACGTCCGAGTCCCATTTTTTTCTACGGACCCTCCGGGACCGTTGTATCACGGGTCCGGGTCCGTTTACCCAAAATGTTGACCAAAGTCAGCTTTAATCATTTTAAAGCCATTTTTTTGCAATTTTTCATAGAATTTAACATAGAGCTTTCCGGCTATGCGCCCAGACTTCGCACGTAAATCGAGACAGCTAAAAGTGAGGTTTTTCAGGCCTCGAAGACACAAAATGAGATAAGAATACAGGTAATGATCCTTTGGGTCGTCACAGTACATCACCATAGGAGTCACATTAATTTACCACAAGCTAAATTTATTTTTCTGGCCAAGAATCGCTCTGATTTATGCGACTTAAGTTGCAGCAATGGCAAGATTGGTTTTTATTCCTCTGCCTTTTTTTTTAACTCTAATTTACTTGTCATCATTGTTTTGAATTTTTTCAGAGTATAATATGTATGAAGCCTGCTATTTGTATTAAATACATCTAAGTTGGAGGTGACTAATTGATGACAAGCTGAGTTAAGTTTTTCTGGCCAACAATCTCTCTGATTATGGCGGCTTATGTCGTGCCAATGAAACGCTTTATCGTTCTGAAAATTTGGTAGATGCTTTGTTATCCTATCCCATTAAGATTGAGTAAATAGATGTGGTATATTGTATTTATTTGGTAGGCTGTGTGCAGATGGAGTACAATTCAAAGTACAGAGTCAATTGAGCAAAGGTGGAATCTGATGCTTTGAGGGCTTTAGCAGATGAAGGGATCCATAAATTATCCTTCACATATCCTTTTACCTTCGGTTATCTCTCTTTTCTCTCACCCCTTCCAGAAGCATTTCTTATAATTTGATCGATTTTCTTAAATAAAGTTATTGAATCGTTTAGTGAATTCTAAAGTTGACCACTACCATGACTGCTGTGATTTTTGAATCATATTTAGATGATTCCACTCCGTGTAAAATTAGCAACTCAAATTCATGCCATGCGAGTGTAACATGTGAAAAGACTATATGCATCAATAAAGCATACTAATTTTGTGTTGAACACCTAAGAGAGAAAAATAACAGGTATTTCTCTCCAGATTGCCCTAGATTCAAAGTACGATTATTAGGTTTAGACTGGAACTTACAAGCATATGAAATTTTGTACTTCACCAGTACCTGATTAACCAAAGACGTTAGAAGAGGAGACTAAGTAGTTTCCAAAGATATGGGTTTCAGGTCGCATCCTTCATTATTTTGCTAAGAGCCAGTTTGGATTAGCTGATTTGAAAAGTTGATAAGCATTAGGTGTTGAAAAATACTTTTAAATACTGAAATTGATTTAATTAATAAATAGTTACGTGTTTGGGTACAAGTGCTGAAATAGATAATAAGTTGCTACAGTGTTTGATAAAAAAGTGCTGATAAGCTCTTTTTTTTTTTGTTAAAATGACTTAAATAACCTTAGAATTGCTTATACATATAAGGGCGTAATTTCTGTAAACTTTTAGATTTCAGATCGTAGGGGTGTACATATGCCGGGTTGGTTCGAATTTTACAATTACCAAACCAAACCAATTGTGTCGGGTTATTAAATCTAAATACCCAACCAAACCAATAGAACTCAGGTTTTTCGCTTTCGGATTTTTTCGGGTTTTCTCGGGTTATTCGATTTTTTTCTAAACATTTTCCAATAAAATCTTCATAGAACAAAGCATATAAATTATGCTCAAAATATTTCTTTAATCCTAGTAAGATACAACTATTTTTCAAGAAAATAATGCAAAATACGAGATGTGTCATGGCATTATCCTAAAATATCCAACAACAAAGACAATAAAATTGTGTAATAGCAATATTGCTAATTAAAAAGCCGTAATAAAAATAATAATCTAAAAATACTAAGTCATGCTAAAATAAGTACACTAATAAGGGAATATTAATTACATGACTAACCGCTAAAGAAAAAATAAAAATAGGTCGTGCATTTATCTAAATTATTGCAAAACAAAAAATAGATATTCAATACATTCTCGTTCATAGTATTGAATTGAATATCCTTTGTTAGCATTAATATTGATTTGATTTTGGTTTTAATTTGGCTTTTGTTAGCATTATTTAATTTACTAATGTTAATGGCTATAAAACTTATTGGAACATTCAAAAAGTTCTAAATACAACCTTGAAATAATACCTTAAAAGATAAAATTATGATTTTTTAAAAATTTATTTATAAATTATATCACAATAAGTATATTTATATATTAAATATATCTAAAAGTTCTATATATGTAATGTCGGGTTGGTTTGGTTTTGGTTTGAATTTCTTTAGTTAAAACCAAACCAAATCAATTATGGTTGGATTTTTTCCCCAACACCAAACCAAATCAAACCAAACCATGGTCGGGTTTTTTTTCCTCGGTTTTACTCGGATTATCGGGTTGGTGCGGTTTGTCGGTTTCTTTTGTACATCCCTACCAGATCGATTCAAATATAAAATATTTTATTTGTCATTGTATTTTAAATATAACTATGCTTAGATACGATAATTCTTATGATAAATATAATCTATTTTATAATAAGCATATAATTTTTTTATAATAATTAAAAGTTAACAAAGTTTGTCAGTAAAAAATAAATCTAAATAGGACAAATTATTTGAAGAGAAAACAAACATTTTTTTCATCATCACAACACTTAGAAAGCAATACACCAAAAATTTGATATTTTTCATTTATTACATATAATTTAAAAATTAATACATAATTACATAGATATAAATACACAAAGGAGTAGAGTGTAGCTTATTTTAATTGCAGTTGTATGAGTGTTTCTGTCAAACTGTAACTACTTTCTTTCAGTCCTTGCTTCTAACATGGTTAGTTGCATGCATCCTCTTGTAACTTTCTTCCATTGCAAAAATGATAAGATGCGCTACAAAAATCACAAGTTTCTTCCATTAGAAAAAAATCATAGCTTGATTGACAATTGGTAATTTATATAAACTAGAAGCTACGTTTACGAGTAACTGGTGTTTGAATCTTTGAACGTGTTGCGCCCGTGCTCGGCACGGGCAGCCTCCTACTAATTTTTATAAATTTGAAATTCCAAATGTCCTCTTGCAAACTTGTTTTAGATCATGATCAAGTTACATTTAACAACAATAACAATCCAGTATAATCCCACTTAGTATGCTCTGGGGAGGGTAGTGTGTATGCAGACGTTATCCATATCCTTGGGTAGAGAGGCTGTTTCCAAATAGACCCCCGGCATCCTTCCCTCCAAGAACTTCTCACCTTTTTCTTAGGAAGATTCGAACTCACAACCTCTCGATTGGAAGTGGGGGTTGCTTACCATCAGAGCAACCTCTCTTGTTGATCAAGTTACATTCAAAGAAAGAAAATCCATATCTAGTGATCATATACCAATGAGGTAAGCAACCCACACTTCCAACCGAGAGGTTGTGAGTTCGAGTCTCCCTAAGAGCAAAGGTGGGAAGTTCTTGGAGGGAAGGATGCCGGGGGTCTATTTGGAAACAGCCTCTCCACCCCAGGGGTAAGATCTGCGTACATACTACCCTCCCCAAACCCCACTAAGTGGGATTATACTGAATTGTACTATATACCAATGACATCCACCTTCTTTTCCTTTTATCTTTTGACATGTGGGGATTCCTCTGATTGTTGATTTTTGTTTCTTAAATACATATCTAATGGAAAAAGGAAAAGAAAATTAACATTAAAATTGAAATCTTTGAAGCCTTACATTGAGTTGGATGAAGAAAAATTTACCTCTTTATTAGTGCACTCACTTCTCAGATCTTTTCGAATTTCCTTAAACTGCAACGTACAAATACAGCCAAACACTCTCGACTAGGCATTATCTCTAGTTCTCTTAGGTGTCGATTGGTTCGAAGGAAAATATAGTCCCGAATTAAATTAGGGATTAGCTACAATGTAAGACAAATTGAGTACTATTTTTATCCCACACTTCATGTGGTATCGTAACCTCAGGATTAAATACCGAAATAACACATCTACCCTTCTCCGAAACTAAGTCCTTTAAGAAAGCGAAGATAAAAAATAAAATTGAAAATCTATCCCATTTATCCAGTTTAAACTAAATATATATTTTATACTATACCCCGTATATCTCAGTTTTACTCCAAAACCAAACATCAACCAAACAAGTATATGCATTTAATATTTTCCTCGGTGTTAGTTCCAGCATTATAATATCATTACTATAACATACTCAATTTATAAGTAAGAGCAGATTCTTTATAGAAGATGCTAAGCAAACTGAGAAGAGTATTGACCAATACAACTAAAAAAAATCAAGGCAAAGGGATGAAATTTCAATCACAGTTACGCCACAGGAAAACTAATAAAACAAAAACATCTCAAGTACGCAGACATAAAGCAAAAATCTCAAGGCCAAGTGCTGCTAGGGTAAAGGTTTTATTAGACATTTTAGACAAGCATCCTAAGCGAGTGAAGCTGCACATCGTTGATAAGTTGACTGAAAAATTTGTTGAGCATTATCTGTTAGTTATAGAATGCTTTCCTGTTTAAGTAGTTTCAGATACACGACTATCCCTTTTTAGTTGCACAGGAAGTGCTACATGACTTCTAGCCACTGTTAGCTGTATCAGTTTTTTGATACGGTAAAGGGATAAAACATGCCTCCCTGCCCTTTAGGGTAGGGGTAAGGCTCGTCTATATATTACCCTCCCCAGAACCCACTTTGTGGGACTATACTGGGTAGTTGTTGTTGTTGTAAAGGGATAAAACATGCATGTATACAAGGCGTATACCAAAAAATATGAAACCTTACATAAAGAACATGTTTTTCTACTGAAGACACCCAATCGTATATACACATTGGAACCTTGTGGGTGCACCAAAAATGAATAAGGGAAAAGAGGCTACTCGTCAAGTTTACATAATCTTCCTAAACTCCATCAAAAGCTCTCACAAAGCAATAAAATTTGTATTAAAGGGTATACTTTTACTTCCATTAGCAGTTCATAGTTACTGGTCCAACTCCAACAAATTGTATCTCCCCAAGAGGTAGTGTATGATAATCTCCCAAAAGTTTGCATTTTTTGTAAGCATCAGGGGCATGAGGAAAGAACATGTCGTTTGATGAATGAAAAACATTGCCCTGCAGCAGATCTCACAAACAGATGGAGGAAAAATCGTGATTAGTGCAGATCGTGCTGTTGCTAGAGGGTCTCGGTTGAATGAACGAGGTTGTGAAGTGGCTACTGTGGCAGGAACATGAAAGTGATGAGGACTTGGAGAAGGAAAATGCAACCGCATCTACTTTTGAGAAAATACAAAACTCAGGTGGAGTTTTGCAGTCCAGTACTGGTGCTAAGAAAACCACTGTTGCATTGACTACAAGTGTTGAACGAGCCGATTTTGATTCAATGGTTACAGGTGCTGGAGGTCGTCGACCTATTATTCCTACAACTAAACAATTTTGCAATGTAGAAGGTCACAAAGCTGCTACTGTGAATGGGGAAAGGAAAGAACATGCAAGTGAGGAGGTTTCAGTTACACATGGTATAGACCAGCAGGGTGTTTCTAATTCTGCAACAGTCTTGCCAAATGATACAGCCAAAAGGCTGCTGCAGATCGAGTTGGTGCATCTGCACAAATCGATGGACTTAGGGCTGCTGAAGTCCAGACTTTAGGCTTTAAATGGACTAGGCAAAATGAAGTGTAGTTGAAAGCTAAAGCTGGTAATGAAGAGGTGGATGATCACTGTGATACGAAGAAGGTGAAATGGAACATAGTTTCTGCTAGAAAATCAGCTGCTAAGAAGGTTGTATCGCCTAGGCAAAAATCTGCAGGCGATCGACAAAATGTTTCGAATTGTGTCTCCAACTCAAAGGAGTCAGGGATGGTCAAACTAAACAGGGCACTCTGCTACAAAAATCATTCTGCAGCATCAGGTTTGAGTGAAAAAAATGAAGTAATAGGTGATGCTTTGCCCAAAATGTATATACGATTTGGCAATTGGTAGTATGTGATACAGGGGAAGGTAAGGAGTATACAAGGGGTACAGGAAGTCGGGCATTATTGGATTATAGACTGCATATTGTAATTGGTAATTTTAGTTGCAATATAATCGTTACTGTATGAAATCCAATGTGTAATCCTGAAAAGCTCCAACTTGTCTAAATACATCCATTCCTACGACTCTTTGTTGATCAATTGAATTTTAACCCTGACGGGAAGAAACAAAGAAAAATGTGAGCACTTAAAAAGGAAATGAAATCAAAATAAGGAGGAGAAAGATTGTTTGGTTTGTGGTATAATATCTGAAGCAATGCAGGACAGTCTGCTTCTCATATGCAGTAGTAGCTGCTGCAGACTAAGTGTAGCAACAATAAAAGAGAGTCTGCCCAGAATGTTTAATTAAAATAGGTAAGGTGGTTTAGATGGTAAAGGAAGTTGTAGATGGAGGAGAAAAGAAATAAGAAGCAAGGAGGCAGAGGAGTTAAAGGAAAAGGAATTGAGAATGAGGCTTGCTAGCACCACTACTATACAACAGAGGCTGGAAAAGAAATGGCCTATACATCAATCGAGACTTCTTGTCTCACTTTAGGCACATTTCTGTAGTGCAGCACCAGTACTATACAATAGAGGAGCTATCATTGGATACAACAACAACAACAACTACCCAGTATACACTTGTATCATTGGATACAAGTAGCACAATAATAAGCAAAGGATCAGTGTGCACAATTACTACTACACATACCTCATACCACAAATGGATTGCAGTCAATATCACCAGGTCTCAAGTGTCAGAATACGGCCTACGACAGGGGGACAACAAGAAAATGCAGATTCTTAACACACAATAGGATGCATCAATCAACAATCACAATCATCTCAGGGTAAAGAATTGTCAGAAGAAATAGCCAATATGGCAAGCACTAGCAGCATTGTATTAACAATTGCATAGTACATTTGTATAGTATAGAAACATTAGCATTTACCTTTGAATTCTAGCCATCATTGTAGCCATCTGCTCTTTAAATCTTTTGTCAAGTTGTAGATTCATGTGTGCGCGCTTCTCTTCTAGTTTCTTTTGCAACTCAGCACGATCTTCTTCTAGCTTTCTTTGTAACTCAAAACGATCATCTTCTAGCTTCCGTGATTCAGTAGCCATTTGTTCTTCTAACTTTCTTTGCAACTCAGCAGCTTGTTCACGTTCTTCTTGTAATTTTCTGTCCATTTCAGCTTGCATATCTTGATGCATACATTTCATTGCCGAAGACATACTTGCTTCTAATTCAACATGCTGCACTCGGCTCTTTTTTGCAGGTCTTTTTCCGCACCCTTTCCCACGAAAATAGCCAGTTCGTTCGCCAAGTACGGTGACTAATATCTCATCTGCATTCATCAGATTTTATTCAAATTGTTGTTGCTCTACAATTTCTTGGAGCTGCCCCTGCGATGATGCACAACAATTTATGATATAAAATATGACACATAAAATAAAATAAATAAAACACAATTTCAGGACATTACATGAATTTTCTGCGACTGTGGATCTGACCACACCAGTTCATCTTTGTCATTCTAACGAGTATGTTGGAGCTCCCAAACTCGATCCGGTGGCGCCTTTTGTCCATTATTAGGATTTCTACGATTTATTAAAGTAGAGGAAAACTACTTTATTTCATAATTTAATTAAAGTAGACCAAAGGTTCAAATATATGAAATATTATTGTGCTAAATAAATTTGTACTGTTGATTCCTCCACTTCAGCAAATGACTTTGAGCAACATGAGTGTTTAGTGATTTGTTTTCCCCTATTTATTTTGTTTCGCTCACTCACAGCCTGAAATTATATCCATAAATTAAGAACCAGAATTGAAATAGTAATTTGTCACATATTTATATTACTTCAAAATGTCCTACCAGAAATACCCAATCCTCAGGTGTAACATCATTAGGACTATGAGATAATCTCTCTTCATCAGTAGCATAGCGAGAGTATTCAGTATGCAATCGAGTCTCCCATCTTCTAAAAAGTCTTTTCATAGTATTGACCACAAGAGCTTGCAATACATGCTCTCGAACTCCGGTAGCTTCAAGTTTATCCTAAATGCAAATATGAAAAGCTTTTGAGAGTAAATAAAACGTGTGATAAAAAATCGATAGAATAACTATTACCTTAACCTTCAACCACATCGCATCTCCATGTTTTGTAATTATTTCTTGCCAATCACCATCTCTGAATGAAGTAGTGTTGCGCATACTCAAACCACAATAATTAACAATGTCCTTAGACCCGGGACCTAAAGGTCTCTCAATGTCATCTTAAATGATAATAGGAATTTTTACTACCATGCTTAGTTTTCAAATCTACAAGTAAAGATTCGTATCTCCCTCTCCCTTTATTGGATTTTTTGCAAGAAGCTGTGAGTAAAAGAATATATATATTTAACAATCATATAGCATCCAGAATAGAAATAATTAATGATGAGCTGCTGCAATTATTGCTCTCCCAAATTAATGCAGACTTGTAGTTAGTTTATATTTTTGTTGCAGACTTCTAGCTGAAGAAAATGTAATGTACTATAGTGTAGATTTTCCTGGCAATTTGCCTTTGATTCAATTTAATTATAGCTCCTAAAAGCATATTTTATTTGACTTGATATGTGTTAGTGGTCTTTAAATATATTCCAGTAGTAATAGATTACAAAGAAATGTAAGCATAGATCATCCTTCTATTCAAGGATTTTCATTAGCTGAGCAGCAATCATCACTACCAGAAAGGCCTGTTTTTAAAATTTCCCCGACTAGTCATGTTCAACATTTCAACTAGCCAATGTAAAAGAAATAGCTGAATCGCCTGATCTCTTCATACCTTCTAACTATGTTCACTCTACTATCAATTCAGGTGACTTCTCTGCCACAGATCTCGATGATGCAATTTCAAAAGGCGCGATAGATACAGAGCCAAGTACAGATTAATGCAAGTGGTCCGAACACATAAGGGTGCAGATGATAAGGCATTTAAATGTGTATTTGAACAAGAAGACCCACAAGGCAAAGTTGGTATTAATTTATCAAAAGATCTTATGGTTAAAGCAGGAGAAGCTTTAAAATCCAACATTACTACAATTGGTCCTTTAGTTCTTCCAGCATTAGAGCAATTCCAGAGATTGTCAAGTTTCAGAGATTGTCCAACTTTCATTAGTCATTACCTATAATTACCCAGCCATCCCCCCTTCAGGAAACAGATGCCAAACAAAAATAGCAAGAAAGCGACAAGGGCGACCCTATGCTAAGAATATTTACACAATGATTTCCCTTCTGATTTATAACTTTTTGTTAAATGAAGTTCTACATTAAAACTAACAGTAGTAGGCCATATAAACTGACACCTTAATTCTCCCTGTTATAATAATGCACACACTCGAAAAAAACCAGATATCATATTTGCAAGCACAAAGATGCAGCTTTCTCACATCTTTATATCTTTCTACTGAGCATTCTTCTTTTTTTGGATTGCAGATATATCATACTCGAGCATTCTGCACAAAGATGTAGCTTTCTCACAAAACTAGGAATTCCTAGGCAGACCTATAACTCAAATGGTGGTTGGTTGGATTGCAGAGAAACATTTAACTCCACATTGCACAAGCACACAAAATATCGCATCAACACATATCTAAATTGAGTTGTTAATTAGTTAACAGAAAGATTGAGAGAACTAACCTGCAGCACTTTCAGTTTCTACAGTGGGATGCGCACTTTCGACAATAATTCTTGATGACTGTGATCTATTAGATTCTCGATGAGGTTGACTTGAATGTATGGTCTCTGAAAGTGCTACTAATGCTTGTACCAGAGATGCTTGTGGTTAGAAGAATGCTCAAGCCTTGTCAATGGTGCATTATCCCTATAGGATGATGTCACTGTAGAACTGTTACGAACTCCAATACTGCCACCTGCACCTACCTCCACCTCCACCTTGTGCACCACTACCTCGTCCAAATCCTACCATTTCCTACAATATCTCAAAATAAAAAATATGAAAACAAAAAATCAAAGTTCTAATGAAGATCCTTATCTGTCTAGTAAAGGACAGTGCCATTATTGAGATGTCTATCATTCTTAAACTCAACAACTGATGTATATGTACATTTAGAAGCTTAGCCAAGCTATAAATTCAAGTCATCATCAGATAGTAAAAAGGATATTCCAGTATATTAAAGGTAGTAATTAAGTTGAAGGTTCATTGAATCACAGAATAATAAGGGGGATGAAGAAGCTACTGATAAGAATCCATAGAAAGAAACACGAAAGATATCTATTTGGTCACTCCATATCCCTATCATCTATGTCGGTGTCCTCTCCGTCATTATCATCGCTTTGTTCACTATTATACAGATCCATGTGGTCGTCATTAATGAAACCAGCATCCTCATTATGCACAGTTTTCTGAGCTTCATTCGCTTGGTTATAATCAATAATTTGTGATTCAACATCATCCCTATATAAGGACACTGCAATATCAATTTCTTGAGCATGAATGCGCGATGTATTAATTTCAACTTGCTCTTGTTTATAGGCATTTTTACTTGAGAATACTTCATCTTCAATTTCTGTAGAATTAATATCCTTTTCAGGCATATTGAAAAGGTCACGAGGATTTGTCTTCACAACAACAAGCCAATCTTTGTTAGACATGTCGTCCACATAGTAAACTTGTTCACACTGAGATGTCAACAGAAATGGATCATTTGTATTCAAGGCATAATGGGTATTCACACTTGTGAAGCCATATTTCTCAATCATATATCCTTTTCCTAAGTGAGCCATATCCCACCAATGACATCTGAAGAGGTAAACTTTCTTATTTCCCAAATAAGATAACTCGTAAATGTCCTCCAATATACTGTAATACTCCTTTGTTGAGTCTGAATCATCTCCTCTAACAAGAACTCCACAATTCTTTGTTTTTCTTCTCGACTCTATATCTCTTGTCTGAAATCTAAATCCATTCACCATTAATGTGGAGTATCGAAGCACTAGAGGTCCAGGACCGAGTGCTAAGCTTATGAGATCATCATTTGCATGTCCTTGTGCAGATAGTTGTAAGATCTCCAAAAGACAAACAATACTCTCATAATCAATAAAATATGTGATAATAACATTAATATTCAACATATTAATTTATTCATCACTTACATGTGCACGAAACCAATTAAAAAAGTCATTGTTATGCCTTACATCCCCTATTACACTATGTCTTTCCATTTCTTTGGTGTGTTCCCTACATTTTAATAATGGATTAGTTAGGAAAACGTAATTGAACTATCCTAACACAAAGTTATCTTGAAGTACTTCTCTCCCTAGTTCCCCAATCGTGAACATGTTATGACGGCACCCAGTCTTCGCGATTAGGCAAGCCTGACACATTGCGGAAATTCAACAATCCTTACGAAAAACGATAAATAAAACATGAATAGCATAAGAAAATGTATGGTGTGCCGCCTGGCCCATACACTTCGACTCAAAATAACGTTAAACCTCCAAGACCCGGAAACTCAAAGGCAACACAGGCTACGAGTAAAATATAACATACGGCTCTGACATCCAGAAGTGTCTACTACAAGTGTACATGAATGAAACTACTAGCTAAAGGTAGAATAGAAGGAGACTCTTCGGATCTGCGGACGTGGCAGATGCATACCTCAAGCCTCCAAATGTAGCTTCGAGATCACTAATAGCGCGCCCGACCAGTAGTACCAGGATCTGCACAACAAAAGTGTGCAGAAGAGTAGCATGAGTACACCACAGTGGTACTCAGTAAGTGCCAAGGCTAACCTCGGTGGAGTAGTGACGAGTAAGGTCGAGGCCCTACTGAGATGAACATAAGAAATAATGTAAGAATAAATAAACAGTAGATAATGAAGTAAATCCCGAATATCTAGCAAGACAGTAAGTAAAACAGAACGGCTACAAGCACAGTCTACGAACACAAGAAAAATCACTTAAAAGTCAGGATGCCACATGGAGCTCTGGGAATTGAACCTGCAGTCCATTTATACCAATATCGGAGGATCTCCCGGGAATCGAACCCGTAGTCCATGATATTAATAACAGAGGATATCAGGGAATTGAACTCGCCGTCCTTCATACCACTAACAGAGGATCTCCGGGAATTCAACCCATAGTCTATCATATCAATATCAGAGGATCTCCCGGGATTCGAACTCGTAGTCCGTCATATCAATATTAGAGGATCTCACGGGAATCGAACCTGTTGTCCGTCATGTCAGTATCAGAGGATCTCCCGGGAATGGAACCAGTAGTCCGTCATGTCAATATCAGAGGATCTCCCGGGAATTAAACGCGTAGTCCCAAAAGTAAATACACCACAACAAATCAATATTTAACGGAAAGGAAGTGAAATGCGAACAACAATTAAAGCCGAGAATCTAACATGCTTCACAAGAAAGACAAATATGGCAATTTAGTCAAATGGAGCAAATAAATTACCAACATACTTTCGCTAAGTCAAAACAAGTGAAGTTTCATTTTTAATAATTAAATATGTGAGGAAACACAGTCTAAATAAGCCAAGTAAGGTAAATTTACAACCACTAGCACAATTACACGCTCGTCACCTCGCGCACAAGGCTTTTAAACAATGACAAAGATATCCTAAGGAGAGAGGTCCCCCACACAAAGTTAGACAAGCCACTTACCTCGAATTTGTAACAAACCGCTAATAAACAATGCCCTTGCCACGAGGATCCGACTTCGACTGGCCCAAATTTATTCAAACCTGCGAGCACGTGATTTTTGCTTTATGAAAAATTACTCCAAAAGAAATCAAAAAAATAAAATAAATTCCTTCGGTTTAAAAATTTTAGAATTTGTGTGGAATTTTAGATAATTATTTTGAGAATGTTTATCTTGCTTAATTAAAATACAAAAATAAGTGTTTGCGTGGCATTAAAATTTAATTGTGTCTTTAGGAATTAATTAAATCATAATTTGGTTTTAAAAGTTAAAATCACAAAAAATACGCAATTTTATTCTATTAGTTGTCATTATGTGAGTTTATTTTAATTAAATATTTTAATTCGTGTATTAATTGTTATTAGGTATTAATTAATATTTGTGTAGTTTTATTTTTGATTTTACGAATTAATTAGAATTTTTGTTTAATTAGAGATTAAAAGAAGAAAATGAATAGAGTTGAAAAATAAGAGGGCAAAACGGATTTGGGCCAAATTTTAGGCCAAAACGGCAGGCCCAAACATTTAAATGACCCAGCCCAATACACTTGGTCTCTCAAAAGTCCAAACGACATCGTTTTGATGCCTCAAATCTGAGCCGTTGATTCATTTCAATCACACGGTCCAACTCAGGCCCCATGACTAGCCAAACGACGCCGTTTAGATCAATAGATCTCAGCCACCCATTTATCCCGATCCAACGGCTCCATTCTCACCTTTTAACCCATCTCACCAGACCCGACCTATTACCCACTTTTAACCCAGTCTCCTAGTGAGACTAATTAATGAAATAATCCAGGCCGTCGATCTCGTTTGATCAAACGGCCAAGATCAAGCCAACCCCCTCACTATATATATCCTAACATTACCTCGCCCCCTTCAGAACCCCCATCTCCTCATCTCTCTCAAACCTCATCTCTTCCGAGATGAGGAACCCTAGCCGCCATGGCTCTCCCACACCAGAAACCTGGCGGCCTGAACTCCGATGGCCACCAAAGTTACACCCTTGAGCCTCCTGACCATCCTCATCACGAATCCAGGCTCCGTTTTCTTCGAATCTCAACGGAACATTTCGAATATCAAATCAAAGAACCAGCCTAAAACCTTACCTCGTCTGATGGACTCCAAACTCATACCCAACACCCCCTGACCTCCCCCATACCCCAAATGAGTTTGGTTCCGTTCGAATCTGCCCAGCGATATTCGAATCCCAAATCGAACCAGAAAGCCCTAACGAGACCAAACCTGGGTTTTGTCTGAGATTGAGGAGAATTTGGGGTTACTAATCGACCTTAGTCGAGTGTTATCAGACGAGAACATTCGATTAAGGTCTGTCTGACCCCAAAAGTTCGAATTAGAGTTTAGGTCGAGTCATCCGTTCCTGCTTTCTTTGAGGTATGTTTTCGTTTGTTCTATTTTATTATTTGCTATTTGTTATTTGCTTAAATCATTGTATTAATTTTCTGTTCATTAATTCTTCCTCCTCCTTCGGACCTTTTTTCTGGTCTAGTTTTCTCTGTAAATTAGTATATGTTATAGTATGTGGAGTGCTTTGAATTAGTCAAAGTCAATAAGTTCTAAAACAAAGTTGTGATTATCCCCTAATTGTTGACTGTTACTCTATTCGATTTGTTTCATCTATATTGTCTATCATTTTGTCGCCTAGGGATTCATTGTATTTACAATGTTCACTTGTCATTTCTTAGTTTTAATTGAGGATTTTGTTAGTTCATTTCCATGTATTCATAAACTTGGTAGGTCAATAGGATTTTGTCATGCTTCATTTGTATATGTTTTAGTGCTATTTGATTTAGTTTAAGTTAAAACTTTAACTGATATTTGAGCTTAATGAGGTAACTTATGATCTTCTGATTCCTTAGTTGTTCCACCGATTGGTTAGGAGTTAAATTAGATTCTCTTATTGTTAAGGATTGGTTATAGCTGTAAATTAGAGATTAGTTCTAGATAATTAGAGGCTTGGTTCTGTTTGCTGAAATTCTGAATTAGAGCAGTAATAGTAAGATTCAAGGGTGTTTTAGGAATAGACAAAATAGAAGTCTGGTTTGACTAAGCTAGTCTAACCAGTGGGGCCCCTAATAACTTTAATTTGAATTAAGTAGTAGGGGGATCATTGAAAATGATGAGTGTTGACTACTTTTTCTTAATTGAAATTAGGAATAGTGTATACAATGATAAAATGGGCATAGAAGAGCATATTTTGGGGGGATGGTTATTAAAGTATGTCTTAAGTGGAAGAGTAATGATAAAAGTGTTGTAATAATAATTAAAAGGGTAATGGAAAGGGTAATGATAAAAGGTATGTAGTAATTACTAAAGGGTAAGGGGAGAGGGTCTAGTTTTTGAATAAATAGTCATTTAGCCAAGTTTAAGGGATGAGATTTGGAGAGAACAAAAATTAAAAAAAATTCTATTGAAAGATCTTGAGATTTTAGAGAACTTTTTCTGAAAATAGTGTGATATTAAGGCTGAAGTTTTATCTACAGAATCTTCTAAAAGTATAGAGTGCTTAGGCTCTGTATCTGTTGGTCACACTATGACTGTGAGGTTATTTATTGAGTGATTACTGGGCTTCAGTACTACTACTTAGTTGTCTTTGGTTCTGGATTTATGGTGTTTATTTGGTTGCTGCTGATTTGATACTGGTTTTCGAGCATCTGCATCCATACTTGAACTCCTTCTGTTGGTTTTTCTTCTATTACTGGGCCTTCTGTCATTGCTGTTGGATTCCTGCTGTGTTTTGCTGAAGCTGTACATTGCTGTACTTGCGTGCTATTCTTTAACTGATACAACCCTCTCTCATTTTGCTTTTCAGAGTTACTAGGTACACAATCTCTCTTGGTCACGATGTAGCTGAACAATTAAAGCATGAAATGAAAGAGCCTTAAAGCTCGAAGATATTAGCCATAGTTTTCTTTTCTTGTTCCTGCAAATGTATATGTTAGTTTCCATCTGATTGAAGTTGTTTAATTAACTGCAATGCATCCACTAGGTTTAATCTATAATACGCTAAAGTTACAAACTTATGTATGCTAATTAGTATAAGATCAGTACTGTTATAGGGTATTCTATCGTTTCAGTATTGCTTCACATCTATCCTATTTTAATGTGTGTCTGAGTTTACATAGTGTAAGTAATCAGTATCTCGCATGCTTAATTAACAGTCCATTTTTTAACTCTTGCAAACAACCCCTCTTCCTTAGCCTCTTGTGTTGTTTTCGGCCGTACTGCAAATTCGAAAATGTATAGTATATGGTAACTTGGCTAAAATCAGGACAAGATGGCCCAGGCCCAAATTCGGCTTCCTCCACGGTGAGCCTGGGCCCAAATATGTTACCAGTCTCGCCCCTTATCCTTTCATCCTTAAAATCAATACCATGTGTAACTTAGGCTAATAATACTAACTTGTAAATAATATAGGATTTTCGTTTCGCTTTAGAGACACAAACAAATAGAAAATAGTAGTCGCTTTAGGATATCCTTTAAAAATGAAATGAGCGAGCTTCGCCAAAACTAAATTATGAAATAGTGGGGCGCTCAATTACAAGGATCAATAAGCGGATAGACTTCGGATTAGGCCATTTAACAAATTCCATGGTCTCTTCCCAAAATAACAAACACGTTAGACTCTTTAGGCCGCGCCTTAATTAATCTTACCTTCCTAAACTCGGGTGTGTAATTATGCGACCCAAATCCTAATCTCGACAGAGTCGAAATGTGTCGACGATCACGGGTACACTGGCTGTGACGTGGTCCGAGATATGTTTTTACAATGTCGCAATTCTCTGTAAATAATTACAATAATAATAATAAAATCGGTTCAAAGTTAAAGTATGCTTTTAAGTACATATTTGTTAAAATCAGATAATTAAGCCAAATACGACAATTGAGCGACCGTGCTAGAATCACGGAACTCGGGAATGTCTAACACCTTCTCCCGGGTTAACAGAATTCCTTACCCGAATTTCTGGTTTGCGGACTGTTAAACAGAGTCATTCTTTTCCTCGATTCGGGATTAAAATCAGTGACTTGGGACGCCATAAATCTCCCAAGTGGCGACTCTGAATCTTAATAAATAATTCCATTTTGATTGTCCTTTATTGGAAAAACTCCCTTGCGCTCTCGCGGGTGCGTAAAAAGGAGGTGTGACAGCTCTGGCTACTTTGCTGGGGACGAAACCCAGAACCACTAGTTCAGGGTTAGAAATTCGAGCTTAGCATAAATTGTTGTATTTTTGGCTTTATTCATTATCTGATATTTTCTGTGATTAATGTGCAAAATGATTATTCTTTACCGCTCTAATATTATGTGAACTTTACATATAAACTGCCCGACACCCTTCTCTTCTCCCTCTTGAGGAGCGCACGCTGGCCGTGACTTCTTTCTGTTAGTGTCATAATCCCAAATTAGTACGCGGATTCAGTGGGATTTCAAAACCGGAGGATCTTTTGGTTACCGATACGCAGTTCCCATCCTCGGTCCGAGTTGTCCGCTCGGGTAAAAAAGGCCAGGTCTAGAACAATAACCCAGGTTGAAGCTTAGTATAACATATCTTCATACCGGATCCCCAGTAGGAAATGCTTATTTTGCATCACGTTGCATTTGACTTAGGGGCTCAACACAGAGGTTGGTCCCGTCTAGGAATAGCAACCTGAAACAAAAAGACCATCCTACTGCATCTTATTTGATTTTATGCATCTATTTGTTCAGACTTGCACGCAGACTGGCTTACAAAATTAGGAATATTAGAAAAATGAAAAAGGGGGAAATAGCAATACAGAGATGGGTACTATTTTTTAAGGTGTTTTTGAAAAGAAAGGAGTTTTTTAATAGAAATGAATTTTTTTATATAGTTTGTTTTTCCCTTGCCCGAACTACGCTGGTTTGATTCTCACCGGATGTGAGATACGTAAGCAACCCTCATCGGGTCCAACCTCCCCTTTTGCTAACAAAATGTCAAAATTATAATTTTTGTCATAAATAAGTTGGGTGATGTCCAACCTCCCCTTTTGCTAAAATAGCCAAAAACAAACATGTCAAAATTTTAAATTTTGTCTTAAATAAGTGGGGTGATGTCGCTTTTGTCAAATATAGCCGAATGTTCCTGAAAGGAACGCCGGAAGGCTAACTTTGCATAAACGACCACCATTGGTCATGTTTTTAGATTTTTGGTCGATTAACGCACATAGCCTTAAAATCTTCGTCCCAGAGGTGCTGAAAGGCTGTGTTCGCAATATCGCATTTTTATTTTCAATTTGGAAAACAAAAATATCAAAATTTTAATTTTTGTCATAAATAAGTTGGGTGATGCCGCTTTTGTCAAATATAGTCGAATGTTCCTGAAAGGGACGCCGGAAGGCTGACTTTGCATAAACGGCCACCTTTGGTCATTTTTTTTAGATTTTCGGTCCATTGACCCACACAGCCTTAGAATCTTTTCCCCGAGGCGCTGAAAGGCCATATTTTCAAAACCCGATTTTTTATTTTAATTTGAAAAAAATAAGAAAAAGAGTCAGTGGTCAAGTGAATACCATTTGGATTTTTGATCAAAATAAGTCCAGTCAGGTTCGGCAATGTATTAAAACGTTCTTGTCGAGATAGACTTAGAGTATCTTTCAGTTGTCTAAAGGCTATTTTTGTAAAAGAATGGACCAGTTTGTAGTATCATAAAACAATCCTCCACTGCCTCAAAATTCATGTGAAATTGGGAAGGGGCCACGTTTGCAAACCTAACCACTTGGTTGAAGTTGGAAAACAGGGAAAGGAAGCATGTCGTTTGTGTTTGAGTTTGTAATTCTTCTGCTTAGAGTGTGGTATGTTTTGATTTTCAAGTATGTAGGTCGTCTTTTCGTCAAAGTCTGTTAGTATGGTCAGTTTTAAACCGTTGTAATCATGTTATTTTTATTATGAAAATAGAAAATTTTTTAAAAAATGTTTTATTATCGTTTTATCTTTTATTGGCAAGAACTACGCTGGGTCTGATTCATGCGGGGGTATGATACGTAGGCAATCTATATAAGATTCGACCACTGCTTTCAAATAAAAAAGAGGGTAAATAAGAAAACAAAAGAGAGAAAAAGAAAATAATGGAGGGATTTTGAAACACTTGAAAAAGGGGCAAATAAGATAAGCCGGATGATGCATGCTGTCTGAGCAAAAGAATATTAGAAATGGTTTATTGCCTAAGAACATTGCATCCCCCAACATACGATTATGATATCTGTTGAAACTCTAACGCTAACAAGTTTGTTGTTTTTCCAATCAATCTAGTTAGTTTCTTAGAGCGTACTGGCATCGCACCATTATCAGACAAGATCAAAAGGGCCCATACCAGAAAGCATGACTGGATCAGAAAACAATGTTGAGTCGGAAAAGACGATGAGTCTAATGCTGAAAGAGGCCATGGAAAAGATGAGGCTGGAAATGAACGAAATGTAGTTGGCTTTGGCTAAAGCACAAAAGGGGCCTGAAGTACCCGTTACTCCTACCCTCTAGACAGGACATACACCAGAATACCCTTCTACTGGTCCCTTGACAAGCTTCCCGAGCCATCACTACTATGACCCCAAGCTCCACTACCCAATCAAAGCCCTCCTCCACCAAATGTCCCTATCTTTGTGACACCTCCCCTAACCCCATTGCACAGATTTTCTGGTGAGCCATTGTTTCATAGACTCTTAGTAATGGATGTCGGTCTCTGGGTGAAGAGTAAGAGGAGGGGTGCTCGGGGACTACCGCGGATTAGATGGGGTGTTTTGAATAAGGAGAAAGCACATGAGTTGGAGAAGAGGTTAGCTGAGGGCGGAGCTTGGAGAAGTTCTGGGGAAGCGGATGCTATGTGGTCAGAGATGGCGGACTTAGTTAGGGAGGTAGCAAGGGATGTGCTCGGGGTAGCAAAGGGCTATTCAGGCAGACATCAGGGTGACTGGTGGTGGAACGATGTAGTCCAGGGAAACGTGGAGGTGAAGAAGGCGGCATTTGCTAAGATGGCAGGGAGCACAAGCGAGGAAGAACGGAGAGCGAACAGGGAGATCTACAAGGCGGCGAGGAAAGAAGCAAAGATGGCGGTTACGGAAGCCAAAAACGCGGCATTTGGTCACATGTACGAGGAATTAGGGGAGAAAGGCGGGGACAGGAACTTATTCTGGTTAGCTAAAGAAAGGGAAAGGAATGGGCGTGATCTTGACCAAGTTAGGTGCATCAAGGGCGAGGATGGTAGAGTTCTGATGGGGGAGTCTCAAGTCAAGCAGAGGTGGCAGACATACTTTCAAGACTTACTTAACGATGTGGGGATCGTAACATAGAGCTAGGGGAGTTGGGGCATTCAGAGCAACATAGAGAACTTGGGTACTGCAGGCGCATTAGGGCGGAGGAGGTCATGGGGGCTTTGCGTAGGATGAGTAGTGGTCGAGCGACTAGGCCTGACGAGATTCCGGTAAAATTCTGGAAATGCATGGGTAGGTCAGGAGTGAAGTGGCTCTCCAGGTTGTTCAATGCGATCTTCAGGACTAAAAAGATGCCGGAGGAGTGGAGGTGGAGTACAGTGGTGCCCTTGTACAAGAACAAAGGTGACATCCAGTGCTGCAATAACTATAGGGGTATCAAATTAATAAGTCATACCATGAAGGTCTGGGAGCGGGTGATCGAGGCGAGGGTGAGGGAGATGATATCTATATCTGTGAACCAATTCGGTTTCATGCCGGGTCGCTCCACTAAAGAAGATATCCACCTTGTCAGGAGGCTGGTGGAGCAGTTCAGGGATAAGAAGAAGGACCTGCACATGGTGCTTATCGACTTGGAGAAGGCGTATGACAAGGTCCCAAGGGAGGTGCTATGGAGGTGCTTGGAGGCGAAGAGCGTGCCAGAAGCCTACATCAGAGATTAGGGACATGTACGATGGAGCTAAGACTAGGGTTAGGACGGTGGGTGGCGACTTAGACCATTTTCCAGTGGTTATGGGGCTCCATCAAGGATCGGCGCTTAGCCCTCTCTTGTTTGCCTTGGTGATGGATGCTCTTACCCGACATATTCAAGGGGATGTGCCTTGGTGTATGCTATTTGCTGATGACATAGTCTTGGTAGACGAGACGAGGGTCGGTGTTAATGAGATGTTAGAGGTATGGAGACATGCTCTCAAGTCTAAGGGTTTCAAAATAAGCAGATCTAAGACAAAATACCTGGAGTACAAGTTTAGCGTCGAGCCGAGCGAAGTAGGCAGGGATGTGATGATTGGATCTCAGGTCATCGCCAAGAGGGACAGTGTCAGATATCTTGGGTCGGTGATTCAGGGGGACAGAGAGATTGATGAGGACGTCACTCATCGTATAGGAGTGGGGTGGTCAAAGTGGATGCTTGCATCAGGAGTCTTGTGTGACAAGAAAGTTCCACAGAAACTCAAGGGGAAATTTTATAGAGCTGTGGTTAGACCGGCCATATTGTATGGGGCGGAGTGCTGGCCAGTGAAGAACTATCATGTTCAGAGGATGAAGGTTGCGGAGATGGGGATGCTCAAGTGGATGTGCGGGCTCACCAGGTTAGATAAGATTAAGAATGAAGTTATTCGAGAGAAGGTGGGGTGGCCCTGGTTGATGAGAAGATGCGAGAAGCGAGGCTGAGGTGGTTTGTGCATGTACGGAGGAGAAGTCCTGATGCCCCGGTGAGGAGTTGTGAGCGGCTGGCGACCATCGGCGCACGGCGAGGCAGAGGGAGGCCTACGAGGTATTGGGGAGAGGTGATTAGGTATGACATGGCTAGAATGCGGGTTTCTGAGGACATGGCCCTTGATGGGAAAGTCTGGAGGTCTAGTATCAGGGTTGTAGAATAGGGGCCCGTAGAGTTTTTCGTACTCCTCACCCGGGGTTGGGTGAGGCTTGACATGGCTATCCATAGATGATTTGTGTATTGGATTGTGTCTCCCTTATGGTAGTTATTTATGGTAGTTACTGTGTGATATTATTGATACTATTTTATTTATGGTTCTTATGTTTAGATAATTATTTATGCAATTTCTGCTAGACATACTAATGCTCTTTTGTTTTTGTTTTTGTTTTTGTTTTTCCTCTGCTCCACTGAGCCGAGGGTCGATTGGAAACAGCCTCTCTACCCCTTCGGGTAGGGGTAAGGCTCGTCTACATATTACCCTCCCCAGACTCCACTTTATGGGACATTACTGGGTAGTTGTTGTTGTTGTTGTTGTAAAGTTTGATTAAATTCAAAGACGGATATCGTTTTCCATCTTTCTTTATCTTTTCTTGATGGATTCTGTATATGCATGTGCTTCTTTGTTCAAATGCGTTATGAGAATTTTATGCATACGTTCACACGCAGAAACACTACTCCCAACACTAGTCACACTGCAGTTGTGTTATTTGTCGAAACATAGGTTGTGTTGAAACTGACGCAGCTAAAGGGCTTGTCAATATACTTGACGACTGAGTAATTTCTTATTTGTTCTTTTTACAGGTCTCTCCAGTTGTTCGACAGCATCAGCCATCCAAAAGGTTCATTATTTATGTCTACTTGACAGTATTAGTAAATGATATTTTATGTGTTATATATATCTACTATTTCTTTACAAATCAATTCATCATATCTAGTATTATTGGGTGATTATTGAAGATGAACTCATGGCATTGATGCAAACAAGTATTGCTTGTACTAAGTACATGTCACGATCCGAATTTTCCATCATCGAGAGTTGTGATAGCGCATACTAAAAGAACCTAGGCTAGCCAAATTATTTTACTACTTTTAGCAAATCTCGACCATTCAATAAAAACGAAACATAATATGATTAAGCGAAAGTCTTAAGTTTAAATAAACTGAATACAAGTGCGGAAATTCAAATACAATCTCTACCCAAGACTAGAGTCACTAGCTCACGAACTTCTACAGAATGCTAAATACAAAGTCTGAATAAAAATACAATATTGTTTGTTCCGATACAAAGGAATTCAAGCGAAAAACAAAGATAGGAGAGACTCCGGGCCCTGCGGACGTCAGCAAGGCTACCTCGGGAATCTCTAGGCTGAATAAAAATACAATATTGTTTGTTCCTATTTTAATGTGTGTCTGAGTTTACATAGTGTAAGTAATCAGTATCTCGCATGCTTAATTAACAGTCCATTTTTTAACTCTTGCAAACAACCCCTCTTCCTTAGCCTCTTGTGTTGTTTTCGGCCGTACTGCAAATTCGAAAATGTATAGTATATGGTAACTTGGCTAAAATCAGGACAAGATGGCCCAGGCCCAAATTCGGCTTCCTCCACGGTGAGCCTGGGCCCAAATATGTTACCAGTCTCGCCCCTTATCCTTTCATCCTTAAAATCAATACCATGTGTAACTTAGGCTAATAATACTAACTTGTAAATAATATAGGATTTTCGTTTCGCTTTAGAGACACAAACAAATAGAAAATAGTAGTCGCTTTAGGATATCCTTTAAAAATAAAATGAGCGAGCTTCGCCAAAACTAAATTATGAAATAGTGGGGCGCTCAATTACAAGGATCAATAAGCGGATAGACTTCGGATTAGGCCATTTAACAAATTCCATGGTCTCTTCCCAAAATAACAAACACGTTAGACTCTTTAGGCCGCGCCTTAATTAATCTTACCTTCCTAAACTCGGGTGTGTAATTATGCGACCCAAATCCTAATCTCGACAGAGTCGAAATGTGTCGACGATCACGGGTACACTGGCTGTGACGTGGTCCGAGATATGTTTTTACAATGTCGCAATTCTCTGTAAATAATTACAATAATAATAATAAAATCGGTTCAAAGTTAAAGTATGCTTTTAAGTACATATTTGTTAAAATCAGATAATTAAGCCAAATACGACAATTGAGCGACCGTGCTAGAATCACGGAACTCGGGAATGTCTAACACCTTCTCCCGGGTTAACAGAATTCCTTACCCGAATTTCTGGTTTGCGGACTGTTAAACAGAGTCATTCTTTTCCTCGATTCGGGATTAAAATCAGTGACTTGGGACGCCATAAATCTCCCAAGTGGCGACTCTGAATCTTAATAAATAATTCCATTTTGATTGTCCTTTATTGGAAAAACTCCCTTGCGCTCTCGCGGGTGCGTAAAAAGGAGGTGTGACAGCTCTGGCTACTTTGCTGGGGACGAAACCCAGAACCACTAGTTCAGGGTTAGAAATTCGAGCTTAGCATAAATTGTTGTATTTTTGGCTTTATTCATTATCTGATATTTTCTGTGATTAATGTGCAAAATGATTATTCTTTACCGCTCTAATATTATGTGAACTTTACATATAAACTGCCCGACACCCTTCTCTTCTCCCTCTTGAGGAGCGCACGCTGGCCGTGACTTCTTTCTGTTAGTGTCATAATCCCAAATTAGTACGCGGATTCAGTGGGATTTCAAAACCGGAGGATCTTTTGGTTACCGATACGCAGTTCCCATCCTCGGTCCGAGTTGTCCGCTCGGGTAAAAAAGGCCAGGTCTAGAACAATAACCCAGGTTGAAGCTTAGTATAACATATCTTCATACCGGATCCCCAGTAGGAAATGCTTATTTTGCATCACGTTGCATTTGACTTAGGGGCTCAACACAGAGGTTGGTCCCGTCTAGGAATAGCAACCTGAAACAAAAAGACCATCCTACTGCATCTTATTTGATTTTATGCATCTATTTGTTCAGACTTGCACGCAGACTGGCTTACAAAATTAGGAATATTAGAAAAATGAAAAAGGGGGAAATAGCAATACAGAGATGGGTACTATTTTTTAAGGTGTTTTTGAAAAGAAAGGAGTTTTTTAATAGAAATGAATTTTTTTATATAGTTTGTTTTTCCCTTGCCCGAACTACGCTGGTTTGATTCTCACCGGATGTGAGATACGTAAGCAACCCTCATCGGGTCCAACCTCCCCTTTTGCTAACAAAATGTCAAAATTATAATTTTTGTCATAAATAAGTTGGGTGATGTCCAACCTCCCCTTTTGCTAAAATAGCCAAAAACAAACATGTCAAAATTTTAAATTTTGTCTTAAATAAGTGGGGTGATGCCGCTTTTGTCAAATATAGCCGAATGTTCCTGAAAGGAACGCCGGAAGGCTAACTTTGCATAAACGACCACCATTGGTCATGTTTTTAGATTTTTGGTCGATTAACGCACATAGCCTTAAAATCTTCGTCCCAGAGGTGCTGAAAGGCTGTGTTCGCAATATCGCATTTTTATTTTCAATTTGGAAAACAAAAATATCAAAATTTTAATTTTTGTCATAAATAAGTTGGGTGATGCCGCTTTTGTCAAATATAGTCGAATGTTCCTGAAAGGGACGCCGGAAGGCTGACTTTGCATAAACGGCCACCTTTGGTCATTTTTTTTAGATTTTCGGTCCATTGACCCACACAGCCTTAGAATCTTTTCCCCGAGGCGCTGAAAGGCCATATTTTCAAAACCCGATTTTTTATTTTAATTTGAAAAAAATAAGAAAAAGAGTCAGTGGTCAAGTGAATACCATTTGGATTTTTGATCAAAATAAGTCCAGTCAGGTTCGGCAATGTATTAAAACGTTCTTGTCGAGATAGACTTAGAGTATCTTTCAGTTGTCTAAAGGCTATTTTTGTAAAAGAATGGACCAGTTTGTAGTATCATAAAACAATCCTCCACTGCCTCAAAATTCATGTGAAATTGGGAAGGGGCCACGTTTGCAAACCTAACCACTTGGTTGAAGTTGGAAAACAGGGAAAGGAAGCATGTCGTTTGTGTTTGAGTTTGTAATTCTTCTGCTTAGAGTGTGGTATGTTTTGATTTTCAAGTATGTAGGTCGTCTTTTCGTCAAAGTCTGTTAGTATGGTCAGTTTTAAACCGTTGTAATCATGTTATTTTTATTATGAAAATAGAAAATTTTTTAAAAAATGTTTTATTATCGTTTTATCTTTTATTGGCAAGAACTACGCTGGGTCTGATTCATGCGGGGGTATGATACGTAGGCAATCTATATAAGATTCGACCACTGCTTTCAAATAAAAAAGAGGGTAAATAAGAAAACAAAAGAGAGAAAAAGAAAATAATGGAGGGATTTTGAAACACTTGAAAAAGGGGCAAATAAGATAAGCCGGATGATGCATGCTGTCTGAGCAAAAGAATATTAGAAATGGTTTATTGCCTAAGAACATTGCATCCCCCAACATACGATTATGATATCTGTTGAAACTCTAACGCTAACAAGTTTGTTGTTTTTCCAATCAATCTAGTTAGTTTCTTAGAGCGTACTGGCATCGCACCATTATCAGACAAGATCAAAAGGGCCCATACCAGAAAGCATGACTGGATCAGAAAACAATGTTGAGTCGGAAAAGACGATGAGTCTAATGCTGAAAGAGGCCATGGAAAAGATGAGGCTGGAAATGAACGAAATGTAGTTGGCTTTGGCTAAAGCACAAAAGGGGCCTGAAGTACCCGTTACTCCTACCCTCTAGACAGGACATACACCAGAATACCCTTCTACTGGTCCCTCGACAAGCTTCCCGAGCCATCACTACTATGATCCCAAGCTCCACTACCCAATCAAAGCCCTCCTCCACCAAATGTCCCTATCTTTGTGACACCTCCCCCAACCCCATTGCACAGATTTTCTGGTGAGCCATTGTTTCAAGCTCACGATGCACAATATTACCCCCCTGAACTCGCATTCAAAGCACCCAAGCCACCTACCTATAATCCACACTTTGAGGTCCCGATAGAAACTGAAAAGCCGGCTAAGAACCTAAAGCAGGACGAGGTAATGCAAAAGTTTAAAAGCCCGAAGCAGTCCTTCAGGAACATGCACGGGTTAGGCAACCAGGTCATCGTACTCTACAAGGATCTATGTCCTTTTTATAATGTCCAATTACCGGCGGGGTTCAAGATGCCCAAGTTTGATTTATACGAAGGGCATGGCGATCCTATGGCACATTTGCGGGGTTTTTGTAGCAAGATGAGAGGAGCAGGAGGCAAAGATGAGCTACTGATAGCTTACTTCGGCCAGAGTTTTAGTGGGTCTGCTCTAGAGTGGTATACAAGGCAAGATCCAAGCAAATGGTACACCTGGGATGATTTGGCGCAGGATTTTGCCGGACACTTCCAATACAATCTCGAGATAGTCCCAGACCGTCCCACTTGCTAAAGCTTGAGAAGAAACCCGGGGAGAGTTTCCGGGAATTTGGATTCGTGGAGAGAATAGGTAGCTAGAGTTGATTCTCCAATGAGAGAGGAGGAGATGGTAGATTACTTTCTACAAACCCTAGAGCCAACTTACTTCGGTCACTTGGTGACATCAGTTGGCAAATCCTTTAATGAAGTGGTGAAAAATGGAAGCACGATAGAAGATGGACTCAAGTCCAATAAAATCCAGAGTTACTCAGCGATCAAGGCAACAACGCAGGCCATTCAGAGCAGCATATGAGGTGCGCTCGGAAAGAAAAAAAGAGAAGAGGTCGCGATAATAGAGGCAAGAAACTGGTCCAGATCTAGAGGTCCTTCCTCACCCAAATTACCCACACATTCCAAATTACCCTCCACGGCCCTACTACCCACCACAAAAATAACATTTCTCCTTCCACCAAGCCCAGACATATACCCAACCTTCGGCTCGCCCGCAATGGCGCGCACCAGCTCCACATAATACCTACCCACCTCCGCATAATACCTACCACCTCAACAAAACACTTACCCACCACCAAGGGCCTACAGGAATCCCGCAGGACCATGCTTTCCAGGAAATCAGGCTTTCAGAAATGAAAGGGTTCAGAAACAAAGAACATTCACAGAATTAGGAGAAACCTATACTGCTTTATTCCATAAATTAAAACAGTTAGGTTTGTTGAGTCCTATTGAGTGCAGATTTCCAAATCCTCTACCCCAAAATTTGGACCACTCGGTAAGTTGTGAATATTGTTCGGGAGCTCCCGGACATGATACCGAGAATGTTGGAAGCTAAAGCGTGCGATACAAGATCTTATTTACACCAACAAGATCGAGGTTCAGGCACCAGAAGCACCCAACATTAATCAAAACCCTTCGTGAGCACCACAAAGCCCACATGATTGAACTTCTGCACGAAGAGGGAGAACCCAAGAAGCCATCACAGACAGTGATGATGATCCGTGCCACTCCAAAAGAAAAATCAACCAGTGGGGAAGCAGGGGTACAAGTTAAGAAGGAATATGTCAAGCCGGTGGTGATATTAGGGAAGAGCCCATCCGCCACTACAAAGAAATCAGAGCCAGCAAAATTGGTAGTGTCAGGAGCGTCATCTGCCCCTGTGGTTGTTGTGAAAGGGGTCTGTAGGGAACCAGTCATTATAAAGCTAGTAGTCCAGTTGCCAATGATTGATAGCATGGAAGTATGAAAAGGAAATAGTGATGTACAAAGGAAAACAAGTGGAGGAGGATAGTTGCGAGGTGCAGGGATTGACTCATCGGGATGGTGTTTTGCTCTCGTAGAGTTGAGGAGGTCACACCTAGCAGTGGTGAAGAAGCTCGTGACGGTGGAAGAGGCTGAGGAGTTTTTGAAGAAAATGAAGGCCCAAGACTACTCCATTGTGGAGCAGTTAAGAACGACTCCATCACAGATTTCGTTGCTATCATTGTTGATTCATTCCAGTGATCATTACCGAGCCCTAATGAAGATCCTGAACGGGGCTCATGTTCCAGAAAAACTCTCTATCAATCACTTGGAGAAGATAGTGCACAATATTTTCGAGGTAAATCGAGTGACATTTTCTGATGACAAATTGCCAAAAGAGGGTACGGAACATAATAAAGCCTTATACTTGACTGTGAAGTGTAAAGACTCTGTGGTCACCCGAGTATTGGTTGATAATGGGTCAGCGCCAACATCTGTACTTTGACTACACTAAGCAAGCTAAAAGTTGATCATGACCGGATTCACAGGAACAACATTTGCATTCGAGGTTTTGATGGAGGTGGTACTGACACAGTGGGTGATATCATGCTGGAGTTAACCATTGGTTTCACCATGGAATTCAAGTGGTAGATGTGGCAGTATCATATAATCTTCTATTGGGACGACCCCGGATCCATGCCGCCAAAGCAGTACCTTCTACCTTGCACCAGATGGTTAAGTTTGAGTGGGACAGGCAGGAGACAGTGATGCACGGGGATGACGGTACAAGCATTCTGGGTGGTGACGTTGTACCCTTCATAGAAATCGATGATGATAAAGGGCCATGGGTGTATCAAGTTTTCGACGGGGTCCCAATAGACAAGATTTCTAAAGGCGAGAACCTTAAATTTCCCAGGATCATAGCTGCGGCCTTCATGATAGCCTCAGAAATGCAAAACAGCGGGTTTGTACTAGGAAAAGGTCTGGGGGCTGAGCTTCAGGGTATTGTTCAACCTCTCTCTTTGCCTAAGAATTTGGAGACCTTAGGATTGGGTTTCAAGCCAATGGCAGCGGATGTGAAGTGAGCTCGGAAAATGAAAAAGAATGTTTGGGTTCTGCCCAAACCAGTTCCGCGTCTCTCCCGTTCTTTTCTTAAAGCAGGTGTCAAAAGGGTGTCAGTCCCAAAGGTTCTTGGACCGTTGATTGGATCAGATGGAGATCTGGATCAGGGGTTTGAAAGGTTGTTTGCTGATGTCAACATGAGAGGGTTCCAGTAAAGCAGACATACAATATGTGGGGCCCATGGCCAATATCAACAATTGGAGAGTTACTCCTCTTCCCACTCGGAGGGAGTCTTGGTAGAAGGCTCGAGATTTTTTTCTTATTTCCTGGAGTATTCCAGAGTTGTAATCCAGTTTTGGGTTTTATTTGTATTCCGTAAAAGTGTGAAACTCTGTTATCCTGCATTTTAATAAAAAGCGAAAGTTTCCTTTTCCTACTTTGTTTAACTTTGTTTCTTCTTTTTTTTTCTTTCTGAATAGTTCTCCTTTTACTGGTTCCAATGACATGGCATGCACAACGGATCTTCAACCTAGTCTAAATAATCAATCTGACTCCGAATTAATTGCACAAGAGGTCGATTATGATGATGAATCAGAATACGAGGAAGATGAGGCCTTTGAAGAGATAAATAGAGAATTAAGTCATTTTGAAGAAAAACCTAAGCCTAATTTGAATGACACTGAAGTCGTCAATTTAGGAGATGCAAACGATGTTAGGGAAACCAAAATCAGCATCCACATTGATCCGAACATCAAGGAGGAACTAATCAAAGAACTCATCAAATTCAAAGACGTTTTTGCATGGTCTTACGATGACATGCTAGGTTTAAGCACAATCTAGTTGTTCACAAATTGCCCACTGACCCGGCATTCCCTCCCGTCAAGCAGAAATTGAGAAAGTTCAAGACAGACATGAGTGTGAAGATTAAAGAAGAAGTAACCAAGCAGTTGTAGGCAAAGGTTATTCGTGTCATTCGATATCCTGATTGGTTGGCCAATGTGGTACCAGTACCAAAGAAAGATGGGAAGATCAGAGTATGTGTCAATTATCGCAATCTGAACAGGGAAAGCCCAAAAGATAACTTTCCACTACACAACATCCATATCTTGATCGACAATTGTGCTCTGTGTAAAATCGGATCCTTTATGGATTGCTATGCCGGGTATCATCAGATCCTGATGGATGAAGAAGACGCAGAAAAGACGGCCTTCATTATGCCATGGGAACTTATTGTTACCGGGTAATGCTGTTTGGCTTGAAGAACGCTGGAGCAACTTACATGAGAGCAATGACTACTATGTTTCATGACATGATGCACAAAGAGATTGAGGTGTATGTAGATGATGTGATCGTCAAATCCAAGGGTTAGGAAGACCACGTAGTTGACCTTAGGAAGTTTTTCCAAAGACTTTGGAGGTATGATATTAAGCTCAACTAGGCCAAATGTGCATTTGGTGTTGCATATGGAAAGCTGTTGGGATTCATCGTCAGTCGGCGGGGCATTGAGTTGGAGCCATCAAAGATCAAATCCATCCAGGAATTGCCGCCGACGAGTAACAAAACAGAGGTAATGAGTCTGTTAGGAAGGTTGAAATATATCAACAGGTTCATTCCTCAACTCACAATGACGTGTGAACCTATTTTTCGGCTATTAAAGAAAGATGCGGCGTTAGAATGGACAACAGAATGTCATGAAGCCTTCAACCAAATCAAGGGGTATCTATCAAATCCACCTATGTTGGTCCCACCTGAACCTGAAAGACCATTGATTCTCTATCTAACAGTACTAGAGAATTCATTTGGTTGCGTACTGGGGCAACATGATGTCACAGGAAGAAAGAAGCAGGCCATTTATTATCTCAGCAAGAAGTTTACAGTCTATGAGGTTAAGTACACTCAAGTTGAGAAGACATGTTGTGCCCTAACTTGGGTAGCACAGAAGTTTAAGCACTACTTACCTCATTTCACGCGTAGATCCATTGAAGTATATTTTCCAGAAGCCTATGCCCATAGGGAGATTGGCAAAATGGTAGATATTACTCAGAGAATTCGCCATCATCTATGTGACGAGGACGGCCATTAAGCCCAAGCACTGGCCAATCATTTGGCTGAGAATCATATAAATGAAGAATATGAACCATTGAGGACGTATTTGCCAGATGAGGAAGTGATGCATATAGAAGAGTCAGCTGAATGAGGAACCAGGGTGGAAGCTTTTCTTCGATGGGGCGGCGAATGCGAAAGGAGTTGGGATAGGAGCAGTGCTTATCTCTGAAACAGGACATCACTATCCTATTACAGCTCAACTACGTTTCTATTGTACCAACAACATGGCTGAATATGAGGCATGCATTCTGGGCTTACGGTTAGCTGCAGATATGGATGTTCAGGACGTCTTGGTCTTGGGAGACTCGGACCTTCTGGTACATCAAATTCAAGGTGACTGGGAAACAAAGGATTTAAGCTTATACCATATCGTCAATACTTGCACGATCTTAGCAAGCGATTTCGATCAGTGGAATTCATACGCATCCCAAGAATTCACAATGAGGTTGCTGATGCTTTGGCTACTTTAGCATCAATGTTGCACCACCCAAAGAAGACTCATATTGACCCATTGCATATTCAGATTCGTGATCAACATGCTTATTGCAACGTAATAGAGGTAAAACTGGATGGCGACCCATGGTTTTATGATATCAAAGAGTACCTCAGGATGGGGACATACCCAGAGCAGGCAACCAGAGATAAAAAAAGAGCCATTCGGTGGTTGGACAATGGATTTTTCCTTAGTGGAGGAGTGTTGTACAAGAGAACCCCCGATTTGGGATTGCTGAGATGTATAGATGCTGGTCAGACCACGACAGTAATGACATAGGTACATGCTGGAGTTTGTGGGCCCCGTATGAGCGGATATGTATTAGCGAAGAAGATTCTGCGAGTAGGATATTATTGGCTCCCATGGAGCGTGATTGTATCAGTTTCGTACGGAAGTTCCATCAGTGTTAGGTACACGGAGATCTAATTCATTCTCCGCCAACAGAATTTCATAAAATGTCAGCGCCTTGGACATTTGTGGCATGGGGCATGGATATCATTGGACCTATTGAAACAGCAGCTTCAAACGGTCACACGTTCATTTTGGTAACCATCGATTATTTCACTAAATGGGTTGAGGCCAAAACTTTCAAGTCAGTAACCAAGAAGGCAGTGGTGGATTTCGTGCATTCCCATATCATCTGCAGATTTGGGATCCCCAAAGTGATCATCACGGATAGTGATGTTAATCTTAACAGTGGTTTAATGAAAGAAATATGTCAACAGTTCAAGATTACACACCGTAATTCCACCCCATATCGTCCCAAGGTGAATGGTGCAGTAGAGGCGGCTAACAAGAACATGAAGAAGATATTGAGGAAGATGGTAGAAGGATCCAGGCAATGGCATGAGAAGTTTCCATTTGCATTGTTGGGTTATCGCACTACTGTTCGCACTTCAATAGGCGCAACCCCTTACTTGTTGGTATATGAAACTGAAGAAGTGATACCAGCAGAAGTTGAAATTCCATCCCTTCGAATTGTCGCTGAGGCCGGGATCGATGATGAGGAATGGGTCAAATTCCGGTTGGAGCAACTGAGCCTAATCGATGAAAAGAGATTGGCAGCGGTATGTCATGGCCAGTTGTATCAGAAGAGAATGGCATGGGCATTCAATAAGAAGGTGTTCCCCAGGAAATTTGAAGTAGGGCATCAAGTATTGAAACGTATCCTACCATATCAGATTGAGGCAAAAGGCAAGTTCATCCCGAATTGGCAGGGGCCGTATATTGTGACCGGAGTGTTATCTGGCGCTTTGTGTCTGACAGATGTTGAAGGAAGATGCACCGACATGGCTATCAATTCCGATGCAGTCAAAAGATATTATGTGTAATTTCTTGTTTATAATTTTGTTTGTTGTTTGTTTGTACTTGGTGCTCATTGGATAATGAAATGACGGAGGCAATTCTTTCTTCAATCCAAACACTTTTAACCTTTGCTTTACAAATTTGATCCTTACTTATTCCTTTATACCCCTCTCTTGGAATCGTTAATAAAACGAAAAAAAAGAAAAAAAAAGAAGGAAAGTCGCAAGAGAAAAATAGGAGTTTGAACTATGTTCGACCTGATTTCTTAATGAGGATACGTAGGCACCTCACGGCTCAGTCATAACCTAACAAAAGTCAAAAAAATTCCCAAGCAGGAAAACTGAGGCAGAAGTTTTGTTTTTAATTTTGAAAAAGAGTTTTGATTCCAAGAGTTGGTATGTTTCACCCGACAAGTTTTGAATTTTATCTCCTTTTCTTTTAAACCACATATAAAACTCACATTGATGTCCAAAAAGACCTCCCTGTCAGCATCCGATAAGTGCCAAGGCAAGAAAATGAAAGGTGAGAATAACACGTTAGTTCCCAACTGAATGGGAAGCATGAGTTAAAAGAATTGATGGCCATATGAATTCCCAACAGAAAGATTTTTATCGGCGACACCCCAATCCCTGCTGAAAGAGAAAAATGAGAGAGTCTTATCAGTGAAAACCTTCACAGGCACCATAAGGCAACGCAAGAAACAAAATGAGAGAGTCTTATCGGTGAAAACCTTCACAGGCACCATAAGGCGGCGAGAGTTGAGAGATATGAGAGAGTCTTATTAGTGAAAACCCCTCAACTGGCACTATGAGGCGACAAGATGAGATTGACGGAAAGGATCCGCATTTTGCAAAGAGTTGGGCACCTGTTTATCCCCAGCAAGTAAATACATCAAAAAGATTGATTGATACAAATAGACTGGGTTGATTAATTTGAAATGCACGACATTATTATTGGGATCAGTTATACAACCCAGATAAGTTCCTTTTTCTTTTCCCAGCATTTGTTCAGAATTTTTTCTCTTTTTCTATCTTTGTTTTCCTTTGTTTAAGAGTCTTTTCCAGAAATTTGTTTTGAGAAAGATTTTTCAGAGCTTAATATCTATTGCTAAAATGGTATAACACAAAGAAAAATACGAAGAGGACAGGCCAAAGACAAGGCAATAAGGAAAAAAAGATGCTTGTTGCAAGGCTGAATAATATATTGGGTTAAAAGGTCAAAGAGAATGTGGAGAAGAGCCGAAAAAATGGCAGGTTTAGGAAACTATGGACCAAGTTCCAAGAGTATCCCCAGCAGAACTCCGATCGATGATCGACCAAGTTCGTGGTGGACGAACCACAGAGAGTGGGGAAGGAAGAAAGAAAAATTCATCTTCAACAAAATAACCCTAGCGAGTTTTGAAACATAGGATGGGGAAGGGATAAATGGACAAACCACCCCCAGCAGAAATGTCATCCCCAGTAAATGACGTTATCCCCAGCAAGTTGTGGGAACGCAAAACAGGACAAAGGAAAGGAACAATCATTCACAGCAGGAGCAACATAACCGCTCGCCACGTTTTTTAAACTAACAAATTTTTCTTTGATTTAAAACAGGAAAATAAAATGATGATGTTGGCAGAAAGAAAGAGCGCAAAAACTGGGTCAGAAACGTTCTCCCACAGTCGAATATTTTCTCGGAGAAGCGAGGAAATTAATGCAAGTTACAAAGGAAAATAATTTTGAAGGAAGTGGAATCCCCAGCAGTTTACGGGAGAAGGCAATACAGGAAGTAAATCTTAGAATAAGCAAGATAGCCAAGTTTCGAGGGTGTTGGTACTTGGAATCAATATCATGCCCGCCATAATTGATAGAAGGAAAACAACCAGTTTTAAAGAAGGAGGATAATTACCCAGCAAGCATTATCCCGAGCAGATTTCAGTGAAAGGAAGAACCCATTTTTAAATTGAAGAAGTCAGGAGCCCGCCTGTAGAATGGAGATTGTTATATTTTGAGTTGAAGAAATCAGAAGCCCGCCTGTAGAATGGAGGCTTGCTACATTTTAAGTTGAGAAATTCAGGTGCCCGCCTGCAGAATGGAGGCTTGCTACATTTTAAGTTGATAAAGTCAGGTGCCCGCCTGTAGAACGGAGGTGTTACTTTAAAGCTGAAGTCAGGAGCCCGCCTGTAGAATAGAGGTTGTTATTATTTCAATGGAAAAAGTCAGGAACCTGCCTATAGAATGGATGTTGTTATATATTAAGTTAAAAAAGTCAAGAGCCCGCCTGTAAAATGGAGGTTGTTATTATTTTAAGTTGGAGAAGTCAGCAGCCCGCCTGTAGAATGGAGGTCGCTATATTTTAAAGTTGAGGAAGTCAGGATCCCGCATGTAAAACAGAGGATTATTATATCTTAAGTTGTTGAAGTCAGGAGCCCGCCTGTAGAACAGAGGTTGTTATTTTTGAAAATGTCAGGAGCTCGCCTGGAGAATGGAGGCTGAATTACCTTTAAGTTGCTATATGGAGTCAGGAACCCGCCTGTAGAACGGAGGTTGTTATTTTTGAAAATGTCAGGAGCCCGCCTGGAGAATAGAGGCTGAATTACCATTAAGTTGTTGTCTGGAGTCAGGAACCCGCCTGTAGAATAGAGGTTTTCTACATTTTAAAGTAAATAGATCGGGAGCCCACCTGTAGAATGGAGGTCGTTATATCTCAAGATTAAGACGTCACGAGCCCGCCTGGAGAACGGAGGATTGCTACATTTTGTTGTTATTGAAACCAGGAGCCCGCCTGTAGAATGGAGGTTGTTATCTTTTGAATTATAGTTTAAGTCAGGAGCCCGCCTGCAAAACAGAGGAATAAATTTAAAGATCAAATCAGAAGTCAATAATACCGAGGGTTACAACAAGAACCCCCAGCATAACAAGCGTTAATAAAAGAAAGCAGCATTCCCAGCAGACAGAACGAAATGACGAAACTTGTCTTCGGGAAAGCAAAAGGGCCAGTGTCATCCCAACAGTTGGCGAAACGAAGGAAGCACAAGCCAACAAGAAATAAAGGCAGAAATGACAAGTGAAAGATAGACAAGATTTTATGGTCCATAGTCTAGCCTAACTTCTTGTTTTTCTTTTAGCACAGTGTAATAAGGAGATCAGTAAGTAGTAGCAACAACATGCA
The DNA here is from genome assembly GCA_034376525.1 of Nicotiana benthamiana. Lineage (NCBI taxonomy): Eukaryota > Viridiplantae > Streptophyta > Magnoliopsida > Solanales > Solanaceae > Nicotiana > Nicotiana benthamiana. The sequence goes on along the minus strand of CM067338.1, from coordinate 52,309,217 downwards.
GTAGCAGTAACAACAAAAATGCAATCACATGGTAGTCTCAGCAACCAAAACTTCCCGAACTACATTAACTTGATTCCTTTTAGCCAGCGATATGTAGTAGACCTTCGAAGCAAAGGTTCGGTTAAATCTTTTCCAAAAAAATGCTTCACACGGAGTATTCCAACGAGCAAAAATTACTCGTATCCGCTCACTTTATCTTTGCACAAAAACTCTTTGTACTTCGGAGCAAAGAGGGGCAGCTGTGAGCACGTGATTTTTGCTTTATGAAAAATTACTCCAAAAGAAATCAAAAAAATAAAATGAATTCCTTCGGTTTACAATTTTTAGAGTTTGTGTGGAATTTTAGATAATTATTCTGAGAATGTTTATCTTGCTTAATTAATAAAAATACAAAAAATAAGCGTTTGCGTGCACATTAATATTTAATTGTGTCTTTAGGAATTTATTAAATCATAATTTGGTTTTAAAAGTTAAAATCACAAAAAATACGCAATTTTATTCTATTAGTTGTCATTATGTGAGTTTATTTTAATTAAATATTTTAGTTCGTGTATTAATTGTTGTTAATGATATTTGTGTAGTTTTATTTTTGATTTTACAAATTAATTAGAATTTTTGTTTAATTAGAGATTAAAAGAAGAAAATGAAAAGAGTTGAAAAATAAGAGGGCAAAACGGATTTAGGCCAAATATTAGACCAAAACGGCTGGCCCAAGCATTTAAATGACTCAGTCCAATACACTTAGTCTCTTAGAAGTCCAAACGACGTCATTTCGATGCCTCAAATCCGAGCCATTGATTCATTTCAATCACACGGTCCAACTCAGGCCCTATGACCAGCCAAACGACGCCGTTTAGATCAATAGATCTCAGCAACCCATTTATCCCGATCCAACCGCTCCATTCTCACCTTTTAACCCGTCTCACCAGACCCGACCCATTACCCACTTTTAACCCAGTCTCCTAATGAGACCAAACAACCCCGTTTTAATTAATGAAATAATCCAGGACAACGATCTCGTTTGATCGAATGGCCAAGATCAAGACAACCCCCTCACTATATATATCCTAACATTACCTCGCCCCCTTCAGACCCCCCATCTCCTCATCTCTCTCAAACCTCATCTTTTCAGAGATGAGGAACCCTAGCCGCCATGGCTCTCCCACACCAGAAACCCGGAGGCCTGAACTCCGTTGGCCACCAAAGTTACATCCCTGAGCCTCCTGACCACCGTCATCACGAATCCAGGCTCGGTTTGCTTCGAATCTCAACGGTAACGTTTCAAATATCAAATCAAAGAATCAGCCTAGAACCTTACTCCGTTCGTTGGCCTCCAAACTCATAGCCCAACACCCCCTGACCTCCCTCATACCCCAAGTGACCTTGGTTTCGTTCGAATCTGCCCAGCGATATTCGAATCCCAAATCAAACCAGAAAGCCCTAACGAGACTAAACCTTGGTTTTGTCCGAGATTGAGGAGAATTTGGGGTTACTAATCGACCTTAGTCGAGTGTTCTCAGTCGAGAACACTCGATTAAGGTCTGTCTGACCCCAAAAGTTTGAATTAGAGTTTAAGTCGAGTCATCCGTTCCTGCTTTTTTGAGGTATGTTTTCGTTTGTTCTATTTTGTTATTTGTTTAAATCATTGTGTTAATTTTCTGTTCATTAATTCTTCCTCCTCCTTCGGAACTTTTTTCTGGTCTAGTTTTCTCTGTAAATTAGTATATTTCATAATATGTGGAGTGCTTTGAATTAGTCAGTGTCAATAAGTTCTAAAACAAAACTATGATTATTTCCCTAATTGTTGACTGTTACTCTGTTCGAATTGTTTCATCTATATTGTCTATCATTTTGTCGCCTAGGGATTCAGTGTATTTACAATGTTTACTTGTCATTTCTTAGTTTTAATTTAGGATTTTGTTAGTTCATTTCCATGTATCCATAAACTTGGTAGGTCAATAGGATTTTGTCATGCTTCATTTCTCTCTGATTTAGTGCTATTTGATTCAATTTAAGTTCAAACATTAACTGATATTTGAGCTTAATGAGGTAAATTATGATTTTCTGTTTTCCTTAGTTGTTCCAGCGATTGGTTAGGAGTTAATTTAGATTCTCTTATTATTAAGGAGTGGTTATAGTTGTAAATTAGAGATTAGTTCAAGATAATTAGAGGCTTGGTTCTGTTTGCTGAAATTCTGAATTAGAGAAGTAATAGTAAGATTCAAGGGTGTTTTAGGAATAGACAAAATAGAAATCTGGTTTTATAAAGCTAGTTTAACCAGTGGGGCCCCTAATAACTTTAATTTGAATTATTTAGTAGGGGTACCATTGAAAATGATGAGTGTTGACTATTTTTTCTTAATTAAATTAGGAATAGTGTATATAATGATAAAAGGGGCATAAAAGAGCATATTTTGGGGGGGCTGCTTATTAAAGTATGTGTTAAGCGGAAGAGTAATGATAAAAGTGTTGTACTAATAATTAAAAGGGTAATGGGAAGGGTAATGATAAAAGGTTTGTAGTAATTACTAAAGCGTAAGGGGAGAGGGTCTGGTTTTTGAATAAATAAGGGTCATTTAGCCAAAAGGGATGAGATTTGGAGAGAACAAAAATTTAAAAAAAGAATCTGTTGAAAGAACTTGAGATTTTAGAGAACATTTTATGAAAATAGAGTGAGATTAAGGCTGAAGTTTTATCTACAGAATCTTCTAAAAGTATAGAGTGTTTAGGCTCTGTATCTGTTGGTCACACTATGACTGTGATGTTATTTCTTAGGTGATTACTGGGCTTCAGTACTACTACTTAGTTGTCTTTGGTTCTGGATTTTTGGTGTTTATTTGGTTGTTGCTGATTTGATACTGGTTTTCGAGCATCTGCATCCATATTTGAACTCCTTCTATTGGTTTTTCTTCTTCTATTACTGGGCCTTCTATCATTGATGTTGGATTCCTGCTGTGTTTTGCTGAAGCTGTACATTGTTGTACTTGTGTGCTATTCTTTAACTGATACATCCCTCTCTCATTTTGCTTTTCAGAGTTCCTAGGTACACAATCTCTCTTGGTCACGATGTAGCTGAACGATTAAAGCATGAAATGAAAGAGCCTTAAAGCTCAAAGATATAAGCCATAGTTTTCTTTTCTTGTCCCTGCAAATGTATATGTTAGTTTCCATTTGACTGAAGTTGTTTAATTAACTGCAATGCATCCACTAGGTTTAATCTGTAATACGCTAAAGTTACAAACATATGTATGCTAATTAGTGTAAGATTAGTACTGTTATAGGGTATTCTATCGTTTCAGTATTGCTTCACATCTAGCCTATTTTAATGTGTGTCTGAGTTTACCTAGTGTAAGCAATTAGTATCTCGCATGCTTAATTAGCAATCCATTTATTTAACTCTTGCAAACAACTCCTCTTCCTTAGCCTCTTATGTTGTTTTCGGCCGTACTGCAAATTCGAAAATGTATAGTATAAGGTAACTGGGCTAAAATCATGACAAGATGGCCGAGGCCCAAATCTGGCTTCCCCCACGGTGAGCCTGGGCCCAAAAACGTTAACAGTCCCACCCCCTATTCTTTCATCCTTAAAATCAATACCATGTGTAACTTAGGCTAATAATACTAACTTGTAAATAATATAGGATTTTCGTTTCGCTTTAGAGACACAAACAAATAGAAAATAGTAGTTTGCTTTAGGATATCCTTTAAAAATGAAATGGGCGAGCTTCTCCAAAACCAAAATTTTAAATTGTGGGGCGCTCAATTAAAAGGATCAATAAGCGGATAGACTTCGGATTAGGCCATTTAACAAATTCCATGGCCTCTTCCCAAAATAACAAACACGTTAGACTCTTTTGGGCGCGCCTTAATTAATCTTACCTTCCTAAACACGGGTGTGCATTTATGCGACCCAAATCCAAATCTCGATAGAGTCGAAATGTGTCGACGATCACGGGTACACTAGCTGTGACGTGATCCAAGATATGTTTTTACAATGTCGCAATTCTCTGTGAATAATAACAATAAAATCGGTTCAAAGTTAAAGTGTGCTTTTAAGTACATAATTGTTAAAATCAGATAATTAAGCCAAATACGACAGTTGAGCGACCGTGCTTGAACCACAGAACTCGGGAATGTCTAACACCTTCTCCCGGGTTAACAGAATTCCTTACCCTTATTTCTGGTTCGCGGACTATTAAACAGAGTCATTGTTTTCCTCGATTCGAGATTAAAATCGGTGACTTGGGATGCCATAAATCTCCCAAGTGATGATTCTGAATCTTAATAAATAATCCCGTTTCGATTGTCCTTTAATTGAAAAAACTCCCTTGCGCTCTCGCGGGTGCGTAAAAAGGAGGTGTGAAAAAACCAATTACATATTGTGAATAACATCGAGTAACTAATTACACTGTTAAAATTAAAGCTAAGGCACGAAAATATGTGAAATGACTAAAATTCCCCTCAAGACAACATCTCGGAATCGATAATTGTTTATATTTTCAGAAACCTCGTACTCTCACGAGTCTAATCATATAAAAATCTCCCAAATCGGAGGTCAAATACCCCTTCAAATCATCAAAGTTAGGTCTAAGAACTTTACCCCAATTTTCATTCAAAATTCGAAATTAAAGCTTGAATTTGAGATTAGATTAGTGGGTAATAATCATAAGGGAGTAAGGAATCATTACTGAATGATTGCCTCTAAAAATCCCTTGAAAAATCTCCCAAACCCGAGCTCTCTAGCTTGAGTTTAATAAAAATGGAAGAACCCTCATTTTGGAAAAGTTTATAACTGCCCAGGCATTTGTTCAATGCAATCGCATAAGGAGTGATGCAATCGCATAGAGTAAAAATTGAAGGCCTGGAAAATGACTTATGCGAACGCAGAGGAGGTCATGCGATCGCAGAGAAGGGAGAGGTGAAGCTATGCGATCGCGGACTGGAATATGCGATCATATAGAAGGTTTTTGGCCCTGAGGTCCAGCTCCTAATTTCTACTATGCGAACGCATGAAGAAAAGTGCGATCGCGAAGAAGGAGAAAGGAAAACTATGCGATCGCATACCATGACCTGCAATCGCATTTAAGGAAAATAGGCCCCTCGCCAACTACACTATGCGATCTTTTGGGTGGGCTGCAATCGCATAGAAGAAAGGTCTACAACAGATATAGCTGCAATCTGCAACTGTTCTTCAACACAAAATGCCCCGTTGGGAATCCGAAACACAACCGAGGCCCCCGGGACCTCAACCAAACCTACGAACATATCCTGTAACATCATTCAAACTTTTACCAATCCTTAAACCACCTAAAACAATGCCGTAAACTCGAATTAATCAATGATTTGAACTTAAAACCTTCAAACTTAACCAAACTCACTTTCGATTTCAAAACCTAACCAAAACACGTTCGATTGACCTGAAATTTTGCACGCACGTCCCAAATGACAAAATGGTGCTACAAAAATTCACTATCGGACCGGAAACTTCAAAATTCTAACTTTCGGCATTTCTATCCTAAAAGAGCTACGGATATCCAAAATACATTCTGAACACACTCCTATCCCCGAAATCACCTAACGGAGCTAACAGAACCATCAAATTTCCATTCCGAGGTCGTCTTCACACTGTTTTGATTACAGACCATTTTCCAACACTTAAGCTCTCATTTAGGGACTAAGTGTCCCAAAACACTCCAAATTCTATTATTGAACATCCCGGCAAACCAAAGTAGCAAAAATGAACTTAGGTGAAGCAGTTAATGGGGGAACGGGGCATAAATTCCAAAGATGACCGGCCGGGTCGTCATATTCTCCTACACTTAAACATCCGTTCGCCCTCAAACGAGCATAGAGAACATACCTGAAGTAGCAAAAAGATGAGCGTATCGGCTGCGTATATCCTGCTCGGTCTCCCAAGTTGCCTCCTTGGTTGGCTGACCCCGCCAATGAACCTTTACTGATGCTATATCCTTTGACCTGAGCCTTCGGACCTGCCTGTCTGATATTGCCATTGTCTCCTCAACTTAGGACAAGCCATTGTCCAACTAGAATGAAGTGAACTCTAACACTTGCGACGGGTCATCATGATACCTCCGGAGTATCGAAACATGAAATAATGGATGAACCCCGGCCAAACTGGGAGGTAAAGAAGCTCATAAGCGACCTTCCCAATCTGCCTTATAATCTCAAATGGGCCAATGAACCTCGGACTCAACTTCCCTATCTTACCAAACCTCATGACGCCTTTTATAGGCGAGACCCAAAGAAAAACCCGCTCACCAACCATAAAGGATACATCACGAACCTTCCGGTCCGCATAACTCTTCTGTCTGGACTGGGCCGCACGGAGTCTATCCTAAAATCACCTTAACCTTCTCAACCGCATCCTAAAGCAAATCAGTGCCCAATAGCTTGGCCTGGCCTGGCTCGAACCAACCCACCGGGGATCTACATCTCCTACCATATAAGGCCTCATAAGGCGCCATATGAATACTGAACTGATAACTGTTGTTGTACGCAAACTCAGCCAGTGGCAAGAAGTGATCCCAAGACCCTCTAAACTCAATCGCGCACGCACGAAGCATATCCACAAGAATCTGAACAGTGTGCTCGGACTGTCCATCCGTCTGAGGGTGAAAAGTTGTACTCATGGTCACCCGGGTACCCAACCCGTGCTGGACGGCTCTCCAGAACCGTTATGTAAACACTGAACCCCTGTCTGAGATGATAGAAACTGGAATACCGTGCAGACGGACAATCTCCCTGATATAAATCCCTGCTAACCGCTCCGCTGAGTAAGAAGTATACACTGGAATGAAATGAGCGTACTTGGTCAGCTGATCCACAACAACCCAAATAGAATCAAATTTCCTCGCCCTCAGAGGAAGACCAGTCACAAAATCCATTGTGATATTCTCACATTTCCACTCTGGAATCTCCATCTGCTAGAGTAACCCTCCCAGTCTCTGGTGCTCAGCCTTTACATGCTGACAGTTGAGGCATCTAGCTACAAACTCTACTATGTCCTTCTTCATCCTCCTCCACCAGTAATGTCGCCTTAGACCCTGATACATCTTCACACCTCCCAGATGGATGGAATACCGCGATCTATGGGCCTCGATTAATATTTACTCCCGAATATCATCAACATCGGGCACACAAATCTGACTCTGCATCCTCAATACCCCGTCATCTCCAATAGTCACATCCTTAGCATCGCCATGCTGAACTATGTCCTTGAGGACAAGCAAATGAGGGTCATTATAGTGCCGCTCCCTTACACGATCAAACAATGAGGACCGAGAAACCACACAAGCTAGAACCCGACTGGGCTCTGAAAGGTCCAATCTCATGAACTGACTGGCTAAAGTCTGAACATCCATCGCCATGAGTCTCTCTGAAGCTGGTAAATATGCCAAACTCCCCAAACTCTCCGCCCAGCAACTCAAGGCATCGGCTACCACATTGGCCTTGCCCAGGTGATAAATAATAATAATATCATAATCCTTCAGTAGCTCCAACCATCTTCTCTGGCGCAAGTTCAGATCCTTCTGCTTGAACAAGTGCTGCAAACTCCGATGATCCGTATAAATCTCACAAGGCACACCATACAAATAATGATGCCAGATCTTTAAGGCATGAACAATAGCAGCTAACTCAAGGTCATGGACATGATAGTTCTTTTCATGCACCTTCAACTGTCTGGACGCATAGGCAATCACCCTACCGTCCTGCATTAATACCGCTCCAAGTTCAACTCGTGAGGCATCACAATAAAATGTAAACCAGTAGGCAAAATCAGAATAGGGGCTGAAGTCAAAGCCGCCGTGAGCTTTTGGAAGCTCGCCTCACACTCGTCCGACCGCTGAAAAGGAGCACCCTTCTGGGTCAATCTAGTCATAGGGGCTGCAATCGACGAGAACCCCTCCAGAAAACAACGGTAATACCCCGCCAGGCCAAGGAAACTGCGGATCTTTGTAGCTGAGGAGGGCCTGGGCCAACTCTGCACGGCCTCCACCTTCTTCGGATCCACTTGAATGCCCTCACTCGATACCACGTGGCCTAAGAATGCCACAGAACTCAACCAAACTCACCATTTTGAGAACTTTACATATAATTTCTTTTCCATCAGAGTCTGAATTACTATGCTCAGGTGTTGATCATGATCTTCCTGGCTCCGGGAGTATATAAGAATATCATCTATGAAAACAATGACAAATGAGTCCAGATAGGGCCTGAATACACTATGCAGCAAATGCATAAAAGCTGATGGGGCGTTGGTCAGCCCAAATGACATAACAAGGAACTCGTAATGACCATACCGAGTCCTGAAAGCAGTCTTTGGGATATTCGGCTCCCGAATCTTTAGCTGGTGATAACCTGAGCGCAAATAAATCTTAGAAAACACGTGTGCGCCCTAAAGCTAGTCGAATATATCATCAATACGAGGCAAAGGATATCGGTTCTTCACTGTAACTTGTTCAACTAACAATAATCGATACACATGCGCATAGAACCATCCTTTTTCTTTACAAACAAGACAGGAGCACCCCATGGTGAAACACTAGGTCGAATAAAACCCTTATCAAGAAATTCCTGTAACTGATCCTTTAACTCATTCAACTCAGGAGGAGCCATACACTAAAGAGGAATAGATATGGGCTGAGTGCCCGGCAACAAATCGATACCAAAATCAGTGTCCTAATCAGGCGGCATGCCCGGAAGATCAGCTGGGAACACATCGGGAAAATCACGTACTACTGGAACAGAGTCAACAGAAGGGGTATCGGGACTGACATCTCTCACATAGGCTAAGTACGCGGTACACCCCTCCTCAACCATACGCTGAGCTTTATGAAAAGATACAACTCTGCTGGGAGTATGATCAAAAGTACTACTCCACTCAATACGCGGAATGCCTGGCATAGCCAGCGTCATGGTCTTAGCGTGACCATCAAGAAAAGTATACTGGGGCGACAACCAGTCCATGCCCAAGATAATATCAAAATCAACCATATCAAGTAATAAAAGATTTGCCCTAGTCTCAAAACCACGAATAATAACCAAACATGACCGATATACGCGGTTCAACATTACCAAGAAATTATCATAAGCCTTGTTCAACATTTATAATTATCAATTTAACCATGGACAATGCATAATAGAGTCATAACACTCAAGGTATAGGACTCACGGGCATGCTTGACATCAATGTATAGATACTAGTCACCATGCCTATATGTCGTACTCAATGCTAACACATAGCAAATAAGACCACAACTCTTATTCCGTCAAGTTAAGGTTAGGACATACACTTACCTCAATTCCACGGATAAAATCAAGTCTCAATTGCCACTTTACCTATCGATTCCACTTCCAATCCGCATGAATCTAGGCACAATTTACTTAATAACATCCATAAATGCTAAATAAACCAATTCTAATGCATGGAAAAAGATTTCCCAATGTTTTCTCCAAAAGTCAAAATTGGCTCCGGGCTTGGTCAAAACTCGAAGTTCGAACTAAAACACGATTACCCACTCAGTCACAAACTTAAATATGTAATTGGTTTTGAAATCCGACCTCAAATTGAGGTCCAAATTCTCAAAATTTGAAAATCCTAATTTCTACCCAAAACACCCAATTCCCTATGAAAAACCCTAGATTTTGAAATGAAATTATGTAAAAAGATGAATTAGATTAAAGCAGATGAGTTAGCAATTACTTACTTATGATTTGGAGAAGTTTGAGTCTTTGAAAAATTGCCTAGGGATGGTTAGGGTTCGAAATTTTAATGAATGAAGCTGAAATCTCGTCCAAATGATGTTTTGTGTAGGTGCAGATGTCGCAATTGTGACAAGAGATTCGCAATTGCGAAGCTTGCAAATGCGAAACTCGCAAATGTGAGACAGGCTTCACAATTGTGAACCTACTGCATGTCTGCTCCTTTCGCAGTTGTGAGCATTTTGTCGCAATTGCGATGACTGCCCCTCCCTGATGGCTTCATAATTGCGTTGAAAAGTTCTCAAATGTGAACAAGGAAGGCCTGGGCTTTCTTCGCTAATGCGATCAAGCTTTCGCAACTGCCAAGCCTGTTGGGCTTGCAATTGTGAAGTCTGGCCTTGCAATTGTAAGATCAGAGCCTGCAACACATAACAGCTGCAACATCAATTTTCTCTAAGTCCAAACTCACCCCGCGACCTGATCCAAAACTCACCCGAGCCCTCGGGGCTCCAAGCCAAACATGCACGCAGGTCTAAAATATCATACATACTTTCCCGTGCGATCAAATCATCAAAATAGCATCAAAACTATGAATTTAACTTCAAATTCATGAAATTTATAAGATATCTCAAAATTTTCATTTTCTCAACCTAAGATCCGATTTACGCCAAATCAACTCTGATTTTTACCAAATTTCGTAGATTCAACTTAATTATTATTTTAATCCTGTACCGGCTCCAAAACTAGAGGTGTCAAATGGGCAGGTTGGGTCAATTTTGGACGGGCCAAAATAGGTTGAGTCAATAATTGGGCAGGTCAAATGACCCGCCCAAATTTACTTGGGCTATGATGTATTAGGTCAAGATGGGTTAAATTTGGGTCATAAACCAACCCGCCCAACTCTTATTAAACTTTAACTAACATGTGTTATTTTCTTATAAATTGTATAATTACTAAATAAGGCTTTTTTGCTTTTGCTATGGCCATATAAAAAATCTTAAACAAAAAATAAAATTATTTCTAAGATATTTTTAAAAACTTACTCATGGATAAATTTGGGATAAAAATTAGCCCAACTTTAAATGGGTTGAGATGGGTTGGGGAAGATGGACTAAGTTCAGTAAATCGGCAGGTCAATAACCAACTAAACCTTGGGCAGGTTGGGCGGGTCATTTGGGCTTGAGCCAAATTTGACAGCCCTATCCAACTAAAATACAGTCCTGATAACAATCAAGAATACATCATTTCATATCAAAAGTCTTTATATTATCCAGCAAACAATTTTCTTTAAAAAATAAATTTCTCAGACTACAGACCTCGGAATTCGATTCTGGGCATACGTCCAAGTCCCATATTTTATTACGGACCCTATGGGACTGTCAAATCATGGGTCCGGGTCCGTTTACCAAAATATTGACCTAAGTCAACATTAATTAATTTTAAAGGCTAAATTCAATATTTCTCTTAAAGTTCACATAAAAGCTTTTCGGAAATGCACCCGGACTATGCACGCAAATCAATGTAAGAATGTGATGACCCAAATCGTTGTCTCATAAGTTACCATTTTCCTTATTTTATGATTCTTCATGTTTTCGTATCGGTATTTGGTGCGTTAGAGTTAATTCAGATTGGTTTTGGAAGGAAATAAGACACTTAGTTACTTTAATGAAGGCTTGTTTTGAATAAGTCAACTGAACGTTGACTTATGAGTTAGAGAGCTTGGATGTGATTTTCGGTGATTTGGTTAGCTTCGGGGGATGATTTAGACTAAGGAGCATAATCAGAAGTGATTTTGGAGGTCTTGTGCAGAACAAGGCTTAAATTGGAGAAGTTAGTATTTTGGCGATTTCTGGTTGATAGGTGAGATTTTGATTCCAGGTTCGGAATAGAATTCCGAGAGTTGAAGTAACTTTGTTAGGTGATTTGGGATGTGTGTACAAAATTTCATATGATTCGGAGGTGTTTTGGTCGGGTTTTTTATCAAATGAGAGTTTCGGAAGTCTTAGAAGAATTTAGGATTGAATCTGATGTAATTTGATGGTTTTGGTGTTGTTTGTGGTGTTTTGATGATTGGATCAAGTTTGAATGATATTATAGGATGGGTTGGCATCATTGGTTGAGGTCCTGGGGGCCTCGGGGTAATTTCGGATATCCATCGGGATGAATTTTGGACTTTGTGATTGCAGGTATTACTAGTATCTGGTATTTCTGCATCTGCAGAAAAGGGGCCGCAAATGCAGTTCCGCAAATACGATGGAGTTGTCGCAAAAGCGGCCTTTGGGACATTTGGAGGATTCCGCAGGAGCGGACTTTTTCTGCAAAAGCGGGTCCGCATAAGCAGAACCGTTCCGGAGCAGTTGGAAGAAATCCGCAGAAATGGAGGAAATCCTGCATAAATGGTAACCGCAAATGCGGTATTTGATCGTAGAAGCGGAAGTAGGCCTAGGTAGAGGGCTTTTAAAATAACAGTTCATCCGCAAGCTAAGGGCATTTTCACCATTGTTGAGCAACCTTGAGAGCTTTTTGACGAGGATTAAAGATTTTTTCGACTGGGATTGATTGGAGGTGAGTCTTATGACCGAGAAACATCATTTAATTGAAGAATCAACACTTAAATTCATGGAAATTTGATTAAAAGGGGAAGAATTAGGGCTTGACTTATTGAATGAAATATTAGGGTTTGACGGAGTATTTGAGCTCGGGTTTGGAGTTTTTGATATGTGTAGACTCGTGGTGAGATAAGGAGTTCATTGATATTAAATTTTTTGACTTTCGAGAAGTGGGCCCGGGGCTCGGGTTTTGCAAATTTCGTGAATTTTGATACTTTTCAAGTGTTTTTGATTGGGCTATGTTCCCTTAGCCTCCAGTAATGTATTCGTTGTGGTTTTGGCCAGATTCGACGCGCGAGGAGGTCGATTCGTGAGGAAAGGGCATAGCGAGCTAGACTTTTGGCTGGATAGAGGTGAGTAATGATTGTAAATGATGTCCTGAGGGTTTGAAACCCCTGATTTGCACAACGTAGTGCTATGCTGAGATGAGACACGTGCTCAAAGACGAGCACGAGGTCATTTACTACTGGGGATTATGACTTGGTCCATCCCGGTTGATACTTTACCGCGTATTTGACTATGACTTGTTGTTTTCACCATACTTAGGCTTATTGACGACTCTTTGAAATCCTTGTGAACTATCATCACTGTTTCCTCACTATTTGAAATATTACTTAAACTCAGTCCAATTAAAAATACACCGCTTCAAGAACTCAACTAATTTTACTCAAATTTGAGATTTAAATGATATTTGAACTAGTGTTTGAGCTGAGTACTATCATTTCACTGAAGGTCGAGGGGCTGATGATTGTTTTTGGACTGATTGAGGCCGAGGTCCATATGAGAGGATATGTTGAGTGATGTGAGGAGGCCTTCAGGCCTCGAGTTTTACGTGAGGAGGCTTTTAGGCCTCGAGTGTTATGTGAGGAGACTTTCAGGCCTCGAGTGTGATGTGAGAAGACTTTCAGGCCTTAGGTTGATATGATCAGGCTTTCAGGCCTTATGATGATATAGCGCTTGTGCCGTAAGGGGCCCCTCCAGAGTCTGCACACCCACAGTGAGCGCAGGTACTCATGTGATTTGAGAGTGAGCCCGAGCGGCTAATGTTGTACTAAGTGACTGATACTGAGCCTGCGGGGCTAATACTGTACTGAGAATTTGATATTGAGCCCGAGGGGTAGGTTACTGATTATTTCTCACTTGTTGCAAATATTTGGCTTTAACTATTTCAAAAGAGAGTTATTTGATATTTCACTATTTTACTGCTTAACTAATTTTACTGTTTGAAATAGCGTTTCTTTGTGCATTTATGAGATTTCATGCTTTCAGTCATTATTCATTCTTATCACTCACTGGGTCGGAGTACTCACATTACTCCCTGCACCATGTGTGCAGATACATGCAGAGCAAAGTTCGCTCATGAGCGTTGAATCCTTTTAAACAACGTGGACTAGGAGTGACGAGGTAGCTGTTGTCGTCCGCAACCCCGTTACTCCCTTATCTTCTATTTTACATGTTATCTTCAGACTTTGTACCTAGATCCAGACTTGTAGAATTTTAGTAGCCTCTGTAGTAGCTCATGACTTGTGACATCCCGATTTCGGGCTATGTCGGGATGGTTTTCCCTATTTTATCATATTTATTCCGCACTTATGATTATATTATCTATGTTTTAGACTTATTCATGTTAAGTAATTTGTTAACAGAGGTGTTGTTATTCCGTTGGCTGGTCTTGTCTTCACTGGAGGTGCCATCATGACCAGGTTCGGGAATTGGGTCGTGACAGAGACAGAAGGAGGTATTCAATGCCTCGAAATATCGATTTGACTTCCAAAACTAGAGATGGCCTTTTGGGCATCATATTGTCCATTTTTAAAGTAACTGTTCGACCAAACGGATATAGAAAAGTACCTGAGTCGGGGAAAAGATAAGGATATCGTCTCCGCATATCGGACTTCCACGTCACTGCCTCAACATGATGACCTCTCCACTACACACGAACTGAAGGGAAATTCTTCGATCTCAACCAACGAACCTACCGGTCTAGAATAGCTACCGGCTCCTCCTCATAGGTCAAGTCCTTATCCAACTGGACAATGCTAAAGTCTGACACTTGGGATGGATCGCCATGATAATTTCAAAGCATGGACACATGAAATACTGGGTGCACAACTGATGAACTCCGTGGCAACACATGTCTGCAAGCCACCTCTCCCACTCGATGAAGAATCTCAAAAGGACAAATGAATCTAGGGATTAGCTTGCCCTTCCTAGCAAATCTCATCACGCCCTTCATGGGTGACACCCGAAATAATACTTTCACCCCGACCATGAATGCCACATCACAAACCTTATGATCGACATAACTCTTTTATCCTGGACTGAGTTGTATGAAGCCTATCCTAAATGATCTTAACCTTGTCCAAGGCATCATGTACCAAATCTATACCCAACAACCGAGCCTCTGCCTTCTCAAACAACCTAATTGGAGATCGACACCATCTACCATATAATGCCTCATAGGTAGCCATTTGGATGCTAGACTGATATTTGTTGTTGTATCAAAACTTCGCTAATGGAAAGAACTGATCCCAGGAACCTTGAAAGTCAATAACATATGCTCAGAGCATATCCTCTAAAATCTAAATCGTACGCTTGGACTGTCTGTCCGTCTAAGGATGAAATGTGGTTCTTAACTCGACCCGAGTACCCAACTCATGCTGAACTGCCTATTAAAAATGTGAGGTAAATTGCATACATCTGTCAGAAATAATAGACACGGTACACCATGAAGATGAACAATCTTTCGGATATAGATCTCGGCTAACCTCTCTGAAGAGTAGGGGACTGCCACTGGAATGAAATATGCTGACTTAGTTAGCCTATCAACAATAACTCATACCACATCAAACTTCCTCTAAGTCCATGGGAGTCCAACAACAAAGTCTATAGTGATGCGCTCCCACATCCACTCAGGAGTCTTAATCTTCTGAAGCAAACCTTCGGGTCTCTAAATCTATTACTTTACCTGCTGAAAATTCAATTCAAACACCGAGCTATATGCAACATTGTCCTTCTTTATCCTCCTCCACCAATAATACTGCCGCAAGTCCTGATACATCTTATGGCGCCCGAATGAATAGAACACAGGGAACTATGAGCCTCATCTAGAATCAACTCTCGAAGTCCATCGAGAATCATCATCTTGCCGATCTCTGGTACGCTCAAATAATGAAGACTGAGCGACTGTCCATGCTAAAACACGAGTGGGCTCAGAGACATCCAACCTCACGAATTGATTTGCTAAAGCTTAAACATCCAAAGCAAGCGATTGTTCACCGACCGGAATATACGCAAGGCTGCCCATACTGGCTGACTTCCTACTTAAAGCATCGACCACTACATTGGCCTTCCCGAATGATACAAGTGTCATGCACCTCGGGAGGCGCGACCGATGCATAATCGAGTGAACCCAACTGAGCAATCCTTACCCGAATACTTCCTACCCAAATCAATATGATTACGGGATCCAATTCCGTTCAGTTTAATCAGACAATAAAATGGGTTGTACATTCAACATGGATATCTAATTTTATAACACAACCTTAAACCGTAGTTAGTCTTCCGCAATTTCGTACAGTTATAGTTTAGAAGAAAGCAAGAGTACAAAGTTATGTGGTTTGTTGACCTATCCAATACCCGAACATAACTCACACAACCGTCTATGGAGCCTCTAAAGATACAAAACTCAATGATAACAACGCCGGCAACAAGGTCCCGACTATACCTAAAATGAATATCTATCACAAAAGGTGTACAACATAACCCTTTGAAGGAGGAAGGGGCCCACCAAGATTCTTCAGAAGAGGATGCTCTGCTACACACGATCGGCACTATCTACAATGGATCCACCTACATTCATTTAAAATGTAGCAGCCCCGGCAAAAGGAAAGTTAGTACTATGGAATAGTACTAGTATGTATAACTGAACACCATCCCGTTATAAAGAACAACCATACAAGAGTAAAGAGGAAATAGTAAAAGCAACAAAGTTTCAAACAAGCACTATGCAAACAATATAAGGAGTTCCTGTGATTTTCACATAGTTTCTGAAATTTCATATTGGAGCATCCCACACTGTTGCATCATTATCCATATTACCACAGCTTATGTTAGCGGAGTTCAATTACGGCCCGATCGGCTAAGCCATCTCCCTAACACGTTACCATTATTTCATTATTCACTTTCCAGTTTCAATAATCAATGCATTACCACCATGTGTATATATATCATGGTGTCCGATCATGGCCCGATCAACTAAGCCGTCTCCCCAAGACGTTACTTATATTCTAAATGTCAACACCACATAAGAGGGGTACGGGGGGGGGGGGGGGGGGTAATTTGTGTGGTACCTAAAACATGGTTCTTCTAAGTGTTCTAACTACTACTGTTTGAAGAATAATAAGTACATAAAATAAAGAACACAGAGATTTTTATGTGGAAAACTCCTGGCTAAAAAGGTGAAAAAATCACGACCTACTACTCAGTAAGATTTTTCCAAACTTCCACTAAAATCGCTGAGCCAAAATAGCATTTACAAAAACTCTTTGTAAACCTAAGGATTAACTCTAATCCCGTTGTGACACACAGCCGCAAGTGTTGCGAGAACTTCAAGTTAGCTTATAAATTGAACACTCTAAGTACCTAATACAATTGCTTCTATGAAAGCTGAATGGTACAATATGAAAACACCTACTACAATTGAACTAGAAATAAATAAAGACACATAAACTTTCTATGAAGCTAGTTCTTCAATCTCGTTTATGTAGCTTCATGTTTGCACATTCAAATCACACACGAACTGCTTGCAAAAAGCCTTGCTATTTTGCTCTCAATTCACATTTAACTTCTGCATTTTTGTGCAACACATATAATGTGAGAACATCCTGCAATTTATAGAGTTAGTAGATGAAGAAATAATAGAGTTCTGATGCAACTGTTCCTTGATGGAAGAGTTATAGTTGATTTCAATGTCTAACTCCTTCCCTATCTTAGATAGTGTTCTCGTAGATTAAGGACTCATTCTCCTTATCAATTACGCAACCTTTTCGATCAGGAGATATTAAATACACCAAGTTAAGATTATCTCCTTCACGTGAAACCCACATGCTCGAATCTATCCATTTTTGTACACCTGAGTGATGGACTTGGTTCATCCTGAGTTCCTTTGTCAGTCTTCAAAACATACCTTTACTTGGGCCGACAAATTCCCCCTTTTTGATGATGACAAACTCTGTGCTTTTCGTAAACTTAGGCCCTGTTTCAACTCAGCTCAACATCAACACAATGTTAGAAATATTTTTCATTTTTATCACTTATCATCAAGGACCAGGTACATTAGGTTATAAACATCATTGTTCAAAGTGTAAACATCAGTTGTTTAAAGCAAAACCTTTTCCCCCTTTTGATATCATCAAAAATTTGCATAAAAAATGTGATAAAGCTTGATCATGGCTACTGGAGCTACTTCAAATGCAATCATGGATTAATCATCATAGATCACGCTAAGAATTTTAACTTCAAAGAAATATGAACAAATAGTTAGAGCAAAAATAATGAATTTCATTGATGATTGATGAGATTCTACCACAAAGCATAAGATGAAATAAAAGTACTAAAAACATGAGCAAAATAAAGAAAACATCCCGAAATGGGTCACTAGTTGATCTACATTAGGCTAGGAGGCTTAAGGTTGGGAAGAACTAGCGCTTGGTTTTTAACTTGGAGGAGTTTCATCACACCTTGAAGAATGCCATCATTTGTGTCTTTTATTCTTTCTAGCTCAGTTGTGAGAGTATCTCTCTTAGTCTCCATCTCAACCAACCACTTCTTTAGTCTTTTAATCTCAGCATCCTTAGCCCCACTATCTTTCACCAAGGCTCTGACCTTGCTATTCACTAGTACCTTTTGGATGAACTAGGTTCTCTAGGAGTGATATTAACTTCATAATCGCAAGAAAGCATAATATTAACCCAAAAATGATTTATGCTTGTACTAACCTCCCACCTTTTCATAGGTATATTGAAATGTGCAAGCACAGTTGTAAGAATGAAGCCATTGTGAATGGTATGAGTTTTGGTGCCATTGATAACTCTATCAAGAAGCTGGATTATAGCTTTTAGTCACTTTCTTCTGCAGTTTTGCGAGGGTTTCCTCTTCAGATGAACCAGGTTCATCTACCCAAAAAACCATTCCACCTACGTCTTTGGTTAAACTCACAGGAGTGGGTGAAGAATCAGCCACTCTTGTCCCCTTTCCCCTCACAGTACTCCTAACACCATTGCTCTCCCTTTTTTTTCATTTTTACCACCAACTTCTCTAGATTCTGTAGTCTCAACACCTGCTATAGATCCTACAAATCTATTTTCCAAATTTGTAGCAACTTTAGAAATTGTCTCAGGAGAAACTTTAGAATCAGAAGATACATATTCAGTTTCGCAAGAACCACTTTTTTCCCCCTGAGTAGCAAACTTAATAGAATCTAGGTAGTTTAAAACGGTAAGGAGTTTTGAACATAACTGGTTCACTTGTAACGGATAAGTTCACAAGAACTTCGGTATTTGGTAGGACTCTGCTCAT
Organism: Nicotiana benthamiana; assembly: GCA_034376525.1. NCBI lineage: Eukaryota > Viridiplantae > Streptophyta > Magnoliopsida > Solanales > Solanaceae > Nicotiana > Nicotiana benthamiana. The sequence continues at coordinate 52,290,307 of CM067338.1, read as the reverse complement.
GATCCAAATATAGTTATTTCAAATTATGCAGAGTGGATAAAACATACTGTGTTATATTGATGAACCAGGTTCTTCACTGATAATTCTCTTGTGTAAGTCTAAATTTTCCAAAATAGAGAAAATATCATTCGATATTAATGAGTCATTGTAAAATATGGCACAAGAGTATACTATGGAAAGTATGAAACTGAGCAAGATTTAACCTAATTATAAACAATTTACAGACTTTCTAACCAAATATATTTTTTTTCATTTTTTTAAATTTTTTTCTCGTTTAACCTTGAATTGGTCCTTTTAGGTGATATTAATTATCCCTAATTCCAACTTGTTCCTCTCAAAGTGATCTCTACATAAGGTTTTTGTGAAGATGTTAGCAATTTGCATGTCAGTAGCACAAAACTCCACCATGATCAAGCCTTTCTCAAAGTTGTACCCCCAAAAATGGTGTCTAACATCTATGTGCTTAGTTCTCTTATGATGAGCTGGATTCTTAATCATATTAATAGCACCAGTGTTATCATAAAAAATTAGGGATGCAACCAACTTCAATACAAATCCCATCAATTGTTGCTTAATCCACAATAATTAACCATAATCATGAAGCAACATCAACATACTCAGCTTAAGCAGTAGATAAGGCCACTAAATTTGCTTTTTAATAGCCCATGACACAAGACATGAACCAAAGAAATGTGCCATACCTGAAGTGCTCTTCCTATCCACTAGGAAACCTGCATAATCAGCATCAGCATATCCCACTACGTTAAAATTACAACCTTTTGGATACCAAAGGCAAAGGTCAGGGGTGCCTTTCAACAATCTCAATAATCTCTTTACATTATTCAAGTGGGGCTTCTTTGTATTTGCCTGAAATCGATCACAAAGACCTATAGTGAAAATAATGTCAGGTCTGTTAGTAGTAAGATACCAAAGAAAACCAATCATTCCCCTATACAACTTCTGATCAACAGATGAACCAGCTTCATCTACATCTGATTTCGTGTATGTTCATATAGGAGTGTCAGTTTCTTTGGATGTTCCTTCTTTGTTTTGATACTGAGGAATAGGTTCCTGGACAAGTTCCCTCGAGGTTGGAGGATTAGTTACTCTCTAGTCAGTTCTCCATGTCATGTTGCCCTGGGTGAAAACACCTGTTCCATTAATTGTTCCTTCCTATGATGCATCTTCAGGATGGACTGTGGTTTCACCATTTGAATTTATTATCAGCCCAATCTCTTCATTATCTTGTTCCAACCTCTTAGAGAGAATGTTAGTTTTTTCAAAAATAACATATATTTTTTTTCTACACACATAGTTCTTTTACTGTCTATCTTATAAGATTTACTATGTGAATAATATCCCAAGAACTTGCAGGGAATCTTCTTAACAAGAGGTCTAGTCATGCAACTATTTATGATGTAGGATGCAAATTCAGGAAACTTGGTATCTTCAAATTCAATTCCATGATCAGACCTAATTGATGCAAGTTGATTACCTAGTTGTTTCTGAGTTTTTCTAACAAAATAAGTAAACATGTCAAATGTTTCATCTTTAGATGTTTACAGATAATTTCAGAGTAAACCTAGCGTAATCATTAAAAAGCACCATCACATATTTTTTACCACTTCTACTTAATGTTCTCATGGGACCACAAAGATCCATATGGACCAGTTCCATCATTCTGGTAGTGCTTACCACTTTCTTGCATTTAAAAGAGGATCTTACCAGCTTCCCCATTGCACAACCATCACAAACTTTATCTTCCTTGAACTTGATGTTAGGTAGCCCTATCACTTGATCCTTGGAGACTAATTTGTTGAGTTGACTCAGACTTACTGACTTTTTGTTGTTGTTGTTGTTGTTATTGTTGTTGTTGTTGGCCCGTGTTAATGATATAGGGGGCTGATTTCTTCCAACTCAGGAAGATATTTGGGCTCTACACTGCTTCTCATGAGGATGTTCAGACTGTACACTGTTGCTCACCTCCCTACTTCGGCCTGGTGTGGCACTTCATCCCTTTTGCTTTTCGTGGGGTGAAGTGTCATGACCGACCACTACCTTGCAAGGCACAATGTTCCAAGAAGTGGACTCAAATTAGTCATGCTAGTAAGGACGACGCTCACCAAGTTTTCTATCGGTCTAGGATCTTCTTGGCCTAGTAGAGCTTTTGCTCTTTGGTGGGCTATGGCTTTTTTTCATCTTTTTCTGCTTCTTCTACCTCGTTTAACAGCCTCTTCCTCGTCCTTGAAGACGTTGTTGGGGAGGCTGATATGAAGCCCGAAGAAATTATTCTTGAAGGCATTGCTCCCGAGGATGTTCCCTCGATAGTATATTAGACCTTTAGCTACTGCTTTTGTTTCTTTATTTGTGTGTGAGGACCCTTTATGAGATTTTGTAAACATGTGTAAGGACCTTTCGCAGGCTTTTGTAATCATGTGTTTATGAATACAAAGATGCTTCTTCAATTTGTCTCTGATTTATGTTATATTTCCCTTTATCTGGGTTTGTGAAGAGTTTGAATGCATGACTCTACCGATTGGTATAAATATGGATCCTGGATTTGATTCATAAACTGGGGCCATCGAGGCCCCCGATTTTGGTTCGAGTTAAAATAGGTCTTCGAAATTTTTAGAACGAAGCTTAACCTTTTAGGCCCTGGTGATTCTCCTCGAGGGGAGCTTGATCGGATATCTCAAAATAAATATAGCTTGTAGGCTTTCGAAAACAGTCCTCGAGTGAGGGTTCTCTCAAGCTCGGGCGACCTGTAAACTTGTTTTGAACTTAGAGAGAAGATAGCCTCAAGGAGGTGTAGATAGACCCCAGATGAGGGTACGCCTGGACTTGAATAGCCCCTAGATTAAAATAATCAAGAGGGCCTTTAACTTGAGGATCGGGTAGATGATTCAAATTTATAGTAGTAGAAATCCTCGAGGTAGGGTACCACTTCGAGGCTTACAATGATGTCGATGGCTTCTTTAGTGACTATCTTCTTCTTGGCAGAGGTGCTCGAGATCGGGTACCATCTCGAGGCTTATAATGATATAAATATCTCCTTAGAGCATATCTTCTTCTTGGCAAAGGTCCACGAGATACCATCTCGAGGCTTATAATGATATAAATGGATTCCTCGAGCCTATCTTCTTTTTGACAGAAGTCCTCGAGATCGGGTACTATATAGAGGTTTGTAATGATGTGAGGGGTTTTTTATCCCCAAAATATCATATGTCAATGTTAATTGCATGACACGGTTATGAAGCGACCAAGGCACTTCCATTGGTACATCTTCTCAAAGCAAAAAATGGCATAGTCAACATTTTTAATTAGCCTTTGAGGCTGGCGGATAATCACCGGTTTCTCCATATATATAAGGTTATATTCCTTCTTTTGAGGATTTCTCTATTCGAGTACTTATCCTCCTCAATAGATCTTTCCTTTCCTGCGTTAGGACCTTCATTATTTCAAATTTAAAGCCCTTGCTCGAATTCCCTAGTTTAACCATAGTTATGGTTGCTGCACCAAGGTCTGCTCGGGGTCATTGGGAGTATGCCTCGAAGTTTATTTCATTAGTAGGAGATGGAAGTCAGTGAGGAAAAATTGTGGATGGGGGGGAAAATATTGTACTACGGGTACCTTCCCCGCAAGATAGCATCATGGATCACGCTAAAGGGTTTTTGAACATATATATGTACCCCTTCATGTTGGGCCCTCCTCATAGGGTTGTGCTCGACTTTTGTCGAAAGTACAAGGTTACATTGGCATAGGTTCACCAGTTATTTTCTAGGATAGTTTTGATGATTAGGTTCTTTGCAGAAGAAGCAATGCTTGGATTCACTCTTAGTCATCTCATCAGGCGGTATCGGCATTTTTCCTATCAGGGTCTGCTGACCCTACGATGCCGATCAACACGCCTTTTATTTTTGATGATGGAGAAGATGGGGATCGAGGATGGATGAGCTTATTCGTCCGAGTACAAAATATCGATATTATCCCTATGGAGTTTCTGCCCTTTCCAGAGATATGGAATTTTATGCGTAAGTGATATACTTGTGCCTTTATAATTTTGCTTATGGTGCAGGCGGATTCTATAAGTGCACCTTCCTTTCTCTTTTTGCAGCATGGACACCATGCGAGGTCTCCGACTTGAGGGATTAGGCTCGGGAGCTGGCGACTCACGCAACTTATAATGAGAGCAAGTGGCAAGCTTTCTTTGAGGGCATATTGGAGGCCAAACACTACGGCACATGCTATATAATTTTCTCCTATTTTGAGGGGCACTTTATTCTTACGTATACTGACCCCGTCACCATAGGCATCAGGGAATTCTTTGAGACGAGACCATGCCCTATCGGAGATAGAGAGATCGATCGCCAGCTTCTGGGCTATGGAACGATAATAATAAGAAAAAAGGGCCTTCATAGGGCAACGATGATTATAGAAAGACGATCCAGGTCGGGGGCTCGGAGAAGATGTGTCGGCAGAGCCCGCTGTGCCCGAGACCTCTGGCTTTAGAAAAATGATTCCACCTCCATTGTCACATTCTTTTCTCATCGAAGGCATCCCCAGGAATGAGGTTATTCTGCCACCCACTTCTCCCAAAGAAGGTACTTTGAGGGAAGTCTGAAGCGAGGAACGCATACACTGAGCGATCGTGCCTCAACCAGGAGTGGTTCTTCTGGGGTAGACGGAGCCAGACTAGTAAATAAGTTCTTAACTTTTGAGGTAGCTCAGCATCTCTATTCTGAGGTAAGTTTGGTCGTCCGTGTTGATTTTATTGTTTTGTAATTTTTACTCTCTAATCGATTTTCTCTTTTATAGGCCTCTGATAAACTCAAGTTCGAGTTGCTTTGTTGGGAGGGAATGCTACGAAAAGCCATGAATAGGGTGAGGTCCTTCAAGCTTCTTTGTGATGAGAGAGAAGACGAGCTAGCGCACTTGCGATGCGAGGCGGGTCGAAACCTGAACTACGAAAGCTACCTCGAGGAACAGGTAAATTTTTCTCTAATTGGGGTGAATATTCCCATTCTCTATCCCTGAGGCTAATGTTTCATTTATTTTAGTTGCAGAAGAAGATAGAGGACCTGGAACGCCTTAGTAGAGAAGTTGACCAAGACAAATGTGAGTTGATTAGTTGAAGGCTCGGGTGGATGCTCATACTATAGCGGAGACAACTGCTTTGTCCAAAGCTTTTGCCCTAGAGGTTTAACTCCGCTTACTTCATGACAATAGCTTAGCCTGAACAGATATGATTTCAAAGCTCGAGTCTGAGCTTTTGGAGGTAATGGCCAAAGTTGTGGATTACCGGGCCAAAGCCATAACAAGCCGAACTAATACTTGTAAGAAAGTGGCGATCTATCTGAAGGATGTTGCCGATACTCGAGTTGTGCTGAGTAGGACTTTTGACCGTGAGAGCAGGAGCAAGGAATATGCTCGGCACAAATCTGGAAGGGAGACCCTGGAGGAGATCCATGCTAGGGGCTTTGACCTCTCGGAAGAGGTGAAGCAAGAAAAGGCGGATGAACATGACACTAGGTCCCTTCAATCCGAGGTCGAGGATAGCGAGAAAGAGGTCGACGGGCCATAGTCCCCGAGGGGGGCGTAGATTAGGCTTTCCCTTCCTGTATAGTGCTTTTAGAGAACTTTGTAAATAAAGCATGTATTCTCCTGCATACATGTATAAAAGTAAGCCTCACGTTTTTGCTTTACATGCATTTCCTTTTTCCTTAATATCTGTCAGTCATAAGCCAAATGCATTGGTCTTCAGCCTAACAGGATTCCTTAGATTCATAGTATGTCCTTGGGGCTCATTAGGCTGGCCCGTAGGCTCTTACGCGCTCTGTACGACCTTTTAGTATAAGCTGACGTTTGAGCTCTTATGCTTTTGACCTTAGGCATATTTAGTTAATTGTTTTGGGTTTAGTCTCTGAGTTGGGTTTCGACTCGAGCTCATTTGACCCTCAAGTTTTTGAATTTAAATCTGGCCCTTAGGCTCTTACGCGTTGAGGTTGCATGACCTCTTATACGGGCTGGCGATAGCGACTCTTACGAATTGAGTTGGCACGACCTTTTATATGTGCTAGCAACAATGGCTCTTACGTGTTGGGTTGGTACGATCTTTTAGTATAAGCCGGCATTTCAGCTCTTATGATTTTTCCCTTAGGCATATTTAGTTAACTATTTGGGCTCAGTTCCGAGTCGGGTTTCAACTCGAGCTCATTTGACCCTCAAGTTTTTAAATTTAAAGCTCGTCGTTAGGCTCGTACGCATTCGGTCGGTATGACCTTTTATATGGGCTGGCGATAGTGGCTCTTACGCATTAGATCGGTACGACCTCTAGTACGGGCTCGCAATAGTGGCTCTTATGCATTGCGTCGGTACGACCTCTACTGGCTTTATTTTTCCCTTGTTTAGGACTTTTGAAGTTGTGCTTGCTCGACTCTTTGACGCTTTGGTATAAAACTCAATTGTGAGTCATTATATGGTGATGAACGAGCACCTCTAGAGGTTTGGCTTGGTGGCTGTATCTCAAAGCCTATAGTTTGGAGCTGACATGGTCAAAGTTCATTTGCCTATATGGAGTGTAGCCTGTTTAACTAGTTTTTTTAAGTATATTCAAAGTAATTGAAGTTATTTGATTTTATAGCGACAGTCGGGCATCCCAAAGTCATGTTAGTTTGGCTGGTATAGTCTTGTGACCGCAGTCATTATGTTTGGCTGGAGTCTTTCAGTCCCCGAGTAAAGTAGTTTCGGTGTCTATATCGAGGGTATCCTTTTTAAGGGTCTTACAAGTTCGATATATAGCCTTAACTTTATTATCGGATTATGCCTTTAGGAAGGTCTCACAAATTTAACATGCCTTTGAGGTCTTACAGATTTTTTTACTTAGTACAAGTATGGTTCATGCCTTACTTGAGGTCTTACTATTGTTGTTGCTCACTAGGTACAAGTGTGGTTCACGCCTTGCTTGAGGTCTTATAGATATTGTTGTTGCCTTATATTGGTCTTATGAGACCGAGGCTACCTGCATGTGTCTTATCGCCTCGGGTTTTGATAAGTTGATGGGGGTGGCAGTTGGTGGCAGTCCCCGAGTCATTGAAAGTTTCTTGACTCGGGAGCCATTACTTGTAAACTTGGTATTGCCTCGTTATGGGCTTACGATTTCGGAATTTTCGACCCAGAGGTTATGTGGTCTTGAGTTTTTGGCGCTAGTCCTCAAGTGTTTGGGACATTAATGGCTCTGAGGCTGTTTTGTGATCTTGATGTTGCCTTATTAAGGGCTTATGTGTTTGAATCTCCGACTCGGGGGTCCTACGGCTTCGAGTTGTTGACGCTAGTCCCCGAGTGTTCAAGACATTTTTGGATCTGTGGCTGTTTTTTGATCTTGATGTTGCCTCATTGAGGGATTATGAGTTTGAAGCTCCGACCTAGGGGTCCTACGGCTTCGAGTTAGTGATGCTAGTCCCCGAGTGTTTGGTATGTTTTTGGCTCTAGAGCCATTTTTGCAAAAATAGCAGAATCTTTTAAAGCGTGAAATGCTTTTGGAAAGTATTCTTCGATTACTTGGTACAAGTATACATGCTTTCGCTGTCAGGGTCTCGGTTATACTATACACATTTCGTTCGACTGTTTGACATGGTACATCATTTTCCTATCGAGACCCCATTCAACACATCTTGGCTTCTTCGAGGAGGTGATCTTCCTGGGGGATGCCCCTCAGTATTCGAAGTTAATTGAAAAGGAAGCCTTGAATGCTTGTTGAATCTTCCTTAGGTAGAATATAGGTGTTTCCTTGTTAAAAACCTTGCCGATAAAACCCTTCTTGGAATAAAAACCCGATCGAAGGAAAAGAGTGTCGGTCGAAGGAAAAGAGTGCAGTGTACTCTTTTGGAACCAAAGGCCTTCGAGTTGAAAGGCTCTTTGGTTGCTTTGATCGGCGGTTCGGTTACATATCTACATTCAGTTTAGAATAAAATGTAACTGAAAAAAGGGAGACGACCACACCTTAGTGCTGACGGCGCTTTGGGCCTCGTCCGTTATGAGGACTCGGTGTGGTCCTTAATTTTGTTTTGTCGGGCATAGACAAGAATGTAGCTTGTTATCGCTATTATACTATTTGCTTATCCTTTGTCTCCTTCAATTGTGGAGGTATTGGTGTCGGCAACACATCGTGCATTGCAAACATTTCTCTTGCTGCGTGTTGTTCCCCGTAGTTGATTTTTATCCCATGCTTTGTCAAGAATTTTATCATTTGATGGAGGGTGGTTGGTACTGCTCTCATGCAATGTATCCATCGCCTTCCTAGCATGGCGTTATATCTCATGTCTCCTTCGACAACATGGAATTTGGCATTTTGGGTTGTGCTGGCCACGTTGACTACGAGGGTGATTTCCTCTTTCGTTGTTTCGCTCTCCGTGTTGAATCCGTTGAGGACTCGAGAAGCAAGGACGATTTGGTCAAGCAGTCTGAGCTGCTCTACCACCCTCGACCTAATGATATAGGTCGAGCTACCTAGATCTACAAGTACATGTTTAATTTGAAATGTATTTATAAGGAAAGAGATTACCAGTGCATTGTTGTGAGGATGAGACAAGGTCTCGATGTCCTCGTCGCTGAATGTGAGAGAACCCTCGGGTATGTAACCTTGAGTTTGCTTTTCTCTGGTGATGGATACTTTTGTTCTTCTAACCATGGGCTCTTGTGGAGCACTGATGCCTCCCAAGATCATATGGATGACATGTTGCGGCTTATTCGCTTCATTCTTCTTGGTCACCTATCTTTCCCGAAACTGATTTTTGGCCCGTCGTTGAGGAATTCTTGGAGGTAACCTTTGCTGAGTCGTCGAGCTACTTCTTCCCGGAGTTGATGGAAATCCTCGATCCTATGTCCATGCGTGTTGTGAAATTCACACACTATGTTATGGTTCCTTTGTGAAGGGTTTGATTGTATAGGCCTTGGCTACTTGGTGTCTCTAATTTTATTACTGATGGAAAACACGATGTCTGATACGTCGACATTGAAGTTGTACTCCGACAAGCTAGATGCCTCTATCTGCCTTGTGTGCCTATCATACCTAGCTCTACTAATAAGTCCCCGAGGGTTCTGACCTTGATCCATTATTCAGTCATTGCGGGGTATGTTATACCAAGCCCCATGGGGCTCCTAGTTATTCATCTTCCACCTTGATCTTCGATTGATATCCGTTGTGAACATCTAACCAAGTCATGGTAGGATATTCAACCAGATATTATTTCACCTGTTTGAAGCCATCGAGCTTCATTCGTTCAAACCTTGAGTGAAGGCTTGCACCGCCCAGTCGTCGAAGACGGGTGGCAGTTCCATTGGTTCCATTTGAAAGCAAGACACAAACTCTCGCAGCATTTCGTTCTCCCTCTACTTGATTTTGAAGACGTCGAATTTCCTTGTAGCTGCTTTGATGGAACGGGCATGTGCCTTTATAAAAGAATCTGCTAGCATGAAAAATGAATTTATCGAGTTTGGGGACAAATTGTGATACCACATCATGGCCCCTTCCGAGAGTGTTTCCCCAAACTTCTTCCGCAGGATAGACTCGATCTCGTCGTCCCTTAGGTTGTTGCCTTTCACTGCACAAGTGTAGGCAGTGACGCGCTCGTTGGGGTCTAAGGTTCCGTTGTACAACAGTTCGGGCATTCGTGAACTTCTTTTGAATGGCTTTTGTACAAACTTCTGTGAATCTACACCTTTCAGAATCGGGGGTGCGCCCCAAATTTGATTGACCCTAGAATTGTAGTCTTTACCTTTTGTCATTGGATCCTATCTTCTTTTCACCCGACTCGAATCCAATTATGAGATCTTCGAGCATTCTTATGATGGCGTGGTTGGGAGTCTTTTGGTGGCTTTGCAGCTAAGCAATCTCTAGATGGTGTGCTTGTAACATTTCAACGATGACGTGAAGACTAACCCCTTGTTCTTCTTGAGCTGGGGTTTTTTGTGCTTCTTGTTGATCTTCCTAGTGTATGCTCATGTTGGTGTGGAAGCTTATTTCGATGTATTGAGAATTGCACAAGACCACGTCTATGGTAATTGGTTATGGTGTATTCTCAGGGTTTTGTGATGGTATACCAACACCTGGAACATCCACACCATTCTCTCCATGGTCTTCAAGGTTGTTGTTTTCTCGTGCGTTTACTGAGTTAGACGTTTCGATCTGAAATCAAATATCTTGCACAAGAAAAAGCGTGAAAGGTAACTTGCGTTATGTAGTAAAACCAGCAAGAAAATAATCACTATTATTCTAAGCTCCACGTGGGCGCCAAACTGTTTACCTTGAAAATGGTAATTAAAATTAAATTTGATTTGTGGTTCTAAAAATACGTGATCTATTTTTATACTAGTTGTTTAGGCAATAGATGCTAAAGTGAGGTACTTGGAAGCTAGATAAGAGTTTGAGAGCAAGGTGATAATCAAACCGAATGGTAATAATTGGGGCCTTGATCTTGCTTATTCGGGGCCTCGGGGTCGAGCCCGATGCTCCAAGGATCCCCTTTATATATAAGGGGGAATCCAACATAGTACAAATACATTTATTGAAAAGATGTAGGGCTAGTACAGCCATTTAATGCCGAAGTTCGGGTCTGCACTAGCCTACTAGACTTTGTCAGCTCTAGTCGCATGCCTTGGGAGCCTCCCACCTTTTCGTCACAACTTAACCAGCCTGCGCTGCCTCGAGGCTGGACGTTAATAACCCCTTTGGTGTTAATCTCGAGCCTATAGAAACGTGCTTATTAAGCGCCATAGTGACCGAAGATTGGACCCTCCGATTTTACCGTATACAATATCTCTAATACTTCTATGAATAGAGTCATTTATAGAATTTGTGTATTTGCTTGTGTCGTTCGTGTCGTATAGATCATGAAAAAAATAAGAAGGGATAACCTTAACATACCGGAGCCGATTCATTTGAAACACGACTAAATTGACGTTTATGGATAGCTCGAGTTTGACCTTCGAAAATGCAATCGCACTGCTTGCTTATTGAATGAAATACTATAAGAGAAGAAGAGAACTGGCGGAGGAATTTCCTCATCACGATCTCTCTTTTATACTTTGCCCATCAATGCTTCAGCTTCACTTTAGTAGCACTTGATTTTGTTGTCAAGGAATATCTTATTAATCGTTTTCCATTTTGGTTGTAAGGATTCTTATGGATTTCTCTTTGGTATGTAATAGTTGCTTCAAATTTGCTTAATCTATTGCACTTCCATTTATCTAGTGCAACAGTGATAAAAATCCCACCACAAACTCAAAGATTTGGGGATGCAATACAGAATTGTCAACCCATGTAAAGGATGTAAGTAGAATAAAGCCATGTAATAAAATGTGCTTCAATAGAAAGTAAAGTCCAAACGGATCATCTTTTCTTATTGTAATTTGCAACAGTACCTTAGATGGCCACCAAATTAAAAGGGACTATAAGTCATTTGTTTGGTTTAGTGGCTTGCTGCCACTTGGGATGGGGTGGGGAAAGTTTAATCTTTGTCCACTTATTAGGTAATTAGGTAATATCTTGTTACATGGTAATTAACCAATTATTCGCATAATTAAGAAGTATTTCAAATTACTTAAAATTCTACTTATTTTAATAAACTTTATAAATCATACTATCATGGTCATATGGTACCACATAAAATAAATATATATACTATTATTTTTATCAAAACATGCATGTAAAAATACATATATTTTCTCAATTTATAAATTTCCTAATCTCATATAAAGAAAAAAATTCTCGTATGCTTAATTCTTAAAATGGTAAAAAAGATAACCTTCTTTTCTTGTGAGAAAATAATTTTTATCTTTTACAATAAAAAAAATCTCATAAACTTTCTTATATATGTGTATAATTTTTCATATACGAAGATAATAATAATGGTAACTATCAAAAATTATACTTATATAACTTTTACTAAAACACTTCACTTAAAAGAAAATACCACAAACATAATATCTGAATGTATCAAGGTTGTAAACTTACATGGTCTCAAATTATAATGTCTTAAACCCTCTATAACCTCCTAATAGACATAATCCCTTCAAACTCATGTGGATTTACTATGGCACATCCTATGCTAAGGAACGATATGTAACATAATCAATACACATCCTCATAAAGTCATCTTTCTTCTTCACAAATATAACTGAAGCACCCCAAGGTGAGACACGGAGTCAGATGAAACCCTTATCAAGCAACTCCCGAAGTTGTTCCTTCAATTCCTTCAACTGCACTAGTTCCATGCGATATGGTGGAATAGAAATGGGCTGAGTGTCCGGCACCAGATCAATACCAAAAGCGATATCCTTATTTGGCGGCATGCTCAGTAGGCCCGCTGGGAACACATCTGGGAAATCTCTCACTACCAGAATTGAATCAACAGTAGGAGTATCAGCACCGATATCTCTCACATAATATGCTCACATCCCTTTTCAAACATTCATTGTGCCTTCAGAAAAGACACAACCCTTCCAAGAATATAATCCAATATCCTGTCCACTCCAACCGCAACATCCTTGGCATAGCTAATGTCACGATCTTGGAGTGGCAATCCAGAATACCATGATAGGGAGACAACCAATACATGCCTAAAATCTTATCGAATTCTACCATACTGAGTAGCAAAAGGTCAACTCTGGTTTCATAACCACCGATAGTGACCAAACACAACCGATAAACACGGTCCATAATTATAGAATCTCTCATAGGCATGGACACATATAAAGAAGCACTTAAAGAATCATGAGATATATGCAAATATGGAAAACAGTAAGATGACAAATACGAATAAATGGGACCCGAATCAAATAAAATTGGTGCATCCCTATGACAAATCAGAACCATACCTGTGATGACCGCATCTGATGCAACCGCCTCCTTCCTACTAGGAAAAGCATAGAAACAATCATGGCCTCCCCCTCGAGGGCGACCTCTACCCACTTGACCTCCACCTCTAGCTGGGGTTGCAAGTGGAGCGGTAACCGGAGCAACAATCATCGACTATGAACCTTGTTGAATCCGTGGAGCTTGTGTAACCTGTGGAGGTGCACCCCCCCCCCCCAAGTTTGGGATAGTCGCTCACCATATGTCTGCTATCACCATACTCAAAGCAAGCCCTCTATGGGTGTGGCTGTTGAAACTAAACTTGACCTTGTTGGCTAGAATGACCGCTAAATGCACCTCGTGCAGGAGGTGCACTAGAAAGTGGTTGTGCATAATGGGTGACCCAAGACCTCCAAAAGACCAGCGCATTGCGAGTAGCTGGAAGTGGTGAATGAACTGGTCGACTCAAATGCCATGACGGGCTGAAACTGGAGCGAGGAACCACTATATCCTCCAGCTCGAGGCATAATGGCCTCTCTATCCTCCTTCTCCTGGCTCCGCATACGCTCCATCCTCGGGGCAATCCCCAAAACCTTCTAAAATAGAGTAGCCGTCTCCAACTCCCGAGCCATGCTGAATATAAAACCATAACTGAGCCCCTTGATAAACCTGTGGACTTGCTCTTTGACTATAGAAACCAAAGCAGGTGCATGTTGGGACAACTCACGGAATCTGATGGCATACTCTAACAATACCATAGTCCCTTGATGTGGTTGCCAAAACTATGTGCGCTATGTATCCCTAAAGGGTCTGGTGAAAAAACTCCCTCAAAAACATATCTGAAAACTGAGTTTAAGTGAGTGGGGCCGCATCAGATGGCCTACCCTCCTCGTAAGCCTACCACCACCTGTATGCTTTCCCTGATATTTGAAATGAAGTAAAGGCAACTCCGCCCACCTCCACAATACTCATGGTATGGAGAATACAGTGGCACTTGTCTAGTTACTGATATGTGAAGCCCCCTGAGGCATCGACCTGGGAGTCTGAACCCGATATGCGAAGCCATTATCCTCATCTTTTCTAGACTCAAGTACCTCCTTCTTATGTCTGTTCGAGGATGAACGATTATTTTAGAGGTGCAGAATGTGACTACCCAAAGGGTTATCACTTGCTTTTAATTGAATTCAATGTCTCACAGGCCTTGAAAACCTCATTTATCATCACTAGATTTGCTTGCATAGTCCGAGCGCGTAGCCGGAAAGCTTAGATATAAAAATCTGTGAAAATGCTAAATTTTGATTATAAAATGAGTAAATGTCTCAATATTTTGGGTAAATAGACCCGGACCCGTGATATAACGGTCCCGGGAGGGTCCGTAGGAAAACATGGGATTTGGGCGTATGCCTAGAATCAAATTTCGAGGTTCCAAGCCCGAGAAATGAATTTTAAAGAAAATTATTTTCTGAAATTTGTTTAAGGAAATTTGAAAATAAATTTGATTAGAACATGGAGGTACCGATACCATATTTTGGTTCTGGCGCTAGGTATAGGTCATATATATGATTTAAGACATTTTTGTAAAATTTGGTTTAAAACGGAGTCGTTTGACATGATTCAAACCTAAATTGCTAAATTTGATACTTGATGAAGTTTGATGAAAGTTCTTAATTTTAAGGTTTCATTCGTTGTTATTGAGGATATTTTGGTGATTTTATCGCACAAATAATTTTGTATGATATTTTTGTGTTAGTAAGTGTGTTTTGTAAGGAGCCCCAAGGGCTCCGGTGTGTTTCGAATGTGATTCGGGAAGTATTAGACTTAACAAAAATTGCAGAAAATCTATAGGTGCCCAGGCCTGCTAGTCATCGCGATCGCGTAGTCACTCTTATGATCGCTTAAGGTAAATGGGGACATGGATGGAGTTTTCTATCGTGAACGTGAAGCCACAATCGCGAACGCGGAGCTCTGAGGGATTTGCTCATCGCGAACGCGACCTGTGTGACGCGAATGCGTACTGGAGGGGGCTGGGATTTTGGTCGTTTTTCTACGCGAACGCGAAGGTCAGGGGGTCAACCCTTTACGAATGCATGGAGGAACTCGCGATCGCATAAGTTCATTGCTGGCAGCCCTTCGCGATGGCGACAGTGTTCTCGCGAATGCGATAAACAATGTCGCATGTCACTTAAAACAGTAGCTAATATGGGATTTGTTCAAAAGTTCATAACTTCTTCATTTCAACTCCAAATTGGGTGATTTTTGAAAGAGTATTTCACCAAAAACTCATAGATATGTAATCTTAGACTCATTTTATTCAATTTCCATAACACCCATTAGATTTGGAGGCCTAAATCATATGAATGATGGTAGAAAATTAGAAATTTTGGTAAAGTTAGGGCTTTTTGATTAATTGTGATTTAGACCACGTTTTGGGGTCGAATACTGAAAATAATTATATGTTTGGGATTATGGGTGAATGGGTGATCTAATTTTGGTCCCAACCTCGTGTTTTTATCAAGCAAGACGGGGGTCAATTTTTGGGTTTTTGGGAAGAATGATTGAAAAGCTATAATTAGGCATTGGATTCGAATTGCTTGGTATTTATTGATGGTGTGAAGTCATTTATGTATAGATACAATTGATTTGTATCCCAATACAAGAGAAAGGTGGTAATTGAGAATTGAGTTGGCCATGGAAGTTCGACGTAAGTGTCTGGTCTAACCTTAGCTTGAGGGATTAGGAATTCAGTCCTATTTGCTATTTGATTCTTGTTGAGTACGAAGGTATATGCATGGTTACGAGTATATATACATTGATGTGGACAATGACCGTGAGTCTTTAATTGATACTTGTTGTATTCTTGAATGATATTATGGTTGCAATAGTGGGTGATGTTGGAAACACGTTCTCAAGGCTTTATACTAAAACGTGTGTTCTTATGCGTAGGTTTTGATGAATGACAAACAAGCGCAAATTGATATATGACGAAGTTCAAGTACAAGCGCACAATTGGTGGATAACGAGATTCAAGCACAAGACAAAGTTTTATAGTTTAAATGAGTCGTTCTTAATTGTGATCTTGATCCGACAACTTGACTCATGACATGGCTTCTCTCGTAAAACTATATTACAAAATCATGCATATTTAATTTAATGCTAAATGATTTTAAATCATGCATAATTTACATTAGTCAAAATGATTTTTAAACATGCCTCTTAAATCTGGACTAAGATAACCGATTATGTACTTATGATAATCGATTATGTTAAGCCAAGACTGCATGACAATCGATTGTGAACTAATGACAATCGATTGTGTTAAGGCAGTGAGCATCAGGTTTTTCAAACCTGCATGACAATCGATTGTGAACCTTATGACAATCGATTGTGATGAGGCAGTGTACATCAAAGTTTTTCAAAACTCAGAATGATCGATTGTGAAGCTAATGATAATCAATTGTGATGAGGCAGTGTCCATCAAAGTTTTTCAACGCTCAAAATAATCGATTGTGAAGTTAATGACAATTGATTGTGAAGAGACAGTGTCCATCAGATTTTTCAAAGTCACAAAATAATCGATTGTGAACATATGACAATCGATTGTGTTGAGGCAGTGTCTTCCAGAGTTTTTCAAAGTTATTAAATAATCGATTGTGAGTATATAACAATCGATTGTCAAGAGGCAGTGTCTAAAATAATTTTCAAAGTCTGATAAATAATCGATTGTTAACATTGCCTAATCGATTGTGAAGCTGACCGTTGTCGTAAAGTTTTCAAATACCGTCAGGTAATCGATTGTTGATTTTGTACAATCGATTGTTGAAATTAAAATCTGGATAGGATTTTTTGAACGTTGCTGAATAATCGATTATTGATTTTGTATAATCGATTGTTTTACGTAAAATCTGGAAATGATTTTTTGAACGTTGCTAATAATCGATTGTTGATCTTGGATAATCGATTGTTACGCGTAAAATCTGGGATTGATTTCTGGAACGATTGGCAAACAATCGATTGTGGCTTCTTGACAATCGATTGTCATTCAGTAAAATCAGCAACTCTTAATTGGCAATTAGGCAACGGTAATGCCAAGTTTTTCAACTATAAATACAGCTTCATTTCAGTGTTTTAAAAAAAATAACACACAACAACTGATCATACAATTGCTATAAGCTTGCATACTCTATTGCTAATCATTTTATATTCATTACATAAGTTTTGAGAGCCATATTCTTGTCCAAAGTTGTTGTGATCTTGAGCTTACTTCTTTTACTCATATCTACTCATTAAGGAGTGTATTGTTTGAGTGTTTAGTGTCTTGTACACTTGTAAGAGAATTGTGATTCTCTTGTTGTGAGGAACTTGTGTTTCCTTGGTTGAAGTCTTGGAGTGTTGTATCTCCGAGGAAAGGTGTTGAGGCTTGTGTCCTCAAGTTGTAAAGGTTTGTTGAGCACCCGTAAGCTTGACAAGTTAGTGGAAAATCTCGAGAGAGTCTCTCGGGGGCTGGACTAGCCACGGGTTGTGGTGAACCAGAATACTTCGGTGTGTTCTTTCATATTTATCGCACTTATTTATTTCCTGCAATTTTAAATTCCGCAAGTTTACGCTAATTTTTATTATAACGCTATTCACCCCCCTCTAGCGTTAAGCGTATTATCTAACAGGTGAATTCTTGATAATGAGTAAAGACATAGTCTATTTATGTGGGAGTTACATACAATTGAATAATGGTGACAACTGAGATGAGTAGGAGTTGAGTTGAGATTGGTTATAGTTGATTCTCCCTTGCTGGGACGTATATACTTGTACTGTTGAGTTCCCTTTCCGGGATAGAATAGTTTATTTTGATTCCTCGCCAGGACTGTTGTTATGATCATTGTAAGTTGTATATTTGGAACCGGTATATATATATACGGGGTTGTACATCGCAACAGATATTATATTGGATCGGGTTGCGCGCCTCAACAGTATTAAATGATAATGAATCGGGTTGTACGCCGCAACAGTAGTGTTATTGTGTTGTTGTAGATACTGCACTGTTTTTCATATATCTATTCAGTTTCTGCTAGGTTGATTTGTTCCCCGAAGCATGTACCTCCTTCCTTTTAAATTGTTTATTTCCTGTTTATTTTTCCGCTATATATTATATAATTGCACAGGTTTATCTGGAGTCTGGTCCTAGCCTCGTCACTACCTTGCCGGGGTTAGGCCAGACACTTATCAGCACATGTGGTCGGTTGTACTGATACTATACTCTGCATTCTGTGCAGATACTGGAGCAGCATTTGGTCAGCAGCAGTAGCTCGGGAGCCAGCCTTTAGTCCACCGAGACATCGAGGTAGCCCTGCAGGCGTCTACATGCCCGACGTCTCCTCTATCTTAGATTATGTTCTGTTATCTTATTTATTCGAGACAAACAATGTTATCTTTCCTTCAAACTGTTGTATATAGTACTCTTAGTATTTTGTGGATGTTGTGACACCCGGCTCTGGTTAGAGGCATGTGTTGGTCTTCAAGATATTTTGGTTTTATATTTATTTAATACTTCCACTAAATTTCATATTCCACTGCTATTTAAATATTTTTTCCTTGTTAATATAATTTGTAAGAAGATTTAAAACAAAAAATTTAATGATTTCTAAGTTCATGTCTAGCCTAGCTTCTACGAGTAGGCACTATCATGACTCCCAAGGGTGAGAATTCCGGATCGTAATAGTTCTATTATACTTAGTTGTACTTTCAAGTCACTTTATTTGTAAATTACTTATTTTAACCACTTCACTTTAAATAAACACATGTTTGTACCAATCTATGATAATTGACCCTTTTTATGAATAACACTTAACGTGATTAGTTTACATATAATTTTGCACAATTAGTTGTCTTCGTGTGAGATTCTCTCAAAGTCCAGCATATTTTATCAAATTGTATATCCATTAGATTTATGTGGATATAATTCATTGTGCTTGTCTATATTTCTCTTCTTTTTTTTTGTTGAGAAATTGGAATATTTTATTCATATAGACTATGTAACGTCCATTATAAGATCCAGAAGATCATTACAAAAGGATGAAAGGCCATATAAGGTATTTAGGTTGCCAAGTTTGGCAAGTTTCCTATAAGTACTTTCACAAATAAATTTATTTTTAGGAGAAAAACCCCTCATTCTCCTTCAGTATCCTGGACTCAACAAAATTAGGAATTACAACAAAACAAACTAAACCATAGTGCTTTAGTTATTTGGCTCCTTCATAGGCTAGCAGGTGAGCGATTTCATTTTTTCCTCTAAAGCTATGCTTGATCACCATCTCCTTGTCCTTCTAGGAGATCAAGTACCTGCATGATTGTAATTCTTGTCTATATTTATTAGCATGTTCCTTGTTGGCATGCACTTGTTAAAAATTCTTTTATCATTCATTACAAGACTACTTCAAACAAATATTCTTTCACATATTCCATTTTAAAGTTGTTAATAGTAAGTCAACTCTCATAGGCTTACTTTTGATTCATACCCCCATCAAAATATTTTAATTTGTCAAAATATAACCTTTTGTACTTTATTAGTTAAATGTAAACCTTCCTCAGAGATTCCACCTTCCTCACTTATTTTCTCTACTTTCTTGTGCATACTCAATTACATATTTTATTTCAAGTTTCATGCTTTATTGAGATTAAATATCATTCTTGTAAATCTTCCCTTATTTATTTGATTAAGTCCGCCAGAACCATATCTTGTGGATCTTGAGGGATATCTTCTTAGAGATAATTTGAACCATTACCTAGAATCTCAATGGTTTCGCAGATAATAATCAAAGTGTACATTCGTAGTGTAGTATAGGTGTCCTACTGTACCTTGAATACTATGTGGTAACTATAAACTCCAATAATCGTATAGAGTACTATAAGTTGTATGTTGTTTTGACTTGTGCAGACTAGGATGCAACAATCCATATTACACAAAAAGCATATACCAGAATACATGTATACGAACAATGGATATCAAATTAAATATTCATGGATCGATAAAGAGTAACATGCTAAGGTATATGCATATGCGGAGTGTGCTACCACATATTAGATTATATATGCCATAAAATAGAAATTATTATGTTAGAAGAAATTAACCTACACAAGATCTCTAGCATGATTCAAGAAGCTCATGAAGGGGTACAGACATATGAAATATGATAGCAAGAAGCATAATATCCAATATAAGGCATAACACAACCTAAGGACTACCTTGAACATGGATAACATCCGGTGCACACATATATGCCCATCCCCCTGCATGTGCGTCACCCTCGGCATGTAGCCATCATCAACAATTCAAGCAACTAGTGCCTCAAACTAAGGCAAGGCAAGATTTACCTCAAACAAGCCAAATCAATACTCTAAAAATACATTCCAGTGCAAAACAGCCTCCAAACGGCTCGAATCTAGCAAAAAAAATTCAATAGAGCCAATCAAAACTATAGGAATCAATTGCAAACAATAAGCTTCAATCTTTATTTAATTCCCAAAAAGTCAACAAAAGTCAACCCAGGCTCACACGGTTAAAACCCAAGTCAAGTGGTAGATCCCGACTACTCATAATCCCACGAGTCCAAATATGTGATTAAATTCCATAACCAAGTCCAAATCGATCTTCTAGTCCTCAATTTTACTCCCTTGAGTAATAGGAAAGCCCCCCAAATTTTCATGTTTTTAGGTGTATACATCCATGTAAATTCTTTAATAATACCAAAATTGAGTAGAAATCACTCACCTTACTGTCTTTGTATAAGAATATCCAAGCCAAAATTGCTTTTCCTAAGTTTAGGGTTAAAAAATATGAAGGATGGATAAAATTCAAAAATTCATTACATAAAAGCAGTGAACAAGGGTGCCCTTCGCGAATGCGGCACGTGCCTCGCGTTTGCGAAGTACAACTACTTATACCCCAAAAATACCTACTATATTCACGGAACCTTCCTCGTGAACACGATGCACATATTCTGCCTCTCTACGTGAATGCGGCAAAGCCTTCGCGAACGTGAAGGCCAAAACTCCAGCTCCCGGCTCCTTTTTGCGAACCCGAAGAAAAAACCTAAACAACACCAAAATAACTCTCTACAAATGTGATGCAGAGCCTGTGAATGCTATGAAGGACCTGACACTAGCAAAATTCTGAGACACCGGCAAAATTTTGCAACACCAAAAATGCTCATGGTAGTTCAAAACTCACTCTAGCCGCCCGAAACCCTGTCCAATTATACCAATAAGTCCATAAATACTACTCGAACTTATATAAAGCCTCCAAAAATATATGATAACATCACATCAACGAAATAAAGATCAAAATACAAGTTGAATTTCTCTTAAGTTCAAAAACTTCCAACTTCAAACCAAGCATCTATTCAAGCCTAACCAATCCATATTACAATCAAATTTTGCATACAACACTCAAATGACAAAATGAACCTATCTCAAATTCCATATCAATAATCCGAACCCAATATGATCAAAGCCAACTCCCGATCAAATATAGGAACTCTCCAAACCTTCAAATTTTCAACTTTCGGTAAATAAAGCCAAAATATCCTAGGAACCTCCAAACATCCGAACATATGCCTAAGTCCAAATTACTATATGAACCTACTAGAACCATCAAATCACCAATTCAGGCCATTTACATAAAATTCAAACCTAGATCAACTCTTACAATTTAAGCTTCTAACAAAGGAACTAAGTATTCCAATTCACTCCAAAACATCCCCGGAACAAAACCAATTATCCTCGCAAGTTTCAAAATTTCAAACAAGCATATGGAAAACATGGCTAAAACATACAAACCGACCATCCAGGCCGTTACAGCTAAATATTATGTGTTTGGGAGTGACGTATATGTGAGGTGACGAACGTATATGCATGCACCAAGGTTATACCATACTTGGGGGTAGATTCTAGGCATCTTCATGCCTTGTTTGATTCATGTTCTCTTGTAACATATTCTTTTATTCGTATGACTGCTTGAGCTTTCTTATTCATATTAGAGTTCATGTCTAGGTTTTGTATATTTTATCAGTACATGGTAGCTATTCATATGTTAGATTACACGTTGTATCTGTAGTCATATATCTGCGTGTTTATCTCTCTTGTTTATATGCGTTATATAGATACTATTATCTCTTTCTTATATGCATACATTCTTACATACGGTAATTCTATATTGAGTGAGTTGTGGCATGTGAGTTAATATGTGCGAGTTGAGATAACATGTAAATTATCCATGCAAGTTGAGATGATCATGGCACACGATTTGTCCGTATGTTGGGTGTGCTGGTAACATTCATGTTTCACGTGTGGATAAGGATACATGTCCCTAGCGTTATCCTCCAATGTTTCTCTTTTGGTGGCATATACGCGATTTGCATTGGGGGTATCATGTCACAGGGAGTGCCGATTGTTGTAATGTTCTTATCTTTATCATGCATAAGCATTCTAGACTCATATAGGAGTATTCATGCATATTATCTATAAATGCATATTCATGCATTTTACATATGTATGGGACTTGTTAACAAGTTGTTGGACATTTGGAGGATGTCAGATTGATGTAAGGTTTGCGTCTTTATCATGCATAGATATTCTACACTCGTGTAGAAACATTTTGAATTAATGATATTTGTTGTATATCTCATTTACATGCGAATTTGGTGCACATATATATATATATATATATATATATATATATATATATATATATATATATATATATATATTCGACCTTGTTATTTACCCCCAAAAAAGCATACTTAACATCTTCGTCTTTAACTGTGCACCTTATTATTGATATCTGCTATTTCTTGGGTGTTTTTATGTTATTGTATATGCTTATGAGTTGTACATGCTATGTAAAGTGAGTATCTTTTAACTAAAACCCCATCATTATTTCGTTGATATTGGTCTTGATACTTTTGAGTACATGACATCACTTGTACTCAAATTATACTTCTACATTTTGTGTGCATATTTTGGAGCTCAATTGCTATGGAGTTTGAGAGCGAGCGTTGCAGATATATCGTAGTTCCAGTTAATAGCTCCCATTTAATCATGGTAGCCTAGGATCTTGTATTTCTGTTTATGCATATTGAAATAGATGGTAATTTCTCATATCAACGTTGTATTTCTATTCTTAGTGCTTATGACTTATGACACCGATTCTTGTGGTAGTTTGTATTAATTTCGTGTTCTTGTTTCATTAAATTGATTCAATTTTCAGGCTTTTCTTTTCTAAGCCAATATTCATAGAGAATATAACCCCTCTTTCTTTCCAACGAAACGGTTCGCCGGAGCATTACGGCAGCGCCGCTAATGCCTCCAAACGCACTCCGTTTGCTCGTCTGCTTTACTTCCACGCTTTTAATTAACTGTTGTTTGCACTTTGCTAAGACTCTGCTCCAGTCCTTCGTCTTACCTACTTTGGTTTTATATTTGCTGTTGTTGTAATATTGTTTGAACAGATCTTGATACTATTTTATTATTATTCCCTTATTACATTATTAGTATTTTACAAACCATTCTTCCTCTAGATTGAAATCGATACTTACTTTATTATTGAACAGATCTTGGTATTAGTATATTAAGGAACTACTTTTACAAACCATAGCTGCTCTACAAGAACTATCTTCTTACTATTCTTGATTATTGTTCTTGTTCCTGTGCATCCGTCACTTCTCTCTCTACTTCTCTGTCTCGTCTTCTCTTTTGTTTGTTTTGTAGGTGCGAAACATATGCGTGCAAATATGTCCTCCCGATCTGTTGAGCGTGGCACTATTGAGCGGGAAACTCTTGAAGTTGTTAGAGACAAGTTAGGGCGCACGAACACTAACAAAGGAGAGCAACCTGGACGAGTGTCAGCAAAGGGCGATGGGAAGCAGTGCGTGAGCAACGACTACATCGAATACAAAAATCAATACAGGTTTGGTTCGCGGGAGTTGGTACCTCCCTTTCTACTGTTCCCCTTTGGTGAAAGCAAAACTGATGTTACCTTAGTTCATAATAGTTTCAATCACACGACTAGCGTACTTGGAGTCACATGTTTCCTTCTAGTTTGATTCGTTGTCCGTCGTGCACTAGCGAGTCTTTTTTAGATTTATCGTAGGTGTAGTGGATACAGTCTTCCGAGAGGTTATTCATAGGAGACGACTTTAATTGTCATATTGGTGTGTTGGCAGGTGCCTATAATGACGTGCATGGTGGCTTTGGTTTCAGGAAGCGGAACGGAGGGGGCACTTTGTTGTTGGACTCAAGGCATTCGATCTAGTGATTGCAAACTCAAGTTTTTCGAAGCAGGAAGAGCACTTGGTTATTTACCAAAGATCGGTGGCTAAGACTCAGATTGACTATATCCTTCTCAGAAAATGCGACAGAAGGTTGTGCGAGCATTGCAAAGTTATCCCAGGTGAAACCCTTACGACGCAACATAGGCTTTTGGTGATGGACATTGGAAACATGATAAGGAGGAAGAAAAGGTCAATACGAGGCCGCCTGAGGATTAGGTGGGGTGCCTTGACTAAGGATAAAGCTCAGGAATTGGAAGGAAGGTTAGCGACAATGGGAGCCTGGAGGAGTAGTGGGGACGCAAACACTATGTGGTCGACGACGGCGGATTGTATAAGGAGGGCAGCGAGAGAGGTGTTAGGGATATTTTCAGGTCACACAGGTGGACACAACGGAGACTGGTGGTGGAATTTAGTTGTCCAAGGTAAAGTGGAAGTGAAAAAGGCGGCTTACATGCGGTTAGGTGGGAGCACCGGCGAGGAAGAGGAGAGCGAACAGTGAGATGTATAAGGTAGCTAGAAAGGAGGCTAAGATGTCATTAATGGAGGCTAAGACGACATCTTTTGCTCGTCTGCATGAGGAACTAGGGAACAAAGGCGGGGAGAAAAAGTTATTTCGACTCGCTAAGGTGAGAGAGAGGATGGCTCGGGATCTAGACCAGGTGAGGTGCGATGACCAGATTAAGAGGAGATGTCAGACCTACTTTCATAAACTTCTAAATGAATAAGGGGATCAGGATATTGTACTAGGTGAATTGAGGAATGCCGACAACCCCCATGAATTAAGTTATTGTAGGAACATTGAGGTCGATGAGGCCATAGAGGCAATGTTTAAGATGAGAAGGGGCAGAGCCACTGGGCCAGATGAAATTCCGGTTGAACTTTGGAAGTGTGTGGGTAGAGCAGGCTTGGAATGGCTTTCTCGGTTGTTTCATGTTAAATTCAAGACTAATAGAATGCCTGAAGAATGGAGGTAGAGTATATTTATTCCTTTGTACAAGAACAAAGGCGATATCCAGAGCTGTAACAACTACAGTGGTATCAAATTATTGAGTCATACCATGAAAGTCTGGGAGAGAGTGGTAGAGATGAGAGTGCGAAGGACAGTATCTATTTCAGACAACCAATTCGTGTTCATGCCAGGGCAATCTATCACAGAAGCGATCCACCTTATTAGGAGGATGGTGGAACAATACATGGATAAGAAGAAGGATCTCCACATGGTGTTTATCGATCTAGAGAAAGCGTACGACATGGTTCTTAGGGAGGTCTTATGGAGCTGCTTAGAAGTTAAATGGGCCCCAATAGCCTATATTAAGGTAATTAAAGACATGCATGATGGAGCTAAGACCCATGTTAGCACAGTAGGAGGCGACTCCTAGCACTTTCCGATTGTTACGGGGTTGCACCAAGGGTCTGCTTTCAGTCCTTTCCTATTTGCCTTAGTGATAGATACCATAACACATCATATTCAAGGGGAGCTGCCATAGTGTATGGTATTTGCTGATGACATAGTCCTAATTGATGAGACACGATGCGGCGTCAACGAGAGGCTAGAGGTTTGGAGACATGCCCTTGAGTCTAAAGGTTTCAGGTTGAGCAGGACGAAGACAGAATACCTGGAGTGCAAATTTGGGGCCGAGCCAACGGAACGGGACTGGAAGTGAGGCTGGAATCTCAAGTCATCCATAAGAGGGGTAGTTTCAAGTACCTTGGGTTAGTTATATTAGGGGAGAGGGGAGATCGACGAAGATGTCACAAACCGTATAGGGGTGAAGTGGATAAAGTGGAGGTTAGCAACGGGAGTCTTGTGTGACAAGAAAGTTTCACCGTTACTAAAAGGTAAGTTTTATAGAGCAGTGGTTAGGCCTGCCATGTTGTATGAGACCGAGTGTTGGCCGGTTAAGAATTCACACATCTAGAAGATGAAAGTAGCAGAGATGAGGATGTTGAGGTGGATGTGAGGGCATACAAGGATGGATAAGATTAGAAATGAAGATATTCGAGAGAATGCGGGTGTGGACCCCGTGGAGGATAGGATGCGGGAAGTAAGACTCGGATGGTTTGGGCACATTCAGAGGAGGAGCACGGATGCACCGGTGAGAAGGTGTGAGCGTTTGGATGTGGTGGGCACGAGGAGAGGTAGAGGAAAACCTAAGAAGTATTGGGGAGAGGTGATCAAGCAGGACATGGTGCATTTTAGGATTACTGAGGACATGGCCCGTGACAGAGAACTGTGGAGGTCGAGCATTAGAGTTGTAGGTTAGGGAGAAGTTGGGGATATTTCTACAGTGCACTAGAGTAAGACTAGTTAGTTAGGAGTTAATCTTAGGATGCTACTGCTCAGCTACTGATGTGTGGATTTATCTGTTGGATATTAGTACATCTCCCTTCCTTTTCGTATTTACTCTATTTCCTATATTACTGCTATTTGTTATTTTATCATTATGTTATGTATTTTTAAGTTTTTTTAGTATGCGTTTATGAATAGTACTAAAATATTATTTTTATTGTTGTCTTGAGCTGAGAGTCTCCTGGAAACAGCCTCTCTGCCCCTCGGGGTAGGGGTAAGGTCTGTGTACATATTACTCTCCCCAGACCCCACTTGCGGGATCATATTGGGTTGTTGGTGTTGTTGTTGTTCACTAAATTATGAATTGAGTTTGATGTTAGTTGATTCACCTGCCAGGTTATGTTAAGTTCCATCACAACGTGGTGGGATTTTGGATACAGGTCGTAGTCGGGGTTTAGATCTTGTCGCAGTCCGATATCGATATCATATCGTGTATTGGAGGTCGAGTTAAGGTTCGATGGTCGGGGATGAGGGTCAGAATGAGGTCGAGGGTCATGCTCGTTAGTGAGGGTTAGGGTTATAAGTCAAGGTCAACTTAGGGTCAAGGATCGATGAGGCTGGTCGATGTGGTTGTGGGTGGAGTCGGGGTATGATTTCCAATCGAGGTGTGTAGTCTTGAGGTTATTGAAGGTTGTCGGGATGGTTAGGTGTATGTGAGTGTTGGGTGGTGGAAGTGAGGAGTTTTGAAGACAGGTTAGAGAGCTTCGTAAAATATTTTTCATAATTTTATAGGAGAAATTATTTTCCTCTAATTAAAATAATTTTTAAATTAAAATATTTTTTAAAATATTCAAATCAAACAAACATTAAAAAATTGAACTTTTTTTTAAAATACACACAACAACAACTAAGTGAGATTTCACATGTGAGATTTTGAAACACACCCTAAATTTGCGAATAATAGTGCCAAAATATAAAGAAGAAGAAAAAAGCTAGTATTATAGAATAAAAATCTGTGGAAAATGCTCGAACTGCACTATTTAAAACATGAGTGTGTGTCTGCAAGGACACGAGTTAGGCACATGTCCCGTCTCAATCACTATAAATACGCTCTTTGTACCCATCTTTCTTTTTTCTGTTATCTCTTTCCTGTTCTCCATATTATTACTGAACCAGAAGCTTACTATCTATTTTCAACCTTTTCTTCTCTGAAAATTCAGAGTCACAGAGCAGTAGAAAAAAATGGCTGCTGATGGGAGTAGTGAAAGAGCAGTGAGTCGAAAAGTGCTTCAGATCTCCGCTGGTGCTAGTCATTCCGTTGCTCTTCTATGTACGTTTAACATTTGCCCACACCTTTTCTTCTTCTACTTCTTTCTCTTTTTGAGTATAGATCATGAATGAAAGGAAATTAATGTAAAGGAAGGGGAATAACACGACCTACTGCATGTTATATCATAACATATAAGAGGCCTGATTAATGTGAAGTAGGTCTGTGGAAACATGTGTGTGTATGTGTTTCTGTAGATGAAATGTGAAAGCACAGACAAAGATGGGAAGAAAGAGGCATTTGAGGGGGCAGGGGAGGGGAGGGGGTAAAGGGTTAAGAAATTTGCATGGACAAAAATGCTCCACGTTGCCATGGGTAAAATGGTAATCTGGTCTCCCACCTTTGTCACATCTCTTATGGCCCTTCGTTTGATGTATGTACACGTACAACAATTTCTTTATTTTCCCCAGCCAAAGCGTCTTGGAAAATATTAAAGGCGTTGATCTTTATTTCATTTGTAATTTGTAGCTTTATGTAATTTCTAAACTAAAAGGCTGCAAGAATTTGTAAGATTAGATGAATCAATATATTGGGAAAACAGTTAAAGTTCTATTGGTGATATTTTTATTTTTGCTTATATCTTGAAAGTAAAATATCCGCATTAAATTCATATGATGCTTTGGGGGTGATAAATGGACAGACAAAAGAGAAAACGAAGAAGTGTCCCCCTAACTACATAGCTTAAATGGAATAGATTGAATATCTTATTTTTAAAATATCAAAGTAATCACAATATCCGGATTCCTACTCTGGGAGTTACTGTTTCTTTTTCTTATTCCGGTTTTATCTCGAATCTCTTGCCATACTTATTGGTCACATGAATGTTTTATCTTTTATGATGGAAACAAACATTTACATTTGAGTGGTGACATTTACTGTTATGCTTAGACGGTAGTACAAGTTACCGGATGGGCGTCAGGTACTTCATAAACTGAAGCTGCTAAGGTGGATTAATGAAAGGTTCTCGGAATAACATCCAGCCAAGTATAAGTGATTTATTTCTAAAGTTGCACTCTTTAGGGTCGTTTGGTACATGGGATAAGGATAAGTTTGGATTAACTTTATCCTATGTTTGGTTTAGGTATAGCTAATCTGGGAATAACTTTTACACTAAAATGGTAGGAGTAGTTATTCTATATAGAAGGTAGGATCACTAATCTCATGAGATATCCACCCTATGGGATATCCCACCATTGTACCAAATACCCCCTTTGATTTCTTTTAGCATTTGGCCCTTAGAAGCTTTTGACTGGACACTTTGGTCCTATTTAATTTTGTCTTAATTTTGTCTTTCCCAATTGAGTGCCAAGTTAGTTGTCCCAAAGAAGTTTTGTCAAAAATTAGCCGGAATGGCTCACACTCGCCGGAAAAGATATTGTAGCTCGCCAGAACCCTAGTTCTGGCAGGGTGGGACTTTTTGTCGGAGTGATTGACTGGGGTTGTCACCTGACTTTTCTGAAAAAGATGTAGTGTTGGTTTTTGCACAACACTTACTGATGAGGAGATAACGCAAATCAATCTTGAGTCGTAAACCAAAAAGACGTACGGTGACTCACTTTTCTGTTCAGATGGGGCTGGAATTTCTGGGCTCTGGTCGTACAAGGATTTCGAATTTGATGGTGGTAATGGTATATGCACAGTAGCACTGCAGTAGTGATGAACCCTGGAACAAGACGAAGTTGCTGGAAAATTGCACGGCGATGAGATCTTCCTTTTCGAATGTCGCTCGAATTATGCACAACGATAATTTTCTCACTGAAGTTTTGATACCATGTGAGAAATGCACGGGAGAAAAATCTATTATTAACAATGATACAATGAGCCTATATATAATACATCTTCTACTCCTACTACATATTGGATTAGGACATATTCTACTCCTATTAGATATGAGACTAGGAGGTATTCTTCTTCTACTACATATGGGATTAGGACTATTTACACATAACTATCTAACATGTTTTATTTTTAGTTTTGAGAAATCAAAATCTCAATTGCCCCCCAAATTTGTCGATGGACTCAGGTCAAATTATCCAAAGGTAGTTAACCGAATACGGGAGCTCCCATCCCGTGTCGAGACGGATACTGCAGTAAAAACGAAGAGTACGTGCAACTTAGGTGGATGGGATGTAGGAGGAGCAACTGTAGACTCAAAATTTTGTATAGTTAGTAGTGGTGCTGTGGAGGTAAATTCTTCATAAGTAGGTACAACTAAGACCTCAGATTATCAAGATGATCAAAAGAAGTAAAGTAAGGTTGAGACTCAAAAGATGTTACATCAACTGACATAAGATACCTATGAAGATAAGGTAAGTAGCAGCGATACCCCTTTTGAACCCGAGAATAACCAAGGAAGACACACTTAAAAGCACGAGCAACTAATTTTTCTTTTTCAGGAGCTAAGTTATGAACACAACCCGTATTTCCAAAAACATGAGGAGAAAGAGTATAAGGGTGACTTACGGAATAATATTGAATGTGGAATCTAATTCTGCATAAAAGATGAAGGCATCAAACTAATCAAGTAATAAGTTGTAAGAACTGCATCGCCCCAAAAACGCAGTGAAACATGGCACTAAATGAGAAATGTGCGAGTAGTTTCAATGAGAAACCTATTCTTTCTCTCTGCTAGCCCATTTTGCTGAGGATATACTGACAAGATATCTGATGGATAATTCCTTGAGAGGTCATAAACTGTTGAAACTGAAAAGATAAGTATTCTAAAGCATTATTACTATAACTACGAATAGAAACACCAAATTGATTTATGTTTCAGCACAAAAATTCTTGAATATAGAAAACAACTCAAAACGATCATTCATTAAGAAAATCCAAGTACATCTTGAGTAATTATCAACGAAACTAACAAATAACAAAATCACGCCATGTTCGGCCTCTATACTCTCCTATCAAGGGCCATGTTCTTAAGTCACCCCATGTCTTGCCTGATCACATCTCTCAATACTTCTTAGGCCGCCCTTTACCTCTTCTCCTACGTCCTACCTATCAGTGCCTACCGTTCACACTTTTTCGCTGGGGCATCTAGGTTTCTCCATCTGACATGCCGGAACTATCTAAGCCCCACTTCCGCATCTTATCCTTCATGGGGGCTGTAGTTTGATAGTTAAATAATAGCAAATAACCCTAATCACATATGTATTAGGAGTAGGTGTATATATATGGCTCATTATATCATTGTAATTATTAATCAATAATATTTTCTCCCGTGCATTCTCATATGGTATCAGCGCATGTGTAAGAAATCTATTGTTGTGCATCATTCCATCGACTTCCGGGAAGAAAGACCTAGTCACTGTGCAATTTTCCGGTGACCTAAGTGACTAATTGCGTCAAAGTCACTATTTACCAGTGTTGTGCAAAATCCAACACCACCACAAGGTTCCCAAGAGAGATCCGACCAACCCCAGAAAAATTCACCGGAAAATACTCATCTACGCGCCAGTCGGAGGTATGCTTCTGGCGGCGCGTCTATCACATGCGCCAGCGCGTGAGCCTTGTTCCAGCCAGATTTTGAAAAACTTCCAGTTGGATAGTCGGATCGCCTAGTAATTCACAGGTCCAGTTAATCATGTAGATATTTTTGAGGTGCTACCACTTCCTTCTTTTGAAGATTCAGTCCCTATCGCCCATTCATTTTCCTCCATAGCTCCACCACCTACGATTCCAGTTGCAGCTCCACCACCTATAGCTCCAGTGCCACCACTGAGTCCAGTGCCACCACCTAGTCCAGCTCCACCAACTATAGCTCAAGTGCTGACACTTAGTCCAATTCAACCTTATACAGCTCCACCACTCCCGACTTATCATCGTCGTCCGCGCCCAGCATCAGGCCCAGCTGATTCACGTCCTGCACCTGACCCTGCTAATACTGTGGACTTGTCTCCTCTTAATCAACCGATTGCACTACGAAAAGGTATAGGGTCCACACTTAATCCTAATCCTCATTATATCGGTTTAAGTTACGATCGTCTGTTATCATCGCATTGTGCATTTGTGTCATCTTTGTCCTCTATTTCCATCCCTAAGTCTACAGGCGAAGCACTGTCTCACCTCGGATGGTGACAGCCTATGATTGACGAGATGTCTGCTTTACATACGAGTGGTACTTGGGAGCTTGTTCCTCTTCCTTCGGGTAAATTGACTGTTGGGTGTCGTTGGGTGTATGTTTTCAAAGTTGGTCCAGATGAGCAGGTTGATCGACTTGAGGCTCGTCTTGTTGCCAAAGGGTACACTCAGATATTTGTACTCGATTACAGTGATACTTTCTCTCCTGTAGCTAAAATTGCATTAGTCCGCCCTTTTCTGTCCATGGCTGTTGTTCGCCATTGGCCTCTATATCAGTTGGATATTAAGAATGCTTTTCTTCACGGTGACCTTGAGGATGAGGTTTATATAGAGCAACCACCTGGTTTTGTTTCTCAGGGGAGTCTAGTGGCCTTGTATGTCGGTTGCGTCGGTCCCTCTATGGTCTAAAGCAGTCTCCTCGAGCGTGGTTTAGTAAGTTCAACACAATTATTCAGGAGTTGCATGACTCATAGTGAAGCTGATCACTCTGTATTTTAACGACGTTCTGCTTCAAATCTCTGTATTTATCTGTTCGTTTATGTTGGCGATATTCTTATTACCGGCAATGATCAGGATGGTATTAGTAAGTTGAAGCAGCATCTCTTTCAGCACTTTCTGCCTGAGGATCTGGGCAAATTAAAGTAGTTTCTTGGTATTGAGGTCGCTCAGTCTAGCTCAGGTATTATGATCTCACAACGGAAGTATGCCTTAGATATTCTTGAAGAGACATGAATGATAGGTTGTAGATCTGTTGACACTTCGATGGATCCAAATTCTAAACTTCTGCCAGGACGGGGGAGCCTCCTAGCGATCCTGCAAGATATAGACGTTGGTTGGTAAATTAAATTACCTCACAGTGACTTCACCTGACATTTCCTTTCCTGTGAGAGTTGTGAGTTAGTTTATGGATTCTTCCAGTGATAGTCATTCAGATGCAGTTGTCTGCATTCTTCGGCTAAGTTGCACGGACTCTTCAATTTTGGTGTCTTCCCCGTCCCGATATGATACTTGGACGGGTGCTGGAGCGGGAAACGTCCCGGATGCGGTCAACCGACTTCGGACACTTTGACCGGAGTCAATCGATAAATTTGGGAGAAAAATTGAGATTTTGATTTCTCAAAATCAAAAATTAAACAGATTTAAGTCATGAAAAATGGCATACCTTCAATGTTGTAGTATTTTTGTCTTATATTTGATGCTTTGTGTGTCGGAGAAACCAAAAAATCAAAGTGTCATGTTCTGATTTTGTACTTCATGTAGACCTAGCATGTAGTCTCAATATTTATAATATTTTTATAGCTGTATTTTTTATTATTTTGAATTTTCTTAGCCGTATCTCCGCACTTGTATCCATATCCAGATTCACACCCCCGAATCTCAAAATTTAGATTTTGTCGAACCCGATACTCGGAACCGTCCCCGTATCGGATACGCGCAGCCGAGTCCGAGCAACTTAGTTCTTCGGTATATAAAATCAGCTCCAAGCAAAGGCTTATTGTTTGAGGATCGAGGCCATGAGCAGATCGTTGGATACTCAGATGCTGATTGGGCAGGATCACCTTTTGATAGACGTTCTAGATCTGGATATTGTGTCTTAGTAGGCGAAAATTTGGTATCTTGGAAGAGCAAGAAACAGAATGTGGTTGACCGGTCTAGTGCAGAAGCATAATATCGAGCAATGACTATGGCGACATGTGAGCTAATTTAGATCAAACAGTTGCTAAGGAGTTGAAATTTGGTGTGATTAGTCAGATGAGACTTGTATGTGATAATCAAGTTGCTCTTCATATTGTGTCAAATCCAGTGTTCCATGAGAGAACTAAACACATCGAGATTGACTGTCACTTTGTTAGAGAAAAGATACTATTGGGAGATATTGCTACAAAATTTGTGAAGTCGAATAATCAGCTTGCTGATATTTCACTAAGTTCCTCACCGGTCCTCGTATTAGCTATATATATAACAAGCTCGGTGCATATGATTATATGCACCAGCTTGAGGTGAGTGTTAGTTTGATTGTTAAATAGTAGTAAATAACCCTAATCCCATATGTAGTAGGAGTAGGACATGTATTTTATATATATATATATATATATATATATATATATATATATATATATAGGGCTCATTTTATCATTGTAATTATTAATCAACAATATTTTCTCCCGTGCATTCTCACAGGGGCCACGCCTACTTTCCCTCGAATATCCTCATTCCTAATCTGATCCAACATAGTGTGCTCCCAAATCCATCGCAACATCCTCATTTTAGCTACTTTCATCTTCTGGATATAAGAATTATTAACTGACCAGCATTCTTCCCCATATAATATAGTCGGTCTAACCACCGCCGTGTAGAACTAACCTTTATGTTTTGATGGCCTTGTCACCATGACGCCAGATGCTAACCTCCATTTCACCCTGTCCCTATACAGTATATGACATCCTCGTTAATCTCCCCGCTCCCTTGGATAACTGACCCAAGATACTTGAAGCTCCTTCGCTTAGGGATGACTTGCGAATCAAGCCTCACATCTAATATCCGCTCCCCCGTCATGTCATTGAACTTCCACTCAAAGTTCTCCGTCTTAGTGCTAGTCAACTTGAAACCTTTAGACTCTAAGGTCTATATCCAAACCTCCAACTTCTCGTAGACATCGCTTTGCGTCTTATCAATCAGAACTATATCGTGAGCGAATAACATACTCCATGGTATCTCCCCTCGAATATGATGCGTCAGTGCATCCATCGCCAAAGAAAATAAGAACAGGCTAAGCGCAGATCCTTGATGTAACCCCGTTCCAACCAGAAAGTGTTCTGAGTCTCATCTCATTGTCCTCACCCGAGTCTTGGTTCCATCATACATGTTCTTAATCACTCTATTGTATGCTATAGAAACACCTCTAGCCTCCAAACATCTGCAAAGGACCTCCCTAGGGACCTTGTCGTGCGCTTTCTCTAGGTTAATAAACACCATATGCAAATCCTTCCTCATATCCCGGTAGTGTTCCACCAGCCTCCTAAAAAGATGGATGGCTTCCGTAGTCAAATGTCCCGGCATGATAGTGTTCAAAATAGCGTGAAGCGAGTAAAAGCGACAACCCCCATTTCACAAAAAGCGAGAAGCGAGAAACGAAGCGCCCGCTTTTTTGAAGTGAAGCGGAATTTAAAAAGAAAAATTTAAAATAAATATGGCATAGACAACACATGTAATTGTAAGCAAATGTTCAATACTTGAATTAAAAAACTAAATATTAGCATCAATGAAATATATAATTTGGCAGAATTCGAGCAGAAACGGGCAGAAGTTTTCTGGAAAAAATTCACCAGCATTTCGACGCTTTTTGGACGTTTAGAAAGAAAAAGAAAAAAAAAAGAAAAAGAAGAAGAATGAAAATAAAAACATACCTGTTGAAACTTGAAAGCTGTTGTTGACTTGTTGTAATGTTGAAGAAGAACCCTAGTTTGCTTGAACAAATCGTTGTTTCATGTGAGGAAGAAATCGTTGGTTTTTTAAGGAAGAAAGGGCTTGTTTAAAACCATAGGTTGCTGCTAAAGAATGACTAAAACAGAGACTCACTCGATTTTGGATCTTTTAATTGAAAAACACACTTTTGGGCTTTTATTTCAAAAAACGATCGCTTCTTCCACTTTTTCCAGTTTTCCCGCTTCTCGCTTTTGGTACAGAAGCGACCACTTTCCTGTACCTGAGTCGCTTTTGGTACATGTAGCGACATACCCGGCGCCTCGGTTCGCTTCTCGCTTAAAGCGAGAAAGCGGTCGCTTTTTTGAACACTGCGGCATGAAACCGAACTGGTTCTCGAAAATAAACACAGTCCTCCTTACCCTTCCTTCCACCACCCTTTCCTAAACTTTCATAGTGTGAATAAGCAACTTGATACCCCCATAATTATTATAATTTTCCATATCACCTTTATTTTTGTACAACGGAAACATCATCCTCCACCTCTACTTCTCAGACATCTTCTTCGTCCTATAAATAACATTAAATAGCCCAATCAGCCACTCCAAGCCAGCTCTACCCGTATACCTCCAGAACTCAACCGAGATCTCATATCGCCTGGTCGCTCTACACATGCTCATCTTATGCACAGTCGCCGCGACCTCAAAACTAAAGCGCCTATAATACCTAAAATCACAACGACTCTCGGAGTGCTCCAAATCGCCCAGCACAAGGTTCCTATCCGCCCCCTCTTCATTCAGGAGTTCATGGAAGTAAGTTCGCCACCTTCACTTGATTTGTGCCTCTTCCATTATAACTCTGCCCTCCTCGTCTTTGATGCACCTCACTTGGTCTAGATCACGAGCTTTCCCCTCTCTCACCTTAACCAGCTGAAACAACTTTATGTCCCCGTCTTTATCCCTTAGTTCTTCATACAAACGAGCAAACTTAGCAGTCTTAGCCTTCGTGACTGTCAGCTTCGCCTTCTTCTTAGCCTTATACTCTTCTCTGACGATCCTCTTTTCCTCCTCGTCAGTGCTCTCTATTAGCTTCAAATATGCCGCTTTCCTAACTTCTACTTTCCTTAAGGCCTTCTCATTCCACCACCAGTTTTTTTTGTGGCCGCCGGCGTAATCTTTTGAGACCCCTAACACCTCTCTCGCAGCCTCCCTAATGTAGTCCACTGTCCACTGTCCTCATCCACATACCACTCGCGTCCTCGCTACTCCTCCAAGCCCCAACATCCGACAACTTCTCTTGTTGAGCCTTGTCTTTAGTCAAAGCTCCCCACTTGATCTTCGATCTACCCCACCCAACCCTCTTCTTCCTCCTCATCACGATGTCTAAGTTCATCACTAGAAGCCTATGTTAGGTTGCGAGGTTCTCAATCGAGTATATCCTTGTAATCAATGCACATACCTTTATCACACCTCCTAAGAAAGGAAATAATCAATTTGGGTCTTGACCGCCGTGCTCGCGAAGGTAACCAAGTACCCAAAAACTGGTCATTATAACCAAACAACGTTTTCAAAATTGTTTTGAAAAAAAGTGAAAAAATATTATAGACAAACGGGAGCTTAAAATCAGGTAAAATGCAATTATCAAACTTTTTTCAAAGCTTCTTGTTTATAACTCTAGTGAACATTAAAATATTTTTCCTACATCCATTTGTGAAAGTACTCCTAATGGGTTAACGACTGTATCAATAGATCTTCCATCTTGTGAATAAGGTATACAACAACAGCAACAACTACCCAGTATAGTCCCACAAAGTGAGGTCTGGGGAGGGTAATATGTAGACGGGCCTTACCCCTACCCGAAAGGGCAGAGAGACTGGTTCCAATATACCTTGTGAATAAGGTATATCTTTCTATTTTTAATTAAGGAAAAGAGTAAATGTGTAATAAGGCATATCTTGTCTATGCACAATTTGGAAAATGTGACCTTTGCTTCATAAATGTGGAGCATGAACGCGAAACCTTTTGCTTTTCCTTTCCCTCTCTCTCAGTTGAGCTAGTTTAAATTTTTTTCTCCTCTTTTCATGTCACTATCTTCCTGTAAAGTCCATCTAGGCTTTCCCCTCGACCTTTACTAATAGCCTTCTTAACTTCCCTTTGATACCTTTAAGTCTTGCCCTTTTCCAATTGAGTCCTGAGTTAGTTAATTTCGTCGTTTGGATAACAGTGAAGTACAGATTATTGGGAATTGTCAGGAGCATTGCTGCCTTATATTGTACTGGAATTGCCAAGCATGGTTAATGAGAATGGAACCCTAGTTCTGCTCTTTCTTTCTTCTTCCTCTCTCTTTGTTCTCCTTTCATTTCTCATATGGCTACGATATTGTGTGTTGAATTTGTGTAGTTCCACAACTTGAACCTTCACCCGTTCTGGCTACCTTTCATATACTGTAAACTTAGTTCATCCCTCTTTGTACTTTCTGTTAGGTATGTTACGTTGCCAAGGCCCCAGTAAAGACTGGAAGCACTGTTAATGACGTGTCTAGTGCTGGCCCTAGGGTTAATCTCTTTTTGATAACCAGGTTTCCTCGTTCTCTTTAATAATTATTCAACCGATGAGACTTGTTATAATATGTTTTAGGGTCTATGATAAGCATTAATTGGTTACAGCATAAAAATGGTATCTAACCTGCTATTGTAGGTTAAACTACTGTAATAGTGTGAAAAATCTTTACACTGTATGTGTATGTAACTTAATTTCTTAGAAAAATGATCTTAAAAGTTGTACTTGGATTTTGTATTTGCGGGAAACTCCTTGCCGAGGGCCTGTGCACCCCCGTGATTAGTCGGGGCTCGAAAAGACTCGGACACCCGGTACAAATAAAAAAAAAAGTTGTACTTGGATGACTTGGTGCTTGACTGCAACTGTTCGCTTCAGATAGCTTCTTTTGGAGCACTGTGTAACCCATGCTTAATTAAGTTAGATCGACTCAAACTGGATTGCAAACATGTCTATTTGACTTTGAGCTGGTCCAAAATGTTGTTCAAACAACTCGCATAATCAATTATTAAGTATTGTTGCATGATACTTTATATGGAAAGTTGAACTTGGAGTATGCAATACTGAACAAGAGAAGAGCTTGATCCAGTATTTCAACTGTCAACTCAACTATTAAGCTTTTTGTCGTGATGGATAGTTGATGTAATTCATGTAATTGCAGCTGCAAATGTTGTTGTCTCATGGGGAAGGGGAGAGGATGGACAACTCGGCCTTGGGGATGCTGAAGATCGATTTTCTCCAACTCAGGTGAGTGCATTGGATGAGCAGCAAATAGTATCTGTCACTTGTGGAGCTGATCATGCAACTGCTTACTCTGAGGCCCTCAAGCAAGTCTATAGCTGGGGATGGTAGGTTTTCATTCCGTCAAATACTTCTAATTAAAACATTATTCTATTCAGAATCTTTGTTAAAGTTATGATAACTGGTAAGTTCTTGATATTAGCTAGTATTAAACATGAGTGTTATATCAGGAATTTGGCTGTTAGTAAACCTGAGAATTCCTGATACTTTTGTGGTTTGTATATTAATAGATCTTATCTTAGCCTAGTCCCTTTTCTGAACTGCCCAAAACCTGTGTATATGCAACTTGAGGAAGCAATTCGTGAAGCTACCTCTTCCACATATTGCAATTTTATTTTGAGCATGACGAAGAATGGAACGTAGAGGTGAGATCCTAAATTTGCTTAATGTAGTTCGAACATAAAAGTTGGCCAATAATGTGATAAAAATATCTAATCTCTTGGAAACAAAGCGAACATAAAAGAGATTATAACAGCGCGAAGAGGCAAATACAAATGCTGATGAATTGGGAGCTTGATTAAACATCCAGTTAAAATGTTACAACATGCAGCAACTATTAACTAACAATAGAATGATGTAGGAAGCAAAGAGTGGTAGATGCTGGTATTAGACCTCTGACTTTGAGAGTGCTGCTTTAATTGAGTTGACTTTGAAGTCTTTCACTGTTTTATAGCTTCTCAATATCTTTTGTTCTTATAGATTCGAAATGAGTTATTATCTTTTCAGTCACGTTATACCTTGGTTAACATACATTTTTTTGTGTTTTGTAAACTAATTTTTGTTAATAGAAAACCGCATTGTACAAGCATGCACCTGGAAAAACACAGTTCACTTCTTAATGCTTTACCTGTTCAATTTTTCATGAAATAATTTCATTAAGGATATGCTTTTCCCATCTTTGCTTGAGTTTCTATCATTCTTGGCATTCCTCGTGTTCTTGTAGTCTCAAGAATTAAGTCTTGTTCTATTCATCAGAAAAAGAAAGCTGAATACATACGCGATCTCTTAAACTGGCCCAATCGTTTCATTTAGACACTTTAACTAAGCCTTGTTCCTATTGAGCACCTGAATCGTGGCTAAGTACATCTATTAGACACAATTTTCACAATCTGCGAAACAATATAAGCGTGTGTTGTTAAACGCTTCGTATGTGGCCAAAAAAGCAAATCAAAATGTGACAAGTGGAAAATCTTTAAAGAAATTTCTTTTCGAAAACTCTTCTTCTTCCACCCATTCTTAATTACTGCCATGGTTGGCCAACAGAGCTCCTCATTAAAACCACCCTCACATTCCCTAAAAAATAAAGAAAGAACTATTACTAAAGCCTCTATTCCTTCCTCTAAAAAATCATTCACAGCCACCATAAATTCCTTACAGCTTCTCCATTACACTCCTGCACTTTTCACAGCAAAAGCCGTGAACAATATCCAACACCATCTTATTCTATCCAGTTCACTACCATTGCTCACAATCTATCTCCATTTCATCTCCACCTAGAATCATGCTATCATCATGCTCTTGTTAACCATCATCCTCGACGACCACAAACCCACCATCAGAATGGCCACCGTTTTTAACCTTCATTTCTACGTAACATTAATAATTAAGTATTCGGCGACACCAACCTTCATTTCACTCTATTTTAAGTT
Source organism: Nicotiana benthamiana (assembly GCA_034376525.1). Classification (NCBI taxonomy): domain Eukaryota; kingdom Viridiplantae; phylum Streptophyta; class Magnoliopsida; order Solanales; family Solanaceae; genus Nicotiana; species Nicotiana benthamiana. Next base: position 52,250,005 of record CM067338.1, on the reverse strand, counting down.
TTTTCCAATAGCTTGTGGCGGTAGGAATGGTGGTGATAATGGAGTTTGGGTTTTCAATGCCAGCATTTGGATGGAGATACAGTAGACGATGGTTATCATGGAGGTGGGACAGCAGTATTAAGGCGAAGGAGCCTAGTGGCAGCATGAAGTTTATAAAATCGAAACAATGGAGGTGCTATAGTGGGGGTACGGCGTCTTTGGTAGTGAATTCCTGGGGTTCGGGTGAATTTGATATCGTGAGTGTCGTCTCTGTGTTTGTTTGTGCCTAGTGTATTCCGATGAAAACTGTGTGCATTTTTTTTGTATGTGTGTGTAATCTGTATTGAGTGGTAAAAGAGAGAAAAGGTAGAAGCGGAGGTGGTGCTGGCTGGTATGGCAGAGGAGGTGGTGGTCGGAGAGAGAATGGGAAGAAATGAGAAAAAATTCTTTTTTTCTTTCAAAAGTTATGCCTTTCATGCGCCTTAAATGAGTGTATTGCACACACTGTGCCATGTAAACACCGTGTGTCTAATTAACACACTTTATTTTCACTTCTGGTGTTCAATAGGAACAAGTCTTAGTTTATGTGTCTAAACAAAATTAAAAAAGCGGACAAATTTAAGGGGTCACATATGTATCCAGCCAAAAAAGAATTTAGATTATTGTTCTTTGATTGTAAAATTTCACTGGTCACCCTTAGTTGTGATTGATACTCCCATCCATCCCAATTTATGTGATACAACTTCCTTGTTTTGATATTCAAATAGACCACTTCCACATCTTGATCAAATGATGATTCAAGCTTTTTAAAAATAAATTCGATACTCATAAAGTACTTGAAATTGTATGTGCATTGGCTGGTGGTGACAATTTATTCGAAGAACGGTATGGTCAAGAAATGAAGCCTTTTTTTTTTGGGTTCAAAATTCAACATCTCTAATTTCCTGTAGTCCTCACTTTTTTCAGCCATCTTATCCAATATATGTAGGTTCGTTATGAGTGTTTTCCCTATGTAAATTGAGTCTTATCATTGAACTTGCTTTTAGTTTCCCATGATCAGTGCAATCTTAGCAACTCCCCATGGTCTTCACTGAGACAAATGGGAGTATTCTGCTTAGATTTTACCATAATACGTGGATTGAATCCTACCAAGAATAATTTCTGCGATGAAAGAACATGAAGAACATTAACTTTCTATGCAGCATGTACTTTTAATGATTGTGTCAGCATGCATTTGGATCAAATCAGCAGGCGTTGTTTCTATTTCATTTGGTAGGGGTGATTTTGGGAGATTGGGTCATGGAAACTTCAGTGACTTGTTCGCTCCTCAACCAATAAAAGCACTGCATGGTATATGCATTAAGCAGATTGCATGTGGGGACAGCCATTGTCTTGCTGTGACAATGGAAGGCGAAGTGCAGAGGTTGGTTGCTGCTACTCTTGAGCTGTTGTTTTGGTGGATCAGTAAACCTTATGCTCATTTCTCTTCTTTTTCTTTTGATAAATATGTTTGTTTGATAAACATGGTTGCTCTGATGGTAAGCAACCCCCACTTCCAACCGAGAGGTTGTGAGTTCGAGTTTCCCCAAGAGCAAGGTGGGAAGTTCTTGGAGGGAAGGATGCCGGGGGTCTATTTGGAAACAGCCTCTCTACCCAAGGGTAGGGGTAAGGTCTGCGTACACACTACCCTCCCCAAACCCCACTAAGTGGGATTATACTGGGTTGTTGTTGTTGTTGTTGTCTCCTTAACCAGTGTTGCTATGACATTTGTCCTATCTAAATTAGGTGCATCTGTAATTTTACCACGTTCATCAATCTTCTATCAATATTTATCTCTTAAGACTTCTGGTCTCATTTCTCTATTCATCTTTTTTCTTAAAGTAAATTGGCAGTTCATCAGTCTTACTATTTTCGAACATTACTTCCGCAAACTTGAGGTGATCTTTTGTTCTAAAATTCTGTGGCTCTCGTCTGTCACTTTTTGCTAGTTTGAGTTCAAAAAAAAATAAAATAATTGCCTGCTATGATTTGGCCATTTCCAGAATGAAAATGAAGGTGTTTAAGTTTTTCTTGATGGCAATATTTGGATGCTTAGAAACCACATTGTATAAAAGTTAGTACAGAAAGAATCCAACATATAGCAGCCACAAATTTCCTACTTAAAGATTTGAATATAGATTTGAAGCATGAAAAGTGAAACATGACACTGAAGTTTTGGTAGGACATGAAACCTTCTTATTTGATGAATATAACAAGAACAACAACAACAACAACAACAACTACCCCGTATATTCCCACCAGGTGGGGTCTGGGGAAGAATATAACAAGAACCACTATCCAAAATGGTAGGGTTCTCAATAAACTATCAACTACCAAAAGAGAAAGTTTGAAGTCTTTTTGACATATTATGTTTATTTAGAAAGATGGAAAGAATACAATTCCGTCTTCCCCAATAAAGTAACTTATTTATTTCCTTTCGTCTCCACTTTCTGCTCAAACCAAATAAAGGACAAAAAGCACTTCCTACCACAATCTTTTATATTATGTAATTTTTATATTATCATCCTGTCTCTTTTTCTGACTAGTAGGATCACATTTTAAGTTTTCCCTAAATATAAAATATAGAAATCTGGTTTGCATACTTGGAATCGCTTTCTTGATATAAGATTTTATTATTTCTAAAGCTGCTTCTTTTTCATCTGACAAATTGAATCCAACTATTAATACTGTTATCAATCCAATTTTAGTTGGGGGAGAAATCAAAATGGCCAACTGGGCCTTGGCACCACAGAGGACTCTCTTGTGCCTCAAAAGATTGAAGCTTTCAAGGTATTGCTTCCTAATTGTTTATTACGTTTTATGTAGTTATTATCTTGTTCTTTCACAAACTCTTCTGTGACATTCCTGGTGACTTATCAAAATGATGGTGTAAAGGATCCTTACTCTCAAGGCTTCACTTAGCTTATATGTTTGAATTCCAATAAATTAATAGCTTTATTCATATAGTGGTGATAAACTTCAAATTGATCATATAATGAGAAAATATTCTCTGAAATTACTCGGTTATGAGTGCGTCATTTGGAATACTTGTGATGTAAGAACCTTTGTTGCTTCCATTTTGCAAAGATATGTAAGTATTCGAGCCGAAACCTGGTGTAGAAGATATGCATCTGCTTTATCCAAGGGTGGACAATAATTGATTTTGTAATTGAATTTTTTGGTTTTTTTGAAAGGTTATCCATGAAACTTTCTCGATTACTTGATAAGAATTTGAATTTCTTTGGTTATGCATCATATTTGATTTGGTGTCGCAATATCTGAAATTTACCTGACTACAACACGCTTTTGCAGGGAATACCTGTAAAAATGGTTGCTGCTGGTGCCGAACATACAGCTGCTGTTACAGAAGATGGTGAACTTTATGGTTGGGGTTGGGGTCGATATGGTAATCTGGGGTTAGGTGACCGAAATGATCGCTTGGTTCCAGTAAAAGTTTCAGCTACTGTGGTAGGCATCTCGTGTGGAATTCTGTTGATTACTATCAGTCTATTTTTTAATTACTGCAACCACATCGTACAACTGGGTTTAAAACATTGTTTTGTGGTATGGAATCATTTTTATAATGTGTATCTGTTATTGCTCAAAAAGATGTATTGCTGACAAGCAATACAAAGTTTAATATTTGTTTTCAATTTTCTTTTCGTGTCAGAAGTGTTTAATCTGCAGATTTATAAGTTCGTCTGGATTGGGGGAAACTGGGGAAAAGGTAAAAAACGAATATCCGCAGAAATCATTCGGAGAGAATCATTTGGAACGTATATTGAGCGTGTCAAATGGTTAGGTTTTTTGTATTCACTTTGAGTTATGCCTTGGGCTTCAAACAAAAGGATTATAATAGAGAAACATAGTGCCCTGAAATGTTTACCTTGAGTCTGTAATCTGTATATGTGATTTTGTTTGCATGAAGGCTGTAAATATTTTGTATTCTACATAGCTAATTCCAAGCAGACTCTACTAAGGACGTTGAGAGACTTACTTCTTTGGACGAATGACATTGTGGTGATTTCGTGTAATATTTTGAACCTGAAGAACTAATTTGGATCGTTAAGTTGTTGAAGTTATTGGTTTGTTCATCTTCTTGTATCTATTGAAAGAAGTGCACCGATTAGCAGTAAGGTAAATTTCGGGTTTCTTCTTCCATTTATCAATTTGTGTTTTCTTTTTCACCTAGTTATTTGGCAATAGTCGACCCATCTCCTTGGTTTCACCTTGTTGAGATAGTACGTTTAATTTTTGGGAATCATGGGTTATTTAAGTGAAATTCAAGGAATAACTTGTATTTCACAATCTCCGGAGTACATGTATATATACAATTACAAGAGGCTCTATCAAAGGTAAGTAAATATCCTCAATTACAAGAAGCTCTATCAAAGGTAAGTAAATATCCTACACATCTCTCATATGGTTTAGCTAGCTATACAAGGCAAGAGAATATCTTTACACAATTCTATAATATTCTGTAACATTCCTCCTCAAGCTAGAGAATAGATATTGACCATGCCCACCTTGTTGCATAGATAATCAACTCGAGCTCCATTCAACGCCTTTGTGAATAAATCAACTAACTGCTCTCTTGTCTTCACGTAGCTAGTGGAAATCGAGTTCTCCTCAGTCCTCTCACGAATAAAATGATAGTCCACCTCAATGTGCTTGGTTCTTCAGCTTGATTATCAAACCAAAGTTTTACTGATGTAAATAATTCAACCCAACTTCATTTAAAAGATGATGTATCCACATAATCTCACATGTGGATAGTGTCCTAGCTCCTCGGATTCGTTGCTAGATCGAGATATAACATTTTGTTTCTCACTTCTCCATGATACTGAATTTCCACCTATAAAAACACAGTATCTTGTAGTAGATCCTCTATAAATCTTAGATCCATCCCAATCAGCATCCACAAAGCACTCAATACGAGTATGCCTATGGTTGTTATATAATATGTCAAGTCCATGGGCTCCTTTTAAGTAACACGGAATTTGTTCCAAAGTAGTCCAATGATTGACTATTGGTGCTGTTAGAATATGTAATAGTAGAACCCTAATCCAATGTGTATTAGGAGTAGCCTAATCCAATGTTTATTAGGAGTATGATAGGTTATGTGTATATATATAGGGCTCATCGTATCATGTTTAATATCAATTAGATGTTTCTCCCGTGCTTTCTCACATGGTATTAGAGCTTTGGTGAGATAATTATCGTTGTGTGTCATTCCAACGACATCCGGGAAGAAATAACTCAGTCACCGTGCAATTTTCCGGTGACCTAAGTGACTAATTGCGTCAAAGTCACTAATTATCAGTGTTGTGCAAAAACCAACACCACCACAAGGTTCCCAAGAGAGATCCGACCAAACCCCAGCAAAACCCACCGGAAAACTGCCCTTCACGCGCCGGTGCGTGAGCACTGTTCCGGTGAGATTTTGACGAAGGTCCTTCAGGGCAGTTGGATCGCCCTCAAATTCCGAGCCTACCCATATTTTTACTTTTCAATTCTGACCACTTTGAAGTTTTTCCGGCATCTACAGTGATTTTTTCCGGCATCTACAGTAATTTTCCGGCAAAAACAGTATTTCCTTCATCTGTTTCAGCAAGTTTTCAACGATGTCTTTGGGACTCGATGCTTTCTGGTCTAGAAACCCGGGTTCGATGTTAACTACATATGTAACAAGCTCGGTACATATGATTTATATGCACCAGCTTGAGGAGGAGTGTTAGAATATGTAATAGTAGAACCCCAATCCAATGTATATTAGGAGTAGCCTAATCCAATGTTTATTAGGAGTAGGATAGGTTATGTGTATATATATAGGGCTCATTGTATCATGTTTAATATCAATTAGATGTTTCTCCCGTGCTTTCTCACAGGTGCGGACATGAACAGGCTAATAATACGTACTGCGAAAGCAATATCCGGTCGAGTTACGATGAGATAGTTTAATTTTCCAGCTATTCTTCTGTATCTCTCTGGATCGTCAAAGGGATCACCATCATCTTTTGTTAGCTGCACATTAGGAACCATTGGAGAACTACAAGGCTTGGCTGCCAACTTTCCAGTTTCCTCAAGCAAGTCAAGGATATACTTTCTTTGGGACAAAAATATTCCCTTCCTGCTTCTAGATACTTCTACTCCCAAAAAGTATTTCAATTGTCCCAAGTTTTTTAGGGCTTAATGAGCTTCGATGATGTTTTGCAAAATAACAAGACTCACAATCTATTAAAGGTACATTCTGAAACCGAGGACATAACTTCTTCAAAAACAGGTAGAGAAGGATGTCCCAACCGACAATGTGCTTCAAATGGAGAGACAACACTCTAGCAAACAACTGACCGAGACACCTATTTGTCAAAAATGTAGAGACCCTCAGAAACATGTGCTTTACCAATATTTTGCTTCGTCATAAGATCCTGAAAAACACAATGATGAGGAAAAACTAGATAAAGCAATGTAGGTCTTTGGTGAGTTTACTCACGGAGATCAAATTAAAGGCAAGGCTAGGTAGACTTAGCACAAAGGACAAGGTAATAGATGAAGTGGGTTTAACTGTCCCAGATCCCTCAATAGTATAGGTTGACTCATCGGTTATATAAACAACAACAACAACAACTACCCAGTATATTCCCACCAGGTGGGGTCTGGGGAGGGTAATATGTAGACGAGCCTTACCCCTGCCCGAAAGGGCAGAAAGGCTGTTTCCAATCGACCCTCGGCGTATAGGATAAAAAAGGGAAAGCTGCATTAAGAAAAACAAAGGTAAAATTAGAGACACAAGCAAGACAAAACAAAATAATAAAGCATAAGTACTCCCGCAAAAATAACGTAAATAATTATGAAAGCATAAGCAACATAAATACAGTCGCATGCAATAATAACAAGCAGTAACTACCATACTAAAACACTAATCACCTATGAGCCCCTAGCCTACAATCTTGATTCTAGACCTCCAGACTCCCCTCTCAAGGGTCATGTCCTCGGTAACCTGCATTCTGGTCATGTCCTGCCTAATCACCTCTCCCCAATGCTTCTTAGGCCTCCCTCTCCCTCGCCGACCACCAACAATCTCCAGCCGCTCGCAGCTCCTCACCGGGGCATCGGGGCCCCTCCTCCGAACATGCCCGAACCACCTCAGCCTCGCTTCCCGCATCTTCTCGTCCACCGGGGCCACCCTTACCTTCTGACGAATAACTTCATTCTTGATCTTATCCAGCCTGGTGTGCATCCACCTAAGCATCCTCATCTCCGCAACCTTCATTCACTGAACATGCGAGTTCTTCACGGGCCAGCACTCCGCCCCATACAACATCGCAGGTCTAACCACGGCTCTGTAGAATTTCCCCTTGAGTTTATGTGGAATTTTCTTGTCACACAGGACCCCTGAAGCGAGCCTCCACTTAGACCACCCCGCTCCTATCCGATGGGTGACGTCCCCGTCAATCTCTCCGTCCCCCTGGATCACAGACCCAAGATATCTCACACTGTCCCTCTTGGCGATGGCCTGAGAACCAAGCATCACTTCCCTGCCTACCCCACTCGGCTCATCGCCAAACTTGCACTCCAGATATTCTGTTTTAGATCTGCTTATTTTGAAACCCTTAGACTCAAGGGTCTGTCTCCATATCTCTAACTTTCCACTAACACTGGCCCTCGTCTCGTGTATCAATATTATATCATCAGCAAAGAGCATACACCAAGGCACATCCCCTTGGATATGTCGTGTTAGAGCATCCATCACTAAGGCGAACAACAGGGGGCTCAGCGCCGATCCTTGATGGAGCCCCATTACCACAGGAAAATGGTCTGATTCGCCCCCCACCGTCCTAACCCTAGTCTTAGCTCCATTGTACATGTCCTTGATTACTCTGATATAGGCTTCTGGCACACTCTTCGCCTCCAAGCACCTCCATAGCACCGCCCTCGGGACCTTGTCATACGCCTTCTCCAAGTCGATAAGCACCATATGAAGGTCCTTCTTCTTATCTCTGAATTGTTCCGCCATCCGCCTGACTAGGTGAATCGCCTCTGTGGTGGAGCGTCCCGGCATGAAACCGAACTGGTTCCCCGATATAGTTGTCGCCTCCCTCACCCGCGCCTCAATCACCCTCTCCCAAACCTTCATCGTGTGGCTTATTAATTTGATGCCCCTGTAATTGTTGCAGCACTGGATGTCCCCTTTGTTCTTGTACAGGGGCACCACTGTACTCCACCTCCACTCATCCGGCATCCTTTTAGTCCTCAAAATCGCATTGAACAGCCTAGTGAGCCACTCCCCTCCAGCTTTACCCATGCACTTCCAGAACTCCACCGGGATCTTGTCAGGCCCGGTCGCTCGACCCCTACTCATCCTACGCAACGCCCCTAAGACCTCCTCTACCCTAATGCACCTGCAGTACCCAAGGTCTCTATGGCGCTCCGAATGCCCCAACTCCCCTAGCTCTATGCTCCGATCCCCCTCCTCGTTAAGAAGGTTCCGAAAGTACGCCTGCCACCTCTGTTTGACTTGCGATTCCCCCATCAGAATTCTACCATCCTCGTCCTTGATACACCTGACTTGGTCCAGATCACGAGCCTTCCTCTCCCTTACTTTAGCCAACCGGAATAACTTCTTATCCCCACCTCTCTCCCCTAGTTCCTCATACATGCGACCGAACGCCGCGTTTTTAGCTTCCGTGACTGCCATCTTAGCTTCTCTTCTCGCCTCCACCAACCTGTTCGCTCTCCGCTCGCTTGTGCTCCCTGCCAACCTAGCGAACGCCGCCTTCTTCACCTCCACTTTTCCTTTGACTACCTCGTTCCACCACCAATCACCCTGATGTCTGCCTGAATATCCCTTGGCTACCCCGAGCACGTCCCGTGCTGCCCCCCTAACCAAGTTCGCCGTCACTGTCCACATAGCGTCCGCTTCCCCGTAACTTCTCCAAGCTCCGCCCTCCACTAACCTCCTTTCCAACTCCTGTGCTTTCTCCTTAGACAAAGCGCCCCATCTAATCCGCGGTTGACCCTGGGCGCCCCTCCGCTTCTTCTTCACCCAGAGATCGACATCCATCACTAGCAGTCTATGAAGAGTTGAAAGAGACTCTCCCGGAATAACCTTGCAGTCCTTGCACAAGCTCCTTCGGATGAGGATGTAGTCAATCTGAGTCCTCGCCGCCGAACTCTTGAAGGTGACCAAATGCTCCTCCCTCTTCCGGAATGTCGAGTTCGCAATCAGGAGCTCGGAAGCCCTGGCGAAATCAAGCAGCGAAGTGCCTCCTCCGTTCCTGGCACCAAAGCCAAAGCCCCCGTGCACCTCATCATATCCACCAGCCTCAGCCCCAATATGACCATTAAAGTCCCCTCCAATAACTAACTTCTCAGCCTGGGGAATACTCCCCACCAGATCATCCAAGTCCTCCCAAAAGCGTCTTTTAGCCTCCTCGTCTAAGCCTGCGTGCGGCGCGTAAGCGCTAACGACGTTGAGGACTCCACCCCCAATAACCAGCTTAATAGACATTAACCTATCATTCACTCGCCTAACCTCGACCACGGACTCCCTTAGGTCCCTATCAACCAAGATGCCCACCTCATTCTTACCCCTCTCGAGCCCAGAGTACCACAGCTTAAACCCATCGCCTAGCCTCATCGGTTATATACAGGACCGAAAACTAGAGAAGACTTTATAATTACATCTGTGGCATTAGAATCAATGACCCATTTGTTTGAGGCGGAAGTGAGACATTTATTACCTTACTCAGCATGGGCTGGAGGAGATTCTTTCCCTATATTCTGATATTGAGTGAGCCTGGCATATTCATTAGCTGAGATTGTAACAGTTTTCTCTAAGGATGAACAGGAAGTAGCAGCAACAGTGGTGGTCTGAGTTCTTTGATTATGAATATTTATTTTCTTACAATTTCGTTTCATGTGTCCTGGTTCCACACAGTAGCGGCAAATAATGTCAGTGTATCCTCCTTTGTTATTGTTCCACCGCCCAGCATTGTTGTTATTGGTCCACCTCCCGGGATCACCGTTGTTGTTCCCCCTCCCTGGATCACTGTTATTGTTCCACCTGACAGTATTATTGTTTTCCTCTCCTTTTGAAACAAGCACATTCATTTACTGATTGGATGGAGTACTCTTTGTGCTCAACACCAAACTGAAAACATCTTTGAGAGAAGTGATTTCAGAACTAGAGAGAATCTGTGATTTGGCTGTCTCAAACTCAGAGGGGAGTCCATCAGTTGGAGGGTCATCAGTGAGGTGGTCATCTTTCTCAACACTACGTGAATATACCCTGGTTTTTCTACTCAAATCTAAATGATTAGGTCCATTTAGTTTATACTCCGTAATTTTGGATAGTGCTGGAACTATTTCAGAAGTGACATAAGGTTTATCTTCACACATTATCAACTAATGCCAAAATATTGACTACTCCACAATCGAATCAAAACCCTCCTTCCTAGAAATAACAGAACCCTACCCAAACAATAAGTGTATAATTGCAGAATACTTACGATGGAAACAAAATGAATCAGCACACCTTAAAATAGAGATTCAACACCAGAAGTGTACCAGGAATGAAGAGACGAGACGCCGGAGAAACAAGGAAGATCTGTTTTTCCGGACCACGGACCCCATGCACCGGCGAGTGAGAGAGAGTCGCAAGGTACAGGTGGCGCATGAGATTAACTAGCTGCCCCCCCCCCCCCCCCCAGATGTCGGAGATGAATCTTCCGGGCAGAAACCTCCTTCCCTTTCTTCATACAGTGTTGGTGAGATAAACTACTCACTTCTAAGCTTTGACCTAAGTAGCCGAAGCCTTTTCCTAAGATGCTAGGAAAAGTTTCGATTTTGCTGGACAGAGATCTTGAGCCCTAGGCTCTGATACCATGGAATTCAAGGGAATAACTTGTATTTCACAATCTCAGGAGTACATGTATATATACAATTACAAGAGGCTCTATCAAAGTTTAGTAAATATCCTACAAATCTCTCCTATGATTTAGCTAGCTATATAAGGTAAGAGAATATCTTTACACGATTCTACAATATTTTGTAACATTAAGCAAACAATTTGTACTAAGGTATGTTGTCTGTTTCCCATTTTTTCCCCTTTAGGCTTTTACATGCATACTGGCGATAATGGACCTCTATGTTCTCAACTTGTTGAGCTGAAATATTGAATTTTCTCGTTACAACTTTAGATAATATTCTGTTTGCTTTGGTTCTTGAGAGAGGTATTCAGCTATGCTCTGTACAAATATTATATACAACTGCCTGCACTCTGCCGGTGCTTGCTCTAATCTTTGTTCCTGTTTTTAGCCCCCTTGTCTATTTACCTGATATCTAGAATTGCAGGGAGAAAAGATGGTCATGGTTGCATGCGGTTGGCGGCACACTATCTGTGTTTCCTCTTCTGGTGCTTTATATACATATGGTTGGAGCAAATATGGTCAACTAGGACATGGTGATTTTGAGGATCATCTTTTCCCTCATAAGGTTCAAGCTTTGCATGACAGTTTTACTTCTCAGGTACTTATTCTTTTATATGAAAACTTTCTGGCATACGTTTCTAAGATTAAAGATGGGAAGTTTTTATAGTAACTATTTTACTCTATTCTCTGCATTTCCGGGCAGTGAAAACTGTTGACCTCTTTATAGTCTGTATTTTTATGCTTTGTAGCTCCTTAATCCAAACCATTTACCTGTCTGAAGTCTTTTTCCTTGGGAAATATTTGTATAGATGTTCTCATATCCTGCATAGACTTTTACTGAAATTTGACATGCTCCTTTGTTAAAGTGCTTTGCTATTAACTTCTACTGGTTATCTGTGTGGTATTTGCCATTTTTAACTTTCTCGGATTTTTTTAAATACTTTATCGTGACCTATCTACTGGTTTATCTGTGTGGTATTTTCCATTTTTAACTTTCTCAAATTTTTGTTAAATACTTTATTATGGCCTAGGAAGTGTTAAACTATGAAACTCTATTCGCAATTTAGCTATTGTAGTAACAAGAAATGTAATTGCTGCATATAAAGGAACATGTCCAGTAATAGGTTTTAGGTATCTAGCAATTTTCAAGAGATGCAAGGCATATGAAAGTCTGCATGTTAATTTCAAGCAAAAACATGGATAACCAAATGAAATCATGAGCTGCATTCCAAGAAGAGAGACACTACATATGCTCAATTAGTATGCAAGTGAAAGGCATTGAATGGAAAAAAATGTATCCATAATTTGTTTATATTGTATGATTTTATCAGGTATATTCTGTGCATGCTAAGATAAGGAACCAAACTCTGAAAACAAGTGATTTTTGTCATGGCTTACGTGCCTAACATATCCCAATTTGGACATGGAATAACTGCTTAAAGGATAACTGTTTTCCATGGATATTTCTTGTTGCGATCTTAACGTGTTTGTATTTTATTTCCCTTGTCAAAAAGTACTTGATCCACTCTGAGTTGTGTGAAAGTCAAGAATTAGATATGTGAAAGACTGGTAAATTGATTAGGTAGAGAAGTGCTTAAAATATTACTTTGAAAATACAAATCCCATCACCATTATTGATGTGTAAGGAACTTGTTGACTTTTAGATATGTAAATATAGTAGAACCCTAGTTATAGTAGAACTCTAGGTTATTAGTATTATATATAGGGCTCATTGTATTATGTTTAATATCAGTTATATTCTTCTCCCGTGCTTTCTCACATGGTATCAGAGCTTTGGTGAGATAATTATCGTTGTGCGTCATTCCAACGACATCCGGGAAGAAATAACTCGGTCACCGTGCAATTTTCCGGTGACCTAAGTGACTAATTACGTCAAAGTCACTAATTATCAGTGTTGTGCAAAAACCAACACTACCACAAGACTCGGAATAGAATTCCGACCAAACCCCAGAAAGTTCTCCGGCAGACTCCCCGTCACGCGCCGCCACAGCTGTCGGCGCGTCAGACCACGCGCCGGCGCGTGGGGCTGCTTCCGGCCAGTTTTTGGCTTCGCTCCAGAAGGACAGTTTGGTCGGCCTTAATTTCCGACCCTACCCATCCTTGTTCCGTTCGATTCCGACAACTTTCAGTTTTTCCGGCGACTTTTCCGGCAGCTACAGAGACTTTCCGGCCAGAATTTCAAAAAGTTTCTTCAGGACAGTATCATCGCCCTCAAATTCCGAGCCTACTCATGTTTTTACTTTTCAATTCCGACAACTTTGAAGTTTTTCCGGCATCTACAGTGATTTTCCGGCAAAAAAAAAAAAAAAAAAAAAAAAAAACAGTTTTCCTTCATCTGTTTCAGCAAATTTTCAACGATGTCTTTGGGAATCGATGTTAAACTACATATGTAACAAGCTCGGTACATATGATTTATATGCACCAGCTTGAGGGGGAGTGTTAGATATGTAAATATAGTAGAACCCTAGTTATAGTAGAACTCTAGGTTATTAGTATTATATATAGGGCTCATTGTATTATGTTTAATATCAGTTATATTCTTCTCCCGTGCTTTCTCACATTGACAAAGTAACTTATGCCTAGACATATGTGGATTTATTGATTCATTCTTCAAGAACATGAAAAGCATTGAGATAGGGCGGAGGTACGCTCAACTTACATGTTCAGCAAAATTCAATAGCTTTGGTCCAGATGTTCAGTAGAATTCAATAGCTTTGGTCCAGATCCTGTATTTGTGTTAAAAATTCTACTTAATATTTAGAAATAATTTATCAAGAACCCAATAAGCTTCCTTTTTTTTAAAAAAAATCTAGAACCCATAAACTTAAAATACTAGCTCCAATATGAGAAACATACTTCTTGGTGGGTGAGAAATCCTTTGAGCTCGTTGATATCAGCTGTTAGAATAGTTATGTGAATGTATGTAATTAGTCCTAGTCCATTATGTAATAACAGTAGATTATGCGTTATGTATAAATATAAATAGGGCTTTTTGTTACATAGAATATTAATTAAATAATTTTTTCTCCCGTGCTTTCTCACATGGTATCAAAGCAATAGTGAGAAATTTATTGTTGATCATTCCAGCGACTTCCAGGAAGAAAGGCCTCGTCGCCGTGCAATTTTCCGGCGACTTAGGAGGTTGTCCGCAACCAAATCATTTTTCCTTGGTGTTGTGCAAAATCTAACACCACCACAAGGTTCCTAAGACAGAGGTGACCAAATCCCAGAAAAAATCTCAATAAAAAGCCATCCCACGCGCCCTCACGCACCGGTCAGAGGAGGGTTTCCGCCGGCGCGTCTATCCCACGCACCGGCGCGTGTGCCTGTTTCCGACCATTTTTTTGCCGACCTTCTTCAGGATAGCCTAATCGCGAGGCTTTCCGAGCCTACCCATCAAGGTTACATAAGATTTCGACGACTTTTTTATTTTCCGGCGAGCTACAGTGTTCTCGATGAACAGTGGAACAGTGAAACAGTGGTTTCCAGACAATTTTTTGATTTTTTCCGGCGTGAACATTATAATGTCATTCTTATTAGAAACCTTAGGCTCACAATTCGTTAGATCCAATGCATTGAATCCAATCCAGATGGTTTCTTTACCGGATTATATTGAGTTACTTCAGTACAAAGCACGTAAACAAATATGTTCAAGATTAGCCTCCGTTGTTCCAACAAATAGTAGCATGACTTGTGTTTCCCAATCTTCAGCTTCTGAGTCTTAGGTTATTGATTCAGGTGCATTTGATCATATTTCTTGTAAGAATCTCTTTTCCCTAGCATTTTATATTCTTAATCTCTTCCACCAGTCACAATGGCCAATGAGTCTCAAACCATGGCAACTGCAATAGGTCAAGCAAGCCCACTTCTTTCCTTACCTTTAGATTCAGTTCTTTATGTTCCCGGTAGTCCTTTTAATCTCTTAACCGTTAGTCGCTTAGCCAAATCACTTAAATCTGCTGTTTTGTTTTTTGATGACCTTGTTTTTATACAGGAACGTAGTACAGCACGGATCATTGGTACCAGACGTGAATCAGATGGACTTTATTACGTTATCCTTGCAAAATCACATGGACTCGTATCTTGTCTTCCTTCAATAACTTGTCCCGTTATTGATTCACAAGATTTAGTACATAAACGGTTGGGGCATCCCAATTTGTCAAAACTTCAAAAAATGGTACCTAGTTTATCTCAATTGTCCACTCTAGAGTGTGAGTCATATTAGCTCGGTAAGCATACTAGCTCCTTTTTCCCGTGGTGTATGATAATCGAGCAGAGTCACCTTTTACTTTAGTCCATTCAGATGTTTAGGGTCCTGGTCGGGCCAGTTCTACCTTGGAATTTCGTTACTTTGTCAGTTTCATTGATGATTATTCCAAGTGCACTTGGATATTTTTGATGAAAAATTGATCTGCTTTGTTTTCTATTTTCCAGACCTTCCATGCTAAAAATCAAAATCAATTTGGGGTTTCTATCCACACATTTTGTAGTGATAATGCCCTAGAGTATTTGTCTTCCCCATTTTAGCAGTTTATGAACTCATAGGAATATTCATCAAACATCTTATCTGTAGACTTCCCAACAAAATAGGTTAGCTGAAAGAAAGAATAGACATCTTATTGAAACTGCTGGTATCCTACTCATACAATCTCATGTTCCGTTGCGTTTTTGGGGGTGATTCAGTTCTTACATCTTGCTATCTTATTAATCATATGCCATCTTCAGCTATCCAGAATCAAGTTTCATTCTCTGTCTTGTTTTCCCACTTACCATTGTTCTCTCTTCCACCCCGCGTTTTTGGGAGTACGTGTTTTGTTCATGACCTTACTCCAGAAAAAGATAAGTTAGCTCCTCGTGCTCTTAAGTGCATATTTTTGGGTTACTCGAGAACACAAAAGGGATATCGATATTATTCTCCTGACCTCAAACAGTTTCTTATGTTTGTTGATGTTACCTTTTTTGAAACCCAACCATACTTCACAGGTCCAGTTAATCACTTAGATAATTCTGAGGTGCTACCAGCTCCGTCTTTTGGAGATTCAGTCACTATTCCCCATTCATCTTACTCCACGGCTCCACCACCTATAGTTCCAGTACAACCACCGAGTCTAGTGCCACCCCCTAGTCCAGTTCCAGCAACTATAGCTCTAAGGCCACCACCTAGTCCAGTTCAACCTTCTACAGCTCCACCACTCCTGACTTATCATCGTCTTCCGTGTCCAGCATCAGGCCCAATTGATTCGCGTCCTGCACGTGATGCTGCTAATACTGCGGCCTTGTCTCCTCTTGATCAACCGGTTGTTCTACGAAAAGGTGTACGGTCCACACTTAATCCTAATCCTCATTATGTCGGTTTAAGTTACCATCGTATGTCATCATCCCATTGTGCATTTGTGTCATCTTTGTCATCTGTTTCCATCCCTAAGTCTACAGGTGAAGCATTGTCTCATCCCGAGTGGCGACAGGCTATGATTGACGAGATGTCTGCTTTACATACGAGTGGTACTTCGGAGCTTGTTCCTTTTCCTTCGGGTAAATTGACTGTTGGTTGTCGTTGGGTGTATGCAGTCAAAGTTGGTCCAGATGGACAGGTTGATTGACTTAAGGCTCTTCTTGTTGCCAAAGGATATACTTAGGTATTAAATAGCATTAGTTCGCCTTTTTCTATCCATGGTTGTTGTTCGCCATTGGCCTCTCTATCAGTTGGACTTTAAGAGTGCTTTTCTTCACGGTGACCTTGAGGATGAGGTTTACATGGAGCAACCACCTGATTTTGTTGCTCAAAGGGAGTCTAGTGGTCTTGTATGTCGGTTGCGCCGGTCCCTCTATGGTCTATAGAAGTCTCCTCGAGCTTGGTTTGGTAAGTTCATCACAGTTATTCAGGAGTTTGGCATGACTCGTATAGTGACCTTGTATGTCGGTTGCGCCGGTTCCTCTATGGTTTAAAGCAGTTTCCTCGAGCCTGGTTTGGTAAGTTCAGGAAAGTTATTCAGGAGTTTGGCATGACTCGTAGTGAAGCTGATCATTCTGTATTTTATCGACATTCTGCTTCAAATCTCGGTATTTGTCTGGTCGTTTATGTTGACGATATTGTTATTACCGGTAATGATCGGGATGGTATTAGTAAGTTGAAGCAGCATCTCTTTCAGCACTTTCAGACTAAGGATCTGGGCAGATTAATGTATTTTTTGGGTATTGAGGTAGCTTAGTCTAGCTCGGTATTGTGATCTCACAACGGAAGTATGGCTTATATATTCTTGAGGAGACAGGAATGACAAGTTGTAGATATGTTGACACTTCGATGGATCCAAACTTGGTACATATGATTTATATGCACCAGCTTGAGGGGGAGCGTTAGAATAGTTATTTGAATGTATGTAATTAGTCCTAATCCCTTATGTAATAAGAGTAGGCTATGTGTTATGCATATATATAAATAGGACTAATTGTAACATTGAATGTTAATCAATAATTTTCTCCCGTGCTTTCTCACATCAGCAACTTCGGGCTAAGCTAGTTCATGATGGCAGGACAAACAAGAAACTGTACATGCAAATTAAGATAGATGAAGAGAATCTTGGTTGAGTTTCCAATCTACCAAGGCAAGTTTTGAAGGATCTGAGAAGGCATGTCGTAGACGGGAATGTAAGGTTCAGTCTCTGGATCTAGAGTATATTAAAACTTTAATAGATTTAGAAGGAAAGATATTGATAAGAATGGACCTTGGCCTAACTCAACCCCAAAAGCTAGCTTATGAGGTGAGGATTGCCCAAGCCATATAAGGAGACAAAGGACCTCAAATCCCTCCGATGTGGGACAACTCAACATCCCCCCTCACGCCCAGATCTCTGGAGCGTGGACAACATAAATGGGGGCCCAACATCGGTAACAATAATTGGGATGGGCCTGGCTCTGATACCATGATAAGAATGGACCTTGGGCCTAACTCAACCCCAAAAGCTAGCTTATGCGGTGAGGATTGCCCAAGCCATATAAGGAGACCAAGGACCTCAAATCCCTCCGATGTGGGACAACTCAACAGATATGAAGCATGGATTGGATAGTATAGAATGCAGTAATTATTCCAGAAATAATAGAAAATATTGGATGGAAATATGCAGAGAAGATGTAGAAGAGCAAAAATACAGAGGAATCTAAAATCTAACTTACCCAACGATCATGTGCAGAGGCTGCAACAATATAGATGTTGCCAGAACAGCTCATAAGAGCAATTAAAGTATTAGTTAGTCCAGCTAATAGGATTACATTGGATGAGAACGCTTAGAGAGATCGAAAGACTATCTAACCGGTTGCCTTGTGGGTAGCTTTGATGATGCAAGAAAAGCTTATCCAAGTGCCACACTGTTAAAGAACTGTTAAAAATTGGTGCATGTTAGATAGTTATGTGCATACCCTAGTCCCACATGGAATAGGAGTAGAATATATATTGTGTGTAGTTATAAATATGGCTGTTGTAACCCTCAGGGGTTGGCCTGGTGGCAATTGATTTGAGCCTTGGGGTATGCTCCCTTTCAAGGTCTCATGTTCGAAACTCATTGGGTACTAACTCGAGCCTAGGAACTTCACGGAAAGCCTTTTTAGTTACTTTTATATAGGGTAGGATTTTCATTCCACCTATCAAAGCTAGAATTAGGAAAAAATCTCATTAATTGAGCCTTCTATAAGAAAACACATAATGAGAGATCACATAAGGACCAAAGCACAAAAGGCCTACTCATCTAAAAGCAAATTCTCTTTTCAGATGAATTCAAGTTAAAAAAATCCAGTACAAGGAGAAAACTAAAGTTGTCTGGACAGTGTAACTTAGGAAAGCTCGCTGCAGTTTTCTTCTTGATTCTCCACTTTACAGTACTCCAGTTGGTGAAGGCCTCTTTAAAGTATATGTTGCATTACCCATTGGAGACCAAACAACAGGCTACCACACTCAGTAAATATATTGTTGATTGACTTAATTATTTGGAAAGATTTGATTATATTCTGATTGATTGTAATTTATTTTCCTTCCTAAAATAGTCGTAGGATAAATACATCTACTTAGGGATGTCAGAAATACACAAACATGGAAGATAGCTTTTTTTTTTTTTACTTCTCAAAATCTACATGGTATCATAGCCATGGCTGCCATTTTGAGGTGAGCTCGCAGCACTAGGGTTCCGTTTTTGTCAGAGAGGTCAAATTTTCTCTCTCGTGGTGATTGTCTGCAACACAAACCTCTTCTGGTTCCGTAAAGGCAGATTTAGCTTCCGGCAAGGCAGATTATTTTTGAGCAATTTTCTTCAGATTTTTGACAAGAGGGGCTTGGTCTGATGGTAACCAACCCTCACTTACAACCGAGAGGTTGTGAGTTCGAGTCTCCCCAGGAGCAAATTCTGGGGATTTATGCCGGGGGTCTATTTGGAAACAGCCTCTCTACCCCAGGGTAGGGGTAAGGCTGCGTACACACTACCCTCCCCAGACACCACTGAGTGGTATTGTACTGGGTCGTACTTTTTTTTTTTTTTTCTTTTTTTTTTTCTTCAGATTTTTCCTTCTGATTGAGCAGAAAATATCGAGACATTCAAGGAGACGAGTTTTGGAGAAATCTTGTCTTTGGATGAAATTTGGTTTCTTCAACGCCTCCTATATAAACTTGACTATGCTAATGTTGCCACATCCAATTATGTGCAATCAAGTACTGCCTTTGCTGCTCATCTTACCCTTCTCATATGTCTATTTGCATC
This sequence comes from Nicotiana benthamiana, assembly GCA_034376525.1. NCBI lineage: Eukaryota > Viridiplantae > Streptophyta > Magnoliopsida > Solanales > Solanaceae > Nicotiana > Nicotiana benthamiana. The sequence continues at coordinate 52,230,294 of CM067338.1, read as the reverse complement.
AGAATCAACAATCCAAGAATTAAGGTGAGCAGCAAAGGTAGTACCTAATTGCACATAAGTGGATGCGGTAATATTAGCGGAGTCAAGTTTGGCTAAGTGGCGACGGAGAAGCTGAATTTCATTTGAATACAAGATTTCTCCGAACACCATCTCTTGGTATGTCTCCATATTTTCTGCAAAATAAGAAAGAAATCTCAAGAAAATTGCTCAACAATAATCTGCATCGCCGGAGACCAAATTTGTCTCCACGGAATCAGAAGGAGTATGTATTCCGAACAGCCAACAAGAGAGAGAAAACTCAAACTCTTTGATAAAAAACGGAACCATAGTGCTGCGGAGATGATAACTCATCTCAAAAGGGTAGCAATGACTCTAATACCATGTAGATTTTTGAGAAGAAGAAAAGGCTTTTTGTATTTCTGTGTATTTCTTACATCTATATCCCTGAGCAAAGGTATTTATATACTAGGTCTTATGACTATTTTAGGAAGGAAAATAAGTTACAATCAATTAGAATCAAATCAAATCTCAATCGGAAACAAATCTTTCCTAATAATTAAGCCAATCAATAATTATTGATATTCTATTAAGTGTTTACAACAACCATATTTATTTATTTTTATTTGCACCGGGTGTCCGAGTCTCTATGAGCCCCGACTAATCCGGGGTTGCAAAGGCCATCGGTAAGGAGTTTTCTGCAAGTGCACCACAGTTAATTCATGTTTTACCCAGTCCGATGGCTCTCAGAAATTGTTTGCACCGCGCTTTTATGAAGAGTCTTAGTGCATGCTGCCTGGTAGTCTTTTGCTTTCGACATGAACTCATAAGGAAGCAACTGGACTGTGTAGATAGGTTTAGAATAAGAATTGGGTGATTTATTTCAATAATACCCACATTTGATAATATTATGCACAGGTAGGCCGTGAACACCCAACTATTGTATAATAAAACTTAGGTAGGTTTATTCGATAGATTTTATGGCCTCCTAAAATGATATACTGAATTCATTGCGTTCAGAAGATCAAAACACCCTTGGAAGGAAAGAAATACGAGATGCTTTAATTATCAAATTTATGTTTTGAGGGGATATCAACTTCTATACCATCTAAAAAAGCTAAATGCCATGTGAATCCTTTTTGTTGGTGTAATTACAGTGGTGAAGATGATGCGGGTCAATTGTGCTAGATAATAACCCCCCCCCCCCCCAGCTTATATGTTCCATTGTGGCTTGACATGTATATTAAGAGAGATTTGATAATGTAAGTTGCGTCATATTTGTTGGGAAACTTGTTCATATTTCATCACAGTAAATGTGCTAAAAGATTTCTTTTACATTGACATCAGTCTAGTACTTACTAGAAGGAAATATGACTTGTTTTTAAACAGAGGAATTAGCAAGGATTTAGAAAGGTTTCACATTCTGTGATCTAAGCTTTTGGGTACTGTTTCCATTGATGCAATTATTGAAGGGTTGGCATGACAAGCCTTACAATACTTCTAAAAGCTTTTCATTGAGAGATGCGCTAAAATCCACGTATCTGTATGCTCTTATATCTCTAAATCTCGTAAGAATTTTCATTTTCCAGATATCAGGTGGTTGGAGGCATACCATGGCACTTACTGCTGATGGAGAACTTTATGGTTGGGGTTGGAACAAGGTTTGAGCATTGTTTCATTATTTTTTTAGTTGAAAAACGCCGCTTCTGTCCATTGCAACTTCAACTTAATGCACCACCTGCCTGTGTCTACGTTTTGCTGTCTATGTTCATTTCTTAGTTTATTCTTATCAGAAATGGAGTATTCTTCCTCACATTTTTCTGTTAACCAGTCCAAAGAATTTTCTCGGTCTTTCTTAGGACATATCTTATAATGTTTGTCACATGCATTATCAACATGCAATTAATGTCTTCATGCAAATTTGTCGTACATTTTTTTGAAGATGATTTGTCAATTTCCTTCATGCTGTTTTGGTTCGTTGTGTTCATATGGAGTTCTAAGTAGCTCTAGCCTGAAAGTTTGTTTTTATATTTAGAAGAACTAGGCTCACGACTATGATGTTTTTGATTGAGAAATTATTTTCCACAATTGGATGCTACAGATAGTTGGATAACTGAAAGCTAAATGTATTAGGTAGAAAGGCACCCAAAGGGACTTGTGTGCAAACCATATGAAAAAGAAAACGAAAAACTACGTATTTCCAGAGTATCAGTGCACTACCTTTCCAGTATTAAATCACTTGTACATCATCATTGCTAATATTTGGAATCTCATTTTTCATTGTTAACCCTTCTGTTATGATAGTTCATACTGCATTTCAGGCGTCTCGGTTGCCTTATTTCATACCAGTTTTATTTAAATGATAAGTAATAAAGCCTTTATGGAAGACACCATTTCACATTCAATGCTGCTTATTCTTCTTATACTTATAATTGCTAGATGTGGCCGACATTCTTTTACTATTGTCAGCCTATTTTGTTACCTGGTAATCAACTTGATTTAAATGAAAAAATCTGCTTAAATGCTTCGTAACCCTCCATTCAGTTTTTCTTGATCATGCTATCCTTTGCGTAAGGCGGCATTCAATCGCCTGTTGCTTGATGCAAACATCCTTTTAGTATCAGATAGAACTTCGCATAGGTTTATCTTATTGAATTGGTGTCTTGTTTTTCCTCATGAGCAGTTTGGACAAGTTGGTGTTGGTGACAATGTTGATCATTGTTCACCTGTACAAGTGAAATTTCCACATGATCAGGTACTGCTTTAATGCTTTATAAGTTCAGCTGAAATGTGCTCTAGTCTTTGTCATGTATGTGCCTTCATTATCGCCTTACCTGAGAGGTCTTGAAGAAACAAAACAAATAAAAATTAACATTTTACTTTTTTTTTAAAATGGCAGAAAGTAATTCTGATTTCATGCGGATGGAGGCACACACTTGCTGTTACAGAAAGACAGAATGTCTTTTCCTGGGGAAGAGGTACAAATGGTCAGCTAGGTCATGGGGAGTCTGTTGATAGGTAATTACTGCAAGCATATCAGAGTATTTAAACTCGTTGATAGAGCATTGAGATCTATAGTTGAATGATCTATGCTATACTATTTTTGGTCCTTAAAGCATCTTCTCATACAACAACAAAAAACCAAGTATAATCTGACACGTGGGGTCTGGGAGGCTAGTGTGTATGCAAACCTTTCCCCTTACTTTGAAGGTAGAAAGGTTGTTTCCGATAGACCCTCGGCTCAAGAGAAGATGAAAAGAAAGCAGTAGCAACAATAAGTAACAACAATAAGATAATAAGAACACAAAGTGAAAGGAACATGTTGTATAGAAATCTAACAATAATAGAATGCAAAACTAACACTACCACTGGTATGGCAATAAATACTCTTGACTACCTACTAGCCTTCTACCTAAATCTCGACCTCGACACCTTCCTATCAAGGGTCATGTCCTCGAAAAATTGAAGCAATGCCATATCCTGTATGATCTACTTTCTTCAATAATTCTTTGGCGTATCCTCTTCTCAATTTCATCAAGGTCAACCTATCACACCTCCTTACTAGAGCATCTGTGCTTCTCCTCTTCACATGCCCAAACTATCTAAGCCTCGCTTCCCGCACCTTGTTCTCCATCGGGATCGCTCCCACCCTGGCACGAATAACTTCATTCCTAATTTTACCAATCGCGGTATGCCTTTACATCCATCTCAACTTGAATACGAAAGAGATTATTTGGGTTTTCCCAATAACTAAAAAGTGTAGTATTCCTGAATCTATCTAAGGTTTACGCTGGTGGTGGAACTGGATCGGAAAAAGAGGGATTCTAGTTGTAAGATATCTAACAAAATTGTCGTTGGAATTGAGATCTTATTCAAAAAGAAAGATCTCAAATATCTATAGTTTCTTTTTATATATTAAATGGATGATCCGATTCGCTAGGGCCATGATCTGGAATTGTTTAATCGTCTCTCTCTGAGGAAGAGTCAAAATAGAATCAACTTGAATTCAGAACTGCTATTCTAAATCTTAGTGAAACACTGGAATTCTTATCGCGTGTCTGTTTTTCGTGAAAAAAAATCCCAAATTTTAGTGAAAAAATACCCAATGAATCGGAGGCTTTCTTCAAATAACAAGGGGGTGGTTTTCGGAAATAGACACTCCTCTTAACCCATGCTACCACTACCCTCTCCCAAATTTTCATAGTATGGTTCAGCAAGTTGCAATTTTAGATATCGCCTTTATTCTTGTACAATTGAATCTTCGTGCTCCATTTCCATTCTTCAAGATCTTCTTCGTCCTAAAAATGATGTTAAACAACCGAGTGCGTCATTCCAAGCCTACCCTTCCTGCGCTCTTCCAAAGTTCCACCGGAATTTCGCTCTACCCCTGCTCGTGTTACGTATAGCTCCATCTACCTCCTCAATAATAATACGCCTACTATGTCAAAAATCTCGAAGGCTCTCGGAGCGCTTCAAATCACTTAACACAATCTCCTTGTCCCCTGCTTCGTTTAGGAGTTTATAGAAGTATGAATGCCATTTACGTCTAGTATGTGCCTCTTTCATCAATACTCTATCTTTCTCGTCTTTGATGCATTTCCTTTGGTCCAGGCCACGGACCTCTCTTTCTCTCACCTTAGTTAGCCTGTACAACTTCCTTGTCCCCATTTCTTCCCCTAAGTTCTTCATACAAATGCCTAAATGTTGCAGTCTTAGCCGCTGTAACCGCCAATTTCGCCTCCTTTTGGCCTTCTTGTGCCACTCCCTATTCGGACTCTTCTCCTCCTCCTTGCTTTCTACCAGCTTTAAATATGCTACTTTCTTACCTTCTACTTTTCCTTGGACCTCTCCATTCCACTACCTGTCTCGCTTGTGTCCACTAGAGCAACCCTTCGAGACTCCTAGCAACTCTCTAGCAACTTCTCTAATGAAGTTCGTTGTCATGGTCTACATACCACTCATGTCCCCACAACTCCTCTAAGCTCCCATAGCCACCAACTTCTCCCCCAACTCCCAAGCTTTGTCCTTAGTCACGGCTCCCCACTTGATTTTAGGGTGACAATACACAACCCTCTTTTTCCTCTTCCTCATGATCTTTAAGTCCATCACCAAGAGCCTATGTTAAATCAAGAGATTCTCACTCGGGATAACATTGCATCCGTGCAAAGACCTTTATCACACTTCCTAAGTAGTAGGTAGTCAATCTTGGCCAACGCACTTTGGAATGTAACCAAGTGCTCCTCCTTCTGAAAATTTGAGTTAGTTATCACCAAATCAAAGGCTTTAGCGAAATCCAACAACGAAGTTCCACCTTTGTTTCTATCCCAAAATCGAAGCCTCCATGCACATTGGCACAACCCTTGGAAGTCGTCCCGATGTGGCCATGGAAGTCCTCTCCTATAAAAAGCTTCTCGGTAAGCAGAATACCACGTACAAACTCGTCCATATCACCCCAGAAACGCCTTCTTACCTTCTCGTCCAATCCCGCATGAGGTGCATAGGAAATATACCACTCTACATTTTGTGTCTTAGACCTCACGCATCTCGTCTCATGACGCGCAATATACTAATCCTCTTATTCAGAAGGATTTCACCGACTCTATAGAGCGCCTCGCCAAAGTCCCTACATTCCAAGACCCAACTCTCGGCCTCGAGGATCCCTTACCACCCTTGCCTCCCGCCCCACCCGAGGAACTATTCAAGCAAGTCTACACGGTGCCTGCTATATACCCTTGTCAATGAATGATTTAAGAAGAAATATATGTAATTATCTACCGAGAACATAGAAATATGCAACACTGATTTCCATTACTTCAAGGAACCCATTGTAGTTGACAAAATATTACAACCCAATAGTTTTAAGTGGAAGCATAACGCCAACAACCTTTATAATTTCCCCCATACATACATTACTCGCAATGTGTCTACGGAGCCTCTAAACTCTCATAAGTAAAGTATGAGAGTGTCGATGACAAGGCCTTGGCTATACCCAAAATAGTATACAAAAAGACCAAAATACAACATGAGGACCTCGGTGTAGAATAGGGCTCACCACAACCAGCTGAAGAGAGGGTACACTCCTATCGTGAATCTATGCCACCTGTTGAGGTATCACCTACATCCATTAAAGATACAGTATCCTCGGCAAAAATGACGTTAGTATATATGGAATAGTACTAGCATGTAAAGCTAAATATCCCATATGAAATGGACCGTTAACATAAGGAGAGAACACATGGAAATAGGTAGAAAATCAATATGAAAATGACATGTTAAAGCATAAGGAAAAAGTGTAAAATGAGTAAAATCTTCATATAAACATTAACATTTTAGTGGGGGGATCATTACTTATCGACATAGGAACATATAACCACCATAACATTGATGTTCGACCTCAATCCGATCGGCTAAGCCTTCTCACCACAATGTCGTGTGGATTGCATGATTTTGCTAGCAATACATTCATCCCAATTAAAGGTCATAATCTCATCATAGTGCGAAGGGGACTTGTCCCTAATTGGCTTCCTACACTGGCACGTGTAGTTTTGGGAATCGGTCTTCGCAACCTATACCTTCTCTTTTACATAACAATGCTCCCAAAAACATTTCTTTAAAGCATTTCATAAAAACATTTTTTTTCATTGTCCCTTTTGGACATACATCATCATTCTCATTTTTGGCAAAAATGAATAAATATCATCTCCATTCTTTTATTTCATTCACTTGCCATGGATTTTGAAAGCCATAGAAATGTATTAACCATAGCTGCAAACACATGAAAGCGTAGACATTTGAAATAAGTTTCAAAGAGGAGAGCATAATAATGGAAAATGTAACATAAATCGAGTTCATAAGCTTTTGGTAATTCAAACATTTGAGGCAATTCAATGCCCTAACCTTGGTCTTAACTCCAACATATATACCCATAATCACCCCTAATGTATGCTATAAAGACACCTGTCACCTTCAAGCACCTCCATAAAGCCTCTCTTGGGACTTTGTTGTATGTTTTTCCATATCGACAAACACCATATGCAAGTCCCTCTTTCTCTCCCTGTACTATTCCACCAACTTCCTAATGAGATGAATGGATTCTGTAGTAGTTCGCCTCGGCATGAAACCAAACTGGTTCTCAAGTACAAATACTTTTTGCCGCACCATCATCTCTACCACGTTCTCCCCGGCTTTCATAGTGTGTCTTAGCAACTTGACCCCAATAGTTATTGCTCTTTTGGATATCTCCTTGTTCTTATACATCAGGATCATCATAATCCACTTCCATTCGTTGGGCATCTTGAAGTCCTAAAAATAACATTAAAAGGCCGATGAGACGTTTTAAGCATGCCCTGTCTGTGCTCTTCCATAACTTCATCGGAATCTCATCATGCTTGGTCGCCCTAACCTCTACTCATCTTACGCATAGCCTCCACCACCTCCCCAACCCTAATTCGTCTACAATACCCAAAATCTTGGCAATTCTCGAAGCGCTCTAGATTTCTAAGCACAATGTTCCTATCTCTCTCCTCATTTAAGAGCTTATGGAAATACGACGGTCATCTTCGTCTAATATGCACCTTTCCACCAAAACTCTTCTATCCTCGTCTTTGATGTGCTTCACTTGGTCCAGATCACGGGCCTTCCATCTCTCTCACCTTAGCTAGCTTGTACATCTTTTTGTCTGCGCCTTTGCCTTCAAGTTCTTCTCACAAACATACTAAAGTTGTTGTCTTTGCTGCTATGACTTCTAGCTTCGCTTCCCTCTTAGCCGTCTTGTACAACTTTTTGCTCGTCATCTTCTTCACCTAGTCGTTGCTCCCTACCAACTTCAAGTACACGACCATCTTGACCTTCACTTTCCCTTGAACCTTTCCATTCCACCTATAGTCTCCTTTGTGCCTCATAAAGTAGCCCTTAGAGAGCGTTACCACCTGTTTAGCTACTTCCGTAATACAATTCCCTGTTTTGGTCCACATGCTACTAGCATCCCCACTACTCAAGCAGGCTCCCATACCCCTTAGCTCCTCCTTCTACTCCCGAGCTTTGTCCTTAGTCAATGCTCCCATTTCGATCTTGGGTTGATCATGCACAACCCTTTTCTTCCTCCCCCTCTTAATCCCTAAATCCATAACCAAGAGCCTATGCTAGGTCATGAAGTTCTCGCTCGGTAGAACTGTGAGAAAGCACGAGGAAAAATATATTATTTGATGTACGTTAAGTGTTTTACAATAGCCCTATTTATATACCATATTTACATATACCTAAAGCCTTCTATACTAATGTGGGACACTATACATAAACTAATTCTAACATTCCTCGAACTGGTGCATATAAATTATATATACCGAGCTTGTTACATATATAACAAGGACCAGTAAGAGACTTGGTGAAAATGTCTACAAATTAATCATTTGACTCCACAAACTTTATAACAATATCTCATGAGAGAATCTTCTCTATGATGAAGTGATATTCAATCTCAATGCGTTTGTTTCTCTCATGGAACACTGGATTTGATGCAATATGAAGGGCAACCTAATTATCACACACAAGTCCCGTCTGACTGATTTCTCCAAATTTTAGTTCTTTGAGCAACAGTTTGACCAAAACTAGCTCACATGTTCCAAAAGCCATGACTCGATACTCTACTTCTGCGCGAGGTGGAGCAGCTACATTCTATTTCTTGCTTTTCCAAGAGACTAAATAACTTCCTACTAAACCACAATATCCAAATGTGAAACGTCTATCAGAATTTGACCTTGCCTAATTATCACCTGTGTATCCAACAATATGCTTATAGCCTCGATTTTTGAATAGTAGTCATTTGTCTGGAGCTGGTTTTATATACCGAATAATGTGAACAACTACATCCCAGTGACTATTCCAGGGGCAATCCGTAAATTGACTTACAACACTCAACAACGACAACAACACACTCACATGAAATGAAATATCATGTCTAGTCGCCGTGAGGTAAATTCAATTTGCCATCCAGTTGCTTATATCTTGCAGAATCGCTAAGAGGCTCCCCTGTCTTGGCAGAAGCTTAGCATTCGGATCCATAGGAGTGACAACGAGTGAGCAACCCATCATTCCTGTCTCGTCAAAAATGTCCAAAGCATACTTTCTTTGTGAAATTACAATACATGAAGTAGACTGAGCGACCTCAATACTTAGAGAGTACTTCAATTTGCCAAGATCCTTAGTTTGAAAGTATTAAAAGAGATGTTTCAGATTAGCGATACCATCCTAATTATTGCCAATAGTAACAATATCATAGACAAACCACCAGATAAATACACTGAGTAGGAGTAGAACGCTGATAGAACATTGAGTGATCAACTTCGCTACGAGTCATGCCGAACCCCTGAATAACTGTGCTGAACTTGCCAAACCAGGCTCGAGGAGATTGTTTCACACCATAAAGTGACTTGCGTAATCAACATACAAGACCACTAGGCTCCCTTTAAGCAACAAAACCAGTTGGTTGCTCCATATAAATTTCATCCTCAAGATCACCGTGGAGAAAGACATTCTCAATGTCCAACTGATAAAGAGGCCAATGACAAAGAACAATCATAGACAGGAAAAGGCGAACATATGCGACTTTAGCCACGGGAGAGAATGCCTCTATAATCAAGCCCAAATATCTGAGTATATTCTTTTGCAATCAGGCGCACTTTAGGCCAATCAACTTGGCCATCTAGGCCAACTTTGACAGCATAAACTTAACGACAACCAATAGTAGACTTACTTGAAGGAAGAGGAATAAGCTCCCAAGTACCACTCGCATGTAAATCAGATATCTTGTCAATCATTGCCTGTCACTATCCGGGATGAGATAGTGTCTCACCTGTAGACTTAGAAATAGAAATAGTGGACAAAGATGATACAATAGCATTATGGGGTGATGACAGAGGGTTATGACTTAAACCAACGTAATGGAGGTTAGATTAAGTGTGGATCGTACACTTTTTCGAAGTGCAACAAGTTGACGAGGATACAAGTCCGTAGTAGGTGTAGAAGCTGATGCAGGATGTGAATCATCCGGGCCTGATGCTAGATGTAGACTATGATGATAAGTCAAGAGCAGTGGCCTTATGGTTGGAGATATAGGAGGTGCAACTGCAGACTCATCAGAAGTCGATATAGGTAGGAGTGGTTGTGGTGGTATTGTAGACGTCGATGGAGATGTAAGAGGAGGAACAATAGATTCCTCACAAGTAGGTAGAAGTAAGGCCCCATGTATATCTAGATAATTAGATGAAGTAAAGTAAGGTTGAGACTCAAAGAACGTGACATCGGCTGACATAAGATACCTACGAAGATCAGGGGAGTAGCAACGATATCCCTTTTGTACTCGAGAATAGCCAAGGAAAACACACTTAAGAGCACGAGGAGCTAATTTATCTTTTCCGGGAGCTAAGTTATGAACAAAATATGTACTCCCAAAAATATAAGGAGGAAGAGAATAAAAGGGTGACCTAAGGAACAATACTGAATGTGGAATATGATTCCGAGTAACTGATGAAGGCATCCGATTAATTAAATAACAAGCTGTAAGAACTACATCGCCCCAAACACGTAGCGGAACATGGGATTGAATGATAAGTGTGTATGCAGTTACAATGAGATGCCTATTTTTTCTCTGCTACCCAATTCTGTTGAGGTGTATACGGACAAGATGTCTGATGGATAATTCCTTGAGAAGAAATAAACTGCTGAAACTGAGAGGATAAATATTCTAAGGAATTATCACTACGAAAAGTGAAAATTGCAGATAGAAACACCAAACTGAGTTTTAATTTCAGCACAAAAACTTTGGAATATATAGAACAACTTAGAACAATCTTGCATTAGGAAAATTCAAGTACATCTTGAGCAATCATTAGTGAAAATAGCAAAATAACGAAATCCTAAGGTTGAACCGACTCTTTTAGGACCCCATATATGAGACTGAACTAAAGGAAAAATAGTTTGTACACGATTCTCAACACTATGTGAAAATGTAGCTTGAATATGTTTTCCAAGTTGATACGACTCACAAACTAATTTAGATAAGCTAGTCAAACTAGACACCATTTTTTGAAGCTTGGATAAACTAGGATGCCCTAAAACGTCTATGAATTAGGTCTGTAGCAAGACATAATGTGGAGAGATTGCGTGAGTTAAGGTAATAAAGGCCTTGTGATTCACTCCCTGTGCCAATCGGCTTTCCCATATAGCGGTCCTGCATAATAAAATAATCATCAATAAAATGTATACCACAATGGAGAGCACGAGTCAAACGACTAACAGATATGAGATTAAAAGGATAGTTAGGATCACAAAGAACATAATCTAAAGGAACAGAGGACTGGGGATTAGCTTGTCCAACTCATTTTGCTTTTGTTTGGACTCCATTGGCTAGAGTAACATTGGGAAGAGATTGTGAATAAACAATATTGACAAAAATGACCTATTACTAGAAATATGATCAGAGGCGCTTGAGTCCATGACCCATGGTCCAAGAGTATTACATTGGAAAACACAAGCAAAGGAATTACCTACCGCAGAAGTATCAAGTCTTAGTGATAGAGGCTACTTATGAAGGTGTCTGCTTAGTTGCTTGATACTAAAGGAACTCATTATGCTCCCTTCAAATGAAGAAAATGCCTGGTTACATGCAGTCTCAGTCTGAGCAATATGAGCATTTCTAGATGGTCGACCATGCAAAGAATAACACACCTCACGATTGTGCCCAAGCGTGTTACAATAAGAACACTTTGGTCGAGCTCTTCAATAATGACCTACTCGTCCATTCTCCATAGTTTGAGGTGCTCGAGTTTCCACTGGGATGTGAGAACAAAGGAGTTAGCTATCTGTGATGAGATCACTGTATGACTAGGCGTCGCAGCAGGGCGAAGTAATTCAGAGAATAATTCACCAACTCTGAGGACAGTCGGACTAGCCAAAATTTGGTCGCGCAATGAATCAAGGTCATCAGGAAGTCCAGCGAGGGTAAGAACTTGAAGCATCTTCTATCATTGCTCTTGTTGCTTTTCAACACTAATAGAAACTGGCATCAACTTCTCAAAATCCTCCATGACTGCCTGTACTTGTCCCAAATAAGTAGACATATCTAATTTCTGTTTCTTGAAATTTTTCATCCGCGATATCACATCATAGAAACGAGATATGACATTAGTATATAAAGTGCGAGCCTTTTCTCAAACTAAATAACATGTCTGGAATGGACGAAACAAGGGTATCAACTTGGACTCAATAGATTGCCATACGATACTCTACATAATTGAGCATCGATCTTCTTCCAAAGTGATCAAAATGATCTTGAACACCTTGAGCTTTATATCACAACTTGACAGACGAAGCCCAAACTAAGTAGTTTGAATTTCCTATTAAAGGTTTCGAGGTAATTATAACACTGGAACTTTCAAGGGCCGTGTTTTTAGACCTAAAAACATCAAATTCCAAAGACATCATTGGATTGAAGAGCGGCCTAGCAAAATTATCACCAAATAACAGAAAGAATCAACTGTAACTCACTGAAACAGACAAAGGAAACACTGTCGTTGCTGGAAAAATTATTGCAGCTGCTAGAAAATCAGTGTAGCGGGAAAAATCTCAAAGTGCTCGGAATAAAAAGAAAATAATATGGGTAGGGTCAGAAATACTAGACGAGACAATTGTACGACCAGAATGAGGATCCCAAATTGCATGAGCAATAGGTCTTACATGTAAAGGATCTTGTACCCACGACTCAAATTTTTCTTGCCAAGCTACAATCTCGATTCATGGATATCTCGGTTCAAGAAATCAAAATAAGAGGCTTGGACGATTTCTTCGGAATCTTTTTCCAGTTCCATAAATATTGGTTGATAGTATATTTCAATATTGTTCTATGATTTAGAAAATCCTTTTTTGCCTTGGAATAGGGAGTACATGGAAGAAAGGGGTTGTATTGGTGCAATTTGATATTTTTTCAAAAAATGGCCGGAACAAGTCTGACGCGCCGGCGTGTGGATCTGACGCGCTGCCGGCATTAGAGCTTCTTCAGGCGCATGAGGGCGCGTGGCTATGGTTGTTCCGGTGTGGTTTTTCAGGGTTTGGTCACTTGTGAATTCTGCACCTGCTAGTGGTGTTACTTTGCAATAAAAAACCCACCGGAGAAGAGGTCAAGCAAAAAACAACTTGAAATTCACCGGAAAAAAGGCACGGTGACCGTTCCGGACTTGCTGGTTACTGCAGAACGGGGATTTCTCACTAGTCGCTCTGGTACTTTGTGAGGAAGCACGAAAAAAATTATATTATTGATGTACGTTAAATGTTTTACAATAGCCCTACTTATATATAATATTTACATATATCTAAAGCCTTCTATACCAATGTGGGACACTCTACATGAACTAATTCTAACAAGAACCTTGCAATCCGTGCATGCCCTTCCATCACATTTTTCGAGAAGTAAGTAAGCAATCCGTGTATTAAGTTTTCTTCCTTTCATTTTTAGCTTCATAGTTCATTTCCTTGGAGCTGTAGAAAACTGTTGTGTTTCAGGGTTAGCATCATCACATAAATAACTTTTATGTCTAAATTGTGACCTGGTATATTGCAAGTTGTTTAGTTGTAGCAGGGCTCATCAAACTTTTAGGATGGTTTTAAGGACTATTTATTTTCATTGTAATAATATCACATAATGAAGTTCTCAATATAAACAATTTGGCACCCTCATATCATATATAATAATACTCACATAATGAAGTCCTTAATGTAATCAATTTTGCACCCTCGTATAATCTGAATAGTGTAATCTCCGGGTAGGAATTAACTGTAGTGCTATATTTTAATAGGTTAAAGTGGCGCCGTGGATAATAACATCTGTTCTCTATTTTCAATGCTTTAGTGAACTAACACAATTTCATGCTATGTTACGTCCAAAATTAAACTTATGTTCGTGATATGTGAAGGAATGTCCCAAGGATAATAGAAGCATTAAGTGTTGATGGATCAAGTGGACAACAAATCGGGTCTTCGACTTTTGACCCATCAGCAGGTTTGCATCTGCTTCGTCTTCCCCATCTCCTTCTCTCCCTCCTTCTCTCTCATTCTTTCTCTCTCACACAAAATTAATTGATACTATATATCTGATATTTTCTCAAAACTTTTGTTCAGCCGAAAAATCTTGGGTTTCACCTACAGAGAGATATGCTGTTGTTCCAAATGAAAATGTAAGCTCACCATTCTAGCAAGCTTTATTTTGTTGAATGGTCTAAAATAGCATCAGCGTTGTCCCATTAAAAATTATCCATTTGTGCAATGGGCACATCAAAATTTATTTCAGGTGGTGGTTGGTTAGAGTATGATCGGTTAAGTTTGTACAGTGGATATATGGTCGATGCAACTGCATAACTATGCATATTTTGCTGGTTCGTAAAATGATTTCCCAGGTTATGCCATTTTTAGTGAAATCACTTTATTCTAATTGGGAGAAATGTCCAAAAAAGATATTTGTATTTTGACTTTCAAGTTACATGTCTTCCTGTCTTATCAACGGATAACTCAAAGTTAACTATCAGACGTCAGATATCCTTCTCTTCGAAAATTTTAAAGGTGATATGAAATGATCCCAGATATTATTTTCTACCTGCAGGTGCCCAAGCAAACAGTGACTTCAGTAAAAGGGAACGGAAACGACGTAAATGTGCCTGAAAATGATGTGAAAAGGATACGGCTATGAGATTTTTAGTGTATACATGTAACAGTTTGACGTTTGCTGGTGGACTTTCTGCACTGATATCTGCTTTCAAATAATAATATACCTCTATTTAAGTCGCTAGGCAACGGGCTATGCAGATCTGCATTTATTTTTATGATTTTTGTTGGCTGTTTTATTTTCTTTTGGCGGGTGGGGGGTGGAGGGAGGGGGGGTGTCATAGCATGTGATGATCTTGTCTTATCTTAGCTTCCCATTGTTCATATTTCCTAATTTGTCACAAGAGAGTTGATTTCAGTTCAATTTACCCTGAAGTTGGAGGGAGAACTACAATTTCTACATGTCTTCGGGTGTAATTGCTGGTTTTAGAACAAGTAAAATTGAAAGTGCTATATTTTTTTGCACGAAGACGCATGAAATGAGGTTTGATCACCAATTGTGTTTGATACTTAAGCGTAATAGATTGATCAGTGAAGAGGAACTCTCTATGATATCTCAAATGCACCCGCAAGTATACATTGTCAAAAACGTGTAATTAACAATCAATTAAATTAAACTAGTATGAATTATCTATTTAAGTGATTCTTTTAAGTTGTGGTTATTAACTAGAGCTATTGCAACAATTATAAAGCAATTAAATATACTAGAGATAGAATGAAACACGTAGGCAACTTAGTATAAAATTAATAGTAAGAAAACTTTTCAAGGTTATAGGTTAGCTAACAATCTTGTTGAGTTGTTTAAATTGTCTAATTGATTTGTTTGGTTCGTTAATGCACAAGGTTAATATTACTCGAAAGAATTCAAGTTAGTCTTAGCATATAACAAGAACATGTTTATTATCATGCATAATAACTAAGCAAGATGAGTAAAAATGACGTGTAGTAGGCACTAATTAAGAGTGTTTTTAATTTTTATTCACTAATTATAATGCTCAGCAAAAATAGCCACTATTAATAGGAAAAAGACACTTTTACTCTTTCTTCAACGGCCAAAAGGCCCAAAAACCTGGTTTTCATTCAGAAAAGGGGAAAAATTAAGAGCGAATATTTTAGGGGCATGTTTCGCGTCTTCTCTGCTACTGTATCATCCTCGCATGCAAACGAGCTTTAGTTTCTTCATTTTCTCTATCATCTTCTCTGAATCAAACGATTGAACTGGTATTCTTTTTTTGTTTTATGCATTTTGTTTCTCTAAATGTGTAATCGCATTCCATGTCGTGTGAAGTCTGTGTGAAATTTCAAAATGATCATTATAAGTTGATTCAGTGTCGGAGAAGTAGCGTATTTTTGTGATGCTGTTATTCAGAAAATTTTGGTGTTAAAATGTGGAATGTGTTTGTGGTTGATTCAATATATTTGATTATGTAAGGATATTTCATAAAAATAATCGTAGAAATTCATAAGTTTTCTGTGTTTATGAATTTTTAGTTAACTGTGTTCATGAAAGATAAGGATCAAATGACATTAACTTTTGAAGTTGGAACTCAAAGTTAAGGACTTAGTGTCCTTAACTTTTGAACTTGAAACTTGAAGTTAAGGATCAACTGTACTTAACTTTGGAACGTGAAAGTTGAAGTTAGGACCAAGTGTCCTTAACTTTTCAACTTGAAACTATAAGTTAAGGAATGCTTGTCCTTAACTTTTGCACTTAAAAATTGAAGCTAAAGACCAAGTGTCTTTACCTTTTGAACTTGAAACAATAAGTTAAGGTCTGCCTATTCTTACCTCTTTAACTTGTAATTCTAAGTTAAGCACTAAGTTCCCTTTACTTTTGAACATGGACTTTAAAGTTAAGGACTGCATGTCCTTAACTTTTAAACTTGAAACTTGAAGTTAAGGACCAAGTGTCCTTAATTTTCGAACTCCAAATTTGAAGTTCAGGACCTATTGTCTTTAACTTTTCAACTTTAAACTTTAAGTTAAGTACTGCTTGTCCTTAACTATTTTATGTAAGACTTGAAGTTAAGGACCAAGTCCCTCCAACTAACTGTAAGTTCTAATCTTTGTTTTCTTTTTCCTTCTTTGTAGTGTGATAATGAAAGGAGAACATGTGTTCAAGTCGATGATTGGCGTAGTTTTATGGTGAATTGGAACGGAGATTTACACTATAAGGAAAGAATTTAAAGTTTTTCGTCAAACAGGAAGTGGAAGAAGTTGAGGGAGGGTATTTTCGGCAACTTCTTCCGATTACAAAGTGTGATTCTATGGTAACTTATTCACTGTATATTGCTTTCAGAAATTGTGAATAATGACTCTGATTTGATGACATTCAAGGTACACGTGACGCATTTAATATAATTACTGGTTTGAAGTGTTATTCCTTGCTGGACATCAAAGGTTTACATGAGAAAGAAATAGGCTTTCGAAAGTCTATTTCCCCGGAAAGGATAGAATTAAGCTGGGTGATTTGTTTAATTTTATTTCTAGTCACCCACATGGTACAACTTCATCATTTGTTGGCAGCGATGATGATGCTGTGAAGTTGGCAACAATTTTATTTTGTTGAATCTATTTTGATGGTCAAGCGGAAGAATAGGAATTTGTCCGAGTAGATAATGAAAATTATAGACGATGATGCACTTTGCTCTTCTTTCAACTGGGGGCTCTCTTTCTTATGAAACACTATTAAAATCGTTGAAAAGGTGTTCTGAATGAGAATGAGATTAAGAAAGAAAAAGAGAAAGAGAAAGATAAAGACAAGGATAGCTACATTATCCTTGGGTTTTCTTTTGCCTTTTATGTTTGGATTATGGAAGTAATTCCTATTTTTAAGGAAAAGCAACTTGTGAACTTCCAAGAATGTGGTTATCCTCGGATGTTATGTTATTCGGAAATGAAATATCCACAGTTTGATTCTCTTTGTAAAAAATACTTCCTTAATGAAAATGTAAGTTAATGTAATTACTAGCTATTTCTTCGTTTATTTGTTTTAGTTCTGAAAACTCATGTTTACTTTTTGTTATATAATAGGTGCATACGTTGAGCGTAGTGTCACCATTTATTCCTGTTGAAGAAGAAGATACAGAGCCTGTTAGTGTGGAGGAGCCAATTTCACTAAGATCAAAACTCAAGGCCTTCTTCCCCACAGTTTGATGAAGTCATACTTAAGGAATGTGTTAGAGTATGTGTTTCTGCCTTTGAATAGCATTAGTTTTTTATTTGATTATTTTTTGCTTATGACACTATTTTTTTTATGTTTTTTGTTTCAGAGATTATCAGAGAGTTTAAGAAGGATCTGCAAGCTGAAGTTACCAGAATAAATTAGAAAATAGTTGTAGCGGAAAAAAAAGATTGAGAATGAAATCATGGTAATATGGTTAATTTTAGTTAGTCCAAGTTCAGGACTTTGTGTCCTTAACTTTTGAAAAGCTATAAGTTTAGGACTTCCTGTCCTTAACTTTTGAACTTGGAAGCCAAAGTTAAGGACTATCTGTCCTTAACTTTTGAACATGTAATTTAAACTTAAGGACTGCCTGTCCTTACTTTTGAACTTGGAATTCAAAATTAAGGACTTCTTGTCCTTAACATTTGAACTTGCAAGTAAACTTAAGGACTTCTTATCCTTAACTTTTGATCAAGTAATTCAAACTTAAGGACTGCATGTCCTTAACTTTCGAACTTAAAACTATAAGTTAAGGACTTTCTGTCATTAACTTTTGAACCCGTCCTTAACTTTCTAACTTAATTTCTTTCTCAGGATTTAAAGAAAACTCTAGGATCAAAGCTTGATGCTTTGTTGAATATTTATGGGAAAGCTGATGGAAGGAACATAGAGAGAAAATCTAGTGTTCCAATTAGAAAAGACGGAGTTGACATCATTGTCGTGCTACAGAGCCTACTACTACAATCAACAAAGATGCAGGTGATGATGAACATGATGATATGGATGTGCATGGAGAAGTTCAGTATGAAAGCGATTTTAGAGATGCACATCTAGATGATGAAATTGAGAACGTTACTGGTATTGGGAAAGGTTAGATATAGATTTTGAATTTTTTTCGTTGAAAATTATATTCAATAGAGTAATACATATAAACTTTTTTGTGATTACAAATATTTGTAGAATCTATTGATGGAGTGAAAATTGAAGATGTAGGATAATGTCAAGACCAGGAAAATCCAAAAGAGAAAGGAGAAATAGAAAAAATCGTAAATGTAGATTGCAATCTCACGAGAATTTAGCAAGTCCATTGGGAACAAGTGTCAAATCCCATCACTAAGCAAGATAAGTAAAAATGACTTGTAGTAGTCACTAAATAAGAGTGTTTTTAATTTTATTCACTAATTATAATGCTCAGCAAAAATAGCCACTATTAATAGGAAAAAGATACTTTTACCCTTTGTTCAATGGCCAAAAGTCCTAAAACCCTGATTTTCATTCAGAAAAGGGGAAAAAATTAAGAGCGAATATTTTTGGGGCAAGTTTCGCGTCTTCTCTGCTACTATATCATCTTCGCATGCAAACGAGCTTTAGTTTCTTCATTCTCTCTATCATCTTCTCTGAATCAAACGATAGAACTAGTTATTTTTTTTCTGTTTTATGCATTTTGTTTCTCTAAATGTGTAATCGCATTCCATGTCGTGTGAAGTCTGTGTGAAATTTCAAAAATAATCATTATAAGTTGATTCAGTGTCGGAGAAGTGGCGTATTTTTGTGATGTTGTTATTCAGAAAATTTTGGTGTTAAAATGTGGAATGTGTTTGTGGTTGATTCAATATATTTTCTTATATAAGGACATTTCATAAAAGTAATCGTAGAAATTCATAAGTTTTCTGTGTTTATAAATTTTTAGTTAACTGTGTTCATGAAAGATAAGAATCAAACGACATTAACTTGTGAAGTTGGAACTCAAAGTTAAGGACTTAGTGTCCTTAACTTTAGAACTTGAAACTTAAAATTAAGGATCAACTGTCCTTAACTTTGGAACTTGAAAGTTGAAGTTAGGACCAAGTGTCCTTATCTTTTAAACTTGAAACTATAAGTTAAGGACTGCTTGTCCTTAACTTTTGCACTTAAAAATTGAAGCTAAGGACCAAGTGTCTTTACCTTTTGAACTTGAAACTATAAGTTAAGGTCTGCCTATTCTTACCTCTTTAACTTGTAATTCTAAGTTAAGCACTAAGTTCCCTTCACTTTCGAACTTGGACTTTAAAGTTAAGGACTGCATGTCCTTAACTTTTAAACTTGAAACTTGAAGTTAAGGACCAAGTGTCCTTAACTTTCGAACTCCAAATTTGAAGTTCGGGACCTATTGTCCTTAACTTTTCAACTTTAAACTTTAAGTTAAGTACTGCTTGTCCTTAACTATTTTATGTAAAACTTGAAGTTAAGGACCAAGTCCCTCCAACTAACTGTAAGTTCTAATCTTTGTTTTCTTTTTCCTTCTTTGTAGTGTGATAATGAAAGGAGAACATGTGTTCAAGTCGATGATTGGCGTAGTTTTATGGTGAATTGGAAAGGAGATTTACACTATAAGGAAACAATTTAAAGTTTTTCGTCAAACAGGAAGTGGAAGAAGTTGAGGGATGGTATTTTCGGCAACTTCTTCCGATTACAAAGTGTGAAGTTCTATGGTAACTTATTCACTGTATATTGCTTTCAGAAATTATGAATAATGACTCTGATTTGATGACGTTCAAGGTACACGTGACGCATTTAATATAATTACTGGTTTGAAGTGTTACTCCTTGCTGGACATCAAAGGTTTACATGAGAAAGAGAATAGGCTTTCGAAAGTCTATTTCCCCGGAAAGGATAGAATTAAGCTGGGTGATTTGTTTAATTTTATTTCTAGTCACCCACATGGTACAACTTCATCATTTGTTGGCAGCGATGATGATGCTGTGAAGTTGGCAACAATTTTATTTTGTTGAATCTATTTTGATGGTCAAGCGGAAGAATAGGAATTTGTCCGAGTAGATAATGAAAATTATAGACGATGATGCACTTTGCTCTTCTTTCAACTGGGGCTCTCTTTCTTATGAAACGCTATTGAAATCGTTGAAGAGTTGTTTGAAGCCGAATGAGAATGAGATTGAGAAAGAAAAAGTGAAAGAGAAAGATAAAGACAAGGATAGCTACACTATCCTTGGCTTTTCTTTTGCCTTTTATGTTTGGATTATGGAAGTAATTCCTATTTTTAAGGAAAAGCAACTTGTGAACTTCCAAGAATGTGTTATCCTCGGATGTTATGTTATTCGGAAATGAAATATCCACAGTTTGATTCTCTTTGTAAAAAATACTTCCTTAATGAAAATGTAAGTTAATGTAATTACCAGCTATTTCTTCGTTTATTTGTTTTAGTTCTGAAAACTCATGTTTACTTTTTGTTATATAATAGGTGCATACGTTGAGCGTAGTGTCACCATTTATTCCTGTTGAAGAAGAAGATACAGAGCCTGTTAGTGTGGAGGAGCCAATTTCACTAAGATCAAAACTCAAGGCCTTCTTCCCCACAGTTTGATGAAGTCATACTTAAGGAATGTGTTAGAGTATGTGTTTCTGCCTATGAATAGCATTAGTTTTTTATTTGATTATTTTTTTCTTATGACACTATTTTTTTAATGTTTTTTGTTTCAGAGATTATCAGAGAGTTTAAGAAGGATCTGCAAGCTGAAGTTACCAGAATAAATTAGAAAATAGTTGTAGCAGATAAAAAAGATTGAGAATGAAATCATGGTTGTATGGTTAATTTTAGTTAGTCCAAGTTCAGGACTTTGTGTCCTTATCTTTTGAAAAACTATAAGTTTAGGACTTCCTGTCCTTATCTTTTGAACTTGAAAGTCAAAGTTACGGACTATCTGTCCTTAACTTTTGAACATGTAATTGAAACTTAAGGACTGCCTGTCCTTACTTTTGAACTTGGAATTCAAAATTAAGGACTTCTTGTCCTTAACATTTGAACTTGCAAGTAAACTTAAGGACTTCTTGTCCTTAACTTTTTGATCAAGTAATTCAAACTTAAGGACTGCATGTCCTTAACTTTCGAACTTAAAACTATAAGTTAAGGACTTTCTGTCATTAACTTTTGAACCCGTCCTTAACTTTCTAACTTAATTTCTTTCTCAGGATTTAAAGAAAACTCTAGGATCAAAGCTTGATGCTTTGTTGAATATTTATGGGAAATCTGATGGAAGGAACATAGAGAGAAAATCTAGTGTTCCAATTAGAAAAGACGGAGTTGACATCATTGTCGTGCTACAGAGCCTACTACTACAATCAACAAAGATGCAGGTGATGATGAACATGATGATATGGATGTGAATGGAGAAGTTCAGTATGAAAGCGATTTTAGAGATGCACATCTAGATGATGAAATTAAGAACGTTACTGATATTGGGAAAGGTTAGATATAGATTTTGAATTTTTTTCGTTGAAAATTATATTCAATAGAGTAATACATATAAACTTTTTTGTGATTACAAATATTTGTAGAATCTATTGATGGAGTGAAAGTTGAAGATGTAGGATAATGTCAAGACCAGGAAAATCCAAAAGTGAAAGGAGAAATAGAAAAAAATTGTAAATGTAGATTGCAATCTCACGAGAATTTAGCAAGTCCATTGGGAACAAGTGTCAAATCCCATCACTAAGCAAGATATGTAAAAATGACTTGTAGTAGTCACTAATTAAGAGTGTTTTTAATTTTTATTCACTAATTATAATGCTCAGCAAAAATAGCCACTATTAATAGGAAAAAGATACTTTTACCCTTTCTTCAATGGCCAAAAGTCCTAAAACCCTGATTTTCATTCAGAAAAGGGAAAAAAATTAAGAGCGAATATTTTAGGGGCAAGTTTCGCGTCTTCTCTGCTACTATATCATCCTCGCATGCAAACGAGCTTTAGTTTCTTCATTTTCTCGATCATCTTCTCTGAATCAAGCGATAGAACTAGTTATTTTTTTTTTGTTTTATGCATTTTGTTTCTCTAAATGTGTAACCGCATTCCATGTCGCGTGAAGTCTGTGTAAAATTTCAAAAATAATCATTATAAGTTGATTCAGTATCGGAGAAGTGGCGTATTTTTGTGATGCTGTTATTCAGAAAATTTTGGTGTTAAAATGTGGAATGTGTTTGTGGTTGATTCAATATATTTGATTATATAAGGACATTTCATAAAAATAATCGTAGAAATTCATAAGTTTTCTGTGTTTATAAATTTCTAGTTAACTGTGTTCATGAAAGATAAGAATCAAACGACATTAACTTGTGAAGTTGGAACTCAAAGTTAAGGACTTAGTGTCCTTTACTTTTGAACTTGAAACTTAAAATTAAGGATCAACTGTCCTTAACTTTGGAACTTGAAAGTTGAAGTTAGGACCAAGTGTCCTTAACTTTTCAACTTGAAACTATAAGTTAAGGACTGCTTTTCTTTAACTTTTGCACTTAAAAATTGAAGCTAAGGACCAAGTGTCTTTACCTTTTGAACTTGAAACTATAAGTTAAGGTCTGCCTATTCTTACCGCTTTAACTTGTAATTCTAAGTTAAGCACTAAGTTCCCTTTACTTTTGAACATGGACTTTAAAGTTAAGGACTGCATGTCCTTAACTTTTAAACTTGAAACTTGAAGTTAAGGACCAAGTGTCCTTAACTTTCGAACTCCAAATTTGAAGTTCAGGACCTATTGTCCTTAACTTTTCAACTTTAAACTTTAAGTTAAGTACTGCTTGTCCTTAACTATTTTATGTAAAACTTGAAGTTAAGGACCAAGTCCCTCCAACTAACTGTAAGTTCTAATCTTTGTTTTCTTTTTCCTTCTTTGTAGTGTGATAATGAAAGGAGAACATGTGTTCAAGTCGTTGATTGGCATAGTTTTATGGTGAATTGGAAAGGAGATTCACACTATATGGAAACAATTTAAAGTTTTTCGTCAAACAGGAAGTGGAAGAAGTTGAGGGATGGTATTTTCGGCAACTTTTTCCGATTACAAAGTGTGAAGTTCTATGGTATCTTATTCACTGTATATTGCTTTCAGAAATTGTGAATAATGACTCTGATTTGATGACATTCAAGGTACACGTGACGCATTTAATATAATTACTGGTTTGAAGTGTTATTCCTTGCTGGACATCAAAGGTTTACATGAGAAAGAGAATAGGCTTTCGAAAGTCTATTTCTCCGGAAAGGATAGAATTAAGCTGGGTGATTTGTTTAATTTTATTTCTAGTCACCCACATGGTACAACTTCATCATTTGTTGGCAGTGATGATGATGCTGTGAAGTTGGCAACAATTTATTTTGTTGAATCTATTTTGATGGTCATGCGGAAGAATAGGAATTTGTCCGAGCAGATAATGAAAATTATAGACGGTGATGCACTCTGCTCTTCTTTCAACTGGGGCTCTCTTTCTTATGAAACGCTATTAAAATCGTTGAAGAGTTGTTTGAAGCCGAATGAGAATGAGATTGAGAAAGAAAAAGAGAAAGAGAAAGATAAAGACAAGGATAGCTACCCTATACTTGGCTTTTCTTTTGCCTTTTATGTTTGGATTATGGAAGTAATTCCTATTTTTTAGGAAAAGCAACTTGTGAACTTCCAAGAATGTGGTAATCATCGGATGTTATGTTATTCGGAAATGAAATCTCCACAGTTTGATTCTCTTTGTAAAAAATACTTCCATAATGAAAATGAAAGTTAATGTAATTACTAGATATTTTTTTCGTTTATTTGTTTTAGTTATTAAAACTCATGTTTTCTTTTTGTTATATAATAGGTGTATACGTTGATCGTAGTGTCACCATTTATTCATGTTGAAGAAGAAGACACAGAGCCTCTTAGTGTGGAGGATCCAATTTCACTAAGATCAAAACTCAAGGCGTTCTTCCCCATAAATCGATGAAGCCATACTTAAGGAATGTGTTAGAGTATGTGTTTCTGCCTTTGAATAGCATTAGTTTTATATTTGATTATTTTTTGCTTACGAAACTATTTTTTTTATGTTTTTTTGATTCACAGATTATCAGAGAGTTTAAGAAGGATCTGCAAGTTGAAGTTACCAGAATAAATTAGAAAATAGTTGTAGCAGAAAAAAAGATTGAGAATGAAATCATGGTAATATGGTTAATTTCAGTTAGTCCAAGTTCAAGACTTTGTGTCCTTAACTTTTGAAATTAAACCTATAAGTTTAGGACTTCCTGTCCTTAACTTTTGAACTTGGAAGTCAAAGTTAGGGACTATCTGTCCTTAACTTTTGAACTTGTAATTGAAACTTAAGGACTACCTGTCCTTAACTTTTGAACTTGGAATTCAAAATTAAGGACTTCTTGTCCTTAACATTTGAACTTGCAAGTAAACTTACGGACTTCTTGTCCTTAACTTTTGAACAAGTAATTCAAACTTAAGGACTGCATGTTCTTAACTTTCGAACTTAAAACTATAAGTTTAGGACTTTCTGTCCTTAACTTTTGAACCCGTCCTTAACTTTCTAACTTAATTTCTTTCTCAGGATTTAAAGAGAACTCTAGGATCAAAGCTTGATGTTTTGTTGAATATTTATGGCTAAGCTGATGAAAGGAACATAAAGAGAAAATCTAGTGTTTTTAGAAAAGACGGAGTTGACATCATTGTCGTGCTACAGAGCCTACTACTACAATCAACAAAGATGCAGGTGATGATGAACATGATGATATGGATGTGCATGCAGAAGTTCAGTATGAAAACAATTTTTGTGATGCACATCTAGTTGATGAAATTGAGAACGTTACTAATATTGGGAAAGGTTAGATATAGATTTTGAATTTTTTTTGTTGAAAATTATATTCAGTAGAGTAATACATTTAAACTTTTTTGTGATTACAAATATTTGTAGAATCTATTGATGGAGTGAAAGTTGAAGATGTAGGATAATGTCAAGACCAGGAAAATCCAAAAGAGAAAGGAGAAAGAGAAAAAAATTGTAAATGTAGATTGCAATCTCAGGAGAATTTAGCAAGTCCATGGGAACAAGTGTCAGTGAGATTGTATGCAAATGCCTAAAAAGAATATGATCTGTCTACACCTCTGTCATACAAAATAAAATTTGGAGTTCAAACTTGTGCAGATCAAGGTTAGATTAAAATTTCATCATATATTGTATGTTAGTTTTAGTGAATTATTAGAATGGGTATTAATTGCAAATGTTACAGAATCATTTGAAGCTGCAAGGGAAGAAGCTGGAGCGGAGTATCAAGGGAAAAGTGGAGTACAATCTCAAGACGTAGAAAATACCGAAGGAAAAAGCAGAAGTGAGATTGGTTCTAAATGCATAGATGCAACATGCAATCTCTCTAGAACTCCCTCTCTTATCGACCCAAGAGAATGCTAGTGAAGACAATAATATAATTGGGATAATCTTGACTATTGCAAATGGTTAGGCACTATTTTTTAAATTTTATATATGTTTGTTTTAACTAAAAATTATTAACAAGTATCAATTATGTTAGCACTTGTAAAATTTTTGTAGAATCTTGTGAACAAGCAACTGAAACACATGGTAAACAATTGCAAGATAAAGAAAATGTGCAATTGGAAGAAAAAGAAAATGATGCAACCAATATCTTAACTGAATTGTCTGTTGGAAAAACACAAGAAGGTAGAGTGCAGAAGACAAATGATGAAGCTCTTAACCAATATACAAGAAAAAGAAAGAGAGATAGTATTAGTTATGATGGTCCGTCATTTTCATTTCTTACTCCAACTCCTCCAAGTACAAAAATAAGCATTGATGGGGCTTTGACTATGGAGGTTGAAGAAAATTTTGAAGAAGAGCTTGGTCGAGGTAAAAGGAACAAGAAGCTAAGTTGGTAGTTGAAATCTCCTTTTGATCAGAGAAGAAAAGGAGGAAATTCTATGGCAAACAATCAAAATACTCCGAAGAGTTCAGGTTGGATAAAATCAACATATACTCGTAGGTATATTTTTCATTATGCCACAGAAGATGCAAAATTAATGAAGACATTCATTGTGTGGTTGGGAAAGGAGAAAAGGAGAGGTCGCAAAAAAGAGTAAGCCCCTTAATGTATCACTACGTCCTTAACTTATGCGATTGTAAGACAAATTTTAGGATTAAGTGTCGCGAACTTTTGAAGTTGTAAGTCAAAGTTCCGGACAATGTGTCCTTAATATTCGAACTTGTAATTCAAAGTTAAGGATTTTCTGTCCTTAACTTTAACCTTCAAGTAATACTTAAGGACTACTTGTCTTTAACTTTTAAACTTGGAATTCAAAGTTAAAGACAAACAGTCCTTTAAGTTTCGAACTTGAAACTATAAGTTAAGGACCTCATGTCACTAACTTTTGAACATGATCCTCAAAGTTAAGGACAGACAGTCCTTAAGTTTTGAACTTGAAACTCAAACTTTAGGACCAAGTGTCCTTAGCTTTTGGACTTATAATTCAAACTTAAGGATTGTCTGTCCTTAAATTTTAAGCTTGGAATTCAAAGTTAAGGACAAACAATCCTTAAGTTTTGAACTTGAAACTATAAGTTAAGGACCTCATGTCCTTAAGTTTTGAACTTGAAACTCAAACTTTAGGACCAAGTGTCCTTAGATTTTGGACTTCTAATTCAAACTTAAGGACTGCTTGTCCATAAATTTTGAACTTGGAATTCAATGTTAAGGACAGACAGTCCTTAAGTTTTGAACTTGAAACTATAAGTTAAGGACCTCATGTCCTTAACTTTTGAACTTGATACTCAAAGTTAAGGACATATAGTCCTTAAGTTTTGAACTTGAAACTCAAACTTTAGGACCAAGTGTCCTTAGCTTTTGGATTTCTAATTCAAACTTAAGGACTGCTTGTTCTTAAATTTTCACCATGAAAGGCCCTGTTCAGGACTAAATTCTAACTTTGATATTTTTAAAATTTTCAGGGGACAAAATGATATATATGCTGGTGATAATGGTGTGAGGAAAAATCCATACAAATTGTATCATCAAAAAATCAGTAGCAAAATATGCTTCCTTCAACTTTGAGATACCAGTTCAGTACTTGACGATAAGGTTATATAATTCACAAGGCATTTATATTTTTTATTCTCAATCTATCATTTTTTAAATTATTTTATGATCAGTCAGGTATGAAAGATCTTTGTGTTAGCGATACTGGGCTCGTGTTCGTGAAGATTTAACACCTCGAGTGTAGAAAATCATTCTATCCATGATATGTGCGCTTTGGTTGTATTAGCATGATTTTCAGGTATAGGATTTGATGAATGACAAACAACGAAGTCGATGAATGACAAACAATGAAGTCAAGTGTCAAACAATGTTATTATATGACAAACAATCAAGATTGAATGCCGAGAAGCATATTGATGACGGAATCGCGTAGACAAGCCAAAGACGAGCTCAAAAGTTCAAGACCGAAGACCCAAGGCGTAGGTCGTTAGGTAGAACAAGTGTAAGAGCAACGTTTAAAGTTATCTCGTCTTTTGGCTCAACATAGGTCATCATAAATATGCATAAAATCATTTAATCAAATCATATTTCAAATACTTCAAACAAAATAATTTCAAACATTTTCATTTTAGCCAAAATGAATTTTAAACATGTCTTTCAAAGCTGGACAGAAATAATCGATTATGTTTATGTTGATAATCGATTATGTTAAGACAGTGTAAACCGGAATTTCCAAAACAGCACAATAATCGATTATCATGTATAACATAATCGATTATCGTGTAACCGTTGCCAAAGTTTTTGAACACTGTAACAAAATAATCGATTATGCACTTCAGATAATCGATTATCCAGCATAAAATCAGCTTCTGATTTTTGAACGTTAGAGCAAATAATCGATTATCTAAATCCAATAATCGATTATCCTTGCATAAAATCAGCATAATTGATTGTCAATTAAGCAACGGACATACACCCTCTAACCCCTATAAATAGAGGTCTTTTGAGCTGATTTTAGACACACAACACCTCTCATTATTCATATACATATTGATCATATTTGTTCATCATTATAGAGCTTTTGTTTAGCCATTTGAGAGACAACTTTGAGTTGTTCATAGAGCTTATTTTGTATCTCTTTATCTACTCTTTTGAGAGAGTTCTTGTTGTAAAAGAGAAAGGTGTTTGAGAAGACCATATCTTCTTAGTGATTGTCGGGTTTGCTAAGTACCCTCAATCTTAGTGGTTGAAGTCCTGTGGTGCGGTATCCACGAGCAAGGTTGAAGTCTTGTGGTGTGGTATCCACGAGCAAGGTGAAGTCTTGAGGTGCGGTATCCTCGAGCAAGTTGAAGTCTTGTAGAGTGTACATCTACGAGCAAGTGTAACGGTTTGTTAGGCACCCGTAAGCTTAACGGAGTTAGTGGAATCTCGAGAGAGTCTCTCGGGGACTGGACTAACCACAAGTTGTGGTGAACCAGGATAAATTTGGTGTGTTCCTTCCTTACTATCTTAATTACCGAATTTATTTTATTCCTGCAATTTTAATTCCGCAATATTTATCAATATTCTCGTGCCGCACTATTCACCCCCCCCCCTCTAGTGACGGGCATAAATCCTAACAATTGGTATCAGAGCCTAATTCTCTGAAAGCCTTAACCGGTTGAGAGAACGATATATATTTTTTGTTGAGAATATTGAACGCAGGAATGATGAGCGAAGGACACTCCACCTATAGGCCTCCTCTATTTGACAGAACAAATTACACATATTGGAATGAGCGGATGAGAATCTTCATCCAATCAAATAACTTTCGCTTGTGGAAAATCATCAAGAACGGTGAACAAATGCCAAAAAAGAAAGTTGGGGAAATCGCGGTTCCAAAGGAGGAAGATGAATATAATGCCGAGGACGTCAAGAAAGTTGAAAATAACGCAAAGGCCGTCAACTTATTATATTGTGCGGTGAATCCGGATGACTATCGGAAGATTTCTTGCTGCACAACCGCCAAGGAGATGTGGGATAAACTTGAGATCACTTATGAAGGTACGTCTCAAGTCCGAGAATCTAAAGTTGATTTTCTAACACATGAATATGAACTCTTTAAAATGAGGGAGAAAGAACCCATCGGTGTCATGTTCGAACGATTCTCAAAAATCGTCAACGATCTTCATGCTCTCGGGAAAGTGTACACGAACAAAGATCTTGTTCGAAAAATCCTACGGAGTCTCACTCCCGAATGGCGTTCCAAAGCCAATGCCATCCAAGAGTCGATAGGAATCACGGATGTCACAATTGATGGACTAAGAGGTAACCTCGAAACTTATGAAAGCACAATTCTTAATCCTTATCTTAGAAGTAAAAGTTCGAATATTGCCTTCAAAGCCTCATCCTCTAAAAGAGAAGAGGTAAGTGATTCGGATAGCGATGATGATAATATTTCCGATGCCTTGATCGAAAAGTTTTATAAGTGTATGAAAAAGGAAATAAAGAAGTAAGAACCAAGTCTTTCATGCCAAAATTGTGGAAAACTTGGCCACACCAAATCACGTTGTCCAAAATCCAAGGACAAGAAGAAGAACAAACACCAAAGGCGTGTGACATGGGATTCGGACAGCTCGGGCGATGAAACTGCCGCATTATGCCTCATGGCCAACGAGGAAGAAGAGGTAAGTACTCCTAACTCTTACTCTTATGAAGAATTACAAGAAGCTTTTCAAGAATTATATGATGAATTGAAAAAGTCTTCAAAAATCTCCAAAGAGGCCAAGGCTAAAATTAAAGATTTAGAAGATAAAAATAATTTTTCGGAAAATGACAATATTGATCTTAGAAATAAAATTAAGGAGATAAATGAAGCCTCTTCAATTGATCAAAGTTCCAATTGTTCTTCTTGTAGATCTTTGAAAATAGAGAACATAGAACTTAGGAACACACTAGAAAAACGTAGTGTTGATGATCCTAAAACAATTGAAGAAATTAGAAAGGATGATAGAAATGAAGTTAGACCACCTAGAAATAATTCTAGGAACTTCACTAATAAGTCTAAAATTAATCATTTTAGACCACCTAGAAACAACTCTAGGAATTATGCTAATGAGTCTAAAATGAATCATTTTAGACCACCTAGAAATAACTCTAGGAATCGCAATACGTCTAGGAATAACGACTTTAGATCACCTAGAACGTTTTTGGCTCGACCAAGACATATGCACAACCCGAATATTATATATCATTATTGCAACCGGGTAGGACACATTGCACCCGTATGTTTTGCAAAACATAGAGATCTATCATTTGGCTATGATTATTATTTGCCTAACCCCCAAGGACCCAAAAGCAGTTGGGTACCGGAAACCTATTTTTAGGTACGTTTGCAGGTGTGCTTGAAGACTACAATATCGTAGTAGATGCACCAAGCACGAAACCTTATTGCATCGAGGGGGAATTCGGTTAGTTATCACATTTTTGATAAAAACGTAATAGTTGATATGTGTTAACGATTAATATATCTTTGTTAACAAGTGGTATTAATTATTTTTGTTGATTCATGCTTTGATAACTTTTATCTTGAATAACAATTGGTATCAATTATTTTTGTTAAAAATAATGATTGATGTTTTGATGAATATCTCTCTAGTTTGAATAACAGTTGGTATATTCGCTAAAAGTAACCTTTGATATGGTTGTTATATTTTACTAACATTTGGTATTATTTCATGTTGGTATGATCTTTTAAATATCGTCAATGTATATTCCTCATTGTATTTCCTATATTATATTTGACACTAACAATTGATATACCCAAAAGGGGGAAGTGTCGAAAGGGGATAATAGCCTTTGTATACTCTCTTTTTGCTAATGCCAAAAGGGGGAAGAGTTTAGGCGATATGCATCAAATAAGGGGGAATGTATCTACGTTATAGTATGCCTTATTTGAGGGGGAATTATCATTAAGGGGAATTGTTTTGCATGAATTGTATGTTGAGATATAGCATGAATTTAGGGGGAATCCGATATGCATATCTCCTGTTGTTTGTCATTATCAAAAAGGGGGAAATTGTAGAAAATCATTCTATCCATGATATGTGCGCTTTGGTTGTATTAGCATGATTTTCAGGTATAGGTTTTGATGAATGACAAACAACAAAGTCGATGAATGACAAACAATGAAGCCAAGTGTCAAACAATGTTATTATATGACAAACAATCAAGATTGAATGCCGAGAAGCATATTGATGACGGAATTACATAGACAAGCCAAAGACGAGCTTAAAAGTTCAAGACCAAAGTCCCAAGGCGTAGGTCGTTAGGTAGAACAAATGTAAGAGCAACATTTAAAGTTATCTCGTCTTTTGGCTCAACATAGGTCATCATAAATATGCATAAAATCATTTTATCAAATCATATTTCAAATACTTCAAACAAAATGATTTCAAACATTTTCATTTTAGCCAAAATGAATTTTAAACATGTCTTTCAAAGCTGGACAGAAATAATCGATTATGTTTATGTTGATAATCGATTATGTTAAGACAGTGTAAACCGGAATTTCCAAAACAGCACAATAATCGATTATCATGTATAGCATAATCGATTATCGTGTAACCGTTGCCAAAGTTTTTGAACATTGTAACAAAATAATCGATTATGCACTTCAGATAATCGATTATCCAGCATAAAATCAGCTTCTGATTTTTGAACGTTAGAGCAAATAATCGATTATCTAAATCCAATAAATGATTATCCTTGCATAAAATCAGCATAATTGATTGTCAATTAAGCAACGGACATACACCCTCTAACCCCTATAAATAGAGGTCTTTTGAGCTGATTTTAGACACACAACACCTCTCATTATTCATATACATATTGATCATATCTGTGCATCATTATAGAGCTTTTGTTGAGCCATTTGAGAGACAACTTTGAGTTGTTCATAGAGCTTATTTTGTATTTCTTTATCTACTCTTTTGAGAGAGTTCTTGTTGTAAAAGAGAAAGGTGTTTGAGAAGACCATATCTTCTCATTGATTGTCGGGTTTGCTAAGTACCCTCAATCTTAGTGGTTGAAGTCTTGTGGTGCGGTATCCACGAGCAAGGTTGAAGTCTTGTGGTGCGGTATCCACGAGCAAGGTGAAGTCTTGAGGTGCGGTATCCTCGAGCAAGTTGAAGTCTTGTAGAGTGTACATCTACGAGCAAGTGTAACGGTTTGTTAGGCACCCGTAAGCTTAACGGAGTTAGTGAAATCTCGAGAGAGTCTCTCGGGGACTGGACTAACCACAAGTTGTGGTGAACCAGAATAAATTCGGTGTGTTCCTTCCTTACTATCTTAATTACCGAATTTATTTTATTCCTGCAATTTTAATTCCGCTATATTTATCAATATTCTCGTGCCACACTATTCACTCCCCTCTAGTGACGGGCATAAATCCTAACATCGATCTCTCGCGTTCGCGTAGAATAAAATGAGAACTCCCTCCCCGGGCCCATTGCCTTACGCGTTCGCAAGATCCTGGACGCGTTCACGAAGGGTACTCCCCCCTCATCTTCACATTCGCGAAGAAATGGCCCTTGGATTTTTTGGTCTTACGCGTTCGCGAGTGGGACCATGCGAACGCGAAGAAAAAATTCCCTTTGCACTGAATAGCAAAATCTGCAACTTTTCTTAAACTCAAAACTTCCCGAAACACCTCCGAAATACAGCCGAGCCCTTCGGACTTCTACCAAACACACGTACTAACTCAAAAACATCATACAAACTTATCTGTGCGATGAAGTTACCAAAATAACTTCAAAAATAATGAAGAAGTTACCAAAATAACTTCAAAAATAATGAATCAAACCTCAAAATCAAGAATTGTTCTCAAACTTCAAGTATCAAATTTAGCAATTCAAGTCTGAATCACGTTAAACAACGTCCGTTTTTAACCAAATTTTACAAGAAGGACTTAAACCCCATATAAGACCTGTACCGGGTGCCAAAACCAAAATACGGGCCCGATACCATCGCTTTCTAATCAGATTTCGTTTCAAATTTCCTTAAACATTTTCAGAAAATAATTTTATTTAAAAATTTATTTTTTGGGCTTGGTATCTTGGAATTTGATTTCGGGCATATGCCCAATTCCTATTTTTTTCGACGGACCCTCCGGGACTATCGAATCACGGGTCTGGGTCCGTTCACCTAAAATATTGACTGAAGTCAATTTAACTCATTTTATAACTGAATTTCATTATTTTGCACAGAATTTCATATTTAAGCTTTCAAGCTACGCGTTGGGGCTGCGCACACAAATCAAGGCAACTCTAAATGTAGTTTTCAAGGCCTTGGAAGCACAAAATTCAATTAAAACAAGTGATGACCCTTTGGATCGTCACATTCTTCAGCAGGTGGCATTGATTGTTGATAGCACCATACCCTCTTCTCAGTTGACTTGGTGAGCCCTACTCTATATCGGGGCCTTGTGACATTTTGATTCTCTTGTACGTTACTTTTTTAGGTATATCCAGTGACTTCACTGACACTTTCATACTACTCTTCTGTTTCACTTAGAGGCTCTGTAAATATGTTGTGGGTAAGAGGGGTAAAAAACATCAAGTAGGCTTGCTTGATTGGGATATCTCTGTTGAGAGCCAGTCGCATTCCCTAGGGTTGGGCTGTGACACCCACGCTTCCCTTAGTAACATCGAGGATATTTTTCACAACCACAGAAAATTTGGATTCGGGAGCCTTTGCAGAAGCAAATGTTGAGTCGGCCTTCTTAGGAGACATCTTAGTGTTCTTGGATTTTGATTATTGGAGAGAATAGATGAGAGACAAAGATAGACCCACTGGGCGTGCCAAAATTTGTAGCAACTAAAATTTCATTCCTGAAAATAATAATCAAGATATGAAATATAACGGCAAATAAAAGAATTTGTATTTCAATAATTTACGCGGGTTATAAATTTTGAACAATCTTAAGTAAAAAGATGTAATCCTCTGATTCTTCTTCTCGTGACCGTCAATTCGAGAGCTTTGCTTGTTCTTGAATTGATGAATCATTTATTGGGATTCGACCATGAATGCGGAGCTAGACTTTGATCGCATATATGGAGGATGGAAATTTGCGGCTCGCCACTTGGAGACGACTACTTCTTACTATGCAAAGGACTTACGAATCTGGAGATGAGATCTTCTCTATGTATTTGTCTTGTTATATCTTTTTGGCCTTATGGAGACTCCTATTTATAGTAGTAGGGGAGGGAACTTGTGATAAATATATATTTTTCCTCCAATTTGATTGGCAAATTGAGTCATCAAACCTATCATTAAAACTATATGATAAGCTTGCATATAATTGGTTGAACCATGTCATTTTAGTATTTGACGATATTTGATTGGTCCTTGCATTTGACTTGGCATGCTACAACATTTATGTGCGTGACATGATTTAAGTGGTCCTTGATTTGATTTGACATGCCATATCATTTAACACATGGCATGAACCTTGAGCTTATAATTTGAAGTTCGACAAGATGACTAACCCAATTAAATTGGGCTCTTAATTAAATCCATATGTATTGGGTTTAAATAATAAATTCAAGGGATTTTTACCTATGTATACCATATAGCAAACCTTATTACCAAAAATGTTCATTATTTGGTATTTACCCGCCTAGACCATAGTCTGTCTACAAAAATTGTACCAAACAAAAAATAGGTGAATTCTACCCTAAAAAGTGCCAATTTTGTAGCAATCAGATTTAATGGGGATTCTAACACCATTAATTTCGAGATTTAAAACAGAAGAAAATCCTACAACAACGTAATTCTCTCATTCTGTACCGGAAATATATCTGTCATCTGTAACTCAGCTACAAATCAAAAAACACAAGAATCTCCCGCATTCAAATTGTAGAAATGCAAAATTGTTGAATACGGTTCTTCATCGACATCAGTACAAAAATTTTCGAATCTAGATCTGTACTTCGTCTGTTTTTCTATCAACTACACAAATTATGTCAAAAATCCCAATAATGCTGAAATCGAATGGTTATTGGGATAACTATGGCAGATTCTGAGATTTTGAAGTTGATGCCATTTTGGTAGATGATAATGCAAGCTACGGAATTCTCCTTTCTACAATTGCACAACAATTATCGATTGACACATCAGATAAAATTGTAGAAATAAAATACATTGTGAATGATAATTTTCCTCCATTGGAGATTAGGAATGATATGGGGGTTCGTGTATATATGGAAACAAAAAAAGAGAATAAAACTTAGGTTTGTATCCCTTATGTATTAGCATAAGAGATTTCAATATGGAATTGGCATTCACCAATGAAAACATCAGTACAGGTATGTTTGATTCGACATTGCTGAGAGTTTTTGTGTTACTTAGTTATCTACAATATAACGACATTTTCCTAAAATTAAACTACAATTATCATATAGTACTGGAAAGGATAAAGTGATGTTGCTTTCAAATTTGTCTGCATAGTTACTACATTTGTGAATTTATTGTCTGCATTTTCTTCAAGATCACTAATGTTACTAGAAATTCCATCCTCACCAGCTATAGAGGAATGTCAAAGTGAAATAATAATTGAATGTACGCAAACATGTATTAAAGAAGGACAAGTGTATCAGGACAAGAAAACAATAGTTTCTGCAATGGAGAATTATTCAGTTATGCACAAGTTCCAGTTCAGAGTGAAAAGATCAAGTCATAGAAGGTATGTAGTTATTTATGGATAATGGATTTTCAAAATTAGTGTATTATTGAAGATATGTTTGTTTTATGCAATTGTAGTTACATTGTAATCAATTTGTAGTTAATTGTAGTGTTTAATAAATATGTCTAAATATTGTATTTTTTTGTAGCTAGTGGCTTATATGTGTAGCTGAAAGCTGCAAATGACATTTCAAGGCAACGTCAATTAATGATTCTGCAATGTTCAAGAAAAGAAGTTCCAGCCGACAACACACATGTTGTCCAATGGACGAAACATTCATACAGCGCAATGTACTGCAACACTAGTTGGTAGCATGGTCGTTCCAAAGTATTGTGATCCTAAGAATGTTTACACGCCAAAGGACATACAAACTGACATGTTATCCGAACATGGACTGAACCTAAGCTACATGCAAGCATGGAGAGCAAAGGAAAAAGCATTACAGTTTTTGAGAGGGAATCTGTGTGACTCCCACAACAGATTACCAAAATATTTTTATATTCTCGAGAAGAATTATCCCGGTTCTGTTGTTAAATTGAAGAAGGCAGCAGATGATTGCTTCTTATACGCATTTGTTTCCTTTGTACATCCATAAATGGTTGGCAACATTGTAGGCCGGTAGTAGTGGTTGATGGGACATTCTTAAAATCAGCATATAGGGGGTTTATGCTGACAGCAAGCACCATGAATGCAGCAGGTACATAATGCAATAATTTTCTAGTTATTTTGTAGACAGTATATACAATGTAGGTAAATTGTAGTTGTACGGTAGTTAGTTTGTAGTTAGATAAATGAATGTAGTTAAATTGCCTACATTCTCAATATATATTTGTAGTTATTAGTTAATCTTATTTTATGTCTAAAAAATGTAGGTACTATTTTGCCCTTGGTATATGCTGTTGTTGATTCTGAAACGACGCGTCTTGGAAGTGGTTCTTTGAGCAATTCAAGGAGGCATATGGTCTAAGACCTTCAATGTGTGTTGTCTCAGATAGGCATGAGAGTATATCGAAGGAAACATCAGTTGTCTATCCGTGCATGGCACACTACTTTTGCATGTGGCATATATGGACAAATATAAGGTCAAAATTCAAGAAGGCACATCTACAATTACATGAATTGTACTTTGCTACAGCACGGTCATACACTCTGGATGAATTCAATCAAAGGATGATGAAGATTGAAGAGGTAGACCCGCGTGTATCGTCTTACCTACATGATATTGGCTATCATAGATGGTCAAGAGTACATGCAACGGTGAATAGAACTTTTACTATAACGTCAAACATTGCCGAGTCATTGAATGCTGTAACAAAAGAGGCAAGAGAGCTGCCAATATTTGATCTATTTGAGTATATGAGGACTATTCTAGAACGTTGGACAAAAGAATAGTTACTGAAGGCAAAGGGTACTTTCACATTCCTTGGTCAAAAATTCAACAAAGAATTGGACGATAACAATACATTATCCCAGAAACTAAAGGTAATATATTCTTGTTTGGTGCAGGAGAAAAAACAAAAATAGTAGTAACTGCAGTGTTTCCAGTTTGTAGTTAAGATGTAGTCACATTGTGGGTAAATGTAGTTATCGTTTATATGTAATTTATTTGTAGATGATTTGTAGTTAACTGATTGTTGCTAATCTAGTTAACTGATTGATGTATTATTTTTTCTGTTTGGTCTTGAATTGTAGGTGAGAGCTTCAACAGATCATATATATATGGTGGTAGATGGTGTGAAGCGGTACACTGTATGTCTAGAAAACAAGAAATGTTGCTGTGGACAATTCCAACTTGATGAACTTCCATGTGCCCATGCTTTGGCAGCATTATGGCATAGGAATGAAAGGCCTGACAACTATTGCTCTCCGTATTACACAAGGAAAAACCTTCTTCTTACCTATGAAATGCCAGTAAATTCTCTTTCTGATGAAGCCAAATGGGATGTTCCACAACATATTTTAGATGAGGTAGTAAAGCCACCGGCGGGAGATCAAAGGCAGCCAGAGACCTCACAAGGAAAGATATAAAACATTTGATGAAATAAAGTCAACGAAGTAACAAAGGTGTCTTGTGGCAATTGTGGAGGTGAAGGGCATAACAAAAGAACTTGCAAGAATGCGCCGAAAAAGAAATGAATATCATGTAGCTAGAATAGTTAATCAAAATAAATGTTAGCGAGCTCAAATTATCGGAATTTATTGTGTAACTGTTCTACGTTTTGAAGATGATTAAGAAGTATAAACATAAATTTGTGTATCTGCACTATTTACATTTTTTATGTATACCATCAAGCATCAATTCTTGTCATTTTTTATTGAATAGTTAAACTTTTGTATAAGTTATATACAAAATTTCTGATGTTAATAAAGAAAACACTGAATGTAAACTGTTGCCAGATTGTAGTTAAAATGTAGTTTAATTGTGGTCTAAATGTAGTCCTGGCAATCACCTAATGGGATTCTATAGTTAGAATGTAGTTCAATGTAGTTTCATTGTAGATAAATTAATTTTTTCTGAAAATAATTGTTGATAAAGGATGACTAAATTATTTATCTGAGACTTGTATTCATTTCATCTTTATGTTGTGTAAGAACTGACAGTTATATAAACATATTAAATGGCACCTGAAGGTATTATATAAAAATAACTCGAAGATTAAAGTGAAATTATAAGACAAAGTTGTTACTGCAAAAATGCTATCAGATAACTCGAATACTCGAGTATAATGTAATCAAGAAAAAGTGTTGATTACAACCAAAATGACTTAATTCCTACATTGTTTTCCAATTCAACTATGAAATAGGAACAAAATAGTCTACTTCTTCTTTCGTTGAAATTTAGTCCTCTCATTCTTTGCCGGTGCACCCTTCCTCCTTGCAAGTCTGCCAGTAACCTCACTCTCACTGATTGAACCATCTTTTAGCTTCTTTGTGGCGTAGTCCCACATTAGAGCTCCATAGTGTGTACGGTGTTGGTCAATATCAGCAAGATCTTCCTTTGGGATAGACAAAGCACTAGTGCTAATATACTCCGCAAAGGCAGCTACAAATACACCACAATCCTTGCAGAAGATGAGAATTTTTCATTATATAAAAAACTATTAAAAAATTAAATATATAGAAAGGGAGATTTAATTTTTTACAGTGAGCCTTACTTTTGTTGTGGAATCTCAGCAACCATCCATTGTATGTCGAGAGGGTCTGTAACTGGTTTCTCTATTTATGACTTTGTAATCTTGAAG
Organism: Nicotiana benthamiana; assembly: GCA_034376525.1. Lineage (NCBI taxonomy): Eukaryota > Viridiplantae > Streptophyta > Magnoliopsida > Solanales > Solanaceae > Nicotiana > Nicotiana benthamiana. The sequence continues at coordinate 52,190,739 of CM067338.1, read as the reverse complement.
TCAATGTCTTTGCGTTTACCATAGAAACCAGTGCATGACAAATAAAGAGGAATAATAATTGAAAATTTCTCAACCAATGTCTGAACTTTTTGATTACGGTTTGCTCTCACCAATGAATCATAAACGTAAAGTTTTCGGTCCTTTATGTCAAAAACTAGCAACAACCAATGAAAGTTCTCCACAAGGCTAACATGCATGAGCATATAGTCAACAAGATCCCAGACAACATTAGAAAGAATTCTGTAGTCCATAATATATTTTCCAATATCATCATCGGCTTTAACAACCGAATTCCTTTGATCCAGTGGAGAACTAGTGAACTTCTCATAGATTCTTTCAATCTTTGTTTTGAACAAGCAATCGGTTGTTGTAAATCTAGTTTGGATGTTAGGGCCATATTTTTCCTTTTTTCTCAGATAGTACATAATAACATTAATGTGCTTCCAAAGTAAAAGTGCAATATACAATAAGTTACAGTGTAGCCAATCACATCTACAAAATAACTACATATTAACTACAATTAGAATTTATGAAAAAATCTAACAGCTTGCTTCTCTTTAACAACACCATAACTAAAGATATATAACAGTTAGCCCAAGTAACTCACAAAATATAATTTAATGGCATTTAGCATGAAAGATATAGAAAACAAGTACTATATCTACAATTGACCAATCATATTTACATAAAAACTACATATTAACTACATTTTTCACACTGATTGCATAAGGTTCAAAAAAGTAAAATTTTACAATTGAAGACTAAATATAGTAACATATATATGATGTGTACAATATAAATACATTTAAACATCATAGTTAAAGACATAACTACAATTGCACCACACAGTTGAAGATAAAAAAATATTGTCAATTATTGTAGACACTATATACTTACTGTGCTATTGACTACTTGTCCGGGTGAGCAAGGGCATAGAACCAGCCCTTCTTATCAATCTTCTCACAACCCAAATCCAACCAAGGATTAATTTGGTTATCCTTCTTTGAAGAGAAATCTTTCCTCCTGTAATAACAAAATAATGAATCAAATACAAAAAATTTACAAAAAGATTTACAACTTTAAAGTCTAAAAAGGGTGAACAGATAGTGTAAATTTAAGAACCATACCTCCTAGATGTCAGTGCGATGGTATAACCAGGTTGTGAACCTATATATTAATTCAGGATCTACATCTTCGCCTATGACACTTGTGAAGGGGTGCTTTAGGTAAAAATATTTGGGCCCAACAGATGTGCTGCCTTCAGTACTATACAGGGGAGTGAATGGTGATCGTGCATGTTTTCCTGGTATCTTTGTTCTTTCTGGATAAACGGGGGTTGATTCATCTTGTATGGGCTCACCATACATGACCAACTGTGATAGGTTTTCCGGCAGCTCAAAATCATCCAATGTCACACCTTTGTTTTCAGTGCCTTCAGGCACAACTTCAGTCTCCTCTTTTTTATCAATGCATTCATGGACAACTTCAGTCACTGTTACACCATGAATTGGTGACTGTGGAATGTTATCTTCAACATATGTTACATAAAAAATGACATACTTAACAGCATTATACCATTATATAATCAACTATTTTCTATTAAAAAGTACATTATGAAACAATACCTTCTTTTGCTACCTCATATATTGAAATTTTGAATAAGATGTAATTAAAATGCAATTATGGTTCTATACCTGCTTTAAATGTCTCAGCTTCTTCTTGGAAGTCAGGATACAAGTCAACTTGTGTTTGAACATGTTGTGGAGAAGTGGGAGCTGAAAAACATAGTGAAGAAGTGATTAACAATTCTTGAAGTTTGTAGATATGTATGTAGGAATTATGTAGATACATGTATTACTTGTGCTTGCATGGAGTTGATCACCAAAATTGAACTGAAAATGATGGTTTTTGTCTCCTTGATTTTGGTCAATATATTTTGTTGAACTACCAGCAAACTACAATTTTGGGAAATAGTTGAGAATGCTTTTTTGTCATAAGTCTTATATAGTCTTAACATAAAATTATATGTAAATTCTTACCTTTGACTCATCCAAATCAGTCCTCCTGTTTACCGCACTCATGACACTCTTCAAAGATTGATCTATGAACTCTCGAAGGCTATAGAGTTCATCAAAAACATCCTTCTTAAACCCATCTAACTTTACATCAACCTAAAAATTAATTATGTGTAATTAGGTGGTAAGTATATTCTATTTGTTACACTTAAACTACAAAGAAACTAAAAAGTAGTAGGAAAGAATTCAAGTGGTAGTAAATTATGACAAAATATTGTAGTTTCTCACAATACCTGCTCAAGCCTCTTTTCCAAATTGCTGATCTTGCTACTGACAGATTCCATGGCCTTTTGAGAATTAGCTTCTTTGGGTTCAACTGTGGAGAATCAGAAGTTGGAACATTTGATGGTTGAGCAACTTCTTCATCTTCATATTGAATCTTCTATGGGAGATTTAAGCACTCCAAGCTCTCTCCTGATTCAACCATGTTTGTGAACTGAATCACGGAAGTGACAATTAATTCAATTGAAAAGAAAAATGTAGATGAAATGTAGTTACTATAACTATAGTTGTAGAATCATACAAAAGTTAAAACAACACCTTGAGCCACTCAGGCTTGATCATCTTGTCTTCAATTGCAGTTAACCAAATATTTCCCTTTGTAGCTGACCATCATAAAATCCGAGGAATCGATTCGGAACACCGTGTAGCAAGCTCAGTGCTGATGGAAAAGCAACACTCTTAGAGCCACACTTGCAAGGCTAATGAGCATCCCCGTATAAGATAAGAATGTACATTGGGATTAAGACGATGTCGGACAGATTCAATAACCTGCTTGAAGGATTTGGTACCCCATGGGTACGACTCAAAATTACCAGACTCGATTAGAAAGAATATAAACTTGTCTATGAAAGTAACATGGTCCTTATCTGAAGGACAAACAAAAAATTCCAACATATAAAGGACGCACAACTACACCGCGTCCACATCGTTTGCCCATGCTTTGTTAGTGACTACATTTTTCAGATGCCATTTCTCAACCCTTTCTTTGTTAGGGAAATATGTATTCATTAAAGGGATAACATAGTTGGAATTGTAACTATAGTCTGAGAAAGTATTCACACAATTAAAACCAGTTATCAAACCAAATTCTCTTAATGAAAAAAATCAATTTTCACCCTTTAAAAGAACAGAAAAGTATGCGTCAGTAGACTTTGGCAACTCATATTTCATTAGAAGATGAATGGACTGGTTTTGCACATATATTGGGGGCAGATCTTATAAGTAACCAAAACATATTTTTTCGAAAACACGTAGTTGATTTGGGGACAGTAAAGCCTGAATCTGACTAGGTATGTTAGGATCACACAAATTGTGGAATCGAAGCACACCATAATCAATATTTTGTTGAGCAAAGTAAGGGCTATTCTGCAAAAAATGTATATTAATTGTGGTTAGAATGAAGTTATATATATCATCAATAGATGATACAACGGAACATATCATACCTACAATATTAATTAACAGATTACAAATCAACTACAAACTAACTACATTTATAAACTGTATAAGAGGCACGACTCCAATTAAACTACAAAATTGAGCCAAAGAATCTACAAAATTAGGACCAAATCACATTTTACAAAAATACACTTGAACAGACAAATAAGAACAATATAACAGTTAAATGTAACAGTTACTTACTGTAACTTTGAAAAAATATAGTATAATTGTATTGAGAATGAAGTTAAATGTAGCAGCTATACAAGTTGCAATACAAAAACCATAGATAAAATTTACTTAGCAGACTACAAATCAACTACATTCTAACTACATTTATAGACTGTCTAGTAATCACATTACCGAATAAACCCACAAAATTGCGACAAATAATCTACAAAACTGAGAGCATAACACTTCAACACCAAAAAAGCACTTGAAGAATATTTTTTGGCAACCAAAATTAAACTACAAAACAGTAAGGACAAATAAATATTGTTTACCTTTAATAAAAAATTTTGAGGAACCAATTTTGGTAATTTTTTTGAGGGTTTCTTCTTTTTTTGTTTTGACGATGAAGGAAACACCTTTGGTTTTTTCCCAGTTGGAAGTTTGGGTGAATCTTCTACAAAATCATCATCTACCCTCAACTCTTTCCCCTTGCACTTAAGTTGTTTGTCGACCGGTTTATCTACTCCGCTAGCATCAACATCGTGCAAATGCTTGCTTCGCATTTCAGCACATATTTGTCTTGGAGATGAAATACCTGTATTTTTTTCACTTGCATGTGTAGATTGTGGGTTTTTAGGTGGTGATTTAGGTGTTAAAACACCCAAATCAAATGACGGAATATCTGCTAATACAACTTTTGATGATTTTTTGTGGAGTATTTGATTTTTTCATGATTTATGAGTTGAATACAAAGTTGGAATGGGGATTGAAAATGGTGAGGGATTCAACACAAAATGATGGAATTTGTGGGTTAGAGCTGTACGAGAATGGGGGAAAAACTGAAGAAAAATCGTGGGGGGGGGGGGGGAATTAACTGTAGGTAAATCGTGGGAGAGGAGAGAGAAGCGGGTAGTATAAAAATTTGGAAGATACGGTTCCGAAATTAAAGTCTACAATAAATGAGGCTATAATTAAAGACTTAATTTGAATTATGGTACATAAATTGAAATTTGGTATGCTTAAATATAATAAACACAAACCTTAAACATGGTAGGTAATAAGGTTTGCTGTATGGTATAGAAAGGTAAAAATCCCTAAATTCAATTATATTAGCCTCTATTATTTGTTTGGGCTAACACATTTTTGAACTTAAACTATGGTTCGAATAATTTAATGGACTTAAACCCAATAAAATTTAATCGGGTACAATAACTCTTCAAAAACTTGGAGATATAGGTATAACTACTGTATACTCGAAAATAATACAATGTCTATTTGTTAGTGTTATATTAACACATGTATTAAATTACCTTATGATATTATGATATTAAAGAATAGCTAATTTAATCATATAAAAATGTAAAGCAAGTACTTCCTTTGATTAAAATGTTTGTCTATGTTACTTATAGAGCCTTTTAGCTTGAATTTACTTTGTTAAAACTAAGGGTGTGTTTGCTATGAAGGAAAATAATTTTCGGAAAATGTTTTTCAATTTTTCTATGTTTGGTTGGCTTAAATGTTTTGAAAAATATTTTCTTTATCAATTCATTTTGCTCCAATTGGAGAAAAATATTTTCCTTATCAAGAGAAGGTAAAACATTTTCCAAACCACCTTCTCAACCTTCCCCACCCCACCCCACCCCACCCCCTCTTTACAAAAGGTTTTTTTTTTAAAAAAAAATTTCAATTTTTCCATTACCACCCATCCTACTACCCCTCCACCCTCTCTACCCTCCCCAGAAAAATATTTTTTACCTTAATTTTTGTTACAATTTTAGATTTCTATTTTTTTTTCTACATTACCCACCACCCACCCCAACACCCCTCCCCCACCTCCTCAAAAAATTTTTGTTTTTTTTATAATTTAAATTTCTATTTTTTTCGTTTTACTGCCTCCCCAGCCCCAGCCCCGCCCCCACTCCCTACAGAAAAAGAATTTTAATATATTTTTCAATTTTAATTTTATTATTTATCAGTTTAAGGCTCAAAATTTTACAAGTTCCAAAATTATGAGTTTAGAGGTTTATGTGCTTGAAAGTTTATGAGTTTAAGAATTATAAAGTTTACGGGTTCAAAATTTTACGGTTTTAAATATTTAGCGGTTCGAAAGTTTATTAAATTAGTTGGTCCAGAAGGTTGTTGGTTTGAAAGTTTATGAGTTCATATTTATTATATCTAAATTATTTATAAATACTCTTGAGACGTCATTTTTCTTAATTTACGTATCAAACACCGGAAATTGAATAAGATTACCACTTGTTTTCCAAGAAAATATTTTCACGAAACCAAACGCACCCTAAAGCTTTGTTATTTTAAAGTAGACCAGCTTTCTTACCAGGTGTGTAAGTGTGTTAAATGAGCATAAAAAATATGAAAAAATGGGTTTTATCTTTAAAAACTCTATTTTTAATAAGACATAGCATGCCAAATGAGTATTTCATATTTTTTTTGTTAAAAAGCATTAAATGAATGACTTTATTGTTCTAAACTAAATAAAAATAACTTTAAAACTTGGTTATTTAACCGTGGAAAGAAACACTTTTCCATTCAATTTATAGTTTGTGCCAAAAAAATAATTCGCTTTTTATATTTTGAAATGGCAGAATACATAAACAGACACTCTAACTATCTTCGAAAGTTCACTTAAACATCTCTATTTAGCTATATTTCATTTAAGCACTCCAACTGTATTTTTTATGCACTAGTTTAACACAAAATGCTGAAGCTTAGAATTTTTTTTTGACGCATGTTCACTCATTTTCGGTAACCAATTAACCACTGACATATTTTTTAGAGCCGGGGACGGGACAATTTTATGTCAATATTTTTTTGGGTTCAAAATTCTTGGGGGTGGGGGGGGGGGGGAGGGTATATTCAAGAACAATAACAAATATTCTTGGGAGGGGGTGTCTATTCAAGAACAAAAACAAATATCTTGGGGGGGGGGGGAGGGAGGGGGTGTATATTCAAGAACATGAACAAATATTCTTGGGGGGGGGGGTGTCTATTCAAGAACAAGAACAAATATTTTGAGGGGGGATGGGGGTGTATGTTCAAGAACAAGAATATTTGGGGGTGGTTGTATATTCAAGAACAAGAACAAATATTCTTGGGGGGGGGGGGGGTTATATTTAAGAACAAGAACAAATATTCTTGGGTTGGGGGAATGGGGCCGTATATATTCAAGATCAAGAAAAAATATTCTGGGGGAGTGTATATTCAAGAACTAAAACAAATATTCTTGGGTTGGGAGGGAGCGTGACCCAAGAATATTTTTCCTTTTATTTTTCTCCATGACAATGGAAGGGGAAGAAGAATAATGAAGGAGGAGAGAGAGGGTGATGATGAACTTGGGAGAAAAAAAGGAAAAAGAAAAGGAAAATATTAAATTAGATAAAAAGAAAAGAAAAATATTAAATCAGGTCCAATCACGCGCTAAAGAGTCGTGAACTACAATTTTTTTGCCATGTCAGCGTTTTGTGTTAAACTGTTGCATAAGAAGTATAGTTGGAGTGCTTAAATGAAATATAGCTAAGTAAAATTAAAGTATTTGTGTATTCTGCCTTTTAAAATAATTTATCTCTATAAAATAATCGGTTAAGGGTCAAAACTGCCATCAACCTATCGACTCCGGAACAAAATTGCCCTCCGTTTACCTTTGGCGAAGAAAATGCCCCCACCGTTAACTTTGTGGCCTATTTCTACCCCTAAAATCTAACAGAATCTTGAATTTCATTTTTAATTTTTTTTAATGCAACGTGTCACGTTTTGATTGGGACATATAAAAAACGGAAAATTGGGACATATAAAGAACGGAAAAAGGGTCAAAACTGCCCTCAACGTATTGACTCCGGAACAAAATTGCCCTCCGTTAACCTTTTTTGGGTCGGGTCGGTCGGGTTGAAGTGTAATGTGATTTCCCGCTTTCCAACAAATGTAAAGAGCTTGATATATCACATATATTCATCTTCAGTTAAAGTGGATTGGTCATTCCTATCCAGTGGGGGGCTGGTTTTTCATGGCTTGGTTATGGGGGACGGGTTGGACGCCTAGTTCGTGATGGAGGGGGGTTGTTTGGTTGTGAAGTTTTTCGGCGATGTGAAGGTGACGGGCTGGACGGGGAAGATGAAGCAACGGGGTAGCCATGAGAGATCGTTTGGTGGTTTAGGGTCAGAGAGGGTGTGTTTTGAGGAAGATGAAGAGAGGGTTTGGTGTTTTTTGGGTCGGGTCGGTCGGGATACTTGTATTTAATTTTTAATTTTTTTTTAATTCCACGTGTCACGTTTTGATTGGCCATTAAATAAACTTGACCCAAAATCAATTCTCACCCAAATTCCGACCCAACCCGACCCGACCCAAAAAGGTTAACGGAGGACAATTTTGTTCCGGAGTCAATACGTTGAGGGCAGTTTTGACCCCTTTTTCGTTCTTTATATGTCCCAATTTTCCGTTCTTTATATGTCCCAATCAAAACGTGACACGTGGCATTAAAAAAAATTAAAAATGAAATTCAAGATTCTGTTAGATTTTAGGGGTAGAAATAGGCCACAAAGTTAACGGTGGGGGCGTTTTCTTCGCCAAAGGTAACAGAGGGCAATTTTGTTCCGAAGTCGATAGGTTGAGTACAATTTTGACCCTTAACCGTAAAATAATATATAGCCGTACAAAATATATGTATGGCAGTTCATAATCATTCTCTTATGTTTTTTTTAAAGTATAGGTATACAATGTTGGAGACATTACTAGTATTGTATACTCGAAAACAGTAGAATGTCTATTTGGTGGTGTTAGATTAGCACGAGGCACTGGACTGGTTGTATTTCGCATCTCCGCTGCATAAACCCTAAAACCTCAGCAGCAGCAGCAGGGCGGCCCCTATTCACACCCATACCTTAAAACGGGTGTGTTGGGTAGCAATGAATGGAGTCAATTCCTGAAGCTCTACTGTTGTATTTGTATACTCACGCCATGTTAATTTTTGTTCGCGGCCTATTCAGAAAGTCTCAGCACCGTGTAAGCCATTTGTTAGCTTCTCCTACTTTATCATCATCTACTACTACTCCCTTCATTCCATTCCCGCAAAACTTGTTCTTTTTTGTCAACAGTTTCCTTTACTTATTCAGATACTCATTTTCCACAAATAATACTACTACTTTTAGTGATGCCGACTCTATAGAGAAAATCATACGGGAAGGGAAATGGGATGATTTTAGGATTGTGAGACTCTTCGACTCTGCCTTAGCTCCTATTTGGATCCCCAAAATCCTTTTGGCACTGAAACAAGAACCAAGGTTAGTTTTGAAGTTTTTCAAGTGGGCCAAAACGCAGACTGCTTTTGTTCATACTGCGGAGAGTTATTGTATTGTAGCTCACATTTTGTTCTGTTCTAGAATGTATAGTGATACACTTGATGTTCTAAAAGAGCTGGTTACTTTGAGTGATGCTAAAAAGGTGTTGCCTTGTTCCAGTGTACTTGATGTTCTTTGGTCAACGAGGAACACTTGTGTGCCGGGATATGGGGTGTTTGATGCATTATTTAGTGTTCTAATTGACTTAGGGTTGCTTAAGGAGGCTAGTGAGTGCTTTTCAAGGATGACAAGTTTTAGAGTTCTTCCCAAGGCACGATCTTGTAATTATCTTTTGCACAAACTCTCAGTGTTGGGCCATAAAAGCTCATGCTTGAAGTTCTTCGAAGATATGATTGAGTCTGGAATTATTCCAACAGTGTACACCTACAATATAATGATTGGCTATTTATGTAAGGACGGGGATTTGGATACTGCAAAAAGGTTATTCACTCAGATGAAGGATATTGGCATTGATCCAGATATAATTACATACAATTCTCTCATTGATGGAAGTGGTAAGCATGGGGAGCTAGACGATATGGTTTCTCTATACGAAGAAATGAAGCAAGTTGGATGTTTTCCTGATGTAGTAACATATAATACACTGATCAATTGTTTTTGTCGATCTGGAATGATGGTATTAGCATTTAAGTATCTGCATGAGATGAAGAAAAGTGGCTTGAAGCCCAATGTTGTTACTTATAGCATATTTATTGATGTTTTTGCCAAAGAAGGGATGTTACGTGGAGCTATCAAGTTCTTTGTTGACATGAGACGGGTTGGTCTTGCTCCTAATGAATTTACTTATACTTCGTTGATTGATGCACATTTTAAAGCTGGTAAAGTTGATGAAGCTTTGAAACTTGTTAAAGAGATGCTAGAGGTAGGAGTTAAGTTAAATGTTGTGACCTACACGACATTGGTTGATGGTCTTTGTAAAGATGGGAAAATCAAGGGAGCTGACAAAGTTTTTATGGTCATGCTGAAGGATGGGATTATCCCAAATTTAGAAGTCTATACTGCTCTCATCCTTGGGTATATCAAATCAAAAAGGCTAGTGGATGCTATGAATATTTTGGAGCAAATGAAAGAAAATAATATCAGACCAGACTCATTACTCTATGGAATAGTTTTATGGAGTTTCTGCTCTGATGAGAAGTTTGAAGAAGCCAAGGTTTTATTTGATAAAATGAAGGGACTTGGAATAGAAGCAAACATTGTCATATACACAGTACTTGCCGATGCTTACTTTAAGGCTGGAAAACCCATAGAAGCACAGACTCTGCTAAATGAAATGCAGGAAAGAGATATTTCCCCTACTGTTGTGACATATTCTGCATTAATTGATGGCTTGTGTCGGTTGGGATTTGTCAACGAAGCAATGGACCATTTCCATTCAATGCCAAAAAGGGGTTTGCATCCTAATATTGTGGTCTATTCAGCTCTTATTCATGGGCTCTGTAGAAATAAATGTCTAGAGGCGGCAGAAAAGCTGTTTGATGAAATGCTTGGCAAAGGTATACTTCCAGATAAAATAGTTTATACATCCTTGATTGATGGAAACCTAAAGCAGGGAAATATTCAAGATGCTTTAGATTTGCGAAGGAGAATGACCGAAAGTGGTTTGGAGCTTGACCTTAATGCCTACACTGCTTTGGTTTGTGGGCTTTCGAAAAATGGCCAGGTGCCTCAGGCAAGAATTTTTTTTGATGAGATGATTGAGAAGGGCGTTAAACCTGATGAGGTTGTATATTCATGTCTTATAAGAAAATATCGAGAGATCGGTAATCTAGAAGAAGTTCTTGCGTTGGAAAATGAAATGATTAAAAGAGGACTTACGTCGGTTACAAGTAGTCGACTATACAGTTCATAATATGCAGACCTGAAAAATAGTATTTTTCTTCTCTGGTTCTATCATTGAAGAGGTTGGATTATACTATGTCTTTTCTATCTGATTCAACGCCATGTCAGTACTGAGGTAAGTTTCAGTTTACTCCTGTTTTCTTTTGTGCTCACATGTTGTTTAAATGTTCTAAAATAGAAAAAATGAGATAACTGACTGGTAAGTACAATATTATGTTTTGTTGAAAACTAGAATTTGTATATAATGCTGAAACCTTGCTAGATTTCATTGCCTACATGAGTAGTTAGTAAGAACCTGTTGTATACTTTCGGGAACTTTTTGGATGTAATTCACAGCATCAACTTAGTGCTGATACATGAGCTTAGCTGATACTTTTTGGATGTAACTGTTCATGCTCAATGTTATCCATGTTATCCATTTGTAGCCGAAACCCATTCTTCCAAACATAGATAAGATTATTTCTTAATGTCCAATTCACACAATACTCTTGGTTCTCCTTTCCTGTATCTCGAGTTGGACGTTTCATTTGCTATAAAGGATGCATCTAGAATATGTCTTTCAAGAAAAGCGTTCTGGGATGTGGAGATGACTTACCAGTTTCGACCTTCCATCTAGCTCTTTGGATATTATTGATAAGAATGGACATTGGGCCTAACTCAACCCCATAAGCTAGCATATGAGATGAGGATTGTCCAAGCCATATAAGGAGACCAAGGACCTCAAATCCCTCCGATGTGGGACAACTCTAACACCCCCTCACGCCCAGATCTCTGGAGCGTGGACAACATAAATGGGGGCCCAACATCGGTAACAATAATTGGGATGATCCTGGCTCTGATACCATGATAAGAATGGACCTTGGGCCTAACACAACCCCAAAAGCTAGCTTATGAGTTGAGGATTGCCCAAGCCATATAAGGAGACCAAGTACCTCAAATCCTTCCGATGTGGGACAACTCAACACCCCCCTTATGCCCAGATCTCTGGAGCGTAGACAACATAAATGGGGGCCCAACATCGGTAACAATAATTGGGATGGACCTGGCTCTGATACCATGATAAGAATGGACCTTGGGCCTAATGTTAGAATATGTAATAGTAGAACCCTAATCCAATGTGTATTAGGAGTAGCCTAATCCAATGTTTATTAGGAGTAGGATTGGTTATGTGTGTATATATAAGGCTCATTGTATCATGTTTAATATCAGTTATATTTTTCTCCCGTGCTTTCTCACATGGTATCAGAGCTTTGGTGAGATAATTATCGTTGTGCGTCATTCCAACGACATCCGGGAAGAAATAACTCAGTCACCGTGCAATTTTCCGGTGACTGAAGTGACTAATTGCGTTAAAGTCACTAATTATCAGTGTTGTGCAAAAACCAACACCACCACAAGGTTCCCAAGAGAGATCCGACCAAACCCCAGCAAACCCCACAGGAAAACTGCCCTTCACGCGCCCTCACGCGCCAGATGTATCAAGGTAGATCCGACTCACGCGCCGGCGCGTGAGCACTATTCCGGTGAGATTCTGACGAAGGTTCTTCAGGGCAGTTGGATCGCCCTCAAATTCCGTGCCTACCCATATTTTTACTTTTCAATTCCGACCACTTTGAAGTTTTTCCGGCATCTACAGTGATTTATTCCGGCATCTACAGTAATTTTCTGGCAAAACAGTATTTCCTTCATCTGTTTCAGCAAGTTTTCAACGATGTCTTTGGGACTCGATGCTTTCGGGTCTAGAAACCCGGTTCGATGTCAAACTACATATGTAACAAGCTCGGTACATATGATTTATATGCACCAGCTTGAGGGGGAGTGTTAGAATATGTAATAGTAGAACCCTAATCCAATGTGTATTAGGAGTAGCCTAATCCAATGTTTATTAGGAGTAGGATTGGTTATGTGTGTATATATAGAGCTCATTGTATCATGTTTAATCTCAGTTATATTTTTCTCCCGTGCCTTCTCACAATTATTTTATAAACATTCCCCAGTATACCATTGAGTGTATATCCTTCGCACCATTCTTCTTTTTGTATGAGCACAATAAAGGAAGATTTGAAAGTTTTTCCAAGAACCTTTTGTGTCAGATTTATTGCAGTAAATGAGGGTTATCTGCTCTACTGAAAGTATGTATTTCTTGGTGTACCAGTTTATAGGTTTAGTGATTAATGAAAGTTTAGTTTGTAGGGAAGTCAAATTAATGGTGATTCACAAGAAGTTAAAGATGAGTTGTCGGAGATTGAAATAGGGTCTTCCTTTTGTCATCCTCTCTTTTTTCATATTTGTTCGTGGAGGTTCCTAAACTAGACTGTATTCCTTGTATAGCCGGTCCGGTGTCTCTACTAATTTAGCAATATCATCCTTTTGTATTCTGTTTATTTGTGCTTGGTTCCATATCAAACATAGCTTCTATAGTAGTTGTTTCATATGCTAGATATTAATAAGACTATTGTGAAGTGTAAACTAGATACCCCTTAAAAAAACTAGTGTAAGCATGATACTAGTCAATATATGTATCGACCCAACTGGTTCTTTTGTCTTTCTTAGGTGATACCATTCATTTTTGTGCTGAGAGAATTATCGGCTTGTCCCCTGGGTCTGATCCTCCCTGGAAACAGAGGAAAGGCGGTAATAGCAACAACAACAACATACCTGTATATTCACATATTTGGGGTCTGGGGTAGTGTGTACGCAGACCTTATCCCCTACCTATTGAAGGTAGAGACGATGTTTCCAATAGAAAGACGGTAAGTTGTTTCATAATTGATGCTTAACATTGGGTTGGAAATGTTGCATTTGGGTTTGATGTCTTCTTGTTGAAAAGGAAAGGTATACAGATCATGCTAAATATCAAAAGAAAAAGAATAAATTGATGCTTCTTTGCGTCAAGGAAATACTAAAGGCTAATCAACCAGTCTTGGTTTTAGAAATTGTGCTAGTCATCCCCTTGCCAGCTAATCATGTCTAATGCAGAAGTTTTCTCTTCTAAAGAAGTGATGAAAATGCATGTTACTTCCTTAAAGTTCTATGAACACATTAATATTAAGGCATAAAGTCGTAAAACATAGGATTAATACCTACTTTACTCCCCAAACTTGGACAAAAATCCTTTACTTTTCTTCGTGTCTATTTTCCATAGCAAAAGCCCCACGAAAATGCCATGTGGCATGTGTGTCACTGCATCACTTACTAGCCCAAGCAAAGCGTGCAATGGTTAAAAATCTGTCAAAATCCCATTATTTAAAGATTTTTCAGCTTGTTTTCTTCTTTTTAGATGCTACCTCTTTTTCTAGACTTCTTTGTTTTTTTTTGCCTTATTGTATATTCTTTTCCTTTTCGTTATTTTCTCTTTCCTTCTTTCTTTTTCTACTCCAATAGTTCTTATCCTCTGAACTCTCCGGTACGCTGTTGCTCCAGTAAGCAGCCACTACTGTTAGCCACATGAGCTCAACCATGTTGAACGCAGCAACTAGAGATGCATGCTCTATTGTTAGCCACATGAACTCAACCACGGCCCAGTTAAGCAGAAGCTCTCTTGGTCACTTGATTGCCAAGATTTCTCAGAGGGAAGTTAGGAAGAAGGAACGAGAAAGCAGGGAAAAGGTACAAAAGGTAAGGATAATGATAAAAGATCCTTTTTTTCTCATGCATATTTTGCATTCTGTTTGGTTTTAAATCTGTTAATGGGAAAATAGGTTTGTTACCGGCAAAGTTTGTCGAGAAAAAGTGATGCTCGAAGGCCCACAGGGTTATGGGAATGAAAATAGAGAAAGATTTCTACAGAGACTGCCAAGATTTGGTCCAGCCAAAATTTCAACCAAGAAAAGGACAATGGGAAAAGGGGGAGTTTCGGTAAATTTGGCTTGGAAAAATGGTGGAAAGCTAGCAAGGATGGACCTTTTTTAATTTTTTTAAACCATGAGACCATGACGTGTCATGAGTGGTGTGTATCATGTACTTCCAAGAGGGAGTGGTCTTACGTCATCTAGGAGGGTCTTAGACATGGATTTTGCAGAATTAAGAAGGATGCCACGAAGAAAAGGTGTGTAAATAGGATTTCTGTGCAAGTTGGAGGACTAATGTGCAGACAAGAGGGGTTGCTCTGATGGTAAGCAATCCCCACTTCCAACCGAGAGGTTGTGAGTTCGAGTCTCCCCAAGAGCAATGTGGGAAGTTCTTCGAGGGAAGGATGCCGAGGGTCTATTTGGAAACAGCCTCTCTACCCAGGATAGGGGTAAGGTCTGCGTACATACTACCCTTCCTAGACCCCACTAAGTGGAATTATACTGGGTTGTTGTTGTTGTTGTTGTTGGAGGACTAATGTATGTATTAAGCCCAACTCTTTGATTTCTTATGGGAAACTAGGACTTTACCTTACCAATAAACGAAAAAATTTCTTGAATTTTCATTTAGTAAGGCTTAAATAATCGGAATGTTTTTCTCTTTAAATATTTAAGTGAGATAAGATGATGACTATTTTATTTTATTATTAAATGTTAAATAATTCATACTTTTGAATCTGTATAAAAATGGATGAAAGGAAATTGTTTTTCCTCCTTTTTCTGTGTGGTCAGCAGAGATCAGCATAAACCCAAAAGTATGAAGATGTAGAAGCCCACACAGAAATGCTAGATATTTTGGAAATAAAAGGTTTTTTTGAAACTGAGTTTTGGAAAATAATAGTTAATCATTTATTTTTTTCGTCTTTTGGATAACCTCAATATAGAGGGAAGATTATGACCAGTCGTTGTTTCATGTGTCAGAAAAAGACAATAAATATCTTTTTTGCATTGTACAGTGGACAGAAGTGTTGGATAAACTACACCACACTCAATTTCGAGTCCAAATTGAAAGAGAAATGGTAGATACCCTGAAGATGAATCCGAAGCCATTCAGTGAGATGCATTGTCGGAGATGTCTCCATTCCTTCTTTTTCCCTTCTTCTTTGGTGCATGAGAATCTATGTTGCTCAGATGCGGGCACTCAATACGAGTGCGGATAGAGGTTGGCTCCTCCTCCACTCACACGCAAATCATGTTGGATCGACATGGGTGCGGAAGGGATTTGAAGGGCCCGAGCAACGTATGTGAGAATGGAGAGTAACAGGAATTTTTGAAGGCCCTTCCTAGGAGCTTCTTTGGAGGGTTTGTAGGCTTTTCTTAACGTTAGCTTTAACACAATGGGATTGGACTAGAGAGCCTCTATGGTTCTATTTCATTCTTAATTCTGTTATATGTTAATCTGGGAATGTATTTGATTGTTGGTAATGTGGGGACGTATTGTCTTACCTTAACACATCTCTCTTTTCCATATCTATCAATAAAATCTTTCCTCCAAGAACTAGCAATGTAACCTGTTGTTAGTAAGGCTCCAATTTAATAAATCGGCTAAGACCGTAATAGTTTTATGCTTTTGATTTTTCAATTGGCTTTTGAACTTCTATGAACTCTACTGTTGTATGGGCCTGACTTAGCTTATTCTCTTGTTTTTTGGTGAACTATAATGTCAAGCACTTATCCAGGAGCACACCCATGATTTTTTCTGGAGCTCAATACTTGCTTCATTGTGGAGACCTGGAGAAATATCAAGTATTACTGTAAGTGGTGGAACTTGAGGAATTTCTACAACAATGTGAGTGTCAAGGTAACAGCAAATTTCCTACCTTATTTTATTTTTACGTTATGAATGAAGCTATATTGGCCGTTGATTCTACATTTTCTTATTCCAGTTTTCATGGACCAGATATATCATTATATCACTACGAGATGGCAGGGCCAAGATATTTTACATTGTCATGGTCCAAGCATGTTGTTGTTGACGTCATTCATTCAGAGCCCTAGGTTTTAGCTCAATCTTCACAAGATGAAGTGAGCAAGAGGGAGAACTGACCAAGAGGGAGGTTAAGGGGACTCTGTCCTGAAGACTGAGGGGACTAACATGAAGTAGTGGTCAGTGACATGAAAACAAGGCTCCTTTTTTTGAATGGCAGTGGTGAAAAACTACTGGTTTGGTCCTTGAAGCAGCTATTAGTTAAACAAAGATTATTGAGGACCACCGTTCAAATTTCAGTGGATTCAAAAAGCACTGGGTGATTTCTTCCCTACTGTCTTAACCTTGTTGGATAGTTTTAACGAGTATGGCCAGAGATAGCAGGAACTCGGTGGTTAGTCGAGGACACCAGCAATCAAGAAAAGTTACAGTGAGATTTCAATTTGGATTTTTGGCCTAGTTCAATAACGTCGTTTTTTTCTAAACTCAAAGTTATTATGCTATGAGGACCTGATTCATCAATGTACTTTTCAAAATAAATAAATAAAAAGCACGAATCTGATTTATCAATGCTATTGCTTTGGTATGGCTAATATTTAGTTGGCCGAGTGTGTTAGCTTCTGATTTGAGGCTATGCCAACGTTATCATTTGCTCTTCTGGACATCACTGTACGTTATCAAGGGGAACAAGGATGGATTGGGGTTTTGGGTAAACAGGTGAAGGGGGAAAGAAGTATATTCTTTGCACTGGACAGTTAGAAGCTGTAAACTGATATGGAATCAGTTGGGACCTAGCTTGATCCGAGTTTCTGTTTTGTATGTTTCCCAGTTTCTTGGTTTGTGAATCATTCAGTGTCAGAACCCTCTATATTGTACTGTTCTTTCTGGATTAAGTTTCCCTGTTATTGATATTGAAGACTTTGCCTATATTCAATTGGTGGGAGTCAACCACCTCTTTTGAAACGAGAGCTATGCTTACTGAAAGATTGATGCTGGAGGTGGTGTGTTAACTTGTCGGAGGTCAATGATTTGGCTATTCTGGAATACCAACTATTATGTATATTAACAAGAATGGTTGATTGAGCCCTATCTTGATATAGTGAGGTCGGTCTCGAGTTGTCTTTTATCCCACATAATCTTGCTATTTCTTAAAATATGTAGGGATTCCATTATTTTTACTGTTTTGACACTAACCACAAGATGAGAAAAAACTGCAAGTGCGATAGAGTGGTGCCCCATTGTGGTGTTGGGGAAGGGAACGGAATAACGAAGGGCTAAAGGTACAATATCAGTAGCGGTAAGTAAAGCAGGTAAGGATCCCAAGCCAATTTAAGCACCACAACACCGCATAACGGCCTTCTGCCTGGAGCGGATAAAGTGCAAGGCTAAATCCACTTTAGCTTTAAATACTTGCTGTTATTAAACCTTTAAACAGGTGTTACGCCGAACTCCCGGTGTTCACAGGATCATTATCATGTTAGTATTATTACTACTTTCCTAAAATCTTGCCAAAGAAAATTTAGCTAGTCATAGTATTACGTACCTTATTTTGCTCCATTATTTCTTTAGTTGATGCTAGATTTTTGCAAGAGTAAGAGTATGTGAGAGAGAGTGTTTTTCAAAGAGAGACTTTTATTGTACAAGAGTAAGAAGAGCTGATAATGCCCCTCTCTAAATTACAAAGTCTTACATATATAGGCAAGGAATGAATACTACACTACCAAGACAAAATACTTTTCCTAATAAGACTAAAAATCTATCCTAGAAATATTACATTTCTTGAAATAATACATGAGTAAAAAACAAAACTTTTAATCAATACTAAAAAACAAAACTAAAACTAAAGACAAAACATTGGAAAATGTTTGTCTAAATACTACAATTGTCTTGAAACTTGTTTGCAAGACTTTACTTCAATTGTCTTGAAACTTGTTTGCAAGACTTTATACGAAAGTTTTAGTCTTCACTTCTTTTGTCTTCAATTTGCTTGTCCTCTTCCTCTTCTTCTTTTTCTTTTCCTTTTTCTTTTGCCATAGTTGGTGGAAGATAAACTTTGGGAATGTCTTCTTTTTGATTGCAATATTTGCAATGGTGTAGGTTGAATAAATCCTTTAATTGTTGACATAGTAGATATTTTGTTTTTTCTGTCAGCTGCTTTGGATAAGTTCTTAGTGCATTAGTTGTTGGTGTAGCTTCCCAATTTGCCAGGGTAGTGATCCATCTTGGTAGTTCTTCTATGTCTTTTGTTGTCTTGGCATTTGAGTAGATAATTGTGCTATTTTTGCTGTTGTAGATCCACTTTCCTCCTTCTTCATAGCTGCTTATTAGCTCTTGAATAATGACTTTGGTCATAATGGCTCTTTTATTTTGTAGAAATTCTACTATTTCTTGAATGGTTAAATCAGGTTGTTCCATAGGTTCTTCACACATAATTGTTCTTGTTAGTCCTAGCTTTACTGCTGTAATAGAATGATATATTTCTTGTGGTGTAACTTCGCAGGGTGCCGAATAGATCCTAATAAATATTAAGTCTGCCTTAGTAATTCCCAAGTATTTTTTTACTATTTGGTATAATTCGGGTATGTATTGTAGGTTATCTCCATTTTGTGTATACACTGCATGTAATAGTCCATAGTTATACATAGTTTGTACTAATTTTGGATCTGACTTATTTAGGGCAATTAATTTATTATATCCTTTTAGAGGTTTAGTTTGCCATCCAATTAATTCTTCTGGGTTGAAATCTGGTAATTGTATATTTTTATTTAGGTAATTGGCAACTTGTATAAACTGGTTGAGGTAGTTGTGTATCCGTTGTACAAATTGGTTTTGTGTAGGTTTTTTGGTTATTTCACTGTAGGTATTTGTTTGGGGTTTTGGTAGTTGGTAAATAAAGTCTGTTCTTTTTGGAATAGGTTGTTCTGGTCTAAGTTGGATATTGAAAGGTTTAAGTTTTTTGGCCTGGTGGGTAGTAATTTCTATCCCTTTTCCTTTATCTTTTTTGTCATATTTTTCTTGGTTAATCGTTATTTCTTTAAATTCTTGCAGGTCTATTTCTTCTTTTTTGCTATCTTCCATTTGACTAATTCTGCTTTCCAGCTTTTCAATATTTTTTTCCATACCTTGTAATTTTTGTAGTATGTCTTGTAATAGCTTTTGTACTATTTCCCCTTGTTCAGGTTGTACCTGTCAATCATAATAAAATGCTTCTTTATAAGCTCATAGCTATTCCTGTATCATATGTCTAGATAAAAAATCTGCAATAAAATTGTCTTTAGTACTGATTAGTTCAATATCAAAATTAAATAAAGATATTTGACATACTATATTTCTAATATTTCTGGTAGTAATTGATTGATTTTTTAAATCCTTTGTTAACCAAAATTTAACTTGGGTGTTATCTGTTCTTAATATAAAATGTGTATGTGCTATATATATTTCATAGTATAATAATGCTTTTAATACGCTCAATAATTCCTTTCTATTTATTTCCCATTTTGTCTCATTTTCTTTGAAAGTTCCTGAGTTGAATGATGTAATATGTTGTGTGTTATTTTCCATATTTACATATGTTAACATACTTCCAAAAGCATAATCCGATGCATCTGTATAGATTATCCATTTTATTTTTTCATTTATTTCTGGGATTTGTAATTTGGGTAATTTCTTACAATATTCCTTTACTTTCTTCAGGTTTTCTTTATCCTCTATAGTCCATTCAAATACTGTTGTTTTTGTTTTTAATTTCTTTTGTAGTGGTACTAATTTTTCACTTAAATGAGGTACATAATTTCTAATTTGATTTACTAATCCTAAAAAACTTTGTAATTGTTTCTTTTCTTTTAATTCTTCCATGTGTTCTGCTATCTTTTTTAATATATGTTCTTGCATCTCTACGCCATTTCTATCTATCTTTATTCCTAAAAATTCTATTTTATTCCTTAATATTTCTGCTTTCTTTTCACTTAGAGCTATTCCTGCATCTTTTATTATTTTCTTAAATCTTTTTAATAAATTTATATGATCTTCTTTCGTTTTAGTGAATAATAATATATCATCTATATATACAATAATACCATCTATATTTCCAAGATATGTATCCATAAATTTTTGAAAATATCCTGGGGAATTTTTAAATCCAAAGGGTAATACATTCCATTCATAAAATCCATTGGGTATTGAGAAGGCTGTTAAATGTCTATATTCTTCTATTATTTTAATATGATAGAATCCTGATTTACAATCAAATTTACTGAACCATTCATAACCTTTTACTTTATTTAATATTACTGCTTTATTTGGTATTGGATAATTTAATGTTTCTGTCTTTTTATTTAAGTCTTTATAGTCTATTACCATTGGATAATTTAAGTTATTCTCTAATTGTTTAATAGTATACCTAAACAAATTGATGTATACCTAAATATTCTATACCTAAATATTCTATTCCTAACTTTAAGTGTGTTAAAAAATACTATTACTACCCACCAGGCCAAAAAACTTAAACCTTTCAATATCCAACTTAGACCAGAACAACCTATTCCAAAAAGAACAGACTTTATTTACCAACTACCAAAACCCCAAACAAATACCTACAGTGAAATAACCAAAAAACCTACACAAAACCAATTTGTACAACGGATACACAACTACCTCAACCAGTTTATACAAGTTGCCAATTACCTAAATAAAAATATACAATCACCAGATTTCAACCCAGAAGAATTAATTGGATGGCAAACTAAACCTCTAAAAGGATATAATAAATTAATTGCCCTAAATAAGTCAGATCCAAAATTAGTACAAACTATGTATAACTATGGACTATTACATGCAGTGTATACACAAAATGGAGATAACCTACAATACATACCCGAATTATACCAAGTAGTAAAAAAATACTTGGGAATTACTAAGGCAGACTTAATATTTATTAGGATCTATTCGGCACCCTGCGAAGTTACACCACAAGAAATATATCATTCTATTACAGCAGTAAAGCTAGGACTAACAAGAACAATTATGTGTGAAGAACCTATGGAACAACCTGATTTAACCATTCAAGAAATAGTAGAATTTCTACAAAATAAAAGAGCCATTATGACCAAAGTCATTATTCAAGAGCTAATAAGCAGCTATGAAGAAGGAGGAAAGTGGATCTACAACAGCAAAAATAGCACAATTATCTACTCAAATGCCAAGACAACAAAAGACATAGAAGAACTACCAAGATGGATCACTACCCTGGCAAATTGGGAAGCTACACCAACAACTAATGCACTAAGAACTTATCCAAAGCAGCTGACAGAAAAAATAAAATATCTACTATGTCAACAATTAAAGGATTTATTCAACCTACACCATTGCAAATATTGCAATCAAAAAGAAGACATTCCCAAAGTTTATCTTCCACCAACTATGGCAAAAGAAAAAGGAAAAGAAAAAGAAGAAGAGGAAGAGGACAAGCAAATTGAAGACAAAAGAAGTGAAGACTAAAACTTTCGTATAAAGTCTTGCAAACAAGTTTCAAGACAATTGAAGTAAAGTCTTGCAAACAAGTTTCAAGACAATTGTAGTATTTAGACAAACATTTTCCAATGTTTTGTCTTTAGTTTTAGTTTTGTTTTTTAGTATTGATTAAAAGTTTTGTTTTTTACTCATGTATTATTTCAAGAAATGTAATATTTCTAGGATAGATTTTTAGTCTTATTAGGAAAAGTATTTTGTCTTGGTAGTGTAGTATTCATTCCTTGCCTATATATGTAAGACTTTGTAATTTAGAGAGGGGCATTATCAGCTCTTCTTACTCTTGTACAATAAAAGTCTCTCTTTGAAAAACACTCTCTCTCACATACTCTTACTCTTGCAAAAATCTAGCATCAACTAAAGAAATAATGGAGCAAAATAAGGTACGTAATACTATGACTAGCTAAATTTTCTTTGACAAGATTTTAGGAAAGTAGTAATAATACTAACATGATAATGATCCTGTGAACACCGGGAGTTCGGCGTAACACCTGTTTAAAGGTTTAATAACAGCAAGTATTTAAAGCTAAAGTGGATTTAGCCTTGCACTTTATCCGCTCCAGGCAGGAGGCCGTTATGCGGTGTTGTGGTGCTTAAATTGGCTTGGTCACCTTTTTCTTTTAGTGAAGAAAAAGAAAAAGGAAAAGAAAAAGAAGAAGAGGAAGAGGACAAGCAAATTGAAGACAAAAGAAGTGAAGACTAAAACTTTCGTATAAAGTCTTGCAAACAAGTTTCAAGACAATTGAAGTAAAGTCTTTCAAACAAGTTTCAAGACAATTGTAGTATTTAGACAAACATTTTCCAATGTTTTGTCTTTAGTTTTAGTTTTGTTTTTTAGTATTGATTAAAAGTTTTGTTTTTTACTCATGTATTATTTCAAGAAATGTAATATTTCTAGGATAGATTTTTAGTCTTATTAGGAAAAGTATTTTGTCTTGGTAGTGTAGTATTCATTCCTTGCCTATATATGTAAGACTTTGTAATTTAGAGAGGGGCATTATCAGCTCTTCTTACTCTTGTACAATAAAAGTCTCTCTTTGAAAAACACTCTCTCTCACATACTCTTACTCTTGCAAAAATCTAGCATCAACTAAAGAAATAATGGAGCAAAATAAGGTACGTAATACTATGACTAGCTAAATTTTCTTTGGCAAGATTTTAGGAAAGTAGTAATAATACTAACATGATAATGATCCTGTGAACACCGGGAGTTCGGCGTAACACCTGTTTAAAGGTTTAATAACAGCAAGTATTTAAAGCTAAAGTGGATTTAGCCTTGCACTTTATCCGCTCCAGGCAGGAGGCCGTTATGCGGTGTTGTGGTGCTTAAATTGGCTTGGGATCCTTACCTGCTTTACTTACCGCTACTGATATTGTACCTTTAGCCCTTCGTTATTCCGTTCCCTTCCCCTTTTGGTATCAGAGCAGTAAAGCTACATATATAGGCAAGGAATGAATACTACACTACCAAGACAAAATACTTTTCCTAATAAGACTAAAAATCTATCCTAGAAATATTACATTTCTTGAAATAATACATGAGTAAAAAACAAAACTAATTTATCAGCATTTAAAGATTATAAAATAGAAGCTAAATCAATAGACACCTTAGGAACTAGGATAGAATATGTAAGAAATTGGATAAATGATAGATGTACTCAAGCAACAAATCTTAGAAATTTATTACAATCAGATATACAGTTATGTTGTGCAAAAGATAAACCAAGTAAATACGGATGTAGTAAAAAATACCCTAAACAAATAAAAAAACACTACAAGAAAAGAAATAAAAAATACATTAGAAGAAATTACAATTTAAGGAATTTTACAAATAATAACAAAAAACGAAGATATATAAATAAAAGAAAATATAGAAATTATTTCAAAAGGAATCCTAAAAAATGTAAATGTTATAATTGTGGAAAAATAGGACACATATCCACAGAATGCAAAGAACCTAGACAAAAACAAATAAAAGAAATTCAGTTAGATAATGATGAATTTATAGACATAGATATAGTTAAGCAAGAAATAGATACGGATAACTTTTCTAGTGAAGATGAAATAATTGAATCAGATATAACAAGTGAAGAAGAAAATGAATCAGACTAAAATAGGAGAAACAAGCGACAAAGATATAATAATAAATTATACACAAGACATAGATTATGAGAAACAACAGATAATATTTGATGAAAAAATTTATGAGAAAATTAGGAAAGAAGAATTAGACCTTACACCAGACTTAGTTTTTAAAAATCAATTTTGGAATGAAACCTTAAAAATTAAAAAACAAAATTATTATATAATCACTAAAAAGGAATTTGTATTAGACATAAAACATTTAAATGGAAAAACAATGATACCTTTAGTATCTAAACAGCTAATTGAAGAAGAAACTAAAAGTATTAAAAATAAACATAATCTAAGATATTGCTATTTTGGAGGAATACAAATTATGTTATATGCACATTTTAAAGAAGGTATAGATACACCAATAGAAATATATTTAGCAGATGATAGAATAACTCATCCTATAGAACAATCCATATTAACACAATTAACCGGAAATCTAATATACCAAAAAGCTAAATTTTTATTTAAACCTGATTTTAATATAAGCATGACGGAACAAAATATAGACAAAGCATTAACGATTTATTGGAAAATCAATGGAATAGAAATGCTACCAGGAAGTAAAGTATTAACTATCAAAGCAAAACAATTATACGTATTAAGTAATAAACCAGGAATAAATAAAAATAAAAGAAAAGGATTAACACATATAAGTAAAATCTTCAAACCTATCCTAAAAGAAATACCTAGGAAAGAACAATTATATATACTACCTAACCAAAACCAAGACTTAGAATTAGTAACTTATAATTTAGAGCAACGAAGAAATCTTCTTAATAGAAGTATGAGTAGAAGGAATCTAAACATAATACCTAGAATTAGGAAAAATATATCGGACCAATATTACGAAAACCAATATTACATAAAAGGAAGAATAATAAGAAATGGAATAAGAATATTAGTACCAATCTTAATTGCTACTAATGCAGGAGAAAATTATATAGCTAAACAACTAATAAGTGAGATTGACAAAATAGAAGAAAGTAATCACACATATACTAATTTCATTACACAACAAGAAGTAACAAGTATGGGAAAAATAAATAGCCCAATAGAAATAGAAGGATTATTATTCAACATAAATCTAGAAATAATGGATAATGAACCAGAAATTATATTAGGAATTAAATGGTTAAATATGGTAGAACCATGAAATCTAACAGAATCAGAATTAGAAATAACAGTTAATACAATAACAATTAATATAAAAAGAGAAACAATTAATGCTATAAATATAATAAAAGAAAGTATATGAGTCATGAAGAAATACATATCTTAATTAAAGTAAAATGTGAAGGATATAACAGTAGATATTATACAGCATATATAGATACAGGAGCTGGAACTAATATATGTAGAAGAAAAGTATTACCAGAAGAATATTGGAAGGAATTAAAAAATCCAATTATAATTGCTGGATTTAACCAAGAAGGAAATCTAGTCCGACACAAAGCTACAAATATAACAATACAAATATGGGATAAAGAACTAGTACTAAATGAATTATACCCATGTGAGGAAATATTTCATGATATAATATTAGGTTATAAAAAATTCTTAAAAAATTATTATTAAATCTTCCTTTATGAAAATAATTACTAAATTCACATACATATTCTTCATAGTAGCATAAATCACAAATAACTAAGTTTAATAGATTATTTCTTGCTTTTTCTATATTTTTACAAATTATTGAATTTTCTGCTCCTGGCGTGCTAAATTCGGCTGTAATTGATATTACAAATTTTTGAAGTATTTTACTCACATCTGTTGTAGGCTGTGCATTAGCATCTGTAGCTGCATGTAATGCTTTTATCATTTCCTCTCCTAAATTTTCATACCATTCTCTAATATTTCCTACTAAGGTGGTTACAATATATTGTCCTACTTTATCTATGGGTAATTTTGTTTCTAAAATTGTTTTCTCTGTTTTTGCTGACCATTTTTGTATTTCTTTAGTTATATCTTCAGAGCAGTCTAAGTCTAAAAAAGAGTTAGTATTTTCTCCTGTAGATGTTTTTACCATTTCTGCTATTCCTCTTATTAATCTTGATCCCCATATTTTATCGTTCCTATGTTGTTTTGAATAATCTGTTTTTTCATAATAACTTCTTTTTTTATAGTCTTTATCTCTTCCTGTTGCGACATTTGTATAAAATCCTTTTCTATTTTCTAGGCCATCTGGTTTAGTCATATTTATATGATTTGTTATTATATCTTCATCTTTAATTGTATCTTTTAAATTATTAGTTTCTATATATAATTTATTTGTTTTCTTTATCAAGTCAGTGTATGTATCCGAAGTGCTATCTTCGTATATATTAATATCCGAATCATTTTCCATTTTATTTATTACTTCTACTAATTTCTTATCAGTTTTTTCTTCTTCTGAACTTATATTTGTTGTATCTGAATCTAATCTATTTCTAGATATTTCAGGGTCAGAGTTTATTGTTTGTTTTTTCTTTTTAAATACATGTTTTTCTAATTTTTGTATTCTTTTATCCATTTTATCTAATTTTTCAAAAATATCTTCCATGGTCACCTTTTTCTTTCTCATATTTTTTCTTTTAGTGATTTCATAACTGGTTGTACTACTATCACTATTATTATTATATGATTCGTTATTATTTTCTTCATTATTTTCTCTGGTTAATCTTACTATTTGTTCTAAAGGTGATTCTATAATATTATCTTGTTTTTGCATAAGTCTATAATTATCATTTAGCTTAATAAATATTCTATTCAAATTTGACATTTCTTTTATTTTGTTATTTTCCATATATGTAATTTTTACATATTCTCCTCTTTTCATAATTCTTCTTTTATTTTTTCAGTAGTTAATGGTACTTTAATTGGCATCCATCCTAATCCTGGTATATTAACATAGCCAGTTTTATTTATAGGTTCTTTTTCTTTTTTATTATTTTCTTGTAATATTCTTAATTTTATATTTTTAATTTCTGTTTCTATATTTTCTATCCTTTTTCTTATTTCTTTTATCTGTTTTAAGCACCACAACACCGCATAACGGCCTCCTGCCTGGAGCGGATAAAGTGCAAGGCTAAATCCACTTTAGCTTTAAATACTTGCTGTTATTAAACCTTTAAACAGGTGTTACGCCGAACTCCCGGTGTTCACAGGATCATTATCGTCCTAAAAACTTGCCTTATTAAAAAATTTGGACTTGTCAAAAATTTGAATTAATTTTGCCTTATTAGTTATTTTGACATGGATTTAAATGCTTGTTTGTATGCTTACAATAAAATACTTGTTTATACTGGAGACATAGAATTTGCTAATGTTACAAGAAAATTAATGGAAACATATCCTATTACTTTCCAGATTGGATTAGCAACTACTCCTTATTTGCATCAATTAGAGAATAACTTTGGAAAATTTTTAACACACTTAAAGTTAGGAATAGAATATTTAGGTATACATCAAATAGTTAGAAAATATTTAGGAACCCGACCTAGACATATTGGAATAACTAATGATTATTTTACATACTGTCAAAGTATATTTACTTTCATAAACCTACAGGATAAAAATAAAGAACATAAGATTAAAGAAATATTCCATAAATATTTTAGAAATCATACAGTAGAAGAAAAAGATATAAAGTTTTTTATTGATATTATTTATAAATATACTCTAGAAAAATTAACTATGGATGAAAAAGGTGAAGATAAATTAGTAGAAGAACATATAGAAATATTATATAACATTATAGAAAATATGGAACATAGAGATGACACTACTACCTCAGTATCTACTGAAGACTACCTAAGTGATGGTTAAAATGGAAGCCATAAATAATAAAATAGAAATAATAAATAATAATATTTTAGAATCAAATAAAGTAACATTAGAACAGATAAAAGAAATAAGAAAAAGGATAGAAAATATAGAAACAGAAATTAAAAATATAAAATTAAGAATATTACAAGAAAATAATAAAAAAGAAAAAGAACCTATAAATAAAACTGGCTATGTTAATATACCAGGATTAGGATGGATGCCAATTAAAGTACCATTAACTACTGAAAAAATAAAAGAAGAATTATGAAAAGAGGAGAATATGTAAAAATTACATATATGGAAAATAACAAAATAAAAGAAATGTCAAATTTGAATAGAATATTTATTAAGCTAAATGATAATTATAGACTTATGCAAAAACAAGATAATATTATAGAATCACCTTTAGAACAAATAGTAAGATTAACCAGAGAAAATAATGAAGAAAATAATAACGAATCATATAATAATAATAGTGATAGTAGTACAACCAGTTATGAAATCACTAAAAGAAAAAATATGAGAAAGAAAAAGGTGACCATGGAAGATATTTTTGAAAAATTAGATAAAATGGATAAAAGAATACAAAAATTAGAAAAACATGTATTTAAAAAGAAAAAACAAACAATAAGCTCTGATACCAAAAGGGGAAGGGAACGGAATAACGAAGGGCTAAAGGTACAATATCAGTAGCGGTAAGTAAAGCAGGTAAGGATCCCAAGCCAATTTAAGCACCACAACACCGCATAACGGCCTCCTGCCTGGAGCGGATAAAGTGCAAGGCTAAATCCACTTTAGCTTTAAATACTTGCTGTTATTAAACCTTTAAACTGGTGTTACGCCGAACTCCCGGTGTTCACAGGATCATTATCATGTTAGTATTATTACTACTTTCCTAAAATCTTGCCAAAGAAAATTTAGCTAGTCATAGTATTACGTACCTTATTTTGCTCCATTATTTCTTTAGTTGATGCTAGATTTTTGCAAGAGTAAGAGTATGTGAGAGAGAGTGTTTTTCAAAGAGAGACTTTTATTGTACAAGAGTAGAAGAGCTGATAATGCCCCTCTCTAAATTACAAAGTCTTACATATATAGGCAAGGAATGAATACTACACTACCAAGACAAAATACTTTTCCTAATAAGACTAAAAATCTATCCTAGAAGTATTACATTTCTTGAAATAATACATGAGTAAAAAACAAAACTTTTAATCAATACTAAAAAACAAAACTAAAACTAAAGACAAAACATTGGAAAATGTTTGTCTAAATACTACAATTGTCTTGAAACTTGTTTGCAAGACTTTACTTCAATTGTCTTGAAACTTGTTTGCAAGACTTTATACGAAAGTTTTAGTCTTCACTTCTTTTGTCTTCAATTTGCTTGTCCTCTTCCTCTTCTTCTTTTTCTTTTCCTTTTTCTTTTGCCATAGTTGGTGGAAGATAAACTTTGGGAATGTCTTCTTTTTGATTGCAATATTTGCAATGGTGTAGGTTGAATAAATCCTTTAATTGTTGACATAGTAGATATTTTGTCTTTTCTGTCAGCTGCTTTGGATAAGTTCTTAGTGCATTAGTTGTTGGTGTAGCTTCCCAATTTGCCAGGGTAGTGATCCATCTTGGTAGTTCTTCTATGTCTTTTGTTGTCTTGGCATTTGAGTAGATAATTGTGCTATTTTTGCTGTTGTAGATCCACTTTCCTCCTTCTTCATAGCTGCTTATTAGCTCTTGAATAATGACTTTGGTCATAATGGCTCTTTTATTTTGTAGAAATTCTACTATTTCTTGAATGGTTAAATCAGGTTGTTCCATAGGTTCTTCACACATAATTGTTCTTGTTAGTCCTAGCTTTACTGCTGTAATAGAATGATATATTTCTTGTGGTGTAACTTCGCAGGGTGCCGAATAGATCCTAATAAATATTAAGTCTGCCTTAGTAATTCCCAAGTATTTTTTTACTACTTGGTATAATTCGGGTATGTATTGTAGGTTATCTCCATTTTGTGTATACACTGCATGTAATAGTCCATAGTTATACATAGTTTGTACTAATTTTGGATCTGACTTATTTAGGGCAATTAATTTATTATATCCTTTTAGAGGTTTAGTTTGCCATCCAATTAATTCTTCTGGGTTGAAATCTGGTGATTGTATATTTTTATTTAGGTAATTGGCAACTTGTATAAACTGGTTGAGGTAGTTGTGTATCCGTTGTACAAATTGGTTTTGTGTAGGTTTTTTGGTTATTTCACTGTAGGTATTTGTTTGGGGTTTTGGTAGTTGGTAAATAAAGTCTGTTCTTTTTGGAATAGGTTGTTCTGGTCTAAGTTGGATATTGAAAGGTTTAAGTTTTTTGGCCTGGTGGGTAGTAATTTCTATCCCTTTTCCTTTATCTTTTTTGTCATATTTTTCTTGGTTAATCGTTATTTCTTTAAATTCTTGCAGGTCTATTTCTTCTTTTTTGCTATCTTCCATTTGACTAATTCTGCTTTCCAGCTTTTCAATATTTTTTTCCATACCTTGTAATTTTTGTAGTATGTCTTGTAATAGCTTTTGTACTATTTCCCCTTGTTCAGGTTGTACCTGTCAATCATAATAAAATGCTTCTTTATAAGCTCATAGCTATTCCTGTATCATATGTCTAGATAAAAAATCTGCAATAAAATTGTCTTTAGTACTGATTAGTTCAATATCAAAATTAAATAAAGATATTTGACATACTATATTTCTAATATTTCTGGTAGTAATTGATTGATTTTTTAAATCCTTTGTTAACCAAAATTTAACTTGGGTGTTATCTGTTCTTAATATAAAATGTGTATGTGCTATATATATTTCATAGTATAATAATGCTTTTAATACGCTCAATAATTCCTTTCTATTTATTTCCCATTTTGTCTCATTTTCTTTGAAAGTTCCTGAGTTGAATGATGTAATATGTTGTGTGTTATTTTCCATATTTACATATGTTAACATACTTCCAAAAGCATAATCCGATGCATCTGTATAGATTATCCATTTTATTTTTTCATTTATTTCTGGGATTTGTAATTTGGGTAATTTCTTCCAATATTCCTTTACTTTCTTCAGGTTTTCTTTATCCTCTATAGTCCATTCAAATACTGTTGTTTTTGTTTTTAATTTCTTTTGTAGTGGTACTAATTTTTCACTTAAATGAGGTACATAATTTCTAATTTGATTTACTAATCCTAAAAAACTTTGTAATTGTTTCTTTTCTTTTAATTCTTCCATGTGTTCTGCTATCTTTTTTAATATATGTTCTTGCATCTCTACGCCATTTCTATCTATCTTTATTCCTAAAAATTCTATTTTATTCCTTAATATTTCTGCTTTCTTTTCACTTAGAGCTATTCCTGCATCTTTTATTATTTTCTTAAATCTTTTTAATAAATTTATATGATCTTCTTTCGTTTTAGTGAATAATAATATATCATCTATATATACAATAATACCATCTATATTTCCAAGATATGTATCCATAAATTTTTGAAAATATCCTGGGGAATTTTTAAATCCAAAGGGTAATACATTCCATTCATAAAATCCATTGGGTATTGAGAAGGCTGTTAAATGTCTATATTCTTCTATTATTTTAATATGATAGAATCCTGATTTACAATCAAATTTACTGAACCATTCATAACCTTTTACTTTATTTAATATTACTGCTTTATTTGGTATTGGATAATTTAATGTTTCTGTCTTTTTATTTAAGTCTTTATAGTCTATTACCATTCTAGATTTTCCTCTTTTTTGTTCACTGTGTTTCATTACTATGAATGCGGGACTACTATGTTTAGATTCACTAGTTCTGATAAAATTTCCTTTTAATAATTCTGTTATGTGTAATTTAAATTGAATCATATCTTCTTCAGTATATTTCATAGGGTTTTTATAGACTAAATCATGCTCTTTTAGTAATCTAATTGGTATTTGGGTCTTGTGTTTTTGCCAATATTTTAATGGGTCTTCGCTAAATACTTCTTTAAATTCGTTAGTTAATTCTTCTTCAATACTAATCTCACTTATTTGTAATTTATTATTTTTACTTTTACAAGGTAGTGATTGTTTAATTTTACTATCTCCTTTAATCCAAGGTATTAGTTCACTTTGTTTTTCCAAGGTTCTTTTAGCTATTATTTTTTGCTTGCAAGGGGTAGTTAATAATAAATAATTTCTTGTGATTGTAAAGGGTTCATAATTTTTTAAGAATTTTTTATAACCTAATATTATATCATGAAATATTTCCTCACATGGGTATAATTCATTTAGTACTAGTTCTTTATCCCATATTTGTATTGTTATATTTGTAGCTTTGTGTCGGACTAGATTTCCTTCTTGGTTAAATCCAGCAATTATAATTGGATTTTTTAATTCCTTCCAATATTCTTCTGGTAATACTTTTCTTCTACATATATTAGTTCCAGCTCCTGTATCTATATATGCTGTATAATATCTACTGTTATATCCTTCACATTTTACTTTAATTAAGATATGTATTTCTTCATGACTCATATACTTTCTTTTATTATATTTATAGCATTAATTGTTTCTCTTTTTATATTAATTGTTATTGTATTAACTGTTATTTCTAATTCTGATTCTGTTAGATTCCATGGTTCTACCATATTTAACCGTTTAATTCCTAATATCATTTCTGGTTCATTATCCATTATTTCTAGATTTATGTTGAATAATAATCCTTCTATTTCTATTGGGCTATTTATTTTTCCCATACTTGTTACTTCTTGTTGTGTAATGAAATTAGTATATGTGTGATTACTTTCTTCTATTTTGTCAATCTCACTTATTAGTTGTTTAGCTATATAATTTTCTCCTGCATTAGTAGCAATTAAGATTGGTACTAATATTCTTATTCCATTTCTTATTATTCTTCCTTTTATGTAATATTGGTTTTCGTAATATTGGTCCGATATATTTTTCCTAATTCTAGGTATTATGTTTAGATTCCTTCTACTCATACTTCTATTAAGAAGATTTCTTCGTTGCTCTAAATTATAAGTTACTAATTCTAAGTCTTGGTTTTGGTTAGGTAGTATATATAATTGTTCTTTCCTAGGTATTTCTTTTAGGATAGGTTTGAAGATTTTACTTATATGTGTTAATCCTTTTCTTTTATTTTTATTTATTCCTGGTTTATTACTTAATACGTATAATTGTTTTGCTTTGATAGTTAATACTTTACTTCCTGGTAGCATTTCTATTCCATTGATTTTCCAATAAATCGTTAATGCTTTGTCTATATTTTGTTCCGTCATGCTTATATTAAAATCAGGTTTAAATAAAAATTTAGCTTTTTGGTATATTAGATTTCCGGTTAATTGTGTTAATATGGATTGTTCTATAGGATGAGTTATTCTATCATCTGCTAAATATATTTCTATTGGTGTATCTATACCTTCTTTAAAATGTGCATATAACATAATTTGTATTCCTCCAAAATAGCAATATCTTAGATTATGTTTATTTTTAATACTTTTAGTTTCTTCTTCAATTAGCTGTTTAGATACTAAAGGTATCATTGTTTTTCCATTTAAATGTTTTATGTCTAATACAAATTCCTTTTTAGTGATTATATAATAATTTTGTTTTTTAATTTTTAAGGTTTCATTCCAACATTGATTTTTAAAAACTAAGTCTGGTGTAAGGTCTAATTCTTCTTTCCTAATTTTCTCATAAATTTTTTCATCAAATATTATCTGTTGTTTCTCATAATCTATGTCTTGTGTATAATTTATTATTATATCTTTGTCGCTTGTTTCTCCTATTTTAGTCTGATTCATTTTCTTCTTCACTTGTTATATCTGATTCAATTATTTCATCTTCACTAGAAAAGTTATCCGTATCTATTTCTTGCTTAACTATATCTATGTCTATAAATTCATCATTATCTAACCGAATTTCTTTTATTTGTTTTTGTCTAGGTTCTTTGCATTCTGTGGATATGTGTCCTATTTTTCCACAATTATAACATTTACATTTTTTAGGATTCCTTTTGAAATAATTTCTATATTTTCTTTTATTTATATATCTTCGTTTTTTGTTATTATTTGTAAAATTCCTTAAATTGTAATTTCTTCTAATGTATTTTTTATTTCTTTTCTTGTAGTGTTTTCTTATTTGTTTAGGGTATTTTTTACTACATCCGTATTTACTTGGTTTATCTTTTGCACAACATAACTGTATATCTGATTGTAATAAATTTCTAAGATTTGTTGCTTGAGTACATCTATCATTTATCCAATTTCTTACATATTCTATCCTAGTTCCTAAGGTGTCTATTGATTTAGCTTCTATTTTATAATCTTTAAATGCTGATAAATTAGTTGGATATGGTAATTTATGTAGGAATAAGTCTAAGATCATAGGTTTCTCATTATTATTAAATCTTCCTTTATGAAAATAATTACTAAATTCACATACATATTCTTCATAGTAGCATAAATCACAAATAACTAAGTTTAATAGATTATTTCTTGCTTTTTCTATATTTTTACAAATTATTGAATTTTCTGCTCCTGGCGTGCTAAATTCGGCTGTAATTGATATTACAAATTTTTGAAGTATTTTACTCACATCTGTTGTAGGCTGTGCATTAGCATCTGTAGCTGCATGTAATGCTTTTATCATTTCCTCTCCTAAATTTTCATACCATTCTCTAACATTTCCTACTAAGGTGGTTACAATATATTGTCCTACTTTATCTATGGGTAATTTTGTTTCTAAAATTGTTTTCTCTGTTTTTGCTGACCATTTTTGTATTTCTTTAGTTATATCTTCAGAGCAGTCTAAGTCTAAAAAAGAGTTAGTATTTTCTCCTGTAGATGTTTTTACCATTTCTGCTATTCCTCTTATTAATCTTGATCCCCATATTTTATCGTTCCTATGTTGTTTTGAATAATCTGTTTTTTCATAATAACTTCTTTTTTTATAGTCTTTATCTCTTCCTGTTGCGACATTTGTATAAAATCCTTTTCTATTTTCTAGGCCATCTGGTTTAGTCATATTTATATGATTTGTTATTATATCTTCATCTTTAATTGTATCTTTTAAATTATTAGTTTCTATATATAATTTATTTGTTTTCTTTATCAAGTCAGTGTATGTATCCGAAGTGCTATCTTCGTATATATTAATATCCGAATCATTTTCCATTTTATTTATTACTTCTACTAATTTCTTATCAGTTTTTTCTTCTTCTGAACTTATATTTGTTGTATCTGAATCTAATCTATTTCTAGATATTTCAGGGTCAGAGTTTATTGTTTGTTTTTTCTTTTTAAATACATGTTTTTCTAATTTTTGTATTCTTTTATCCATTTTATCTAATTTTTCAAAAATATCTTCCATGGTCACCTTTTTCTTTCTCATATTTTTTCTTTTAGTGATTTCATAACTGGTTGTACTACTATCACTATTATTATTATATGATTCGTTATTATTTTCTTCATTATTTTCTCTGGTTAATCTTACTATTTGTTCTAAAGGTGATTCTATAATATTATCTTGTTTTTGCATAAGTCTATAATTATCATTTAGCTTAATAAATATTCTATTCAAATTTGATATTTCTTTTATTTTGTTATTTTCCATATATGTAATTTTTACATATTCTCCTCTTTTCATAATTCTTCTTTTATTTTTTCAGTAGTTAATGGTACTTTAATTGGCATCCATCCTAATCCTGGTATATTAACATAGCCAGTTTTATTTATAGGTTCTTTTTCTTTTTTATTATTTTCTTGTAATATTCTTAATTTTATATTTTTAATTTCTGTTTCTATATTTTCTATCCTTTTTCTTATTTCTTTTATCTGTTCTAATGTTACTTTATTTGATTCTAAAATATTATTATTTATTATTTCTATTTTATTACTTATGGCTTCCATTTTAACCATCACTTAGGTAGTCTTCAGTAGATACTGAGGTAGTAGTGTCATCTCTATGTTCCATATTTTCTATAATGTTATATAATATTTCTATATGTTCTTCTACTAATTTATCTTCACCTTTTTCATCCATAGTTAATTTTTCTAGAGTATATTTATAAATAATATCAATAAAAAACTTTATATCTTTTTCTTCTACTGTATGATTTCTAAAATATTTATGGAATATTTCTTTAATCTTATGTTCTTTATTTTTATCCTGTAGGTTTATGAAAGTAAATATACTTTGACAGTATGTAAAATAATCATTAGTTATTCCAATATGTCTAGGTCGGGTTCCTAAATATTTTCTAACTATTTGATGTATACCTAAATATTCTATTCCTAACTTTAAGTGTGTTAAAAATTTTCCAAAGTTATTCTCTAATTGATGCAAATAAGGAGTAGTTGCTAATCCAATCTGGAAAGTAATAGGATATGTTTCCATTAATTTTCTTGTAACATTAGCAAATTCTATGTCTCCAGTATAAACAAGTATTTTATTGTAAGCATACAAGCAAGCATTTAAATTCATGTCAAAATAACTAATAAGGCAAAATTAATTCAAATTTTTGATAAGTCCAAATTTTTTAATAAGGCAAGTTTTTAGGACGATAATGATAATACCAATATGATACTGAGGCTCTGATACCAAAAGGGGAAGGGAACGGAATAACGAAGGGCTAAAGGTACAATATCAGTAGCGGTAAGTAAAGCAGGTAAGGATCCCAAATTAAATTTAAGCACCACAACACCGCATAACGGCCTCCTGCCTGGAGCGGATAAAGTGCAAGGCTAAATCCACTTTAGCTTTAAATACTTGCTGTTATTAAACCTTTAAACAGGTGTTACGCCGAACTCCCGGTGTTCACAGGATCATTATCATGTTAGTATTATTACTACTTTCCTAAAATCTTGCCAAAGAAAATTTAGCTAGTCATAGTATTACGTACCTTATTTTGCTCCATTATTTCTTTAGTTGATGCTAGATTTTTGCAAGAGTAAGAGTATGTGAGAGAGAGTGTTTTTCAAAGAGAGACTTTTATTGTACAAGAGTAAGAAGAGCTGATAATGCCCCTCTCTAAATTACAAAGTCTTACATATATAGGCAAGGAATGAATACTACACTACCAAGACAAAATACTTTTCCTAATAAGACTAAAAATCTATCCTAGAAATATTACATTTCTTGAAATAATACATGAGTAAAAAACAAAACTTTTAATCAATACTAAAAAACAAAACTAAAACTAAAGACAAAACATTGGAAAATGTTTGTCTAAATACTACAATTGTCTTGAAACTTGTTTGCAAGACTTTACTTCAATTGTCTTGAAACTTGTTTGCAAGACTTTATACGAAAGTTTTAGTCTTCACTTCTTTTGTCTTCAATTTGCTTGTCCTCTTCCTCTTCTTCTTTTTCTTTTTCTTTTCCTTTTTCTTTTGCCATAGTTGGTGGAAGATAAACTTTGGGAATGTCTTCTTTTTGATTGCAATATTTGCAATGGTGTAGGTTGAATAAATCCTTTAATTGTTGACATAGTAGATATTTTGTTTTTTCTGTCAGCTGCTTTGGATAAGTTCTTAGTGCATTAGTTGTTGGTGTAGCTTCCCAATTTGCCAGGGTAGTGATCCATCTTGGTAGTTCTTCTATGTCTTTTGTTGTCTTGGCATTTGAGTAGATAATTGTGCTATTTTTGCTGTTGTAGATCCACTTTCCTCCTTCTTCATAGCTGCTTATTAGCTCTTGAATAATGACTTTGGTCATAATGGCTCTTTTATTTTGTAGAAATTCTACTATTTCTTGAATGGTTAAATCAGGTTGTTCCATAGGTTCTTCACACATAATTGTTCTTGTTAGTCCTAGCTTTACTGCTGTAATAGAATGATATATTTCTTGTGGTGTAACTTCGCAGGGTGCCGAATAGATCCTAATAAATATTAAGTCTGCCTTAGTAATTCCCAAGTATTTTTTTACTACTTGGTATAATTCGGTATGTATTGTAGGTTATCTCCATTTTGTGTATACACTGCATGTAATAGTCCATAGTTATACATAGTTTGTACTAATTTTGGATCTGACTTATTTAGGGCAATTAATTTATTATATCCTTTTAGAGGTTTAGTTTGCCATCCAATTAATTCTTCTGGGTTGAAATCTGGTGATTGTATATTTTTATTTAGGTAATTGGCAACTTGTATAAACTGGTTGAGGTAGTTGTGTATCCGTTGTACAAATTGGTTTTGTGTAGGTTTTTTGGTTATTTCACTGTAGGTATTTGTTTGGGGTTTTGGTAGTTGGTAAATAAAGTCTGTTCTTTTTGGAATAGGTTGTTCTGGTCTAAGTTGGATATTGAAAGGTTTAAGTTTTTTGGCCTGGTGGGTAGTAATTTCTATCCCTTTTCCTTTATCTTTTTTGTCATATTTTTCTTGGTTAATCGTTATTTCTTTAAATTCTTGCAGGTCTATTTCTTCTTTTTTGCTATCTTCCATTTGACTAATTCTGCTTTCCAGCTTTTCAATATTTTTTTCCATACCTTGTAATTTTTGTAGTATGTCTTGTAATAGCTTTTGTACTATTTCCCCTTGTTCAGGTTGTACCTGTCAATCATAATAAAATGCTTCTTTATAAGCTCATAGCTATTCCTGTATCATATGTCTAGATAAAAAATCTGCAATAAAATTGTCTTTAGTACTGATTAGTTCAA
This sequence comes from Nicotiana benthamiana, assembly GCA_034376525.1. Taxonomy (NCBI): domain Eukaryota; kingdom Viridiplantae; phylum Streptophyta; class Magnoliopsida; order Solanales; family Solanaceae; genus Nicotiana; species Nicotiana benthamiana. The sequence goes on along the minus strand of CM067338.1, from coordinate 52,151,923 downwards.
TATCAAAATTAAATAAAGATATTTGACATACTATATTTCTAATATTTCTGGTGGTAATTGATTGATTTTTTAAATCCTTTGTTAACCAAAATTTAACTTGGGTGTTATCTGTTCTTAATATAAAATGTGTATGTGCTATATATATTTCATAGTATAATAATGCTTTTAATACGCTCAATAATTCCTTTCTATTTATTTCCCATTTTGTCTCATTTTCTTTGAAAGTTCCTGAGTTGAATGATGTAATATGTTGTGTGTTATTTTCCATATTTACATATGTTAACATACTTCCAAAAGCATAATCCGATGCATCTGTATAGATTATCCATTTTATTTTTTCATTTATTTCTGGGATTTGTAATTTGGGTAATTTCTTACAATATTCCTTTACTTTCTTCAGGTTTTCTTTATCCTCTATAGTCCATTCAAATACTGTTGTTTTTGTTTTTAATTTCTTTTGTAGTGGTACTAATTTTTCACTTAAATGAGGTACATAATTTCTAATTTGATTTACTAATCCTAAAAAACTTTGTAATTGTTTCTTTTCTTTTAATTCTTCCATGTGTTCTGCTATCTTTTTTAATATATGTTCTTGCATCTCTACGCCATTTCTATCTATCTTTATTCCTAAAAATTCTATTTTATTCCTTAATATTTCTGCTTTCTTTTCACTTAGAGCTATTCCTGCATCTTTTATTATTTTCTTAAATCTTTTTAATAAATTTATATGATCTTCTTTCGTTTTAGTGAATAATAATATATCATCTATATATACAATAATACCATCTATATTTCCAAGATATGTATCCATAAATTTTTGAAAATATCCTGGGGAATTTTTAAATCCAAAGGGTAATACATTCCATTCATAAAATCCATTGGGTATTGAGAAGGCTGTTAAATGTCTATATTCTTCTATTATTTTAATATGATAGAATCCTGATTTACAATCAAATTTACTGAACCATTCATAACCTTTTACTTTATTTAATATTACTGCTTTATTTGGTATTGGATAATTTAATGTTTCTGTCTTTTTATTTAAGTCTTTATAGTCTATTACCATTGGATAATTTAAGTTATTCTCTAATTGTTTAATAGTATACCTAAACAAATTGATGTATACCTAAATATTCTATACCTAAATATTCTATTCCTAACTTTAAGTGTGTTAAAAAATACTATTACTACCCACCAGGCCAAAAAACTTAAACCTTTCAATATCCAACTTAGACCAGAACAACCTATTCCAAAAAGAACAGACTTTATTTACCAACTACCAAAACCCCAAACAAATACCTACAGTGAAATAACCAAAAAACCTACACAAAACCAATTTGTACAACGGATACACAACTACCTCAACCAGTTTATACAAGTTGCCAATTACCTAAATAAAAATATACAATCACCAGATTTCAACCCAGAAGAATTAATTGGATGGCAAACTAAACCTCTAAAAGGATATAATAAATTAATTGCCCTAAATAAGTCAGATCCAAAATTAGTACAAACTATGTATAACTATGGACTATTACATGCAGTGTATACACAAAATGGAGATAACCTACAATACATACCCGAATTATACCAAGTAGTAAAAAAATACTTGGGAATTACTAAGGCAGACTTAATATTTATTAGGATCTATTCGGCACCCTGCGAAGTTACACCACAAGAAATATATCATTCTATTACAGCAGTAAAGCTAGGACTAACAAGAACAATTATGTGTGAAGAACCTATGGAACAACCTGATTTAACCATTCAAGAAATAGTAGAATTTCTACAAAATAAAAGAGCCATTATGACCAAAGTCATTATTCAAGAGCTAATAAGCAGCTATGAAGAAGGAGGAAAGTGGATCTACAACAGCAAAAATAGCACAATTATCTACTCAAATGCCAAGACAACAAAAGACATAGAAGAACTACCAAGATGGATCACTACTCTGGCAAATTGGGAAGCTACACCAACAACTAATGCACTAAGAACTTATCCAAAGCAGCTGACAGAAAAGACAAAATATCTACTATGTCAACAATTAAAGGATTTATTCAACCTACACCATTGCAAATATTGCAATCAAAAAGAAGACATTCCCAAAGTTTATCTTCCACCAACTATGGCAAAAGAAAAAGGAAAAGAAAAAGAAGAAGAGGAAGAGGACAAGCAAATTGAAGACAAAAGAAGTGAAGACTAAAACTTTCGTATAAAGTCTTGCAAACAAGTTTCAAGACAATTGAAGTAAAGTCTTGCAAACAAGTTTCAAGACAATTGTAGTATTTAGACAAACATTTTCCAATGTTTTGTCTTTAGTTTTAGTTTTGTTTTTTAGTATTGATTAAAAGTTTTGTTTTTTACTCATGTATTATTTCAAGAAATGTAATATTTCTAGGATAGATTTTTAGTCTTATTAGGAAAAGTATTTTGTCTTGGTAGTGTAGTATTCATTCCTTGCCTATATATGTAAGACTTTGTAATTTAGAGAGGGGCATTATCAGCTCTTCTTACTCTTGTACAATAAAAGTCTCTCTTTGAAAAACACTCTCTCTCACATACTCTTACTCTTGCAAAAATCTAGCATCAACTAAAGAAATAATGGAGCAAAATAAGGTACGTAATACTATGACTAGCTAAATTTTCTTTGGCAAGATTTTAGGAAAGTAGTAATAATACTAACATGATAATGATCCTGTGAACACCGGGAGTTCGGCGTAACACCTGTTTAAAGGTTTAATAACAGCAAGTATTTAAAGCTAAAGTGGATTTAGCCTTGCACTTTATCCGCTCCAGGCAGGAGGCCGTTATGCGGTGTTGTGGTGCTTAAATTGGCTTGGGATCCTTACCTGCTTTACTTACCGCTACTGATATTGTACCTTTAGCCCTTCGTTATTCCGTTCCCTTCCCCTTTTGGTATCAGAGCAGTAAAGCTACATATATAGGCAAGGAATGAATACTACACTACCAAGACAAAATACTTTTCCTAATAAGACTAAAAATCTATCCTAGAAATATTACATTTCTTGAAATAATACATGAGTAAAAAACAAAACTAATTTATCAGCATTTAAAGATTATAAAATAGAAGCTAAATCAATAGACACCTTAGGAACTAGGATAGAATATGTAAGAAATTGGATAAATGATAGATGTACTCAAGCAACAAATCTTAGAAATTTATTACAATCAGATATACAGTTATGTTGTGCAAAAGATAAACCAAGTAAATACGGATGTAGTAAAAAATACCCTAAACAAATAAAAAAACACTACAAGAAAAGAAATAAAAAATACATTAGAAGAAATTACAATTTAAGGAATTTTACAAATAATAACAAAAAACGAAGATATATAAATAAAAGAAAATATAGAAATTATTTCAAAAGGAATCCTAAAAAATGTAAATGTTATAATTGTGGAAAAATAGGACACATATCCACAGAATGCAAAGAACCTAGACAAAAACAAATAAAAGAAATTCAGTTAGATAATGATGAATTTATAGACATAGATATAGTTAAGCAAGAAATAGATACGGATAACTTTTCTAGTGAAGATGAAATAATTGAATCAGATATAACAAGTGAAGAAGAAAATGAATCAGACTAAAATAGGAGAAACAAGCGACAAAGATATAATAATAAATTATACACAAGACATAGATTATGAGAAACAACAGATAATATTTGATGAAAAAATTTATGAGAAAATTAGGAAAGAAGAATTAGACCTTACACCAGACTTAGTTTTTAAAAATCAATTTTGGAATGAAACCTTAAAAATTAAAAAACAAAATTATTATATAATCACTAAAAAGGAATTTGTATTAGACATAAAACATTTAAATGGAAAAACAATGATACCTTTAGTATCTAAACAGCTAATTGAAGAAGAAACTAAAAGTATTAAAAATAAACATAATCTAAGATATTGCTATTTTGGAGGAATACAAATTATGTTATATGCACATTTTAAAGAAGGTATAGATACACCAATAGAAATATATTTAGCAGATGATAGAATAACTCATCCTATAGAACAATCCATATTAACACAATTAACCGGAAATCTAATATACCAAAAAGCTAAATTTTTATTTAAACCTGATTTTAATATAAGCATGACGGAACAAAATATAGACAAAGCATTAACGATTTATTGGAAAATCAATGGAATAGAAATGCTACCAGGAAGTAAAGTATTAACTATCAAAGCAAAACAATTATACGTATTAAGTAATAAACCAGGAATAAATAAAAATAAAAGAAAAGGATTAACACATATAAGTAAAATCTTCAAACCTATCCTAAAAGAAATACCTAGGAAAGAACAATTATATATACTACCTAACCAAAACCAAGACTTAGAATTAGTAACTTATAATTTAGAGCAACGAAGAAATCTTCTTAATAGAAGTATGAGTAGAAGGAATCTAAACATAATACCTAGAATTAGGAAAATTATATCGGACCAATATTACGAAAACCAATATTACATAAAAGGAAGAATAATAAGAAATGGAATAAGAATATTAGTACCAATCTTAATTGCTACTAATGCAGGAGAAAATTATATAGCTAAACAACTAATAAGTGAGATTGACAAAATAGAAGAAAGTAATCACACATATACTAATTTCATTACACAACAAGAAGTAACAAGTATGGGAAAAATAAATAGCCCAATAGAAATAGAAGGATTATTATTCAACATAAATCTAGAAATAATGGATAATGAACCAGAAATTATATTAGGAATTAAATGGTTAAATATGGTAGAACCATGGAATCTAACAGAATCAGAATTAGAAATAACAGTTAATACAATAACAATTAATATAAAAAGAGAAACAATTAATGCTATAAATATAATAAAAGAAAGTATATGAGTCATGAAGAAATACATATCTTAATTAAAGTAAAATGTGAAGGATATAACAGTAGATATTATACAGCATATATAGATACAGGAGCTGGAACTAATATATGTAGAAGAAAAGTATTACCAGAAGAATATTGGAAGGAATTAAAAAATCCAATTATAATTGCTGGATTTAACCAAGAAGGAAATCTAGTCCGACACAAAGCTACAAATATAACAATACAAATATGGGATAAAGAACTAGTACTAAATGAATTATACCCATGTGAGGAAATATTTCATGATATAATATTAGGTTATAAAAAATTCTTAAAAAATTATTATTAAATCTTCCTTTATGAAAATAATTACTAAATTCACATACATATTCTTCATAGTAGCATAAATCACAAATAACTAAGTTTAATAGATTATTTCTTGCTTTTTCTATATTTTTACAAATTATTGAATTTTCTGCTCCTGGCGTGCTAAATTCGGCTGTAATTGATATTACAAATTTTTGAAGTATTTTACTCACATCTGTTGTAGGCTGTGCATTAGCATCTGTAGCTGCATGTAATGCTTTTATCATTTCCTCTCCTAAATTTTCATACCATTCTCTAACATTTCCTACTAAGGTGGTTACAATATATTGTCCTACTTTATCTATGGGTAATTTTGTTTCTAAAATTGTTTTCTCTGTTTTTGCTGACCATTTTTGTATTTCTTTAGTTATATCTTCAGAGCAGTCTAAGTCTAAAAAAGATTTAGTATTTTCTCCTGTAGATGTTTTTACCATTTCTGCTATTCCTCTTATTAATCTTGATCCCCATATTTTATCGTTCCTATGTTGTTTTGAATAATCTGTTTTTTCATAATAACTTCTTTTTTTATAGTCTTTATCTCTTCCTGTTGCGACATTTGTATAAAATCCTTTTCTATTTTCTAGGCCATCTGGTTTAGTCATATTTATATGATTTGTTATTATATCTTCATCTTTAATTGTATCTTTTAAATTATTAGTTTCTATATATAATTTATTTGTTTTCTTTATCAAGTCAGTGTATGTATCCGAAGTGCTATCTTCGTATATATTAATATCCGAATCATTTTCCATTTTATTTATTACTTCTACTAATTTCTTATCAGTTTTTTCTTCTTCTGAACTTATATTTGTTGTATCTGAATCTAATCTATTTCTAGATATTTCAGGGTCAGAGTTTATTGTTTGTTTTTTCTTTTTAAATACATGTTTTTCTAATTTTTGTATTCTTTTATCCATTTTATCTAATTTTTCAAAAATATCTTCCATGGTCACCTTTTTCTTTCTCATATTTTTTCTTTTAGTGATTTCATAACTGGTTGTACTACTATCACTATTATTATTATATGATTCGTTATTATTTTCTTCATTATTTTCTCTGGTTAATCTTACTATTTGTTCTAAAGGTGATTCTATAATATTATCTTGTTTTTGCATAAGTCTATAATTATCATTTAGCTTAATAAATATTCTATTCAAATTTGACATTTCTTTTATTTTGTTATTTTCCATATATGTAATTTTTACATATTCTCCTCTTTTCATAATTCTTCTTTTATTTTTTCAGTAGTTAATGGTACTTTAATTGGCATCCATCCTAATCCTGGTATATTAACATAGCCAGTTTTATTTATAGGTTCTTTTTCTTTTTTATTATTTTCTTGTAATATTCTTAATTTTATATTTTTAATTTCTGTTTCTATATTTTCTATCCTTTTTCTTATTTCTTTTATCTGTTTTAAGCACCACAACACCGCATAACGGCCTCCTGCCTGGAGCGGATAAAGTGCAAGGCTAAATCCACTTTAGCTTTAAATACTTGCTGTTATTAAACCTTTAAACAGGTGTTATGCCGAACTCCCGGTGTTCACAGGATCATTATCGTCCTAAAAACTTGCCTTATTAAAAAATTTGGACTTGTCAAAAATTGAATTAATTTTGCCTTATTAGTTATTTTGACATGGATTTAAATGCTTGTTTGTATGCTTACAATAAAATACTTGTTTATACTGGAGACATAGAATTTGCTAATGTTACAAGAAAATTAATGGAAACATATCCTATTACTTTCAAGATTGGATTAGCAACTACTTCTTATTTGCATCAATTAGAGAATAACTTTGGAAAATTTTTAACACACTTAAAGTTAGGAATAGAATATTTAGGTATACATCAAATAGTTAGAAAATATTTAGGAACCCGACCTAGACATATTGGAATAACTAATGATTATTTTACATACTGTCAAAGTATATTTACTTTCATAAACCTACAGGATAAAAATAAAGAACATAAGATTAAAGAAATATTCCATAAATATTTTAGAAATCATACAGTAGAAGAAAAAGATATAAAGTTTTTTATTGATATTATTTATAAATATACTCTAGAAAAATTAACTATGGATGAAAAAGGTGAAGATAAATTAGTAGAAGAACATATAGAAATAATATATAACATTATAGAAAATATGGAACATAGAGATGACACTACTACCTCAGTATCTACTGAAGACTACCTAAGTGATGGTTAAAATGGAAGCCATAAATAATAAAATAGAAATAATAAATAATAATATTTTAGAATCAAATAAAGTAACATTAGAACAGATAAAAGAAATAAGAAAAAGGATAGAAAATATAGAAACAGAAATTAAAAATATAAAATTAAGAATATTACAAGAAAATAATAAAAAAGAAAAAGAACCTATAAATAAAACTGGCTATGTTAATATACCAGGATTAGGATGGATGCCAATTAAAGTACCATTAACTACTGAAAAAATAAAAGAAGAATTATGAAAAGAGGAGAATATGTAAAAATTACATATATGGAAAATAACAAAATAAAAGAAATGTCAAATTTGAATAGAATATTTATTAAGCTAAATGATAATTATAGACTTATGCAAAAACAAGATAATATTATAGAATCACCTTTAGAACAAATAGTAAGATTAACCAGAGAAAATAATGAAGAAAATAATAACGAATCATATAATAATAATAGTGATAGTAGTACAACCAGTTATGAAATCACTAAAAGAAAAAATATGAGAAAGAAAAAGGTGACCATGGAAGATATTTTTGAAAAATTAGATAAAATGGATAAAAGAATACAAAAATTAGAAAAACATGTATTTAAAAAGAAAAAACAAACAATAAGCTCTGATACCAAAAGGGGAAGGGAACGGAATAACGAAGGGCTAAAGGTACAATATCAGTAGCGGTAAGTAAAGCAGGTAAGGATCCCAAGCCAATTTAAGCACCACAACACCGCATAACGGCCTCCTGCCTGGAGCGGATAAAGTGCAAGGCTAAATCCACTTTAGCTTTAAATACTTGCTGTTATTAAACCTTTAAACAGGTGTTACGCCGAACTCCCGGTGTTCACAGGATCATTATCATGTTAGTATTATTACTACTTTCCTAAAATCTTGCCAAAGAAAATTTAGCTAGTCATAGTATTACGTACCTTATTTTGCTCCATTATTTCTTTAGTTGATGCTAGATTTTTGCAAGAGTAAGAGTATGTGAGAGAGAGTGTTTTTCAAAGAGAGACTTTTATTGTACAAGAGTAAGAAGAGCTGATAATGCCCCTCTCTAAATTACAAAGTCTTACATATATAGGCAAGGAATGAATACTACACTACCAAGACAAAATACTTTTCCTAATAAGACTAAAAATCTATCCTAGAAGTATTACATTTCTTGAAATAATACATGAGTAAAAAACAAAACTTTTAATCAATACTAAAAAACAAAACTAAAACTAAAGACAAAACATTGGAAAATGTTTGTCTAAATACTACAATTGTCTTGAAACTTGTTTGCAAGACTTTACTTCAATTGTCTTGAAACTTGTTTGCAAGACTTTATACGAAAGTTTTAGTCTTCACTTCTTTTGTCTTCAATTTGCTTGTCCTCTTCCTCTTCTTCTTTTTCTTTTCCTTTTTCTTTTGCCATAGTTGGTGGAAGATAAACTTTGGGAATGTCTTCTTTTTGATTGCAATATTTGCAATGGTGTAGGTTGAATAAATCCTTTAATTGTTGACATAGTAGATATTTTGTCTTTTCTGTCAGCTGCTTTGGATAAGTTCTTAGTGCATTAGTTGTTGGTGTAGCTTCCCAATTTGCCAGGGTAGTGATCCATCTTGGTAGTTCTTCTATGTCTTTTGTTGTCTTGGCATTTGAGTAGATAATTGTGCTATTTTTGCTGTTGTAGATCCACTTTCCTCCTTCTTCATAGCTGCTTATTAGCTCTTGAATAATGACTTTGGTCATAATGGCTCTTTTATTTTGTAGAAATTCTACTATTTCTTGAATGGTTAAATCAGGTTGTTCCATAGGTTCTTCACACATAATTGTTCTTGTTAGTCCTAGCTTTACTGCTGTAATAGAATGATATATTTCTTGTGGTGTAACTTCGCAGGGTGCCGAATAGATCCTAATAAATATTAAGTCTGCCTTAGTAATTCCCAAGTATTTTTTTACTACTTGGTATAATTCGGGTATGTATTGTAGGTTATCTCCATTTTGTGTATACACTGCATGTAATAGTCCATAGTTATACATAGTTTGTACTAATTTTGGATCTGACTTATTTAGGGCAATTAATTTATTATATCCTTTTAGAGGTTTAGTTTGCCATCCAATTAATTCTTCTGGGTTGAAATCTGGTGATTGTATATTTTTATCTAGGTAATTGGCAACTTGTATAAACTGGTTGAGGTAGTTGTGTATCCGTTGTACAAATTGGTTTTGTGTAGGTTTTTTGGTTATTTCACTGTAGGTATTTGTTTGGGGTTTTGGTAGTTGGTAAATAAAGTCTGTTCTTTTTGGAATAGGTTGTTCTGGTCTAAGTTGGATATTGAAAGGTTTAAGTTTTTTGGCCTGGTGGGTAGTAATTTCTATCCCTTTTCCTTTATCTTTTTTGTCATATTTTTCTTGGTTAATCGTTATTTCTTTAAATTCTTGCAGGTCTATTTCTTCTTTTTTGCTATCTTCCATTTGACTAATTCTGCTTTCCAGCTTTTCAATATTTTTTTCCATACCTTGTAATTTTTGTAGTATGTCTTGTAATAGCTTTTGTACTATTTCCCCTTGTTCAGGTTGTACCTGTCAATCATAATAAAATGCTTCTTTATAAGCTCATAGCTATTCCTGTATCATATGTCTAGATAAAAATCTGCAATAAAATTGTCTTTAGTACTGATTAGTTCAATATCAAAATTAAATAAAGATATTTGACATACTATATTTCTAATATTTCTGGTAGTAATTGATTGATTTTTTAAATCCTTTGTTAACCAAAATTTAACTTGGGTGTTATCTGTTCTTAATATAAAATGTGTATGTGCTATATATATTTCATAGTATAATAATGCTTTTAATACGCTCAATAATTCCTTTCTATTTATTTCCCATTTTGTCTCATTTTCTTTGAAAGTTCCTGAGTTGAATGATGTAATATGTTGTGTGTTATTTTCCATATTTACATATGTTAACATACTTCCAAAAGCATAATCCGATGCATCTGTATAGATTATCCATTTTATTTTTTCATTTATTTCTGGGATTTGTAATTTGGGTAATTTCTTACAATATTCCTTTACTTTCTTCAGGTTTTCTTTATCCTCTATAGTCCATTCAAATACTGTTGTTTTTGTTTTTAATTTCTTTTGTAGTGGTACTAATTTTTCACTTAAATGAGGTACATAATTTCTAATTTGATTTACTAATCCTAAAAAACTTTGTAATTGTTTCTTTTCTTTTAATTCTTCCATGTGTTCTGCTATCTTTTTTAATATATGTTCTTGCATCTCTACGCCATTTCTATCTATCTTTATTCCTAAAAATTCTATTTTATTCCTTAATATTTCTGCTTTCTTTTCACTTAGAGCTATTCCTGCATCTTTTATTATTTTCTTAAATCTTTTTAATAAATTTATATGATCTTCTTTCGTTTTAGTGAATAATAATATATCATCTATATATACAATAATACCATCTATATTTCCAAGATATGTATCCATAAATTTTTGAAAATATCCTGGGGAATTTTTAAATCCAAAGGGTAATACATTCCATTCATAAAATCCATTGGGTATTGAGAAGGCTGTTAAATGTCTATATTCTTCTATTATTTTAATATGATAGAATCCTGATTTACAATCAAATTTACTGAACCATTCATAACCTTTTACTTTATTTAATATTACTGCTTTATTTGGTATTGGATAATTTAATGTTTCTGTCTTTTTATTTAAGTCTTTATAGTCTATTACCATTCTAGATTTTCCTCTTTTTTGTTCACTGTGTTTCATTACTATGAATGCGGGACTACTATGTTTAGATTCACTAGTTCTGATAAAATTTCCTTTTAATAATTCTGTTATGTGTAATTTAAATTGAATCATATCTTCTTCAGTATATTTCATAGGTTTTTTATAGACTAAATCATGCTCTTTTAGTAATCTAATTGGTATTTGGGTCTTGTGTTTTTGCCAATATTTTAATGGGTCTTCGCTAAATACTTCTTTAAATTCGTTAGTTAATTCTTCTTCAATACTAATCTCACTTATTTGTAATTTATTATTTTTACTTTTACAAGGTAGTGATTGTTTAATTTTACTATCTCCTTTAATCCAAGGTATTAGTTCACTTTGTTTTTCCAAGGTTCTTTTAGCTATTATTTTTTGCTTGCAAGGGGTAGTTAATAATAAATAATTTCTTGTGATTGTAAAGGGTTCATAATTTTTTAAGAATTTTTTATAACCTAATATTATATCATGAAATATTTCCTCACATGGGTATAATTCATTTAGTACTAGTTCTTTATCCCATATTTGTATTGTTATATTTGTAGCTTTGTGTCGGACTAGATTTCCTTCTTGGTTAAATCCAGCAATTATAATTGGATTTTTTAATTCCTTCCAATATTCTTCTGGTAATACTTTTCTTCTACATATATTAGTTCCAGCTCCTGTATCTATATATGCTGTATAATATCTACTGTTATATCCTTCACATTTTACTTTAATTAAGATATGTATTTCTTCATGACTCATATACTTTCTTTTATTATATTTATAGCATTAATTGTTTCTCTTTTTATATTAATTGTTATTGTATTAACTGTTATTTCTAATTCTGATTCTGTTAGATTCCATGGTTCTACCATATTTAACCGTTTAATTCCTAATATAATTTCTGGTTCATTATCCATTATTTCTAGATTTATGTTGAATAATAATCCTTCTATTTCTATTGGGCTATTTATTTTTCCCATACTTGTTACTTCTTGTTGTGTAATGAAATTAGTATATGTGTGATTACTTTCTTCTATTTTGTCAATCTCACTTATTAGTTGTTTAGCTATATAATTTTCTCCTGCATTAGTAGCAATTAAGATTGGTACTAATATTCTTATTCCATTTCTTATTATTCTTCCTTTTATGTAATATTGGTTTTCGTAATATTGGTCCGATATATTTTTCCTAATTCTAGGTATTATGTTTAGATTCCTTCTACTCATACTTCTATTAAGAAGATTTCTTCGTTGCTCTAAATTATAAGTTACTAATTCTAAGTCTTGGTTTTGGTTAGGTAGTATATATAATTGTTCTTTCCTAGGTATTTCTTTTAGGATAGGTTTGAAGATTTTACTTATATGTGTTAATCCTTTTCTTTTATTTTTATTTATTCCTGGTTTATTACTTAATACGTATAATTGTTTTGCTTTGATAGTTAATACTTTACTTCCTGGTAGCATTTCTATTCCATTGATTTTCCAATAAATCGTTAATGCTTTGTCTATATTTTGTTCCGTCATGCTTATATTAAAATCAGGTTTAAATAAAAATTTAGCTTTTTGGTATATTAGATTTCCGGTTAATTGTGTTAATATGGATTGTTCTATAGGATGAGTTATTCTATCATCTGCTAAATATATTTCTATTGGTGTATCTATACCTTCTTTAAAATGTGCATATAACATAATTTGTATTCCTCCAAAATAGCAATATCTTAGATTATGTTTATTTTTAATACTTTTAGTTTCTTCTTCAATTAGCTGTTTAGATACTAAAGGTATCATTGTTTTTCCATTTAAATGTTTTATGTCTAATACAAATTCCTTTTTAGTGATTATATAATAATTTTGTTTTTTAATTTTTAAGGTTTCATTCCAAAATTGATTTTTAAAAACTAAGTCTGGTGTAAGGTCTAATTCTTCTTTCCTAATTTTCTCATAAATTTTTTCATCAAATATTATCTGTTGTTTCTCATAATCTATGTCTTGTGTATAATTTATTATTATATCTTTGTCGCTTGTTTCTCCTATTTTAGTCTGATTCATTTTCTTCTTCACTTGTTATATCTGATTCAATTATTTCATCTTCACTAGAAAAGTTATCCGTATCTATTTCTTGCTTAACTATATCTATGTCTATAAATTCATCATTATCTAACTGAATTTCTTTTATTTGTTTTTGTCTAGGTTCTTTGCATTCTGTGGATATGTGTCCTATTTTTCCACAATTATAACATTTACATTTTTTAGGATTCCTTTTGAAATAATTTCTATATTTTCTTTTATTTATATATCTTCGTTTTTTGTTATTATTTGTAAAATTCCTTAAATTGTAATTTCTTCTAATGTATTTTTTATTTCTTTTCTTGTAGTGTTTTTTTATTTGTTTAGGGTATTTTTTACTACATCCGTATTTACTTGGTTTATCTTTTGCACAACATAACTGTATATCTGATTGTAATAAATTTCTAAGATTTGTTGCTTGAGTACATCTATCATTTATCCAATTTCTTACATATTCTATCCTAGTTCCTAAGGTGTCTATTGATTTAGCTTCTATTTTATAATCTTTAAATGCTGATAAATTAGTTTTGTTTTTTACTCATGTATTATTTCAAGAAATGTAATATTTCTAGGATAGATTTTTAGTCTTATTAGGAAAAGTATTTTGTCTTGGTAGTGTAGTATTCATTCCTTGCCTATATATGTAGCTTTACTGCTCTGATACCAAAAGGGGAAGGGAACGGAATAACGAAGGGCTAAAGGTACAATATCAGTAGCGGTAAGTAAAGCAGGTAAGGATCCCAAGCCAATTTAAGCACCACAACACCGCATAACGGCCTCCTGCCTGGAGCGGATAAAGTGCAAGGCTAAATCCACTTTAGCTTTAAATACTTGCTGTTATTAAACCTTTAAACAGGTGTTACGCCGAACTCCCGGTGTTCACAGGATCATTATCATGTTAGTATTATTACTACTTTCCTAAAATCTTGCCAAAGAAAATTTAGCTAGTCATAGTATTACGTACCTTATTTTGCTCCATTATTTCTTTAGTTGATGCTAGATTTTTGCAAGAGTAAGAGTATGTGAGAGAGAGTGTTTTTCAAAGAGAGACTTTTATTGTACAAGAGTAAGAAGAGCTGATAATGCCCCTCTCTAAATTACAAAGTCTTACATATATAGGCAAGGAATGAATACCAAAAGGGGAAGGGAACGGAATAACGAAGGGCTAAAGGTACAATATCAGTAGCGGTAAGTAAAGCAAGTAAGGATCCCAAGCCAATTTAAGCACCACAACACCGCATAACGGCCTCCAGGGCCAGCGTGTTTGAAGGCAGAGCCACCAAAACCCAAACCAAAATTCAAAAATAGACTTTGGGTGGTACAAGTGCACAATTGCCAAGATGGACGGGTGCCGTGATCATAGCAAGGGAGCCATGATAACAACATTAGTTATTTTGAGGGGCTCGGCTCAGAACTAAGGAAGATAGGTCGCAACCCAAGCATGGAAGACAGTATGTCCAAAGCAAGGGTGTTGCAATCACTGCTCTATGGGGCTGCAGCGTGCAGTGACACAACTTTATATATGGCATTTGTAGCCCCAAGGGCTGCGATTGTGACTTTCTTCCTGGAACCCCAAACTTTCATGTGATGCGATAGTACAACTTTAATGTACGTGGCAAAATCAGAAGACTTAATTTCTCGCTATCAAGCCACTTCGGAAGAATACCTCTAGACCCCGAGGATGTGGAGTTGCGACCGAGTCCCCTCCCTCGGGGCTCGTCGAGGCCCGAATCAAAGAAGACAAAGGTCGAGGCTAGACCAAAAAGGGAAGTTTCCAAAGCACACGACTAAGTCTGACAGAGCCGGCCTACCCAGAGCTTGTGCCGATGCGTCACATCTAGCCGTCCCATCTCCATGCTTTTACAACTCACACTACTTTGTAAAGGGATGATGTTGCTCCAACTATTCTCCACAATATCAATAATCTCTCTCTCTCTCTCTCTCTCTCTCTCTCTCTCTCTCTCTCTCTCTCTCTCTCTCTCTCTCTTTTCTCTCTAACTTGCTCGCTCGAGGCCACTTTAGCATTTATCACTTTCTTACTTGTTCTTCATTTATTGCTTGGTCTTGTCCATAAAAAGCCTTGTTTGATCATATTTTAACTATTATCACATTCCCGACTACCCCTGATAGCTCGAGATCGAGCCAGATATCGACCTCGAGGTCCTGCATCGACCAGTCCGAGGCTCGGGTTGCAAGCCCCCCTGTTTGATTACTGCCTCGCTTTAGCTCGTACTTCTTCGTTAAACTTCATACTCTTAGCATCAACTACTCTAACAACTAGAATAAAAATAGATTACGTATATTTAGAATCTTATTTACAAATTTAATTATTGTTACCATTTTCACGATAAATAGTTTGGCGCCCACCGTGAGGCTAAGAATAATAGTGATTATTTTCTTGTTGGTTTCATTAAAAAAATGCAAGTTATCTTTTACACTTTTTCTTTTGCAAGATCTCTTGATTTTAGGTCGAAATGTTTGGCTCGGTAAACAGGATTGAGGACGACTACCTCGAAAATCACAGCAAAAATGGTGTGGCTGTTCCAGCCGTTGGCGCGTCACTCCAGAACCCTGATAACGCACCTGGACGGATTCCAACGGACGCGGGTTCGCAAGACGGGCAGCAGGTCTACGAAACCTCACAGACCGACGGAATCATACAACATGCCGACCAACTTGAAGCCCAAAAGACCCCAGCCCGGGAAGAACATGAAGTTAGTCTTCGTGTTATTTTTGAAATATTGCAGGCACAACAGTTGGCCATCGCTCAGTTACAAAGACATCCGAAGACTCCCAGCATAGCAGCGCCGGAAACAGCTCCCCTCGCCGAACAAGTACCCAAGAGATCAAGCAATAACAGATCGGTAGCCGACCTTGCCATAGCAAAGATGCTTGGGGATCTCACCAAAAGGATCAAATCAGGTGAGAAATTGATAGCAGCCAACAATAAGAAGGTCGAGCCCTACAAATCTAAGGTCGATCAAATCCCGAGCTCGCCCCGGGTCCTGAAAAGTGTAGATTCAAGGAAGCTCGTGCAACGGCCATTCCCCAAAGAAACGACCCCAGGACCCATTTCAAAGTAAATCAGAACGCTTGAACTCCCTAAGTACAAGGGGACCTCAGATCCCAACGAACACATCACTGCATATACGTGCACGAAAAAAGGTGACGACCCAAAAGATGATGAGATCGAGTTCGTCTTATTGAAGACGTTCGGGGAAACAACCCCGAATAGGACCATGATGAGGCGTCATAACCTAGCTCCCAACCCCATAAACCTACTTACCTTACCGACAGATTCCTCCATCAAGACACACGCTGATGTCATCGAAGCAACGACGAGAAAGCCTGACACATCCAGGGTCGAACAAAGGTAGAATGAAATGCTACGGGAATTCATACCTCATTCCCAGTTGGAACGAGTGAGATTACCCTCGGTCTCGGATGACTGGGCGATACAGGCCTTCACTCGCCTAAACAAACCAAGCCCGACGATTTCAAGGCAATTCAAACAAAACTTGATGAGGTACCCCGCCAAGATCTGGTCGGATGCCTGTACCCGTCATCACTCGCAAATCAGGGTCGTGGATGACCATTCGGGAGCTTCCTCGGGCTTAGTATACCCAAGAAGGCTCCTGCAAAAGAAACCAATGCCAAACAGAGGAAGGAACCGCCCATGCACCGCAGATAGGAGGAATCCCCCGAGACGCAATCTAACTCGCAACAATCAGAGAATTGATCGAGGATAATATCCTCAAGGAATCGTTAATAGAGTAAGATTCAATGGGGGACACATGGCCGGCAAGGGCGTCTCGCCCATCAGAGTACAATTTCAACATCACTATACCAAGCATTTTGTTCACGGTAAGCGAAACTAGGGACGTAAAATGGCTTGAACCAATTCAGCAGAATCCTTCTCACGGGAATCACAATTTGGTGTGTGAACTGTATAACGTGCACAACCACAGAGCAAAAATGGCCATAAGCTCAAGAAGAAAGTAGCGTGCTACCCAATAAAAATCACCACCGAAAAATGTTGACCGATCAGGCTCGAGTTCAATTCCGGGTAAGGAAGGCGGCCAGGAAGAGCGAAGAAAATGAGTTGCGACGTATTGCCACGATAGTGGATGAGCGGCAAAACCATCCATGGACTCATAAAAGGGAGAGTAAAAATGCTCATTACCAGGGAAAAACAGATCCGAGGATACATTCACGAAGACTCCCTCACATTTAGTAAAAAAGACATCGAGACCTTGTCTCGGCCTCACACTAATGCATTGGTAACCTTATTTCTCATTTGACCCATTTCAAATAAAACATATGCTCATCAATTCAGGTGGTTTGATCAACATATCAACGTTGTCAGACCGAGGTTGATAAGACGGCTCTGAACGTGGGGCCAAATCGCACCCGCATCTCGAATCTTTGGCGGATTTCACATGGCGGTCGAGACAATGGGAAGAAAGACCATTCTCTCAGTCATCTCGACTGGCGTAGGCTAGAATGCGAAGTCTCGTTTCATCAAAGAATTTGCAAGACATGAACCCCTTATTTAGACAGTCGCGAACATGTCGCTTGAAAGCGGTGCCTTCCCCTTTTCGCCACAGAATGAAAATTCCAACAAAGGACGGAATTAAAACTGTCGGTAGGTAGAAATACGCGCCAAGGGGAAAGTCCGCATCACATGACGCATCGCCAGCACCAATATCTCCACTCTTGAAAGAGCTAAAGGGTAAGCGAACCACATCTTCAACCAAGTCCGATAAACATGGCGGAGGGTTGTACTAGAGTCCTTGTACTGAATTATCAGGAAAATATCAAACCTAGTACACATCCCGCGATAAAGAAAAACTACCTCCCTCCTTCGTTATTTTTCACTAACCTGTATGCAGACACCCAGCCAGGGCATTCGAAAGTGCTAACTCTACCTAAAGATCTCAACGCTTTAACGGATCCCGTCGCACTCTTTCCCCTCGGCCGGACTTCCGCCCCGAAGAGGGTCTTTCCAGCAAATTTCTTACCGGAGCAGCATACCGCCAAGGAGGATCCGACAAGATCACATGCCTTCTTTTGCAATCAAATGATGAAGGGAACCCCTTGAAGGCGCCATCCGCTCAGAAGGCCGGGGAACGACAGAATGAGCTTCAATAGGAAGCATGCACCGGACCAAATGGTCAAACAAGACGTGCCCGCATGGCCCGATCTCACAACAACGAAACAACATGTATTTATGCCAAGCAATTAAAGAATATCTTTCAGCATCTCGTACTCCAAAAAGAAAATTTCAGTATGCTCAATGTAGGGGTCCCTCCACCGAGTGCGTCCCAAAATATTCAGAGACATAACATCAACAATTTGGCACCCGCACGACCCCAGGGTTGGAACTCCAGGCTCATAAGGCTCCAACAAGGAAACTCTAAGCTCACGAATAACGGCCTTTGAGTCTACGCAAACTTGATGACTCGAAGACTATCGTCAATTGCCACATACTGGAAAACTCGAGGCCGTAAGACCCCGAGCGGGCAGACTCGATCTAGCCAGATCTATTTTACATAGCAAATAAAACTGTAAGACCTCAACTGGTATGACAAATTGTAAGACCTTAATAGGCATGGCAAACTATACGACCTAAACATGCATGAAATTTTTGTAAGACTTTACTACAGGCATAAAACTCAATCCCGAAGTTTAGGCTATATGTCGCATTTGTATGAATCCCGAAAGGGCATACCCTCGGTGTAGACGCCTAAACTATCACTTGGGATCAAAAATTAATCTGGCGAAACACATATGACTATGGTCAAAACGGCTGCACCATCCAAATTAACGTGACTCGAGGACAAAATCGCAGGCCATTACTTTGAATCTACTTCGAAAAGAACCAGTTAAAACAGGCTTTCCTCAACAGGCAAATGAGCTTCGATCATGTCAACTCCAAATCACAAGGCTTCGAGCTACTTAGCTTACGAGCTAAAAACCTTTCGAGATGCTCGAACATCGCCGCTAACAACTTGAAATCGAGGTTCTTCCCAAACCGATGACGGGTTGGGCAAAATATATTTCAAAAAGACCTTAACAAGAGGAATACAAAGCCTACAATATTCCCACGGGAAAAAGCGTAAGATCTATTGTCACCAGCCAAACGAGTCTCTGGGCGACACACTAAAAGGTCGCAACAACCAAATAGCATAAGAGCCACCGTCGCTAGCTTGAAAATTGAAAACTTGAGGATAAAAATGAGCTCGAGTCGTAACTCGATTCGGAGACCGGATAAAAAATAGTGAACTACACATGCCTAAGGGCACAACGTAAGTGCCATTGTCTCCAACCAAACAAGCCTCAGGGCCACATACTTAAAAGATCGCTTCGACCTATGGCTTAAGAGCCATCGTCATTCGCCCATACAGGCACAAAAAATATGAGTGTTAATTAAAGCTTGAGCCGCAACACTAACTGGAGACTTTACCCAAAATAGTTAAAATACAAATTCCTAAGGGCAAGTAATAAGAACCATCATCATCCGCCCGTGCAGGCACAGGAGATTGAAGGCTAGGTAAGCTCGAGTCAAAGTCTGACTCGGAGACCAGACCTAAATAGTTGGGCAAGGCATAAAGGCCCTAATGCCTACGCACGTCAAAAATCACACATAAGAGCCTCTGGGCCTATCTAGTTGTCAAGACCCTAGTTCACCATACGTGAACATGTCATGATGACACCCAGTCACCATGACCGAGTAAGCCTGACAGTGCGTAAACATCATAATTTGCGGAAATAATTAATTAAATTAGATAACTTAAGGAAAATTGTATATAAGTGTCGCCTGAAAAATACATTTAAAAATACTAAGCAAAATCCCAAAACCCGGAAACTCACGGGAAACACAGCTATAGAAATGTATAACAACGGCTCTCAACTCCCCAATGTCTAACAATAGAAAGAGAAGAAAGCTAAGAACTAAAAATAGAGTAAAGAGGGAGACTTTTCGGTCTGCGTACACAACAGATCTACCTCGAAGTCTCTGTAGTCCTCCTGCCTCACTGGTAGTGCGTCTGGGTATAGGTACCTGGATCTGCATATGAAAAATATGTGCAGAAGAGGCATGATTACACTACAACAATACTCAGTAAGTGCCAAGCCTAACCTCGGTCGGGTAGTGACGAGGAAGGTCAATAAATAATAAGATAACGAAAATAGTTTAAATAGAGTCTACAGCGAGAATCTAAACCAGATAAATGCGGAAACAATAATAGAAAATAAAGGTAACAATACAAGGAATAGTAGCCGGGAATCTCTTGGTATACCAAGGATCTCTTGGTATACTCATCATACACATCAGAGATCTCTTAGTATCCCGAAGATCTCTTGATATCCTCATAATATACACTGGGGATCTCTTGGTGTGTGTGTGTGTGTGTGTGTGTGTGTGTGTGTGTGTGTGTGTGTCTATATATATATATATATATATATATATATATATATATATATATATGTATATATATATATATATATATATATATATATATATATAGGTGCCAGGGATCTCTTGGTATCCCGCACTCTCAATCCAGAACATACCAAGTACGTGGGGATCTCCCGGAAAATCGTTCCGTAGTCCCAAATTAAACACACAACGTCTAAAACAACAATTCATATTCTAAGAATAATTGCTAAATCAGAACAAGTAATGATAAATTCTAGCCTAACATGCTCCACAGAGTGCATATAATACAATTAATCAATTAAACAAGTAAGTCAGATAAACATGCTTCAGTAAACTAGTACAGGTTGAACTAATAGTCTAAAATGAATAAGTAATCAGGAATATGAATTTAAATAGTTCAAGTAGAAACGGGTTTACAACAATTAGCTCAAGTACGTGCTCGTCACCTCACGTACGAGCCATTCAAATACCAAGGATTATGTCCTAAGGGGAAAGGTCCCCCACACAAAGTTAGACAAGCCACTTACCTCGAACTGGTACAAAATCAACTAAGAAACCACACCTTTACCACGAGTATCCGTCTCTGAATGGCCTAAATCTATTCAATCTAATTGCATAACGTAAATAACACCGCAAACAACTGAATCCACTATTAAAATTAAAGTTAAGGCGCGAAAATAGGTAAAATTACCAAAATGCCTTTCAGGTCAACGTCTCGGAATCGAATAATTTTTACAGTTCAGGAACTTTGTACCCTCACGAATCAAACTATACAAAAATCTCCCAAATCAGACGTCAAATTCCCACTCAAAACCCCATAGCTAGGTCTAAGAAGTTTTCCCCAATTTTCATTCAAAGTCCGAAATTAAAGGATGAATTCGTGATTAGATTAGTGGGTTTTAGTCATAGGAGAGTAGAGAATCGTTACCTATTGATTGCCATTGAAATACCTTCGAAATTTCTCCCAAATCCGAGCTACCAACCTTGAGTTTTGGTAAAAATGGCTAACTTTCAGATTTTTGAAATGTTAAGTACCGTTCAGATCATTTGTACATCGTGAACGCGAAGAGGGGAAAGCGTTCACGAAGAAGGAAATTTCAAGTAGCTGAAAATGCCCTTCGCGATCGTGTAGATATAAATGCGAACGTGAAGGCCTGGGATCGAAAGCTACGCGAATGCATTGAAGAAATCACATGAGGTCCATAAGTTGACCTATGCGAACGCGTTGACTGGGACGCGAATGCGGAAGAGGGAAATGTTGAGTTTTGCAAATGCGGGGTACGAGACGCGAATGCAAAAACGATGAAGGGGTAAACTAAAGCGACATGATTGCAATGGGTCCTTCGCGAACGCGAAGAAGAAACCTAGACCTGCAACATCTGAGATTTTCTGCAACATTCTCAACCTCCAAATTGCTCCGTTGAGAATTCGAAACACACCCGAGGCCCTCGGGACCTCAACCAAACCTACGAACATATCTCATATCATCACTCGAACTTGTTCCAATCCTTAAACCACCTAAAACAATGCCAAAAACTCGAATTAATCAATGATTTGGACTTAAGAACTTTGAATTTCAACCAAACTTGCTTTTGATAAAAAACCTAACCAAAACACGCCCGATTGACCTCAAATTTTACTAGCACGTCCAAAATGACATGACGGTGATGCAGAAACTTCCGAAATTCCATTCCGACACTCGGATAAAAAATTCACTACTGGACCAGAACCTTCAAAAATACCAACTTCGACATTTCAAGTCTAAATGAGCTACAGACTTCTAAAATGCATTCAGAATACGCTCCCAACCACGAAATCACCTAACGGAGCTAACATAACCATCAGTTTTTGCTTCCGAGTTTGTCTTCATACTGTTCCGGCTACGGACCACTTTCCAACACTTAAGCTCTCATTTAGGGACTAAGTGTCCCAAAACACTCCGAAACCTAACACCGAATGTCCCGGCAAACCAAAATAGAAGAAATGAACTTTGGAAAAGAATTTAATGGGGAAACGGAGCATAAATTCCAAAAACGATCGGCTGGGTCGTTACATCCTCCTACATTTAAACATTCGTTCTTCCTCAAACAAGCATAGAGAACACACATGAAGTAGTGAAAAGATGAGGGTATCGGGTGCGCATTTCCTGCTCGGTCTCCCAAGTCGCTTCCTCGGCCGGTTGACCCCACCACTGAAATTTTACTAAAGAAATGTTCTTTGACCTTAACTTTTGATCTGCCTGTCCAATATAGCTACTGGCTCCTCAACATAAGATAGGTCCTTGTCCGACTTGATTGAAACACGTGCGACGGGTCACCGTGATATCTTCGGAGCATCGAGACATGAAATACCAGATGAACTCCTGCCAGGCTAAGAGGTAAGGAAATATCATAAGCAACCTCCCCAACTTGACTCAAGACCTCAAAAGGTCCAATAAACCTCAGTATCAACTTCCCTTTCTTCCCAACTCTCATGACGACTTTCATTGGTGAGACCCGAAGTAGAACCCGCTCACCGGCCATATAGGAAACATCACAAACCTTTCGGTCCGTATAACTCTTTTGTCTGGATTGATCTGTATGGAGTATTTACTAAATCACTTTAACCTTCTCTACCGCATCCTGAACCAAATCAGTGCCAAATAGCCTGGCCTTAGCCAACTCAAACCAACCCAACAGGGATCTGCATCTCCTACCATATAAAGCCTCATATAGTGCCATCTTAATGCTAGACTGGTAACTGTTGTTGTATGCAAATTCCGCCAGTGGAAAGGGATGATCCCAAGACCCTTCGAACACAATCACGCACACACGGAGCATATCCTTAAGAATATGAATGGTGCGCTCGGAGTGTCCGCCCGTCTGGGGTGAAATGTTGTGCCCATTGTCACTCGAGTACCCAACTCCAGCTGAACTCCTTTCCAGAACCGCGATGTAAACTAAGTACCTCTGTCTGAAATAATAGTAACTGGAATGCCATGCAGACGGACAATCCCCCTGATATAAATCTCTACCAACCGCTCTGATGAATAAGTAGTACACACGTGAATGAAGTGAGCGGACTTGGTCGGCCGATCCACAATCACCCAAATGGCATCAAACTTCCTCGCAGTCCGAGGGAGACCAACTACAAAATCCATGGTGATCCTCTCCCATTTCCACTCCGGAATCTCCATCTATTGAAGTAATCCTCCCAGCCTCTGGTGCTCAGCCCTCACCTGCTGATAGTTGAGGCATCTAGCTACAAATTCCTCTATGTCCTTCCTCCGCCTCCACCAATAGTGCTGCCTCAAGTCCTGGTACATCTTTATGGAACCCGAATGGATGGAGTACCGCGAACTATGAGCCTCTTCCAATATCAACTCCCGAATATCATCAACATTGGGTGTACAGATCCGACCATGCCTCCTTAATACCCTGTCATCTCTAATAGTCACATCCCTAGCATCGCCATGCTGAACTGTGTCCCTGAGGACAAGCAAATGAGGGTCATCATACTGCCGCTCCCTGATACGATCGAACAATGAACACTGAGAAACCACACAGGCTAGAACCCGATTGGGCTTCGAAAGATCCAATCTCACGGACTGACTGGCTAAGGCCTGAACATCCATCGCCATAGATCTCTCTAAAGCTGGTAAATATGCCAAACTCCCCAAACTCTCCACACGGTGACTCAAGGCATTGGCTACCACATTGTCCTTCCCCGGGTGATAAAAAATGGTAATATCATAATCCTTCAGTAACTCCAACCATCTTATCTGGCGCAAGTTTAGTTATTTTTGCTTGAACAAATTCTGCAAACTCCGATGATATGTGTAAATCTCACAAGTCACGCCGTATAAATAATGGCACCAGATCTTCAAGGCATGAACAATAGCAGCTAACTCAAGGTCATGGACATGTTAATTCTTCTTATGTATCTTCAGCTGTCTGGACGCATAGGCAATCACCATACCGTCCTACATCAACACCGCTCCAAGTCCCACCCGTGAGGCATCACAATAAACTACATAGGACCTCGAACCAGTAGGCAATATCAGAATAGGGGATGAAGTCAAAACTATCTTGAGCTTCCGAAAGATCGCCTCACACTCATCTGTCCACTGAAATGGAGCACCCTTGTGGGTCAATCTTGTCATAGGGGCTGCAATCGATGAAAACTCCTCCATAAATGACGGTAATAACCCGCCAGGCCAAGGAAGCTGTGCATATCTGTAGCTGAGGAGGGCCTGGTCCAACTCTGTACGACCTTCACCTTCTTCGGATCCACCTGAATGCCCTCACTCGATACCACGTGGCCTAGGAATGCCACAGAACTCAACAAAAACTCACATTTTGAGAACTTTGCATATAATTTCTTCTCTCTCAGGGTCTGAAGCGCTGTCCTCAGGTGCTTCTCATGATCTTCCCGAGTCCGAAAGTATACAAGAATATCACTTATGAAAACAATGACGAACGAGTCGACATAGGGCATGAATACACTATGCATTAAATGAATAAAAGCTGCTGGGCATTGGTCAGCCCAAATGACATAACAAGGAACTTGTAATGACCATACTGAGTCCTGAAAGCAGTCTTTGGGACATCCAGCTCCCGAATCTTCAATCGGTGTTTACCTGAGCGCAAATCAATCTTAGCAAACACCTGTGCACCTTGAAGCTAGTCAAATAGATAATCAATACGAGGCAAAGGATAATGGTTCTTCACTGTAACCTTGTTCAACTGACGATAATCGATACACATCTGCATAGAACCATCATTTTTCTTCACAAACAAGATAGGAGAACCCTACGGTGAAACACTAGGTCGAATAAAACCCTTATCAAGCAACTTATGTAACTGATATTTCAACTCCTTCAAATCAGGAGGAGTCATACGATACGGAGGAATGGAAATGGGACAAGTCCCCATCAACAAATCAATACCAAAATCAATGCCTCTATCCGGTGGCATACCCGAAAGATCAGATGGAAACACATCGGGATTATGCCGTACCACTGGGACAGAATCAACATAAGGGGTATCAATACCTACAACTCTCACATAAGCTAAATACGCGGCGCACCCCTTCTCAACCATACGCTGAGCTTTAAGAAAAGAGATGACTCTACTGGGAAAGTGATCAAAACTACCACTCCACTCAATACACGGAATACCTAGCATAGCCAACATCACGGTCTTGGCGTGGCAATCAAGAATAGCATGATGGGGCGACAACCAGTCCATTCCCAAAATAATATCAAATTCAACCATTCCGAGGATTAATAAATCTGCCCTGATCTCAAAATCATGAATAGTAACCAAACACGACCGATAAACGCATTTCATAATAAGAGAATCTCCCACGGGAGTAGAAACATAAACAAGAGAGCTCAATGACTCCCAGGCTATACCCAAATGTGGAGCAAAATAAGAAGACACGTAAGAATAGGTAGATCCTGGATCGAATAGAACCGATGCCTCTCTGTGACTAACCAATATAACACTTGTGATGACAGAATTAGAAGCAACAACCTCGGTGCAAGCAGGAATACCATAATATCTGTCCCGACCCCTTCCTCGAGGGTGACCTCTATCTCCCCAACCTCCGCCCTTAGCTGGACGGGCAGATGGGATGGTAGCCGGAACTGTGATCATGGTCTGAGAACTCTCAGAAGCACGTTGTGGCTGAGCAGTATGTGGAGGTGCACTCCTCCCAAGTCTAGGGAAATCCCTCACCATATGACAGGTGTCACCAAACTCAAAACAAGCTTTGGTAGGACGCGGTGGCTGTGACTAATCGGGGCCAGGTCTGCTGGCCTGGCCTAGAAAGCACCCCGTGCAGGAGGCGCGCTAGAAAATGGAGGTGTATAGTAAGGCTTCTGAGGTATAGGTGTAGCTGGAGCACTGCTGGCTGCTTGAAAGTTTGAATGAACGGGGCGACCCACAAAACCCCTACCATGTCGACCTACTGCTGGAGTACAGGCACCAGAGTAGTGGCCCGACTCTTAAGACCTCTTGGCCTCTCTCTCCTCTCGCTCCCTAACGAGCATACCCTCAATCCTACTAGAAATGTTCACTACCTACTGATAAGGAATGTCCATCTCCAACTCTCGAGCCATGCTAGATCTGATGGGTGGAATAAGGCCCTCAATGAACCGACGAACCCTCTCGCGCACTATAGCAACCAAGGTCGGTGCATGTCTGGCCAACCTGGTGTAACGGAGGGCATACTATGAAACTATCATAGTACCCTAACGTAAGTGCTCAAAATCTGCGTGCCATGCGTCCCTGAGGCTCTGGGAACAAACTCTCTCAGAAACATATCCGAAAGCTGGGTCCAAGTCATTGAAGCAGCTTCGCCCGGACTGTCTATCTCTTATGTGCACCACCAATCACAAGCGGCTCCCTGAAGCTGAAAGGTGGTGAAGGAAACCCCGTTGGACTCTACTATTCCAATAGTGCGAATAATACGATGACACTCCTCTAGAAAACCCAAAGCATCCTTCGATGCTAAACCGCTGAACACATGAGGCTTATATTTATTAAACCTCTCAAGCCTTAACTACTCGTCCTCTAATATAGCTGACCCATCCTCGGGCTGAACTAGCGCTACATAGGGGTACATGAATAACCTCTGGGACCTGCTCCATCTGCACTCTCAGCTCAGGAGTGCGGGATGCGGGAGTCTAGGCCCTTCCCCCTACCTGGGATGTGGCTGCAGCGAGGGGACGCAACCCCGCCTGAGCCAAGGTGGTGTACATAGGCATGAACTAAGCTAATGTCCCCTGCAAGGTGAGGGTAATAGTGGTGGTAGGCGTTCCAGGTGCCTGAACTCCGGCTGGATCTACTGGCGGTACCGCAACGACAACTCGCGTAGTTGCTCTAGCTGCACCATGTACGCGTCTACGGCCTATGCCCTGGCCCCGACAGTGAGAGAATAGAAGACAGAAGTTTTAGATTTGATGTCAAGAAATATAGCACGAGACGGAATTCAATGAAATGAAGATTTTTCCTAAACAATTACATAGCATGTCGTAGAAAAGTACAGACGTCTCCGTACCGAGACTATAAAAAAATCGGCCTGTGATTCGTGACTCCTATGAACCTAGAGCTCTGATACCAACTTGTCACGGCCCTAGTTCACCATCCATGAACATGTCATGACGGCACTCAGTCACCGTGACCAAGTAAGCGTGACAGTGCAGAAACATCATATTTTGCAAAAATTATTAATTAAACTAGATAACTTAAGGAATATTGCATATAAGTGCCGCCTGGAAAATACAATCCAACATTTAAAAGTACTAAGCAAAATCCCAAAACCCATAAACTCACGGGCAACATAGGATATAGAAATGTATAACAACAGCTCTGAACTCCCGAATGTCTAACAACAGAAAGAGAAGAAAGCTAAGAACTAAAGATAGAGTAAAGAGGGAGACTCTTCGATCTGCGGACGCATCAGATCTACCTCAAAGTATCTGTAGTCCTCTTACCTCATTGGTAGTGCGCCTGAGTAGAGGTACCTGGATCTGCACATGAAAAACATGCGGAGAAAAGGCGTGAGTACACCAAAGCGATACTCAGTAAGTGCCAAGCCTTGCTCGGTCAGGTAATGAGGAAAAAGGTCAGGGCCCCACTGAGATAAAACATAATAATTAATAAAATAACGGAAACAGTTTAAATAGAGTCTACAACGAGAATCTAAACCAAATAAATGCGGAAACAGTAATAGATATCAAAGGTAACAATACAAGGAATACTGTTCTCATCAAGGAATAGTATCCGGGGATCTCTTGGTATCCTCATCATACACATGGGGGAAATCTTACTCTTGGTATCCTCATCATACACACCTGGGATCTCTTAGTATCCTGAGGCTCTCTTTGTGTATATATATATATATATATATATATATATATATATATATATATATATATATATATATATATATATATATATATATATATATATAGGTTCTCGGGATCCTTTGGTATCCCGCACATCCCGTAGTCCCAAATTAAACACATAACAACAACAACAACAACTCATATTCTGAGAATAATTGCTAAATTAGAACAAGTAATGGCAAATGGTAGCCTAACATGCTCCACAGAGTGCAAATAATACAGTTAATCAATTAAACAAGTAAGTCAACTAAACATGATTCTCTAAACTAGTACAGGTTGAACTAACAGTCTAAAATGAACAACTAATCATGAATCTCAATTTAAATAGTTCAAGTAGAAACGGGATTACAACAATTAGCTCAAGTAATCGCTCGTCACCTCACGTACAAGGCATTCAAATACGAAGGATCATGTCCAAAGGGGAAAGGTCCCCCACACAAAGTTACACAAGTCACTTACCTCAAAAAAGTACAAAATCGACTAAGAAAACACGCCTTTGCCACGGGTATCCGACTCCAAATGGCCCAAATCTATTCAATCCAATTGTGTAACGTAAATAACATCACAAACAACTGAATCTACTCTTAAAATTAAAGTTAACTCGCGAAAATAGGTAAAATAAATAAAACGCCCTTTAGGCTAAAGTCTAGGAATTGAATAATTTTACATTTTCAGAAACTTCGTACTCTCATGAGTCTAACCATAAAAAAATCTCCCAAATCGGTGGTCAAATTCCCACTCAAAACCCCATAACTAGGTCTAAGAAGTTTTCCCCAATTTATATTCAAATCCGAAATTAAAGGATGAATTCGTGATTAGATTAGTGGGTTTTAGTCATAGGAGAGTAGAGAATTGTTACCCAGTGATTGCCTTTGAAAAACATTCAAAATTGCTCCCAAATCCGAGCTCCCAGCCTTGAGTTTTGGTAAAAATGGCTAACTCTCAGATTTTTGAAATGTTAAGTACTGTTTAGATCATTTGTTCATCGCGAACGCGGAGTGGGGCATGCGTTTGCGAAGAAGGAAAATGTAAGTAGCTAAAAATGCCCTTCGCGATCGCGAAGGTATGACTGCGTACGCGAAGGCCTGAGAATGAAGCTACATGAACGTGATGAGGCTCACGCGATTGCATTGAAGGAATAACAAGAGGTCCAGAAGTTGACCTATGCGAACATGTTGACTGGGATGCGAAAGCGGATGAGGGATATGATGAGTTTTGCAAAAGCGGGGTAGGGGACATGAACAGGATGAAGGGGTAAACTAAAGCTACGTGATTGCGATGGGCCCTTCTCGGACGCGAAGAAGAAACCTAGGCCTACAACAGATGAGATTTTCCGCAACACTCTCAACCTCCAAATTGCTCCGTTGGGCATCCAAAACACACCCGAGCCCCTGTGGACCTCAACCTAACCTTCGGACATATTCCATATCATCACTCAAATTTGTACCAATACATAAACCACCTAAAACACGTCGGAAACTCGAACTAATCAATGATTTGGACTTAAGAACTTCGAATTTCAACCAAACTTGCTTTCAATCAAAAACCTAACCAAAAACGTCTGATTGACCAGAATATTTTCATGCACGTCCCAAATGACATGACGGTGCTACAAAAACTTTCGTAATTCTATTCCGACCGTTGGATAAAAAAGTCACTATCGGACCAGAAACTTCAAACATACCAACTTCGGCATTTCAAGCCTACATGAGCTATGGACTTCCAAAATGCATTCCGAACACACTCCCAACCACGATATTATCTTAAGGAGCTAACGGGGCCATCAATTTTATATTCCGAGGTTGTCTTCACATTGTTCCGACGACGGACCACTTTCCAACACATAAGCTCTCATTTAGGGTCTAAGTGTTCCAAAACACTCCGAATTCTAACACCGAACGTCCCGGCAAACCAAAATAGCAGAAATGAACTTAGGGTAATTAGTTAATGAGAAAACATGGCATAAATTCCAAAAATGACCGGCCAGGTCATTATACTAGTGAGATTCGGATCCATAAGGCTCTTGCCAGACACAAAAACCAGCCCGCTTGGTTGAAAACAATGCAGAAAGAGATACAAAAGAGATAAAGCTTCAAGTTTTCTCTTATTTACACTCGAAAAAGGTGATCTCTCCATCTACAAACATGCACTGCGAATGTCAAATACAAAATGAAAAAGTGGAGAATTCTACGATCCACTCCAGAAGGCTACAACCTACCAGCCCCAGATTCGCTCTCCATGGCGTCAACAAGAAGTGACCGAGCGTCTTCGTCTACCCTTGCTCGATCCAACTCCCTCGAGAAAACTAAGCCCCTAACGCCGATCTCTTCGAGTACCTTTCTCTGAGATATGCAAACGAACATATCCTTCGATCTTTTTCTCACGATCGCGGGCCCACTTCAACTCAGCTTAGGCATTAGCAGCTTCCTTCAAATGAATCTCCATCTCTTGATCAGCCTTGGTCTGACTTAATGCAACTTCAGCCCGATAGTCGATTATCTCAGCCCTGATCTTTGAGAGGTCAAACTCGAGCTTTGCTATCATATCCGCTTGAACTGAAGCATTGTCACGAGCCAAGAAGTGTTTGGCCTCGAAGGCAAGAACCTTGGCCAAGACTCCCCTCTCCTCTAAAGCTTGAGCCTGCACCCGAGCCCTTAGTTCACCACAAGCATTCCTGACTCGTTCGGCTTCGCCCCTAAGGTACTCCAAAGAATTTGTCTTTATCTGCATCAAAAATAGGAAAAAAGATTAACCTAAAGGGTTAAAAGAGCGAAATACATACTACAATAGGTTACCTACTCCATAAAATAGCTCTCGTAATTCGAGCTCTGGTGCACCTTGCACTGCCAGTAAATCAATTCAACCTCCTTCTCCTCGCTAAGGAGCCTAATGGACTCACCCTCATCCAAAGCTTTCCAAAGCCTAGCCCCATGACAGAGCAGATCAGACCTGACCCTATCAAAGGCCTACAGAAGAAAAACTCGATAAAGAAAGGAAGGCGCGAAATACAGAAGGACTATGACGAAACTCACCATGAAGTGAAGTCGGCGGACTTCCTCGAAGTCTTATCACACTTCTACTGGTCCAGCACCTTCGGCCCTGGAAGAACCAACCTCGGGCGAAGCATATTAACCAGGAGAAATCACCATCATAGAACCAAACACTCCTGGAATAGTAGGCTCAAGCGACGTCCTCTCCTCGAAGATACGGGCCCATTTTGCACAACTAAAATCTCCAACGCACTACGAGTATACCGTTTATCACAGCCATCCCTTATCTCAGAGGCCGACAACTCTTCCCACTCTCCGGAGGAACACATCCTCGCCCCAAGGAACTGCCTGATACCTGCAATGGCAAACCCATTACAAAAGAAAGAGGAAAATGTCATCTCAAATATACAAAGACCTAGGTAAAAGCAATGTACGCACATACCTTGGTATTTCGCTTCCCATTTGCCACATGACACATCCCGCCATCTGCGCTCATCGCAAGCGGGTCTCCATCCTCTGGACCCAGCCGGGCAGATCGGGAACTTTGTCTGACGTCTATGAAGTTGCTGCAGAAGAGGGGAAAACACAATTACTCAACTGGTTTTCACAATAAGCAAATCCAAGAAAGTACGAGAAACTCCACTCACATACATAATTCCATCATTCATTAAATGGTATGAGCTCTATGAGGATAATGTCAAACATACGAACCGATGAATCGACTAACCAACTATTGATCCTCATCATCCACATCATCAACAATAAAGAGCTGGATGAACGACACTACAAGATGAGCAGACCTCGATGACGAAAGGGCTGGTACAGCCTGACGAGGTGGCTAAGCATGAATTCAAGCCCAGCCTTCTCCGCAAAAAATCTCATCATCAACACCAATCGCCAAAATGATGAATGTATCTGCGCATGATACTCAAGTAGAAATCAAGCACGACCCTATCAAGGGGGCCTAATGCGAAAGAGTATAAGTTCAAGAGTCCAGCAGTAGAGTTTGTAATACTCTCATCTAGGGAAAGCACCTGCGGCGCTACCCCCTCTCCTAGTCTGCAATATATCCTCACCATGTCTAGATGTTCCTCTCTTATCAAAGACATAGTCTTCGGAGTGAACTCTAGTGTATCCTCAACACTGGGAGTAGAACTCTCCCCTTCATATCGGGCTAGCCCCGAAGTAGCTTCCATGGATATAGTAGAATTGATGGACTAAAGTAGGTAAGCACGCCAACACTTTTTGCGCCTGAAAAAAGGAAGGACCCGAGGCCAAGGAGGAGGGATAACTATCTAAAATAATGAGATCTCCCAAAAAAGCAAAAGCCACCCCACATATATGTGGGAAACGACAACGATTCCCCTATCCAAAGTAAGCCTCGGGAGGCCAACAGCCTCGGTACAGATCCTGGGGTGGTATCTGACCCCAGAGATATCTATCGACAAGAAGTTTGACTCCAAGGAGCCAACAACATCATCTCCAGTCCCCAGGTAGTACCCAATCTCGAGGACCTCCACTAAAAAGAAGTCGGGATTTGAAAATCCTTCAACGCCATCATAGAACTCGAGGTGGTACCCAATCTCATGATTTTCCTTTCTAGAAAGAAAAGTAAGCACTTAAAGCTTCGACCAAGAAGGCTCTGGGAGAGCTCAAAGCATCGCCTAAATATATTCCTCAATGGAAGCCTATCCATTACGCCTGAAAAGTCTATCTATATCAAGTTCAAAGTAAACCCCCAAGTAGCCGAAGCTGGCCTTCGCTCAGGATACCACTCTCAAACAATTCAAAACATGGCGTACTATCTCCAGGCAACTCGAATGGACCGATGACCCGAATCTATCAGACCAATTAAGGCTTGGTCCGACATACGATGATGGGCTCGAAAAAAGATCCATGTCAATCGCAGAGGATCAGAAAGAATGCTCACATCCGAGTTAGATATCAGCGATCAACAACAAGGGAAAACATTCAAAAACCTCGAAGCACGCAAGAACATACGATAGTTGGGAAAGTATCAATGATAGGAAAAAAGGAAGTATCTTTGTATTTATGAATATTCATGTACAACATCACTCGAGAGCTCTCTCATGATTAGAAAAGCCTACAGAGGATTTCTACATAAAAATAGAGAAACAGAAGGAAGTACATGTGATGAAACCCAAGAACCTGGTTCACCTACGAAGGTCCAACTCCGATATCAGCATCCTCGAGTTCCTTTGAGCTCGCATCCTCAAGGGAGATTCCTTTGAACGCCATATCCTTTAGGCTCCCAGCTCAATCCCGCGGAAGGTCCCTGCCTAAGAAAATATGAAGAAGAGTAAAAGGAGGGGATGCGGAGGAGCATAGAAAAGAGACATGGCCACCAATGCCAAAGGTTGAAGATTCGGCGGGTCCCAGCCTCGACGGTCGGTAGTTCCATTTTATCCCGTGGGAAAGGAATAACCCAAGGAATGAAGTGCCACACCAGGTCTGGATAGGAGAGTGAGCAGTGCTGCATAGTCCGAATGACTATCTACAAAAGGGTAGAACTGGTTCCCCATCTATCATCGTCTTGTCCATCTACACAACTACCACAGCAGCAACAAGACAATATGAGCATGTTCGATAAAGGGAAGCTTCGGCAAGAGGCCGCAACACAGCCTACAGTAGCTTTGCCGAATGTCCTTGAATCCTTGAGCCCCAAACAAGATGTTCAAGGAAAGAGAAAGATGATAAGAAGAAATGGGTAAATGAGCTAATGAAGGTACTTGGATAGAAAAACAATGCCAAGGAACCCCTATTTATCAGGGGTAACGACACGGTCATCGAGGATTTGGAAGATTGTCCGGCAGACGTAATTACTGTGTTCTTGAAGAACCGAATCGATAGAGGTACATTCATCTTAGAGAACGGGAATCAATAGTGCATTGAATGATGTTAAATACGCAAGTCCATGGGACATCCCGATCACCGCAAAAAGCTCGCGCCACAGGTTGCATTATTGGTATGACATCACCGTGAGAAGCTAAAGGCGTTAGGTGTCAGGATCATTTCCCATTGCTTCATTCTAGGAAATGCGGAGACTATCTGTATGCGGCAAAATTAGAGGAATTAATTTCTTGCTATCAAGCCACTTCGGAAGAATACCTCGAGACCCCGAGGACGTGGAGCTGGGATCGAGTCCCTTCCCTCAGGGCTCGTTAAGGCCCGGCTCAAAGAAGACAAAGGTCAAGGCTATAGCAAAAGGGGAAGTTACCAAGGCTCATGCCTAAGTCTGACAGAGCCGGCTTACCCATAGCCTGTATCGAGGCATCACATATAGCTGTCCCATCTCCATGCTTTTATAATTAATTTATGTAGTATAATAACTAGATTCCCCTCCTATATAAGGGGATCCCAGACTACTTTATATAGCGTTGATGTTGCTCCAAATATTCTTCACAATGTTAATAATATCTCTCTTTCTTTTCTCTCTAACTTGCTCGCTCGAGGTCACTTTAGCATTTATCACTTTCTTACTTGTTCTTCATTTATTGCTTGGTCTTAGCCATAAAGAGCCTTGTATGATCATATCTTAACTGTTACCCCATTCCCGACTACGCCCTATAGCTTGATATCAAGCCAGATATCGACCTTGAGGTCCTTCATCGACTCATCCGAGGCTCGAGCTGCAAGCCTCTCGGTTTGACTATTGCCCCACTTTAGCTCGTATTTCTTCGTTAAACTTCATACTCTTAGCATCAACAACTCTAACAACTAGCATAAAAATAGATTACGTATTTTTAGAATTCTATTTATAAATTTAATTGTTGTTACTATTTATACGGTAAACACTTAAACATTAAGTGGCAAATTGGACCAAGCAAACTATATAGTATAATATAATAGAAGGACATAGACAGGCTACGTGGTACTCCCAATTAATTGGAAATGCAATTTTATGCCTCTACGTTTTTCCCTTTTTTAATCCTAAAAATTCACCACTTAACAACACAAGTCTCCTCACGATACAAACATAACGCTTCACATACGCAATTGTAGAAATGGTGCGGAATAGTCACTTTATAGCATGGTATTTAATTTTTATCCAGTCTTTTTAATGTTGAGCACATATAGCCACTACTTTATTAATACAAAAATATATTTTTACCCTATCTTCATGACTGTTGTGTAAATATTAAGGATGTGGTGTCCTTAGCATTTACATTGCACACATGATGTTAAGGACGCAATGTACTTAACATTTACACTGCGCATATGAAGTTAAGAATACGATGTCCTAAAGTTTAACAACATAAGATGCAAACACATGGCACCTTATCTTTAATATTTACACAACATTCATGAAGTTAAGGACACCATGTCCTAAAAGTTTACACAACACATATAAAGTTAAGGACACTATGTCCTTAACATTTACACTGCACATATAAAGTTAAGGACATGAGGTCCTAAAGTTTAATAACAAAAAGAGCAAATACAAATTAAGGATATTATATCCTTAATATTTACACTACACACATGAAGTTAGGAAAGCCATATCCTTAACATTTATACTGCACATATGATGTTGATGACATGATATCCTAAAGTTTAACAATAGAAGGTACAAATACAGGACAATTTATCTTTAATATTTACACAACATTCATGAAGTTTAAGGACACCATGTCTTTAATATTTATACAAAACTCATAAAGTTAAGGACACTATATCTTTAACATTTACACTGCACACATGAAGTTAAGGACACCATGTCCTTAATATTTACACTGCACATATGAAGTTAAGGACATGAGATCCTAAGGTTTAACAACAGAAGGTGCAAATACAAGTGAACGACATCATGTTCTTAACATTTACACCGCACACATGAAGTTAAATATGCCATGTCCTTAACATTTACATTGTACATATGAAGTTAAGTACATTACGGCCTAAAGTTTAACAACGGAAGGTGAAAATATAGGATACTTTATCTTTTATATTTACACAATATTCATGAAGTTAAGGACATCATGTCCTTAATATTTATACAACACCCATGTCTAGCACAAGGGTATTTTTCCTCCGAACAGATAAAAATTTATTAAGAACTTGCTAAAGAATAAATATATTTTAAACAGTGGTAAAAGTTAAAGACATCTCTAATTAGTGGCTAACTGTGCACTTCCCCACATAATAGCCTATAATGATTTTTTTATATTCTTTTCCATACTTAACTTTTTATACTCTCCCAATTACTCTGTACTTCATCTCTATTTCTGATCCCATTTTCTCACATTTACCTTTGAAAAATATTTATATGCTCAATCCTCTCTATCTTCTTTGTCCCATTCTTTTGTGGGGGTGGGGGGGTGGGGGGGAAGTAAAAGGTCCGCTACTGCTACATCACTATTAAATTGAAATCTTCCAAATGATTACTTTGACGCCTATGAAATCTTCGAAAAGAACAATCTCATGCCCACAGTTTCAAAACATTATTGTTATTCACTCCAAATATTTTTTACACCCTAATTTAATTGTATAGGTGTCGATATGGACAAATAAGGATTATGAGGCCAAAACGTCGTAACAAGATTTAGTGTTCGAGCCAAAGATTCTTCACTACTATACTTTTTGGATAATTCTGATACACGATTATAGAAGGCCAGCTTGATTCAAGTATAGAAGAAACAGTCGTAAGCTCAAATATAGAAGAACCAATAGTGAAAGTGAAAAGTTAGTTACTTTGAGGAAAAGTTAGTTACAGTCAATTGAAGTAGTTAGCTTAATAAAATTCTGTTAGAAGAGAATTTACTCTAGCTTCATCATTTTAGATATAATGTAATCAATACAAATAATGTTGTAAGCTACATTTTCAAGATTATTAATCAATACGTACAGCTTTAATTTAGCCTAAATTCTCGCTTCTCTCCGTTTCTTCACCTTCTTCAACAATTTCATTATCTTTGCTGCTTTTCTTGATCAATTTCTGAGGTCATACTGCGATCCTCAAGTTCAAATCGAATTCCTACAATTGAGTAACATTGGTATTAGAGTCCTCGATCCTTGGAATCATGGCAAAAGGCACACAATCAACTGACAATTTGACTGAAGAAATATCGGACCTACGTGAATTGATGCAGAAATTGATAACTGATGTAGGTAAAGTTTTACCTTTAAAGCAGTTGGAACAGGTAGTCCTTGAATTAAAGGAACATATGACTAATTCAAGGGAACACCAGAAAGACAAATCTCCATTACAAAAGGAAGGTGAACCTTCTAAAAGAAGGTCTCGTCGAGAGAGAAGCCCTACGAGTTGCAATCATTACAACTCAAATTTCTCTAGGTGGTCTAGGATGGAGTTTTTATAATTTAATGGTGAATATCTAAGGTCATGGTTATTCAAAACTGAAAATTTTTTCTTGATGGAAAAAGTAGATACATAAGAAAAGTTTGAATTAGATGCATTACAGTTGGAATGAGAAGTCATTCAATGGCATCTCTCTTTCTTTCATGAGGTATCGATAATACCTACAACCTGCTACTTGGAATGAGTATGCGGTTGCATTAGTTGAAAGGCTTGGAGCTGATTTCGATGATCCAATAGAAGAAATCAAAACGATTAAACAAACTAAAAGTGTGAAGGAATACCAAGCCATCTTTGAAGGAATCTGAATATGGTGAGATTATCTCAAGAAAATACAATCAGTTATTTCCTTGGTGGTCTGAAGCATGAATTGAACATTGATGTCAAGCTAACCAATCCAACAACTCTATCTCAAGGGTACAAAACTACAACGATGCAAGAGGCTGCCTGGTTGTAACTACATAACCATCCTACATAAATAACTTTTCGACTAAGATATATGCAAGACAATGAAACAGTGGTAAGCCATTATTACAAACTTTTAATTATAGTAATTCTTCTTATACTAGAGGGTTTACTAAAAGAACACTATGCATATATGAGATTAATGAAAAAAGGGCTAAGGGATTGTGGTATTTCTGTAATGAAAAATATACACCCAGCTATAGGAGTAACAATTCAAAACAATTGTATATGTTAGAACTGGAGGAGTTAGAGGAGATATTCCCTATAGATGAAGAACATGAGTTAGTAATACAAGATGGAAAGATTGATCAACTAGAACTATCCGAATGTATGGAGCAGATGGAAATTTCTATCCATGCCTTGAATGGTTCACTAGGATACATGACCTTAAAGGTAACTGTTTATCATGCAAAGAAGGCTCTAAGTATACTGATTGATATTGGGAGTTCTCACAATTTCATAGACCCTGAATTGGCCAGGCATTTAGGGTGTACAATCAAGTATACAAGACCTCTATTAGTAGTTGTTGCGAATGAAAATTTGATGGTAGATAAAGTATGCACAATCACTTGGTTTTTTGCAGGGTACTGAATTCTCAGCAGAATTTTTACAGCTACCTTTAGGCTCTTGTGGACTAGTGTTAGGAGTACAATGGAAACTAGTACTTAGAGACATTAAGATGAATTTTAGAAAGTTGAACATGAGTTAGTAATACAAGATGGAGAGATTTATCAACTAGAACTATCCGAATGTATGGAGCAGAT
This sequence comes from Nicotiana benthamiana, assembly GCA_034376525.1. Classification (NCBI taxonomy): domain Eukaryota; kingdom Viridiplantae; phylum Streptophyta; class Magnoliopsida; order Solanales; family Solanaceae; genus Nicotiana; species Nicotiana benthamiana. Next base: position 52,112,753 of record CM067338.1, on the reverse strand, counting down.
GGAAATTTCTATCCATGCCTTGAATGGTTCACTAGGATATAGGACCTTAAAGGTAACTGTTTATCATGCAAAGAAGGCTCTAAGTATATTGATTGATATTGGGAGTTCTCACAATTTCATAGACCCTGAATTGACCAGGAATTTAGGGTGTACAATCAAGTCTACTAGACCTCAATTAGTAGTTGTTGCTAATGAAAATATGATGGTAGATAAAGTATGCATAATAACTTGGCTTTTTGCCGGGTGCTGAATTCTCAGGAGAATTTTTATTGCTGCCTTTAGGCTCTTGTGGAGTAGTGTTAGGAGTACAATGGCTACTAATACTTAGAGACATTAAGATGAATTTTAGAAAGTAGAACATGATTTAGTAATCAATATGGAGATATTGATCAACTAGAACTATCCCAATGTATGGAGCAGATGGAAATTACTATCCATGCCTTGAATGGTTCACTATGATACAGGACCTTAAAGGTAATTGTTTATCATGCAAAGAAGGCTCTAAGTATATTGAATGATATTAGGATTTCTCATAATTTCATATACCCTGAATTGGCAAGGCATTTAGGGTGTACAATTAAGTCTACAATACCTCAATTAGTAGTTGTTGCTAATGAAAATATGATGGTAGATAAAGTATGCACAATCACTTGATTTTTTGCAGGGTACTGAATTCTCGGCAGAATTTTTACTGTTACCTTTAAGCTCTTGCAGAGTATTTTTAGGAGTACAATGACTACTAATACTTAGAGACATTAAGATGAATTTTAGAAAGTTCACTATGGAGTTCTCGTACAAAGGAAGGAAACACCTTCTTAGAGTTGCTGGTAGCCAAGTGAAGGTACAAGAAGCTGAAAAATTGGTCAAACATGTAAGGGATCTATCTCAACTATGCATGATATAGGTAGTACCTATGGGTAGTGCAGAAGAACAATGGCATGCTATTAAGACTGAGGAGGAGCCTGAGACAAAATCCAGGCAGCACAATTACTAGCTGAGTATTCAAGACTATTTGAAGAGACTACTGAATTACCTCCTATTGGGGGTGTTTTTTATCATAGGATTGTTCTGCAAAATGGAGCTGAGCATGTGAATAAAGGGCCTTATAGGTATCCTTAAGTTAAGAAGGATATTATTGAAGGTCTTGTAAAGCAAATGCTGGACCAAGAAATTATTCAGCCTAGCTGCCATCATTTTGCTTCACCAATGGTTTTAATAGGTAAGAAAGATGATTCATGGAGGTTGTGTGCCGACTATAGCGATTTGAATAAACATATTATGAAAATAAGTTTCTTGTTCCCAATGTAGAAGATTTGCTAGATGAACTTGGAGGTTCTGAGGTTTTCTCTAAAATAGACCTAAGGTCTAGATATCATCAACTCAGAATGGCAAAGGAAGATGTGCCTAAAACTGCTTTCAAAACTCATTCTAGACATTTTGAGTATCTTGTAATGCCATTTGGTCTAATGAATGCCCCTGCAACATTTCAAGGATTGATGAACTTCGCTTTCCAGAAGTTTCTCAGGAAATAAGTGTTGGTCTTCTTTGATGATATTCACGTATACAACAACACTATAGAGGATCACTTAATTCATTTGAAGTATGCTTTTGTGGAGATGAGTAAACATAATCTCCTTGCTAAAAAGAGCAAATTTATCTTTGGAGTTTAGAGGATTGAATACTTAGGACATTTCATCACAGCTGAAGGAGTGTCTACAGATCCTCAAAAGATAAAAGTTGTCCAGAACTACCCTACACCAACAACTCTCAAGCAGCTTAGGTAATTTCTGGAACTAGTTGGTTATTACAGAAATTTTTTAAAAGGTTTTGAGGTGGTTTGCGAACCCTTAACTGATCTCACTAAGAAGGATGAGTTCAAATGGTCAACTTCAGCAGATGCAACAGTTGTAGCTTTGAAAAAAACACTCACTCAAGCTCATGTTCTAGCTCTACCAGATGCTACCAAAACTTTCATTGTGGAAACTGATGCCAGTGGCTATGGCATTGGAGTAGTACTTATGCAGGAGGGGTGTCCAAGAGCTTTTATTAGCAAGGCTTTATCACCAAAGCATTCATCTCTATCTGTCTATGATAGAGAGTTATTGGCTATGGTACATGCCGTAACAAAATGGTCACATTATTTGTTGGGACAGAAATTCATCATCAGAACTAACAAAAGTCCTTGAAGTATCTTATGGAGCAGACCCTACACACTAATTCCAACATGTTATGGCTAACCAAACTAATTCCATTTGATTATTCAATTGAGTACAACAAAAGAGAGGAGAACAAAGTAGCTGATGTCCTTTCTATAGTAACTGGAGTGGAATTATTAGCTATGATGGTTTTATCTGGTGATACTGATCTCTTTCAGGCTATAGTTGATAGTTGGAACTTTAATCATGAGATGAAGTAACTCATTGAAGAACATTAAGTTGATCCAAATACTTATAAACAATTCACTTGGTTTTAAGATCAGCTAAGAAGGAAGGGCAGATTGGTGATAAGTAAGTTGCCAAAATTTAGAAGAACAATTATAACCTGTGGCATGCAACTCTGCAAGGTGGACACTCGAGTGTTGAAGCTACCCTAGAGAGACTATTTACATTGTTCTATTCGAAGAATATAAGGAAGGAGGTACTCCTTCCATTCCAATTTATGTGAACATGTTTGACTGAGCGCAGAGTTTAAGAAAAAAATGAAGACTTTTGGACTTTGTGTCCAAAACAAGTCCAAATAGGCCCCAGAGTATTTGTATGGTTCTAAAAGCTTCTCATTAAGGGTAGAGTTGTAACTTTAAGCTAAATTTTTACCAAATTTAGAAAGGGTTAATTTTTTTGGAATAGACCAAAAAGGAAATACGTTCACATAAACTGGAATAGAGGGGGTAAAAGATTTTGTGCAGAAATGTGATGTGTTCCAAAAGAACAAATCTGACTTCGTGGTTTATCCGGGTTTGCTACAACCATTACCCATTGTAGATGTAGTTTAGTCTCAAATTAGTATGGATTTCATTGATTGCCTCACTAATTTCAATGGCTATGAGGTTATACTAGTAGTGGTGGGCGTGCTTAGCATATATGGTCATTTCATTCTACTGAAGCATCCTTATGCTGCTCAATCAGTCGATGAAGTGTTATTAGACACTATGGTCAGATAAAAAGGCCTACCTTATTTCATTACTGGTGATCGAGATGTTGTCTTTCTCAATAACTTCTGGCAAGAACCGTTCTCGATACAAGGAGTTCAATTGAATACCTCTTCATCATACCATCCTCAATTTGATGGACACACTAAGGTGTTGAACATAAGTCGTGAGACCTACTAAAGGTGCTACTGCAATGAGGATGTTGCTACCGCTACTCTAGATTGCTTATGGTTGAGTACTGGTATAACACCTCATTTCACTCAGCCATACAGACCACCCCTTACGAAGCAATATGGTCGACCACCTCCCTTACATCTGCCCTACTTGCTAGGGGAGTCAGCTTCAGTTGAAGCTGATCACACCTTGATCAACAAGGAACTAAAATTATAGATGCTTAAGCATCATCTGAGAAGATATCAACATAGAATGAAGCGAAAAATAGATTCCCAGAGAAGTGATAGGCAATTTGATGTAGGTGATTGGGTATATCTAAAGGTACAATCTATAAGCAAGTGACTATATCCAACCACTCATCCCACAAGCTAGCTTCTAAATACTATGGTCCTTTTTAGATTCCTAAACGAGGTGGTTCAGTTGCCTACACTTTATTACTTCTTACTGGAGTTAAGATTCACCCCACAGTGCACATTTTACTGTTGAAAAGATGCTATGAAGTTCCATATCAGATTTCTTATCCCCCAATAATTAATTTGGTCAGTCCTTATTATCCTGATCCTGAATTAATCATGCAAAGGAGAATGGTGAAGAAAGGAAACAAAGTTGTTGCACAAGACTTTGTTAAGTGGCATGGGCTTCCTACTGATGCTGCTACATGGGAGTTTGTTACTATCCTACAAATGAGATTTCCTTCTTTTGATCCTTGTGCACAAGCAGTGGCGGATGCACATGGACACTTGTGGGTGCTTAAGCACCCATTAACTTAGAACATATTAAGTAAATCTACATAGACAATCATACAAATATTTAGATAAATATTGATTAAGTACCCACAAATAAATTAATTTTTTCTCTTCTTTTGAAGTCTTTATCGGCGAGCACCCATAACTTTAAAATTCTGGATCCGCCAATGTGCACAAGGATCTTCGATTGGGGTGGGGTGGGGGGACAATTGATACACAATTATAGAAGGAAAACTTGATTCAAGTATAGAATAAACGGTCGTAAGCTCAAAAATAGAAGAATTAGCGGTAAAAGTCAAAATTTAGTTACTAGGAGGGAGAGTTAGTTATAGTTAGTTAAAGTGGTTAGTATAATAGAATTTTGTTAGAAGAGAATTTACTCTAGCTTCGTCATTTTAGATACAATGTAATCAGTACAAATAATCTTGTAAGCTACATTTTCATATTATTAATCAATGCATACAACTTTAGCCAAAATTATTTTTCCTCTTCTTCATCTTCTCTATCTATCTATCTATCTATCTATCTATCTATCTATCTATCTATCTATCTATCTATCTATCTATCTATCTATCTATCTATCTATCTATCTATCTATCTATCTATCTATCTATCTATCTATCTATCTATCTATCTATCTATCTATCTATCTATCTATCTATCTATCTATCTATCTATCTATCTATCTATCTATCTATCTATCTATCTATCTTTATATCTATGTCTATTTATTTATTTCTATATATATTTGTTTATATCTTTATATCTATCTATCTATCTATCTATCTATCTATCTATCTATCTATCTATCTATCTATCTATTTATTTATTTATTTATTTATTTATTTATTTATTTATTTATTTATTTATTTATTTATTTATTTATTTATTTATTTATTTATTTATTTATTTATTTATTTATTTATTTATTTATTTATTTATTTATTTATTTATTTATTTATTTATTTATTTATTTATTTATTTATTTATTTATTTATTTATTTATTTATTTATTTATTTATTTATTTATTTATTTATTTATTTATTTATTTATTTATTTATTTATTTATTTATTTATTTATTTATTTATTTATTTATTTATTTATTTATTTATTTATTTATTTATTTATTTATTTATTTATTTATTTATTTATTTATTTATTTATTTATTTATTTATTTATTTATTTATTTATTTATTTATTTATTTATTTATTTATTTATTTATTTATTTATTTATTTATTTATTTATTTATTTATTTATTTATTTATCTATCTATCTATCTATCTATCTATCTATCTATCTATCTATCTATCTATCTATCTATCTATCTATCTATCTATCTATCTATCTATCTATCTATCTATCTATCTATCTATCTATCTATCTATCTATCTATCTATCTATCTATCTATCTATCTATATATCTATCTATCTTCTTCTGCAATTTTATTATCTCTACTGCTTTTCTTGATCAATTCCTGAGGCAGTGTTGCGATCCTTGAGTTGAAATAGAATTCCTACAACCGTGTAACAAATTCATAACTGATATTTCCAATTTCTTTTGAAAAGCTATAACTTTTTTTCTAATTAATATCTAAGTTTGTAAAGATTCTAAAACACTTTAAAGATTCCAAAAATCCCACCATTCTTCACTATTGTGATTTTTGCCCAAGTCATAGCCAATTTTGTAAATATTCATGTTACTTCTCTGCCTTAAAAACTCAAGCCTTAGACAATAATATCTGTATGGGTCAGAATTAGATTCGTGGCAAGTAGCGTGTCTAACTAGCTCCTAAGCTCGTTGAGGCTAATAAAAGGTATAACCATTCACTGACCAAAGTACTTCAAGGTTATTCAACCTAATTAGCAAGATCACGGCCTACTCATTGCACACGGACGTCCCTTGGAGGCATCTATGGTCGTCCCTCGCCAGCTGGCAAGATTCACAACTATAAATATGAAGAGAAAGAACCCTAAAAAGGGGGCTGCTTGTTCTTCTTCACCTCCACTTTTGAATGAAATATACATCATTATAAGGCTCTAAACCTCTCCATAGAGAGGCAGACCAAATCGATACCATCAATAAAAATTCTATACCCTCCTCCCCTCAACCAATATATGATGTCTCATATATCTTATTCGTTTGGTCTTTTGATTTATTATGATCTGCTATGATTAGCCCTCTGTTGATTTTAATTGATTTATTCTTATAAAGTGTATGAGAACTTTGAGCTAAACAATTTGGCGCCGTCTGTGGGGATATCATAGCAGAATCGTGTAGTTTATCCTTAGACCAAAAAAGAAAAGAAAATAACCCAGCTCGAACAAGGCAAAGCAGCATATCGGATCAAAGGAAGTCAAAAGCCTCGAGACGATCTTGAGTCCACATCCTTTGTCTCTGAACAAGGGGAAGAAGAAGAAGAAGTAGTAGATCCCCCATCCTTATGGGAAAAATGCGCATAAGGTACCTCTCCCCCTTTTCACATGGGATCCTGCCAAAAATGAGGAAAGAACAAAAGCATCTCGAACGGAGATCTGTAATAGGGTGACCTTTGCGAACCAGTCGAGAAGAATACACGCACGAGTTAGGTAAGATCCAAAACCAGAAACAAATACCGACGCCCAACACGAAGCGGGTTATGCGGGAAAACAAAAGTTCAACTACGAGTTTAACTAGGACTCAAGCTATGTGCATTCGACATCAAAATTCAAAGGGTTCAACTAAGATTGAACTAGAACTCAGGCTATGTGCCTTCGACATCAGAAAAATTACAAAGGTTCAACTACGGTTGAACAACAACTCAGGATATGTGCCTTCGACATCAAAATTACAAAGGGTTCAACTACGGTTGAACTGGGACTCAGGCTATGACATTAGAAAAATTACAGAACGTTCAACTACGATTGAACAACAACTCAGGATATGTGCCTTTGACATCAAAATTACAAAAAGGTTCAACTACAGTTGAACTGGGACTCAGGCTATATGCCTTTGACATCAGAAAAATTACAAAAAGTTCAACTACGGTTGAACCACTCAGGCTACGTGCCCTCACCCGAAAGTTCAACTACGGTTGAACTAGGACTCAGGCTATATGCCTTCGATATCAAAATTACAAAGGTTTCAACTATGGTTGAACTAGGACTCAGGCTATGCGCCTTCGACATCAAAAAATTACAAAAATTTCAATTACGGTTGAACCACTCAGGCTACTTGCCCTCGCCAAAAAGTTCCACTACGATTGAACTGGAACACAGGCTACTTGCCCTCACCCAAAAGTTCAATTATAGTTGAACCGGGACTCAAGCTAAGTGCCTTCACCATTAAGAATTACAAAAAGTTTGACTACGGTTGAATGGCAACTCAGACAACGTGCCCTAGCCCAAAAGTTACACTACGGTTGAACTGGGACTCAGGCTACGTGCCCTCGCCCAAAAGTTCAACTACAGTTAAACTTGGAGTCAGGCTACGTGCCCTCGCCCAAAAGTTCAACTACGGTTGAACAGGGACTCAAGCTAAATGCCTTCACCATTAAGAATTACAAAAAGTTTGACTACGGTTGAACGACAACTCAGGCTACGTGCCCTCACCCAAAAGTTCAACTACGGTTGAACTGGGACTCAGGCCACGTGCCCTCACCCAAAAGTTCAACTATGGTTGAACTGGGATTCAGGCGACGTGCCCTAGCCCAAAAGTTCAACTACGATTGAATTGGGATTCAAGCCAAGTGCCTTCGCCATTAAGAATTACAAAAAGTTCAACTACGGTTGAATGGCAACTCAGGCTATGTGCCCTCGCCCAAAAGTTCAACTACGGTTGAACTGGGACTCAGGCTACGTGCCTTCCACATCAAAAAATTACAAAGGGTTCAACTATGGTTGAACTGGTACTCAGGCTATGAGCCTTCGCCATTAAAAATTACAAAAATTTCAACTATGGTTGAACCACTTAGGCTACATGCCCTCGCCCGAAAAGTTCAACTACGAGTAGAACTAGGACTCATGCTACACACCTCAATCACAAGAATCACGAACTCAACCACGGACAAATTAACGCCAAGAATGCACGTCCCCGCGGCTACGAGCCGGGCCGCGATCAGGCGAGACCGAACTCCCCAAATGTTCAACCACGGTCGAACCCTAGGTCGCGCCAAGTGCCCCCGCCATTCAAGTTAGTACGACTAACTTTACACTATAATTTCAGCCCACGTAAAGATTGGCCCAAGTTGAACTACAAGGCTGTGCTTTTCATTACCACGGACGGTAATCCGACTAAGCCCTAACTGGGACTAAGGCTATGTGCCGCCGCTGCCCAAGCATGGCTACAACACACCCCCACCAAGTGGAGGAAGGTGACGACCAAAAGCGTCTGTCTATGGCCAAAGCCATCTACACCAATTTTTCCTTAAGGCAAGGAACAAATATGACAATGGTCGAAATCACCTAACCGGTCGAGACCATTAGCATGCTCACTAGAAAAGCTCTAATGCAAGGACCTCTCAAACGAGCACAAAAAAGAAACGCACGAAATTGATACAAAACAAACAGAAAGGAAGAAAGCCACATATATTTACAATATTTACAAGGGGTTACCCCCAATTACATTGGCCCAGGGCCGGCAAACAAATGAGGAGACAACCAAATAGCAATAAAAAAAAACAAAAGAGAAAAAGAGAATGAGAACAAAACAAATATTACAACTTTTTGTTCCCCGATATATCCTATTTGAGGGCGGATAGAACCGATGTATCCTATTTGAGGGCCGATAGAACCAAGTATATCCTATTTGAAGGCGGGTGGAGCCAAGTATATCATATTTGAGGGCAGGTAGAGTCAAGTATATCCTATTTGAGGGCGGATAGAACCAAGTATATCCTATCTGAGGGCGAATAGAGCAAGTATATCCTATTTGAGGGCGGATAGAGCCAAGTATATCCTATTTGAGGGCGGATAGAACCAAGTATATCCTATTTGAGGGTGGATAAAACCAACTATATCGTATTTGACGGCGGATAGAACCAACTATATCCTATTTGAGGGCGGATAGAACCAAGTATATCCTATTTGAGGGCGGATAGAACCAAGTATATCCTATTTGAGGGCGGATAGAACCAAGTATATCCTATTTGAGGGCGGATAAAACCAAGTATACCCTATTTGAGGGCGGATAGAACCAAGTATACCCTATTTGAGGGCGGATAGAACCAAGTATACCCTATTTAAGGGCAGATAGAACCAAGTATACCCTATTTGTGAGCGGATAGAATCGAGTATATCTTATTTGAGGGCGGATAGAACCGAGTATATCCTCTTTGAAGGCGGATAGAACCGAGTATATACTATTTGAGGGCAGATAGAACCGAGTGTATCCTATTTGAGGGCGGATAGAGCCAACTATATCCTATTTGAGGGCGGATAGAACCAAGTATATCATATTTGAGGGCGGATAGAACCAACTATATCGTATTTGACAGCGGATAGAACCAACTATATCCTATTTGAGGGCGGATAGAACCAAGTATATCCTATTTTAGGGCGGATAGAACCAAGTATATCCTATTTGAGGGCGGATAGAACCAAGTATACCCTATTTGAGGGCGGATAGAACCAAGTATATCCTATTTGAGGGCGGATAGAAGCAAGTATATCCTATTTGAGGGCGAATAGAGCCAAGTATATCCTATTTGAGGGCGGACAGAGCCAAGTATATCCTATTTGAGGGCGGATAGAACCAAGTATTTCCAACGTGATTCCTCATGCTAAAACTGGCTGTGGTATTTCTCCGGTTGTCCATTCCACTACATTGTTAAAACCAGTTAGTGTTGTGCAACACAGTATTATCTTATCCTCGAGTACCATTTGTACGAGGATCCTCAGATGGATAATACAAGCACCACTTCCGTCATCAACCATGATTCTTTTAACATCCGTACCGGAATACGTAAAGTTATAACTAAAGCGTCGTAACGAGGGAAAGACAAACCGTCTGCATTAGACTTATCCATGGTGATGCTATCTTCGAAGTCGTCATACCGTTCATTGGCGATGGTCTTCTTTAGCTTGTGTGTGGTGGTGAACTTGACGTTATTGATTGCTAAGTCATCACCACCTCCGGCGATCATGTTTATTTTACGGCTAGTGTGGGCGGCTTCGGCATCCCGTGGGGTTGTTCTCATCCGCGTGCAAAGGTGATTTTGCCTTTGTCATTGAGTAATTCCTTCAGGTATCTTTGGTTCAGCATTTTGACTACCTCTTGCCGTAGGCCTATGCTGTCTTCGGTTTTGTGTCCCGGTTACCCATGGGACTCACATAGGACATTTGATTTCCTTGTGGTAGGGTCTGATTCATCTTCTGCGGCCATTGCACTTTGGTGCCCAGCTTCTCCAGTGCGTACACTATTTCTGAAGGAGACACACAAAAGTTATGGGCGAATGATAAATGAGGAGTACCTCTTTCGTTTTGGAGTGGGGCGACATGTCGCTGTAGCGCGTCTGTATGCCTTGGTGGTGGCGGATGGGAGGATCTGATATAAGGCTGGTGTTGATCTTTGTTGAAGCGTGGAAGTTGTTCTCGCCTTCCCTCATTGCGTCGATCCCTCCTTGTTTTCAAATGTATCGTTGTTAGCCGTTGGGTCGGCCCATTCAGATCGTCCTTGTCCGCTCGTACCTTAGCATAATAGGCGTTGTGGATTTCCTCCCATGTCATAAGGCGGCTTATCGGTTTCTTTGGAAAGCGGCAACTATCGTACCTTCCGATACGTTTGGCAGACTCATCCTTACCTTGTTAAACCTGGCAGGAAGTCCCTGAGTCCCTCTCATGTGGTTTGCCTGACGGCGAAGATGTCATTGACCCTTGCTTCCGCTTTCTTTGCAACTGCATGTGTGGTGACAAACTTATCTGCCATTTCCTCGAACGTTGAAATTGCTTTAGCTGGTAGCTGAGAGTACCATATCAGGCTCCTCCTGTCAATATCTCACCGAACTTCTTCAGCAACACTGATGGTAACTGTTCTTTTGATAGGTCGTTGCCCTTCACGGCAGTGACATAATGAACCAAATGGTCCTCGGGATCTGTGGTTCCGTCATATACCTTCAAGTAGGGTGGTATTTTTAAGGTTTTTGGGATAGAGTGCGGGGCATCTTCTTCGGTATACGGTTGTTCGACGAACCTCCCCACATCGCATTTTGGTAGCAACCTGGGAGCACTGGGATCTTGTCTACCCTCTCCTGATGTTCTTTCATTTGGTCGTGAAGTGCCTTGTCTATATTTTCTATTTCTTCCATTTTCTCAAGGATGGCTGTGAGTGTGCCATCGTTGGTTTGTACATCGGCGGGCCTGTTATTTGCTGTACAACCTCGGGTTCACCCGTGGCGACAGTAATGCCTATCGTTGGTATACAGTTGACGTTACCTTGCTGCGACTTCTCAACCAAGCCACTTAGAGTACTTGTTAGCCATTCTTCCAGTAGCTTCTTGACCACCGAGGGTGCTTCCATATCCGCAAATGTTGAAGCTCCTTTTTCATGCAAGATCGTCAGATCTTCAGATGGGAAGGCGAGATCTCTGTACCTGGTGTGGTGCTAGGGGTTGCATTCAAGATGCCTTCGTCATCGACCTCGTTGAGAGGACCCAAGAGATTGGCTGTAACACCCACTATTGTTTTCATTCTTGTGTTATTTTTGGCCATCTTTTATTTTTGTATGCTGTAGAGAATGGTTGTCGGTTGTTCTCTAGGTGCAAACTATGATTTTGATTCTCGAAATTCCCACAGTCAAAAGTTATTGATATACTTTGTAAGCTTAAAAACTATAAAAAATAAACGAGGGTAAATCATAATCAAATATAATATGATCTATAGATGGAAAAAACGATGTTGTTATAAGATAAAAAGATGATAAACTTGAGAGAGTAATCGTTAGAGATAGAGAGAAGGAGCGTTGTATTATTCGAGAATAATAATCATTCTCCTTTACAGTGTGGTCTCCTTTATATAATAGGAGACCTTCCTCGAAATAATAAAAAAAGTACAAAAGTAGGTATGAAGAAGTTGTGTATTAAACGACGTCGTCTTTGTCCCATGTCCAAGTCATATCCTTGCTTTAATCCAAAACGTACCCATCAACATAGAGACGCCTAGGATCAAATTTGACCTACACTAAATTTGCTTGCTTCTTGTCAAATTGCTCGTTTGACCTGCATTATTAGATAACAGGACTCGATTATCAATTTGTTATTTAATGTTTGATTGGATTCCCTTACAAATATCCTCTGCGAATGAAACTTTTATATATATTATTTTTGAAAAAAAGAAAATAATACTCTCAATTTAAATACCTAACTATTATTTCAGATAAAATTGTAAGAGTCGGGAGAAAAACTACATTTATGTTAAGAATAGAATTCTAATTAGAGTGAATGTCTATCTTGTAGAGAGTTTTACTTTGAGACTAAGTTATTTTTTCTCCTATAAATAGAGGGGTCTTACCCATTGTAAACCACCCCCAAAATTCAATAAGCTCTTGTTCTTTTATTGTTTTATAACACGTTATCAGCACGAAGCACTATTATCTCAAAATCTCTTTGAGAAAATTAAAGAACTAAATCTGCAAAAAGAAGAGATAGATACAAATGCAAAAAGACACTGACGCTCAACTGCAACCAAAACATATTCTGTTATCAAGGATCCATGTCCTGCGCCTCCTGCTCGCCTGATGGGCAGTCTTCTGCTTCAGTGGTCTTTGAACATTCAATTGAGGAGTCTGTTGATTCTAGTACATATGCTGGGACCAGTATTTTTCCAAACGAGAAGATTTACATTTTACCCCGGAACGAAAACATGGAGCTTCCAAATGGTGCTTGTGTTTTGCCTTGCCGCGATGAAAAATGGGTTGCTGCCAGCTTAGAATTGAATTGAAATCGCTAATTGCAGAAACTTACTTTTAATCGAAACCGCCATTTAAGTTTGCATTGCTCGAATGCTCAAAGCATTCTGTTGGGAAGCACACAGGTTAGTTCTTCCTCTCCCATTTTATACAGTTGTATATGTTCTGCTTGTGTCTTATGATTCCTATCTGCATTAAAAAATTATCTTTGGGGACTTTAGTATTGTTAAAACCCGCCTTTCTATATTTAGATTTTGTTAAGCTGTCACATTCTATGATAAGATCATAAGAGAAGTATTTGAATAATGATGGTGTATGTGTGGTAATCTTCTCTAAAAACACGCTTGCCTGCTCCTAGCTTTCAGTTCTCACACTTGAATATGTTAATTATCTAGAATATCATGTTTGCATCTAATACTAGCAAGGAAATTGACATTTTTTTTCCCTATAGTTTTGTTCTCATTTGGATAATGTGCTATCAAGATGTTTATTATCTACATATCATATTGTTAAGAGCAAAATAGCTATTGCACTACCTATTTTAATAATAAATTCCGCCTACAAGCTATGAGCAACATTTTTTTACTTTATGAGTTTTGACCTCTCTACTAGAACCTGCTTAATGTAATGTATTCGAGTTTTTAGAATTGTTTAATGTTGCTTAACATGTTTAAATTAGACACTATGCCTATAAGATTAGAAAGACAAAATTTTCAGAAAATAATAGGTGTTAATCTATTATGTGAGATGTTTGTGAAATATGTTTGTTATACGATCATCTAGATATTATGCCTTCAAGTTTTCTTCGTACCGAAGTCGTGCTTCTATCAAAGTTAGTAAGATCTGGATCGCTACGTATTCCTTCCTTTGTATGGTTAAATTGACTATATGAAGCACTAGAGATTTTGCCTTTGAACTAATTATAAAAGTTAATAATCTGTTTGCTAAAAAGTTATTTGGTTGATGTATAAATATCTTAATACTAGCTAAATGTTTTGGGAGAAAAATGAAGTTGAACAAATTAAAAAAATTGATGTTGGCAGCTGTTAAATGCTGTGGATCTCTATGAGACCTATAATTTACCACCTCTTGGATCTGTATGCATCCCAACACTCTTCTTGACTAGCAAGAAAATTTACCAGACCAACTAAATCTTCCCTGCCCTTATTTTCTCTCTGCCCGCCTCTTATGCTATCAAGGGCAGCATCTTTGTGTTGTTTATCTATTATTGTGATATGGTTCAAATTTTATATTTTCTGCTTTAAGCTAGTAAAGCTAAGTTTAGCACATTAAAGGTGCTATTATGCTAGTAGTATTATGAACCTGAAATAGATTCACTGCCAACAGCTATTAACTCAATTAGTTGAATCATTATAGGTGAAACATTCAGTTCAAAACAATTCAATCAATGATCAAATATCGATATGTACCTTAAGAGTTTTATCAACTTGACAAATAATCTTTATTATGGTTTTAAAATATATAACTTTAGATTACACATTCATCTTATGTTTTATTTGTAATGATTTTTCAGTAAGTTAATCGATTAACATAACAGATAATCGATTAACCAATATATTCTATTAAACTGGACCTTTTCCGCAAGGCATGTTTGTCGACTATCCGACTTAGTTAATCGACTAATCTCAGCAGATTTTTAAAAATATTGTTTAATTATTAAGCAACGGATACAAGAGTATTAAAAGGAGAATAACTATGATAAAAGATATTTTTTTTCATAATGACCGCACTGAAACTATTATGTTGAATCATAGACTTAAATTTGTTTATTCTCATATCTATATATTTCTTTTGTATGTCAAACCATGGGAAGCAAATATGAATATCTCACAAAGCAAACTTGGATCAACGTCCAATTGTAAAAATATTTGTTTAATTGATTCATGTACCACACATACGATATTCAAAGAGAAGAAATATTTCTCTCATTTATGTATGTATAAGGCAGATGTTACTACAATTTCTGGTAGTAGTAAATTGATTGAAGGCTCCGGAAGAGCAACTATAACTCTGCCTAAAGGAACAATATTTATCATAGAGAATGCAATGTTCTCTTCCAAGTCCAAGAGGAACTTGTTGAGTTTTAAAGATATCCGTCAAAATGGATATCATATTGAGACAATAGATGAGAATAATCTTGAATACCTCATCATTACAAAGAATGTCTCTGGCCAAAAGAGGGTTATTGAGAAGTTCCCATCTTTATCTTGTGGCCTGTATTGGACAAAAATTAGTGCAATTGAGGCACATTCCACAGTAAACCAAAAGGTTACTGATTCCAATACTTTTGTACTTTGGCATGATCGATTGGGACATCCTGGATCAATTATGATGAGATGATTATAGAAAACTCATATGAGCACCCATTAAAGAATTTAAAGATTCTTTTAAATAATGAATTTTCTTGCACTTCTTGTTATCAAGGCAAGTTAATTATTAGACCATCACCAACAAAGGTTGGAACTGAGTCACCTACGTTTTTGGAACGTATACAGGGGGATATTTGTGGACCTATTCACCCACCTAGTGGGTCCTTTAGATATTTTATGGTCTTAGTAGACGCACCCTCTAGATGGTCTCATGTGTGCCTATTGTCATCACGCAACCTTGCGTTTGCAAAATTAATAGCACAAATCATTCGATTACGAGCACAATTTCCTGATAATCCAATTAAGTCTATTAGACTAGATAATGCTGCTGAGTTTTCATCCCAAGCATTTAATGATTATTGCTTATCAATTGGGATAAAAGTGGAACATCCTGTAGCTCATGTTCACACTCAAAATGGTCTTGCAGAATCTTTAATTAAACGTCTTCAGTTGATTGCAAGACCATTACTCATGAAAACGAGGCTGCCCACTTCGGTTTGGGGTCAC
The DNA here is from genome assembly GCA_034376525.1 of Nicotiana benthamiana. Lineage (NCBI taxonomy): Eukaryota > Viridiplantae > Streptophyta > Magnoliopsida > Solanales > Solanaceae > Nicotiana > Nicotiana benthamiana. The sequence continues at coordinate 52,096,905 of CM067338.1, read as the reverse complement.
GCCATTTTGCATGCAGCAATGCTAGTTCGTCTCAGACCGACGAATTATCACAAATATTCCCCCTTGCAATTAGTTTTGGGTCATGAACCTAATATATCCCATTTATGATTTTTTGGATGCGCAGTATATGTCCCTGTAGCACCGCCATACCGCACCAAAATGGGTTCGCAAAGAAGGTTAGGAATATATGTTGGGTTTGAATCGCCCTCCATTATTCGCTACCTCGAAACGTTGACAGGGGATTTGTTCACTGCACGATTTGCAGACTGTCGATTCGATGAGACACTTTTCCCAAAATTAGGGGGAGAAGTTGGTGAAACCAAACGGGAAATTTTGTGGAAAAATCCATCATTATCTTATCTTGATCCACATACCTCTATTTGTGAAAAGAGGTGCAAAAGATTATCCATTTATAGATAAATAGCAAATAAATGCAGACGCATTTAAAAATTCTCTTATATTGCTTGTTCTCATTAATTAAGAGACCAACTAATGTTGGGATTGAATCTCATAAATTCTGAAAATATCAAAGGTGAATATGGACCCATTCACCTGCCATGTATACCACATAAGATGCATCTATGAGATGGTTCCATGCGCGATTATTATTAACCCGCAACCTGGCCGGTGTTTGCGAGGTAACTTGCTCAATAATGTAGAGCATAATTTCCAGATTTTTTTATTCAATATAGTTCTTCTTGATAAGTTGGTTTACATCACAGCTGGTTTAGCAAGATAATTTATTGAGTGTCTCCACTTAATAGCTAAACTATTTCTTATGAGAACATAGTTATCTATATCCGTTTGATATATGTTATATACGGAAGTATATTACATTCTCCCTTTACAAGTGGTTCAGGGTCAGGAACCAAATAACTCCATCTTATTATTATTGATGTGCGGTGTATATTTTCATTAACACCATAATGCACAAAGATGGATTCTCAAAGTTGAGGAAACAAGTTAGTTTTTCTAACATGAGGGGGAGACATGATGAACAGTTGAGAAAACGTTATGTAGAATGAATTATCATTTGTATATCTAGATCCTCGAATAGGATAATATGAACTTGAAGTTCATAAAAAGATAATTCAGTTGCAACATATTGCAAAGCATGCCATACGCATTTGTTGACCCAAATAAAGTAACTATATTCTCATTGCAAATGCTCATATTAAGTCCTAGAAGGACAAAATCTATGGTATGCTTAAAGCGTATAGACAAATCAGTTTCAAATAGAACTTCTTGATAAAGAAGATGAGCAAATGATCAAAGTGATCATAATAATTGAGGCAAGTGATCTAGAAGGTCACGTGACATAACACTTCATAAAATCTCATGAGAGATTCAGGTACCTGAATATATGAATGAAAAGATCTATATGTTATGTCTTTATGAAAATTTATTAGAATTGATATAACATGTTTGTCGACGACATCTATCATAGCGCTAAGTTTAGATGATGATCTTAAGTCTATCGAATATAGACACAAAAGTATTAGCCAAATGGAAGAGATACAATTCAAGTAGAATTGATTCCATATTAAAGACATGTAGTTTTGGACATGTAGTTCAAATACTTGAAAGTATAAAGTAAATGGTATGTGCAATCAGTTTTCAATATCTTATTTGTCTTGCATGACATGAAAAACTTGATATGCATCTAAAGTCTATTATATGGCTTATGTGACTTAACTTATATGTCAATCCATGAAGGATTTAAGTTGCTTGAAGCATATACAATTCTTGATCTTGAAGTACTGTTTCCTTAGTGCAATTTATGCACAAATATATCTTGCTATAACTATAAGCATGATAATATGATAGCAAGAGTTTTTCACCTCTATGAGAAGATATAGAACTGACAATTCCAACAAGATCATACGAAGACGATACATCTATTAGGGATGATGATTTCAAAGTGAAACAAATTCATTCAAGTTAATATGGCTGATTTATTTATCAAATCTCTACCAAAGAACTTTTGAAGATGTTGCACAAGATTGGAATGCAAAGGCTCAAAGATGTGAATTGATGCTCTCATCAGGGGGAGTTAATGTGCGTTGCACTCTTTTTCCCTTACAAGGTTTTGTCCCACTGGGCTTTCCTTGCAAGGTTTTTAACGAGGCAACCAATAGGCGCATTTCTAAATATGTGTACTCTATTTCCTTTTCTAGAATTTTTTTCCCACTGGGTTTTATTTTAGTTAAGGTTTTAACGAGGCACATTATTTATTGAGTAGACATTCAAGGGGGAGTGTTAAGAATAGAATTCTAATTAGAATGAATGTCTATCTTGTAGAGAGTTTTACTTTGAGACTAAGTTATTTTTCCTCATATAAATAGAGGGGTCTTACCCTATTGTAAACCACCCCCAAAATTCAATAAGAATTTTCTCTCTCTTTCTCTGCAATATTGCTCTTGTTCTTTTATTGTTTTATAACAATTTAAAATTTATGCGGATCCAATATTTACAATAACTAATGAATGTAAGATATGTCTTTCATACATATATTATGGTTAAATGAGATGTATTCTCACTTTAATTTGTACCGCGAATATTAAATTATTTAATTTTATACAATTGATACAGAATAATTTTTTATTCTTATTCTAAGTATTAGTAGTATTTTTTTTTAAAAAAGAAGCACTAGTAGTCCTTGTTGAGCGTATTTACACCACAAAAGTGCAATATTCTAATCTTATCAGCAGCTTATCTCTCAATTCAGTCCTTTTCTAATTTTATTCGTAACTTAGAACTGTAGTAAGTTGAAAAAGAGAAGGAAAAAAATGTTTATAGATTGTAAGAACTGATGACTTGTAACTGATTCCCTGGACAGTAACCTCTTCCATTTCATGTGGCTCAAAATTTCCACGTCTTCTCAATCTTCCAAAAAAAAAAAAAAGAAAAAAAGAAAAATGAAATCCCACTTTTCAAATTACCAGAGTCGCATACACTGACCTTTGGTCTCAGCTTACAGTCAGCTCTCACACAAAAATTTCCTCACTATCATTGACATCAACATCACCATCGACTCTGTAATAAGAAAGAAAAAAAGAAGAGTGTGGCTCCGAAACTCTCTTCTTTTTATCTCCCAATCCTTCCCTCCCTCCACACATTCTCTCCCATTTCCACACCTTCTCTTTCTCTCTCTAAACCCTTCACACAAACACTGCTTAATTTCACACACTCACTGTGCGATTCTGTGTGTAGGGAGAGAGTTCTGATCGGTTTATATGGCGGTGAACTCGGTGGCTAACGTCCCGCAGTTACTCTACGCGAACGGGCAGTCACCGAAGATTGTTGCGGGGAGTAAAGACGGCGTGTTTGTTGATTTCTTCGGATTGTACTGTAAATCCAGCAAGCGTGCTCGTCGAAGGATTGGTTATGCGGCAGCTAATAGGAGAAGCTTGATAAACAACAAGTGGAATGCACTTAACGCTGCTCTTGACCTTGAACGTGTTGCCACTAATGCATCTCAGCAATGCTCTGATATTGTGCCTAAGGTGTGTGTTTGCTGTTGTATACTTTAGCTATGTTGACTTCTTATTAGAGTAAGTACAATAATTAGCTTCAATGGATTTCGTACTTAGCATATTATGTGAAGAAACATGCATGTTTGATTACTTTGCTATTCAAAACTTGGGAAGACGGTGATAGGTTGGAAAACTTCTGCTTTAACAAAAAAGCAGTCTCTTAACATTAGGCATGTCCCTTTTTTGTACTATGACTAGCATAAGTTAAGGCTGTATCCGGTTCCGGTTCTGGGTCTATTTGGTTCTGCGGTTCTGGTTCTGGCGGTTCCGGTTCTGCCGGTTCTGGCGGTTCCGGTTCCGGCGCCGGAACCGCTACCATACGGTTCCGGGTACCATCCGGTTCCGGTTCGGCGGTTCCGGCGGTTCTGGCGGTTCTGAAATATTTTTTTTTTAAAATCAATATCGTAGTCATTAGTATATTGTAGAATATATTTTATATGGTGTACTATGTTATTAGTATAGTATATATTGTGTTTGGTAATTAGTATATATTGTGTATAAGTAGTGTATATTTTGTATATAAGTAGTATATATTGTATGTAAGTAGTATATATTGTATATAAGTAGTGTATATTGTCTTGTAGTTAGTAATTAGTATAAATTGTATATAAGTAGTATATATTGATAAAGAAATATTGAGACAAAAGATATTCAAGGATATGATAAAGAGTATATTTATTGACCAAAATGGTATATCTTTCTTAGTCTTCCTTCCCCCAATGGAATGAGCACAACATGGTACTAATACCACCATTAAAAGGAAAAAAAACTAAAAGAAGACATGCCAATGTACAAGTTACATCATAATTTATGTATTATTTCTAACAAATCTCATAAAACCTTCAAGGTTTGGAGGTGGTTGTGTTGGCGGTGGTGGAAATGAAGCTTGTTCATCACCACTTCCAGGTGAAGATGTTTCCTGAGCAAGTTCTGCTAGCATTTCTTCATAGCACTCATCTATTTCTGGTTGTGATTCAGCTAGCCCAAAGTTCCTTCTTTCTGCGCGGATCCAATCTCGAAAAAGCACTGATTTTCCCAAGCTGTCCCGCATCGACGCTCTGTGATCACCTATTTGTAGTCTTGCTTGACTAAAAGCGCTCTCCGATGCAACAATTGACGCTTGAATCGACAGAACATCCCGAGCCATCCTTGCAAGAACGGGAAAGTGCTTTTCCCTTGTCTTCCACCTATCCAAAAGGTTGAAAGAGCCGTCTGGATTCTCATTCTCTAGTCCCTGCGACAAATAAACTTGAAGCTCATTTAGATGGGAAATTTCATCTAAATTTTCCCCTTGAGTACCCCTGAACTCCGTCCACGATTTAAGAGCTGTTAAGCCAGCAGCTCTTTTAGACGACTGTGATGTAGACGAAGTAGGGGTTGGAATATTAGGCCTAGCATGCTCTAACGCCTGTTTATAAGCATTATAAACAGTTTGAGCATTCACTTTAATTGATGCTTTCGCATCAGCTAGTGTAGCCATTTCTACTTCTGAAAGATCTAAAGACTGATAAATAGTAGAATACCAAAAGTGAGGACCTCCTAATTTCATAGTAGGATTTAACATAGCAGACACACCAAATATAGGAGGGATTGGAAAAAAAAATATTTTTTAAACTTCTTTTTCATTTCAGTTATTGCAATTTCATAAATTTCCCCTCCCTCGTTAAAATCAACAAACAAATTAGCAAGTCCGGCAATATAAACTAAACAGTTAGAAATAGTTGGATAATATTGGCCAGATAAAACATTTGTAGCCACATGAAAATGTTCTAAAAAATCTAAAAGAATTTTAACGTTAGTCCAATCTTGTGTAGTTAGCATGTCATTATCTTCCTCCCCACAATCCCGAGAATTATACGTAGCGTTAATTGGGTTTCTATATTCGTACGCTACTACTAAACTTTCGTACATGTAGTTCCACCTAGTCGGGCAAGGTTTAGGAACCTTTCTTTCTCTTAGGCCATATTCGTCACACTTTTTAAAATATTCTCTAAGTCTACTTCTACGGTTTGAATAAAAAAGCCAATTAAGAGCCATTTTAACCTTTTCAATTTCTAAGTTTAATATTCTCATACCATCACCAACAATTAAATGATAAATATGACATATACATCTAACATGGAAAATATTAGTAAAAGCAGGATTAAGTGTTCTAGTTAGCATACCTATTGCACTAGTGTTGCTAGAAGCGTTATCCATGGAAATTGACATTATTTTATCACTAAAACAAAAATATCTGCATACATCTGAAACAGTGTTAGCAATAAACCTACCCGTGTGCCGTGAATTAATTATCCTATATGCAATAATGCGTTTTTGCATTGTCCAGTCTTCGTCTATCCAATGACTGGTTACGGTTAGATAATCACAATCATTATTACTTCTACCAATATTAGTTGTAATAGACATACGATTAGTTATATGGGTAATAAATATATTCATGCTTGTATTTATAAATATCGGCCTTAACTGTGGCGCGAGGCCTACCTTTATACGTAGGATTAAATACTCATCTAATATAATGAATCCATGCAGGATTAGAAGCAAAAGAATAAGGCAAACACATAACAATAATCATTTTAGCTAATTCTTCACGATCCTTATTTGGATCGTAATATAATATACCTCCGGTGACTGTGCTTATTCCTGGTTGAACTAGATTTGAACCAGTACTTGGGTTAACTGTAGTATCAGGACTTGTCCTCTTGTTGCGCTTTCAATTGCAAATATCTAGCCTTATCGCTAGGGTGTAATCTTAATGCTTAACTAAACTACCCGTGCCACTACGATCTCCAGTATACCTATGCACAAGTAATTTCCCACAAGATTTACACTTAGCCTTATTTTGTTCTCTTAGTTGAATAAAAAATTGCCAAACTAATGATGTTTCTGAACGTTTAGGAGGTTGTCTACTAAAAGTGGGAGTTTGTACGGGTGGGTGTTCCGGTTCATCATCTAAGTTATGAGCAGGACTAGTAGGTGTATCATCTAAATCTACTGGAGCTTGGGTTTCGTCATCATCATCATCCTCATTTCCCTCTAAGATAGGTGCATTAGGATAAAGAGCATTCATAATATCATCATCTATTCTATCACCAACTGCTACATCATGTAGAAAATCAATATCGCTAAATTTAAAACTCGGGTGATCACTATCAAGGATTCCGAAGGGTTCATTAGGATTTCTAGGTTGGCTACTACTTTGAACTTGCTTATCTTTTCTAGGTCGGGGAGCCGGGGGAGGGGTAGTATTTTGGCGGCTACTTTCACCGGTTTTAGATTTTCCTTTACCGAACATATTTTTCAACGAAAATGCCATAATAATTATAATTAAGCAAAATAACAACACACAAAAATATTCTTAGCACATAAGAGTTGAAACGAGTTCACCGGATTGACGAACAACTTCTTGAAAATTGAAATTCGTTGAAATTGAACACTTGAAAACTTCAATTCAACAACTTCACAATGTTTCACGAATTTGCAACAATAAATTAAGCACTTGCACTAGAAAGATTGAAAGAGAGCTTGAGAGAGATTGAGAGAGAATGAGAGATATTGATGAATTGGTGAATAAAAATGAAAGAATCAGGGGGTATTTATAGTTGAGAAATGGGAAATAGTGTAATTATATAAAGTTTGGGGGCAAATTGGCTATTTTTTAAACTTCCAAACGGCTACTTTTGAAAAAGAGCCGTTTGGAAATTATTTTAATTTTTTTTTTTTAAAAAAAAAAAATCACCGTTACAGAACCGCCGGAACCGCCAGAACTGGTCCGGTTCCGGTTCTGGCGGTTCCAACGGGTAGAACCGCCCCGCCACGGTTCCTGGGAACCGCCAGAACCGGAACCGCCGGAACTGGACCGCCAGAACCGCGGTTCCGGTCCGGTTCGGGTTCGGAACCGCGAAAAATACAGCCTTAGCATAAGTAGGTCTAGTGTTAATCTCGATGCCCTAAATTGAAATTGGACGCGGTGCTTTCATATGAGGTGGGAAGAGATTTCATATATGGAGCATCTTTTTGGAAAGTTACTGGTTGGAGTCCTTGGAATATGTGGTCTGCTGACTTTCCATGTGCTAAAATGCTTCAGGTTTGTAGGTAGCAAAAGTCCATTGAGTTATTTGGGTGAATTATATAAAGGTGAAATATAATTGACAAAATTAATGAGCAACTGCATGCTTTGTATGACCCTGAGGCCTCTGTTTACTTATCATAAGTATATTGCAACTCTTAACTTTGTAGATATTGGATATACGGATTTATGCCATGTGATATCTAAGGGGTATGTTGTTGTCTGACGCGCTTGAAGTTTTGCTAATGGTTGAGAGGTAGTTGGTCTTGATCAGCTTCATTGGCTTTTCTTCACGTGTTGTTTCCCATGTTGACTATTGTTTGTCGAATTTGTTCTTGAATGTAGGATAGGCGCATACACCTGCGTACTCAATGGATGAAAATGTGATACTTTTCATGTCGCTTTTTAATCTGATTGTTTTGCTAACTTAAGTTATGACGTTCAAGTTGAAATGGAGAAAGTCTTGAAGACAGAGGCATGTTTAATTCCTATAAAATAGTAAAAGAGAAAATATCAAAGTGGACAAATGCATTTATGTGATATTTAAGTTATATGTAAATCAAGCTTTTGCCATAACGTCTTCTGAAATGCTCTTCTCTTGGGGTTTTACTTTAGCTTCTCTCTCTCTATGTCCTTGTTCTACTCTGGCAATATAGCCTAGAGATGTATTTGCATCGTGGTAATTTCCCCTCTGATCCCCCCCCTCCCCCCCCCCCCCCCCCATGTTTTACTAGACATCTTACTTTCTGTGCCCCTTTTATGCAAGCCAATTCACTCTGAGAACTCATCAAAAGACTACTGTCCTCTTGCAATATCTTTTTTTTCTCTTTTGTTTTTCCCGTATATGTTTGCTTTGAAATACTGTTATGAAATGAGTGACACAAGATACCTAATGGAGTTTGTACCTGTTGTTGAATTCCAAAGCGTTTATTGGGTTTTTGTGTAAAATAAATCTAATGGAGGAAAGAGTAGCATTTCCATGTCATTTCATGGTTAATTGAATGGAAAGATAGTAAGAGAGGGTAAGTTGCTGTTAAAATTGGAGGGAGTTGCTTGCCTGATAAAGATGTTGGGCATCACTTATGTTGCTACGAGGCATATTACTGACAATTTTAAATGACAAATCAACGGAAGCCAAAGTAATAACACTGCTTGTTTCTTATGATGCAGCTGTTCATATTGTGCACAATTTTATTGTGAAGTGATAACTCTGACTTTTTAATGTAAAGTTACTATGAGTAAATTTGTGAGGTTTGCCTTATGCTCAATTATACATAGTTGGTTATCCACCTGGAAACAATGAAAGCTTCTATAACATCCATATTTGGTTTTGGGGCTCAAAAATCTGAAATGTCAGATATGGAATTGTTTCCCTCATCCACTGCGCAGCTATAAGAACTTTTTTCTCTTTTACTTTAAGGATATTTTCAGTAATTATCCTTCTTTATCCCTACTGAATGTTGCACGGAGTGATCTTCCCAGGAATAGTATTTTCTTATTTACTTAAAGAAAGTAATGCTCTTGAGCACCATCTCTTCTCAAGGTTTTAGAGCTTGGAGATGGTAGATTCTCGGAGTGTTGCCCTTTTTTTGGGTGTAATCTTTTAACTTTTTTCCATAACCCTATGAAAGTACTCCATGTGGCAGGCTTAGATTTCATGGTTTAACTCTTTCAGGTTGCCGACTTGGATGATATAATATCTGAAAGAGGCGCATGTGGGGTTGGTTTTATTGCAAATTTGGACAATAAAGCATCACATGGAATCGTCAAGGATGCTCTTGTAGCTCTTGGCTGCATGGAACATCGTGGAGGTTGTGGAGCTGACAATGATTCTGGTGATGGTTCTGGAGTGATGACTTCAATTCCTTGGGATCTTGTCAACGATTGGGCTGAGAAAGAAGGGATTGCAGTCTTTGACAAGCTTCATACTGGAGTTGGAATGATTTTTCTTCCTAAGGATTGTAATCAGATGAATGAAGCCAAGAAAGGTCAGTCTTTAATACATAACTTCGGAGGATTTGCTAACAGATACTTTCCTTTACAGCATAGTTCCCCTGTACTCATTACTTGGTTATAGGGAATTTCTTGCCATATCAGTTATCAAAATAGAGTCTCTCTCTCTCTCTCTCTCTCTCTCTCTCTTACCCTTGGTTAACTTTTTCAGTTTGTGTTTTGCCCTGTAGTGTGGAAAAAGTTGAAATCTCTGTAAGTGATTTTAGACCACATATTGTACTCCCTCACTTTCGATAAACTAAGTTGTTCTTTTTTTCCCCTCCAAAAATTATGTATAATTTTTAAGGAGCCTTCCTTCCCTATGTAGCAGAATCTAGTACAGCTAAAATAGTTATTAAAGGTAATGTCGGTAATATCATAACAAAACCAAAAAGTAAGATCTTAGATATCTAAACGTAAATGGTTAGAGACTTTGGTATATATGTTCCACTCTAGATAAGAATATATACTGTGAAGCATACCTGTAAAAGAATTCAAGTTTAAGGCATTTGTCCTACACATATCAATCTCCTCTCACAAATCTCTTATCTCTCACATGGTATCAAATTCTAGGAAGAAATTGCTCCCTGTCATTAACAGCAACATCTGGGAGAGAGATATCTTCATATTGTGATTTTCGACTGTCATTTGTGGGGACGTCTTGTCTTTGGTGAGTGCCGTGCGTAGACTAGCGCCATCACAATAATTGGAACACTCATTAGCAAAACATTAAAAGTCATGTCCCGATCAGAGACACCACGTGATGCCGCCACGTTGATCAGAGATCAAAACTTTTAGCGAAATTGTTTAGTGCGTTAACAAGCAATGAAGTTTCTGGTCACTTTATGCCAAGCTTCTTTCTTCCATGGGAGTCGATTACTCCAATCCTACCTATCCAAGTTTTGACCACCTTCGAATTTCGATTAACCGAACCTAGTTTCCAATAATGTAACAATTCTCCAACAGAGTTTCTCACTAATTTTTCGCTGAATCTCCAACAACCGAGTAGACGACCGATGTAAACAACAACAATTATGCCTTAGTCCGAAACAAAGTTGAGGTATGCGATATGAATCCTCACTTCTTTCTTTATGCTCAAATCATCATCATCATAATCATGCCATTAACAAATTTAAAGCCTATTCCTAACTAGCAAGTATCAGCTATATGGATCTTTTTTTCAGTTCACTCTATCTTTAGCCAAGTATGCAATGATTCCAAGGATTTGTTGTGTCTTTTGAGACAACTTCATTCCATGTGATTTTAGATCTACCTCATACCTTTTTAACACCTTCATCAATGCATGTGACTAATAATTTTTTGCGATCAAGAACCTAAATCTGTAACTTTCTATCTGTTTTGGATTTCTTTTTTGAGGCCACTTCCAATCATCCTTCTAGCATCTTTAGCCTCGTTATGGACTTGTGACTCACTGCATCAATATCTAGTTTTTTTTGTAAATTTTTTTTTCCTTAGCTTTGCAATAAACAAAATATTCCATCTACTTTTTCCGGCAATCGTTTTGGGTAATTCTCCAGCAAGCTTAATTCTGTCTCCTGGTTTGTTTTTCGTCAATTAAAACTTTTTATCTCAATCTGTGGCCATTTTGTCAATTATTAAGCATGTATTTAAATATTAATTACCTCAGAATTTGAGAGTTCTACTCTAGATTTTATATTCTGTACAACATTTGCTTGTACATATTTGAGAATTTCGATTACAAGAAAATGGGATTTGCTGATTCGAGCAATCAAATGCTTTTGTTGCATGATTGTATAATGGTAAAGAAAGAAGAGATTTGGGAATGCATTGCTTGATTATTCCTTCAAGCATGTTGGGGTTTAAATAGTGTTTACATGTAATTCTAAAAAGAAAAGGAAGTAATTCCAATTTTTAATTACACAATCTAAGGATTCTAAACCTTTACCATATTTTAAGCAATGCCTTTTGCCATAATAACAATTTCCCAATTTTGAACACTCTTCCTCAAGTTGGAGCATACATATTGTATGCTCTTAACTTACCACGAAGCCATGAGTGATTGTTAAGAATACCTGCTAACTGATGGCTCAAACTGACAAATCTTGTCATAATGCACCCCTGCGTAATCTTTAGCAAATGAAAGACGATCTACCTATACATGCTTTATTCAAAGCAAAGTATATACAACCTGATTATCGTAAATCAACCGCATTAGTGCATCTCTTCCGCACCTTAACTCTTTAAGAAGTTACTTTAGCCATACAGGCTCATATGTAGACAAAATAAGTGCTTGATATTCTGCATTAACACCTGAGCTAGCTACTGCATCTTGCTTTTTGTTTTAACAAGATATTGGATATCCTCCAACTAGAAAATAGTACCATGAAGAGGATTGTCTATCTGAAGTAAATCCTACTTAGTTTGTACCAGGGTATCAAATTTTATTTGCTTGTTCCTTATTCTTATACAATAGACCGTGTCCGGTCAAACCTTTAATATACCTTAGAATGCAAATCACTGCATTTTAATGGCTGTAACAAGGAGCTTGGGGAGGTAGCTGTTCGTGGAGGAGGTTGGTGGTTAGTGGTGATGGTTGAGCAGTAAAGGCTAGTGTAGATGTGGTTGCTGGTGGTGGCAGGTTGTGGAGGTGGAGGTAGTTGTTTGCGCTGGTATTATATAAAATAGTGGTAAAGATTATATGCATGAGAATCTTTAAGTTAACGTCTTAATGACATTAAGACTCTGTATAAGATTTGATCAGACCTATTCAAAGTTATTTAGTGAAAATAAATTCATTTATAGAGTGAAATTTGAATGATTCAGATTTAGATCTTCATAGAGTGGGGAAAAATGAGGCCTTAGTGTCCCTAAGAGAGGTCTCAAAAGATCTCAGAGATTGCATGGGAAGTTGAACTATCTAACAATGATTTGTTGATTCTCTAGGAGGAACTTGTTGCCATACAATGGTTTGTATCTTTGATATGTTGGGCTTGCTTTATGCGAAGGATTACTATACAAAGACTAGTGTACAGTAACCATATGTAGATCTTCTATCATCTACAGAGCCATCCCAATCCGCCGCATCAGTAAAGACTCATGTCTAGAGATGGCCATGTTTGGAGAAAAGCAGAACTTTCCCTAGAGCAGGCAGACTTCAGATATCACAAAATGTTAAAGACAACTTGCATATGATGATCTCGTGGATCATGCGTGAGCTAATTTATCAAGCTGATTGAATAGGCTATGTCTTGTTTAGTGTGATAGCGATAATGAACTTTCTAATCAACTTCTGATATCTCTCCTTTTGAACTGACTCTCCAACTCTTGTCTGTAACTTGTGATTATTTTTAATGGGCGAGTCTGCTGGGTTGAAATCTTTCATACCAGTTTCTTTCAAGAGATCCAGAATATACTTTATTTGAGAAACAAAGATTCCTCTTTCTGATCTAGCAACCTCATTTCCCAACTCCCAAGATGTACTGCAATTTTCCTAGGTCATTGAATTCATATGCCAAGAACTTCTTCAATAAGATCATCTTCTCTTTGTCATCTCTTGTAATTACTATGTCATCAATATAAACTAGGAGAAGAGTGAGTTTAGCCTTTTGATGTCTCATGAAGAAGGTGTGATCAACATTGCTTTGTTGGTAAGTGAAGAAGATCACCACTTTGCTGAATCTGCCAAACCATGCTCTAGGGGATTGCTTTAATCTGTACAAGGCTTTCTTCAGTCTACACACCTTTTCTTGAATTTGTTCGGTGTCAAATCCAGGAGGAATCTCCATGTACACCTCTTTTTCTAGGTCTCCATGAAGAAATGCATTCTTCACATCAAACTGTTGTAAGTCTCAATCAAAATTAGCTGCACAGGACAAAAGAATTCAAATAGTGTTTGTTTTAGCAATAGAGGCAAATGTTTTTTGATAATCCACTCCATAAGTTCGAGTGAATCCCTTAGTCACAAATCTTGCTTTGTATCTTTCAATCAAACCATCAGCTTTGTGTTTCATAGTGAAGACTCATTTGCAACCAACCAACTTCTTGTCTAGTAGTGAAATTGCAAGTTCCAAGTCTCATTCCTTGACAAGGTCTTCATTTCTTCAGTTATGACTTGTTTTTGTTTAGGATCTGCAAAAACTTTTCTTCAATTCTAGGAATAGACACAAAAGAAATATACAAGGCATGTTCTATAGGAGGAAACAAAGAATTATAGGGGAAAAAATTAGATAAAGGTGTTTGGTGTAGGATGCCTAGATCTGACTCCTTTTAATAGTGTTCAATAGGTGAATATAACTCATTAGGAAATGTAGATAACTCACCAGTAGAAGAGGATTGAGCATCAACAGATTCCTTGATGACTTCTTCTGGTCTTTTCTCCTTGAGTAAGTTTCTGAATTAGGTTTATCCAACAACCTAGTAATCTCCTCCTTAATTCTTTCTCTATTTCACTTTCCCTAGTGGTAGTGGTTGTGGTTTCCACAGTTTCAACAGTGCAACTTGGGAGAATCATCTCTTCCTCCTTATTGCTCTCCCTTTAAAGGGGTGATAATGTAATACTGAAATATGGCTGAAATTTTCGAAAGATAACATTTATGCTAGCAAAAGATCTCTAAAGGGAGGATGATAATATTTATACCCTTTGTCTGTTGGAGAATACCCAAAAAGACACATTTAAGAGCTCTAAAATCAAGCTTTACAGAATTCCTAGTGTGAATCAAGTAAAGTTTTGGTAGATTCATAATAAATAAAAGAGATCCTCAACAACCCCATTTTGTGCACTAGTGTAAGCAACTGATAGATTATTCTATAAGACTCCAAATAAGCACCAAATCTTTTATCCTTGCCATCGTTAGTTTGTAAGATTTTTTATCTTACCTCAAATTGAGTACAAATCATCGTATGAAATGACTGAAAGTAAGAGAAAACTTCACTTTTAGCCTTTAACAAATATATTAGAGTATTTACTATTAGCTAATCTAAATAGACTCTAAGTTCTAAGTTGGAACAACTTGGTGTCTTGAAAGAGCAGAAACAAAGTGGGAATGCAAGATCTGTTACGAAAGTAGAATATTGGACATCCGCAACTTCTGAAAACTCAGAGTTTTTTTTTGGGGGGGGGGGGGGGGGGGGGGGGGGGTGGAGGAATATCTTGTTGCGTACTGCTTGTAATATGGATATTTCCTATTTACTTACGAGAGAATGAAAATGTGAAAATCTCTAGATGGGTTAGAATGTAAAAAACACGATAATAACAACAAATATACCTTAATGCTAAACTAGTTAGAATGTGCTATATGAATATCTAGTTGTGTACCGCTTGTATATGAATCCTTAATATCTCTGTTGTTACATTTCCATTATTCAATTGTTTGTTTTCTTAAGATAATTTAAGGGTTTTCTACCTATAGAGGTCCTTAAATTCTAAATCAATTTTATTGCATGTGTAACAAATTGACATAATATGCAATACAAAAAACCAGAGATTTTCTATATGAATACGAAAAACCCAAATAAACTATGAAATTAAAAATCCCAACTGCTCTGTGTTGAATGAAATTCCAACAAAATATATTTTGAGCTTATCTGTCAACAGTTGGGGCTTAGTGCTCTCAAGGTATTTCAAATACTTATGTGTTTGCGGTATCTCAGGACTGCACAAGCTTTACCATTGACACTTTTTGGTTCTCAAAACTGTACTTTATTCTGGTAGTTGCCTATAAGCTTTTCTTCATCTATTACTTTATACTTGTTTTTACCTCTTATTGCATCCTCGCATGAAGGGTTAATGAGCATTATTGTGTTGTTTCTAAATTTTTTTTGAATATTGCTGTAGTTATTTCCAATATCTTTAACAACGAGGGTCTTGAGGTGCTTGGATGGAGGCCGGTTCCTGTAGATTCTTCTGTAGTTGGATATTATGCAAAAGAAACTATGCCCAACATACAGCAGGTTTTTGTTCGAATTGTTAAAGAGGAAAATGTTGATGACATTGAAAGAGAACTCTATATCTGTCGAAAACTCATTGAGAGAGCTGTGAACTCAGAGATTTGGGGAAATGAACTTTATTTTTGTTCGTTGTCCAATCAAACTATAGTTTACAAGGGAATGCTTCGTTCTGAAGTCCTTGGGAGGTTTTATTATGACTTACAAAGTGAGCTATATACATCGCCTTTCGCTATTTACCATCGTAGATTCAGTACAAACACCAGTCCCAGGTGGCCTCTTGCTCAACCAATG
The DNA here is from genome assembly GCA_034376525.1 of Nicotiana benthamiana. Lineage (NCBI taxonomy): Eukaryota > Viridiplantae > Streptophyta > Magnoliopsida > Solanales > Solanaceae > Nicotiana > Nicotiana benthamiana. The sequence continues at coordinate 52,081,086 of CM067338.1, read as the reverse complement.
AGGTTTCTAGGTCATAACGGAGAGATCAACACTATTCAGGTAATTATAGACGTCAGTAACAGTTTCTTTGGGTTGCTGACTACGTGTATGGCGTCTGTTGTTTTTACATCCACAACCATCTGCAGGGAAACTTGAATTGGATGCAATCCAGAGAGGCCTCATTGAAATCAACTGTTTGGCGTGACCGTGAGAATGAAATCCGTCCTTTTGGCAACCCGAAGGCGTCTGATTCTGCAAATTTAGATAGTGCTGCTGAAGTATGGATCACTGCATCTTTTAGTTATCTAGTTTTAGTAATTGTTGAGGGCATTATACCATTCTTTTCTCAGCACTAGGAACTATTTGGCCTTTAATGTTTATTAAGATGGGTTTCTTAGGAAAAAAAATCTTATTGTTTTTCGGTTGCTGGTACTTGTGTTAAGTTTTAAATTGCTTCAGGGTGAGTTTTATCATAATGCTTCCAACATCTTATTCTGCTTATCATTTTTCCTCGCAGATGTATACCTTTTTTCATGTATACTTTTAAACATGAACTGTTTGTTGTTACTCTTTTTTCCGTACTGCTTTATATCACTCTTCTGTAGATATAATGATGGATTTTCACCATCTAACCTTTTTTTTTGGATTATCCAGTTACTCATAAGAAGTGGCCGAGCTCCTGAGGAAGCACTAATGATTCTTGTCCCAGAAGCTTATCAAAATCATCCAACATTGAGTATTAAATATCCGGAGGTATTCCATGTTGGCGTTTAGTCTGAATTAGATTTTCATCAGCCTCTGTACTTTATACGTTAACACAGTTGAAATGCGTACTGAGATAACTTCTCTTTGTCGCTTTCCCAAAATTTTACTTATGTTGACCTCTCCTTTAAACCTTGATATTTTTACCTTCTGATTGTACTCCATCTGTCCCAATTTATGTCACACTCTTTCCTTTCTAGCCAGTCTCAGTCCCAAAAAGAATGACACATTTCTATGTTAGTAACAGTTTAACTCTAAACTGCCCATTTTACCATTCATACGATGATTTACAGCCACATAAATTTCTCTGGCTTGTTTTAGACCACAAGTTTCATAGGTTTTTCTTTCATTCTTAAACTCATGCCCAGTCAAACACCTCACATAAACTGGAACGGAGGGAGTAACTAATATTTGTAATGCTCGAGATGATTATTAGATTGTTATCTTTAAAGTTCACTTTTTCATGACAGAATATTTCGATCGTTTTTAGGTTCTTGATTTTTATAATTACTACAAGGGTCAGATGGAAGCTTGGGATGGGCCAGCCTTACTCTTGTTCAGGTGTCTTCTGAATGCCTGTTATATTTCAACTTGTTTGGGTTCTAGTTGTAGTGCTGTAATATTATCTCATAGGAGTTATGTACACAACTATTGAAATGTACTTCATTAAATCTTTAATAAAAACTAAATTAAGTTTCACGAGGTTGGCTAGTGGTTAAGGTATGGCAGTAATCACCTGGAGATCCCACGATCAAATTCTTGCTGGAATGCTTGGTCTGAGCCCAACTCCTTTAGCCTTTGGTGGACTGGATTACCTTAACAATTTGTGTTTGCCGGCTGGATAGAGTGCAGTGTTGCACAGTAGATTAGTTGAGGTAGATGCAAACTAGTCCAAACATAACGCTATAAAGAAAAGGGAGAAAAAATTAGTGTGAGCTCACTTATCCATTTGGTGTATATGGACAGAGAAATAGCAGATGTTTCAATGGTATCTCAACTTCAAGCGGCTCCTTGAAGGCTGGATGTTTGGTTAATTTCTTTAGCTGGGTTAACCTTTCCCGTTTAAATAGCATTGATCATTGTTTGGAGTTAGTCAGTTCCCTAGTCTATAGTACTCTCCTTTTTGCATTCAAGCTGACATACTCTCTTTTGTAGCCTCTGCATCTTCTTGATGCTTTTTTTAATGAAATTTACTTCGTAAAAAAAGTGAGAGCTGATGGTTTGAGGAATAGAATGCTCTTTTTGGACATAAGGAAAAAACAAGAGAGAGAACGAGAGAATGCGTGAAGACAAACGTCTTACGCCTGATTCCTTTTATCCTTACAGTTATCAATATACACAATTACATTTCTCAAAGTGTCAGTCATATACACTTCTGTAATTACTCATCTTATAATAGCTAGTTTTTTGAAGTCTCCCTTTCACAAAGAAAACTGGAGTTCATTTCCTAGATATTTTTTGAAGTCAAGAATGGTCTTTTAGTAGGATGGAAAGTCTTTCTGTTTTCCTGCGTCGTCTTTGGTCTTTTGTGTCAAACACTTTTATGTGGCTGAGATCTACTTGATTTGAATAGATGTGAGGGATCACCATTCCTTACCTGCATAGAATCTGGGCTTCCTCTTGTTACCCAGTCTGTTAATGTGATCTCATGCATTAGATATTTTGATATGAAATGATTACTGATGTCACCTTTGCTTCAATATATTAAGCCTTCTCATCCCTCTTAGCATTTTGATCTTCAATGATTTCTGCTTATTTTTTGTTTGAGTCTGTCCATATAGAAAGTGGAAAGATGCTCTGTTTGATGATATATTAATGTCCTTGAAAGCGTATCTTCAAGTATATACGAGGAACTGAATTATCCCCTTGAAAAGAAAGAGATGTAAGGTAACTGTAATTGAGGCATAGTTATTGTTGTTGCATTAAGGAACTTTGATATGTAGTTGTTGGAACTTGGATGTGGTTGTGGAATGAAGAAACTAAGACTGCTTTTGATACGTCCAAGGATCATAACATTATGAAACTGTGATCTCGATTATTTACTGTTTGTGTCTTGCTTCTTTTTTTGTTCTTGTTCCTTCCATATTTACAGCGATGGGAAAACAATTGGAGCTTGTCTCGATCGTAATGGACTGCGCCCTGCTAGATATTGGCGGACCAAAGACAACGTTGTTTATGTTGCGTCTGAGGTGTGTAAGTTTTGTTCATTTTTCAGAAGCCTAATTCTGATTTCAAATGTTGCAGAAGCCATAAAGTATGGCTCGTCTCCAAATTATGTTTCTCCTAGCTCTTTCTAAAATTAATCAAGCTGACAATAATAATTTTTCCTATTTGTGTTCTTAAAGAATAATCGATTTATTAATAATGACATTGCTTTTGTTGTCCTTACAACTGGATAATAATTACAGTGATTGGAAGGGTTTCTTCTTTTGGTTAGGTTGGTGTGCTACCCATGGATGAATCAAAAGTTACAATGAAAGGACGTTTAGGTCCTGGTATGATGATAAGTGTTGATCTTTCAAGTGGTCAGGTTTGTTTTAATATTTTAATCGCATGGCATTTCAATGCACTTTAATTGCTCATGGATACTCATGAATTTGCTTAGTTGTTGCTATTAGTACTACTACTACTATTACTATTCTTATTATTATTATTTAATATTTTAATCGCATGGCATTTCAATGCACTTTAATTGCGCATGGATACTCATGAATTTGCTTAATAGTTGCTATTAGTAGTACTACTATTATTATTACTCCCTCCATCCAAGTTTTTGTGACACACTTCCGGATTTCGAAAGTCAAACTTCTTAATTTTTACCGCAAATTCAGACAGAATCTTTTAGGTTTTTGAAATAAAATATACATATTTGAAAACTACATAAAAAGTACTGTGTCACAATAATTAACAACTTCTTATCACAATAATTAACAATTCAAATATTTAAAACGCATATGAAAAATTCGCGGTCAAACAAGCACTCATTTGACTCTCGAAATTCGAACTACATCACATAAATTGGGGTAGAGGGAATATTATAATTATTGTTATTATTATTATTGTTATTATTAGGATTGATGATTATGATTATGAAGTAATATGTGTTCATATTCTTCATCAGCCTATCATTCACTTCCAAGTCCCAAGGCTCTTTATGTCAATAACTTGTTTGTTCTAATTCTGCTGTTGATTAACATAGGTATTTGAGAATACAGAAGTCAAAAAGCGAGTTGCATTGTCAAATCCATATGGGGAGTGGGTTAAAGAAAATTTGCGATCTTTGAAGCCTGTGAACTTTCTTTCGACAACAGTAATGGACAGTGAAATAATACTAAGACGCCAACAGTAAGACTTTGGCAGTTCACTTTGTATATAACACTTCTTATTTTTATAGTTCAGGTACTTCAGATGGATTCATTCTCTGCGACAGTTGATATTTGATATGTGATTGTGTCCTTTGCGCCTAGTGCTAGTCAAGACCTAGCAAGATGTTAATTGTGATTATATTTGTCATGGATAATTTGCATGTCTCCTAAAGTTTCTATCTGCTCATTTGTAGTTACACTCTCTTTAATTAGTAAAATATCTTTTAGGATTTGCTTCAAATAACATTCATGTGAAAAAGACAGCTGCAACTGCACATTAGCATATGCTTCTAAGGGGTTTGGACTGCACAACATGCATTTCAATTAAGCAGTGATTTTGCTGTGTGAAAAGAAGGGCAACGATACCGTAGACACTGAAATTTTAACAGATCAGGATAAATTCTAAATTTAAGACAACTCTTGAATATTAGGAGTCTATTAGGGTTACTTAGTTGCTACTCCATCCAAACCCTAATTCATGCCTATAAATAAGGCTACATATGTCCTTCAAAGAGGATCTCAGCAATTCCATAAACTCTCGGAATATGCACAAAGAGATCAAATATGAGATCTTTGAAATTCCATGAAACTCTTGAAATATTTATTAAGAGATCAAGGACATGTCAAATATGTCTTGCTTAAAGTCCTACGTTCGAGAAATACGCCGCTAAGGCCCTCGAATCACGTAGAATAAATCGGAGGGAAGAATCAGGGGATAAACAGAGTTATAACCTTAATGTTTATCAATAAACACCTGTTTTCTTTACAGTTGTTTGTGATTGCAGTTTTATTTTTCTTTACATAAATTTGTTGCAAACAGATACTACTTGATTTTGGTACTTTTGGTCCGGTGAAGATTATGGTTTTTATTATACAAAGCTTTTGTACCTATAGATTGGGTTAAATAATAAAACACTCTCTGCTAGTTTTACCTTTATCTCTTGGATGTGAAATGAAGAATGAAAGCAAGGAGCATACAAAGTGGAGACCTGTATCAAGATTTGTTGCTGACAGGCTCAGTCATGATAGATGGTATTGACCTACTGGTGGGTAAAACTATTAAATTTGCTAGTAAGACTCTGTTTACAGAGTTGGTAATTTAGAATGTGGATTAACAGTGAAAAAAGATTAAGTGTTAGATCTCTAATCTAATGTGAGGCTCAGAAGAAATCACTACCAAAGGCGTGTGTAGGAGGAAGAAGATTCTCTAGATGCTGTATGTTCAGAAAAAAAGGGATAAAGTGATGGATACATTGTGCCTTGCAAATGCGGTGAGGATAACTCTTCATTCAATGGAAAACACAAGAGATAGAAAACAGAGAGAAGGTGAAGGATACAAGAAAAGAGAGAGGCGCTTAGTTTTATATATAGCTTCCTCTTGAGAATCAGAGACAAAGGAAAGAATATGTTCCTAGCTTGTTATTTCGTTGGTCATCACTTGGCATGGTTTCGATTACAGTTGTATTCTATGACAATGACTTCTCACCGTACATATGAGATTTGGGTCCTTTTTCCTTGCACTAATTTTGATTACTATGAATTTTATTTATAAGATAATACTTGAGAAGACAATTCTCATTACTAGTTGCACTGGAATATGTCTGCTTAATTTATTGATGCATTGGGTGAAGTATAAAATTTTTACTGATAGCATTCATCGCTTCCCTATGCTGGTTCGCAGAGCAAGTTCTCTTGAATGGAATTTTGTTATATTAACCATTATTAATCTTGTGCTATCATTTCCTTTCATAAAACAGGGCATATGGTTATTCTAGCGAGGATGTTCAAATGGTTATTGAAAGTATGGCTGCACAAGGGAAGGAGCCTACATTTTGCATGGGAGATGATATTCCCTTGGCTGTGTTATCTCAAAAGCCACATATGCTATATGATTATTTCAAGCAGCGGTTTGCTCAGGTGGGCTATGTTGTTATCTGTAGTCCTGTATATTTCTGCAAGGCATCTGCTATGTCTTTAGATATGTCATAGTTTTTCTTCCAGCACTTATTGCGAGTTTGTAAGATGTCAAACTTGTGCTTCTTTCTCTCTTTCTGAACGAGTCTTTTTGATTGTATGTTTGGTTATCTTTTCGAACGTATGATTTGGAAATTGGCTGAAATATGTTTTTTGCTTACTTGATATTTGGCCGAAAGGTATATTTGGAGTCACCGGTTATCTTAACCAGGTAGCTATGATGGATTATTATGATTAGACTTAATTTGATGTCTAATATATTATGTGCATCTATGTCAGGTTACAAATCCAGCTATTGATCCTCTTAGAGAAGGATTAGTCATGTCTCTTGAAGTCAATCTTGGCAAGCGTGGAAATATACTAGAGGTTGGACCTGAAAATGCATCTCAGGTTGGTTGACTCTTCTCCTTCCTTTCAACTTTTGATAATATGTGGTGTTTAAAATTTTTTTTTATGATCTTATGTTTAGTACAGATATATCATGTATCATTTGTTGTTTTCTATTGTTTACAATTTTGTATTTGGTCAGGTTATTTTGCCTAGTCCTGTCCTTAATGAAGGAGAGCTTGAATCTCTGTTGAAAGATTCACACTTGAAAGCTCATGTTTTGCCAACATTTTTTGATGTTGGGAAAGGAGTTGAAGGGTCCTTGAAAAGGTCACTGTATAAACTATGTGAGGCAGCTGATGAAGCTGTTAGAAATGGCGCTCAATTGCTTGTCCTCTCTGATAGATCTGATGAACTGGTAAGCTCCCCTTTGGCCATTTCTGTGCTACTATCTGTTTTTTATTTTCATTGACTGTGGCATTGCCTGCATAGTTGTATTGACATTTTGGCCACGTGCTGTTTGCTCCAATTATATGCAAGTCTCAGTTTTTCAAATTTAAAAGTTTTTTAGTCGAAGGAAAAGTGAAGGTGAAGAAGGCGGCGTTTGCTAAGTTGGCAGGGAGCACAAGCGAGGAAGACCGGAGAGCGAACAGGGAGGTCTACAAGGTGGCGAGGAAAGAAGCAAAGCTGGCGGTTACGGAAGCTAAAAACGCGGCGTTTGGTCGCATGTACGAGGAATTAGGGGAGAAAGGCGGGGACAGGAAGTTATTCCGGTTAGCTAAAGCAAGGGAAAGGAAGGCGCGTGATCTTGACCAGGTTAGGTGCATCAAGGGCGATGATGGTAGAGTTCTGATGGGGGAGTCTCAAGTCAAGCAGAGGTGGCAGACGTACTTTCGAGACTTACTTAACGAGGAGGGGGATCGTAACATAGAACTAGCGGAGTTGGGGCATTCAGAGCAACATAGAGACCTTGGGTACTGCAGGCGCATTAGGGCGGAGGAGGTCATGGGGGCTTTGCGTAGGATGAGTAGGGGTCGAGCGACCAGGCCTGACGAGATCCCGGTGGAGTTCTGGAAATGCATGGGTAGGCCAGGAGTGGAGTGGCTTTCCAGGTTGTTCAATGCGATCTTCAGGACCAAAAGGATGCCGGAGGAGTGGAGGTGGAGTACGGTGGTGCCCTTGTATAAGAACAAAGGGGACATCCAGTGTTGCAACAACTATAGGAGTATCTAATTAATTAGTCACACCATGAAGGTCTGGGAGCGGGTGATCGAGGCGAGGGTGAGGGAGATGACATCTATATCTGTGAACCAGTTCGGTTTCATGCCGGGTCGCTCCACTATAGAAGCTATCCATCTTGTCAGGAGGCTGGTGGAGCAGTTCAGGGATAAGAAGAAGGACCTGCACATGGTTCTTATCGACTTGGAGAAGGCGTATGACAAGGTCCCGAGAGAGGTGCTGTGGAGGTGCTTGGAGGCGAAGAGCGTGCCGGAAGCCTACATCAGAGTAATCAAGGACATGTACGATGGAGCTAAGACTAGGGTTAGGACGGTGGGTGGCGACTCGGACCATTTTCCAGTGGTTATGGGGCTCCATCAAGGATCGACGCTTAGCCCTCTCTTGTTTGCCTTGGTGATGGATGCTCTAACCCGACATATTCAAGGGGATGTGCCTTGGTGTATGCTATTTGCTGATGGCATAGTCTTGATAGACGAGACGAGGGTCAGTGTTATTGAGAGGTTAGAGGTATGGAGACAGACTGTCGAGTCTAAGGGTTTCAAAATAAGCAGATCTAAGACAGAATACCTGGAATGCAAGTTTAGCGCCGAGCCGAGCGCAGTAGGCAGGGACGTGACGATTGGATCCCACGTCATCGCCAAGAGGGGCAATGTCAGATATTTTGGGTCGGTGATTCAGGGGGACGGAGAGATTGACGGGGACGTCACTCATCGTATAGGAGCAGGGTGGTCAAAGTGGAGGCTTGCATCAGGAGTCCTGTGCGACAAGAAAGTTCCTCAGAAACTCAAGGGGAAATATTATAGAGCTGTGGTTGGACCTACCATGTTGTATGGGGCGGAGTGCTGGCCAGTGAAGAACTCTCATGTTCAGAGAATGAAGGTTGCGGAGATGAGGATGCTCAGGTGGATGTGCGGGCTCACCAGGTTAGATAAGATTAAGAATGAAGTTATTCGAGAGAAGGTGGGGATGGCCCCGGTGGATGAGAAGATGTGAGAAGCGAGGCTGAGGTGGTTCGGGCATGTGCGGAGGGGAAGTCCTGACGCCCTGGTGAGGAGTTGTGAGCGGCTGGCGATGGTCGGCGTTCGGCGAGGCAGAGGGAGGCCTAAGAGGTATTGGGGAGAGGTGATTAGGCACGACATGGCTAAAATGCGGGTTTCCGAGGACATGACCCTTGATAGGAAAGTCTGGAGGTCTAGTATCAGGGTTGTAGGATAGGGGCCCCTAGAGTTTTTCGTACTCCTCACCAGGGGTTGGGTGAGGCTTGGCAGGGTTATCCATAGATGATTTGTGCATTGGATTGTGTCTCCCTTATGGCAGATATTTATGGTAGTTACTTTCTGATATATTTGCATGCTATTTTATTTATCGTTCTTATGTTTAGCTAATTATTTACGCTATTTCTGCTGGAGTTACTAATGCTCTTTTGTTTTTCCCTTTCCTTCACTGAGCCGAGGGTCGATTGGAAACAGCCTCTCTGCCCTTTCGGGTAGGGGTAAGGCCTGTCTACATATTACCCTCCCCAGACCCCACTTTGTGGGACTATGCTGGGTAGTTTGTTGTTGTTGTTGTTGTTGTTGTTTTAGTTTACCCCTTGAGTAGCAACATTTGTAGGAATATTCAAATTATTGAGGTTATCATCTTCTTCTTTTTCCTGATTCATGATATCTATGAAGTCTGGTTCTTTCTGAATTTTCTTTTCCAGTGTGGTTCATTGAAAAGTTTAACTTTCTGTTATAGCAGTCTGTCTTTCGTATCTGTTAATCTATTTGCCCTTATTCTTCCCTGATAAGAACTTTAAAGCTTGTGGTTTGTAAGTGTAATGAACTTATTGCTTGCCATCTCCAGGAAGCTACTCGGCCTTCGATTCCAATACTTCTTGCTGTAGGTGCTGTTCACCAGCATCTGATTCAGAATGGCCTTAGAATGTCTGCTTCAATTGTTGCTGATACTGCCCAGTGCTTCAGTACTCATCAGTTTGCTTGCTTGATCGGATATGGTGCAAGGTTAATTCTAAGGCATAAAACTCCTTTCTATTTTTGTTTTTACTCCTCTTTACAAGATCTCTATGTGCTCTCAAGTGCATCGATCCGTGTTCTTTTGTTCAGTCTGTTTGACATATGGAGTTAATATCATCAGATATTAAACTGATCAGAACAGATTCTGAACTTAATCTTAGCCAAAGGGCTGGGAAATGTATTGTTCAGTCTGTATGACATGCCACTCACTTTATCTATGATCTGTCTCTTAACTTATTAGATTAGTTCTTCAATCTGATTTATCACTGTGGTAAAATTCTCTTTTGCCCTTAAACGTATACTTCTGGGGTCAGGTCTGCTGTTGTTTAAACATTCAGGCGAAGACATACTTATATATTCTTTCCTCATTCAGTGCTGTGTGTCCATACTTGGCATTCGAAACATGTCGACAGTGGCGCTTGAGCACTAAAACTGTGAACTTGATGCGGAATGGGAAAATGCCTACTGTTACCATTGAACAAGCTCAAAAGAACTTTTGCAAGGTATGCATCTTTGGTGGAAGTATGCTTACTAAATTACTGTTTCCTGGTTGGCATTTTAAAAAAGCACATCGGAGATATATTTTGCTTGTGGAATTTAGGGCTTCAGAAGTGCCTTTTCATTTTACCTACATAACCGTTTGGTGATGCAACTTGAAGATGCTTGCAGTCCATAATACAGACATTGACTTTTTTTCCCTCAATTGCAGGCAGTTAAATCTGGCCTTCTCAAAATTCTTTCAAAAATGGGAATCTCCTTGCTCTCGAGGTATCTACTTCCAATAGTTTGAGCCAGCAATTTTCCTGTTGTAGCTTTTTCTTTCTTTTCTTGCTTTTTCTGTCTTCTTTATTGCAATTTACCTTTCTATGTTTCCTCATCTGCTTCTCTCACAAAAAATTATTTGGTTCAGTTATTGTGGTGCACAAATATTTGAAATCTATGGATTGGGAAAGGAGGTCGTAGATGTTGCATTCTGTGGCAGTAAATCGAGCATCGGTGGATTGACCCTTGATGAGGTATTGAAGAGATGAATCATCTGATCTGTGGATGGTTTATTATCTAGCATCACTTTTGGCATATAGTGCTACAACTCTTAACCTTTGTTGCCAATTAGGTGAACGAAATGAGGAGTGCAGACTATGTAGATTTTCTCTTCCCTTGCTTGGTATGCCAAAAGATAGAGGAAAAGTGGAGAGAGAATAAAGTTTTTCTTCTGCGGCCCACTTATTTCCCTCTCACTTTCTTTCCATTTTCCTCTCATTTTTCTTTCCTTTCCCTTTTCTAGTGCACCCCTCGCATCCCACTGTAGGAAACATCAACCCCAATAGTAGCCAGGAAACCACATTGATGACACTGCTTCTTTTGGAACATGAGATCCGTGAACCTTCTAGAAGCCGAATTCCTAATCAGGGATATAATTCTCTGTAGTTTCCCAGACTTCAGTTATGGGATTACATTGGATTTTTTTGTTGTTGGATATAATTCTTTGTAGTAAGGCTGGCATGCCAGAATTTGGACTAAGACTATTAAAAGAAGTTTTTCATTTATAGTCTCCACTCAAAGTGTGGAGCTTTACTTTCAGTCTTTGTGGTACACTGGAATTCTCTTTAAGGGTCGCTTTTTAATGATTGGGACACTATGAGTGGACTGTTAGCTGAGCTGTGAGCGTCCTCGATTTCAAAGTGAAATTCCTTAATTCTATTTAGCAAGCTGATCAACTAATCTTATTACAGTGCTGATGGAGCCCTGTGCAATGTACTATACATGCTATACATGAGCTGTCTTTGACCTTTAAAACGATTTCGGTTGTACCTGATCTGTAATATAAATTTTCGCGTCTTTAATTGTTTTCTTGAGTATATAGCATAAGATATTGATCGCATTCATCATGCAAAGGTGGTATTAGTTTAGAAAAAGTACTTCGACAGAAGAAAAGTATTGAAAGTAATGGAATGTATATTGAGTGTGTAACCTGTTAGTTCCAATTTCTGTGGAATATCTATTTTGTGAGCTTTAGCTTTAAATATTGATATGCAAATTGTTAGTTGGTGTTTGCACTGGGCCAATCAGACTGCTGGAAAAACTGTTGATTTGATTTGGCGGAATGTCTAGTCTAGAGTTGACATGGATGTATGTTTCACTTTTTTGCATAATTTGTTGACAGTTTGACATGAACAGTTGATTAGAAGTTTACCTTCATCTCTGAAGTTCTCCAAACTGTTAGCTCTGATGGCATGGGCAGTATACTTACAATATGAGCTTTTTGCAGCTGGCAAGAGAGACCTTATCATTCTGGGTGAAGGCTTTCTCTGAAGATACAGCAAAACGACTAGAGAATTATGGGTTCATACAATTCAGACAAGGAGGTATATTTTTCTAGAGGCTGAAAACTAAAGGTTGTGGAATTATATTTCTTTATTACATTATGCAGTATCCAGATCTATGGAACGTAAGTAAATGTCGTAAAATTAATTGACCTTTAGTGTTGTTTAAAGCCTGGATGTACCGTGTCTGTTTCTCGTGTCATCTAGAAAGCTAATTCCGGACAAAAACATTGGATCTGTGCACTCAGGTAGAATTTCTCAACATGCTAGACTCCAAGCTTGTAAGGAGGCAGGTCATTAGGAACGCAATACCAAGCCTTAATGAATTTTCATGTCAACACGTGATTGTGGTCTACTGAGTGGAACAAAGTTAAACAGCCTTGGGGCATTCCATCTTTTGAGCATTCTATTTCTTTATCCATGTCTGGAAATTTTTTAACATTCTAAACTCCAATAGCTTGTATAGAGGTAGGGCAGAGTTACCTCTTACCTTGAGGAAGCAATACCACGCTGTATTAAACAGCCTTGGCATTCTATTTCTTTATCTCCTCTGTGTGCGAGGGAGGCTGAGATATGAATGAGGACAGAGAGAGCGGGATGGTAGAAGAAGAACTCACAAGTAACAGCTGATATTTCCGCTAGCTGTTTCATACTTAAAGCATTAAAGGAGAGCCGTTAGACACATTGCATAGGAACTGACTAGGAAATTCAGATAAGCTGCTTGACCACATTCACTTGAGGGAAGATATGGTGCTGCCATTTCATATCTCAGTTGTTGACTCCCCACCTCCCCACCCACACACACATTTGGAAGTTCAATTCAAATTTGACTAAGAAGGAAACCTGCTTGAACAAAAAAACCCTGTATTAATATGCAAATGCTATTGTCTGAGAAACATTAAATGTTTGTCTAAATAAGATGTTCGACTGGCCATCTGTACGCTATAAATTTAGAAATATTAGAATGAAGAATAAAGACTTGCCAAATCTTGATGCGGATCACGTTGTCCATTTCATGCTCGATTGCAAGATTTGAGCAATATTAATCTGATGTATTAAATGTAACTTAGTTTTCTTCCATATTGACGAAGTTACTTTTAAACGAACATTTGAAAGGATAAGCGAAGTAACCTAGAAAATGGCGATTAGCTTCTGTCACCCTTCACCTTTCAATGCCTGACTAGAGAATAACTGGTTACTTTACCGGACTTCAGTGAAGAAAGCTTTGATTCTATTCCGTCCCCCTATGTGTGCATTTTTATGTAGTCTGTTTTGAGAGAACGAAGGATCCAAGAAATAACAGCATCACGTCTACCTGCTGTCTAGTCCTGTAGTTTCAAGTTCCTCCAAGAAACCTGCTTTCTTAGAAGCATATATTATAAACTTTTGTATCAGATGAAGCAAAAATCAATGTGGTGCACTAAGCTTAAATCATTAAGTGTCGCAGTCTGGTGCTTTCGTGAAATATGGATGTGACTGCTAGCTGTATTTTGTGAATCAAAAGATACTCCTTTAACCATTTTGCACTGGGAAATGAAAAGTAGTGGTATCTTTGTTTCAAGATGAAGTCTTGACGGCTATTAGTCCGTACTCCTTGCATCATCTCTTTATGTAGGTAATACTCTGATCTTCGTTTGGTTTTCGTTTTCTCTCTTCCCTTTAATTAAAAGGTGAATATCATGGAAACAACCCAGAGATGTCAAAACTGCTCCATAAAGCTGTTCGCCAAAAGAGTGGAAGTGCATATTCAGTTTATCAGCAGCATTTGTCTAATCGACCTGTAAATGTGAGTTATTTTACTTGTTTCTGTTTCTTGTGATTGGACATTTTTCCATTTCTTATCATCTGGAGATCTGATTTCATCCTGTAGTTTACTACTACTGAGTATATGCATCTCTTGATGGGGAAATGCATAAAGACCTTAAACTAGTTCCTGATTAGACGACAGTTAAACTCTACAAGGGTCCTATGACCCCCATATAGTTGTTCCAAGTGGTACAAATAACACCTTTTAAGCCCACGTGGCATCTATACTGTTTGCAGCATCTGCATGAGGTGAAAGAAAAAGTAGAAAAATTATTTTTTACAGCATTTTCTTATTAAACTTTTTTTTACTTCATTTATTTTCATTTCTCTTTACCTTTTCTTTCTTTACTTTTTCTTCTTATCCCAATGGAAAATTTGTTGGTGACTGGAAAATATCCAGCGAAAAGCCAAAATTGGTTCAAATGCAAATCTGATCTGGCCAACTACTCAGCCGCAACACCCATCGCCACCATTTTAACAAGCCACAACACCCATCACCACCATTTTAATCACCAACCTTCAGTGTCAAAACTCCATTTAAATCCAGACTCAACCAGATTAAAAACCACACCAGATAAAAAAAATTAAGCACAACTAGATAAAAGAAATTAGCACAGCCAGGTGGGGAGTACTGAAGAATCCAACCTTATGATGTTCATTCGCTGGGGATGACTGCACCCAATTAGTCCCTTTGGTTAGCTCTGGGTTTGTTTGGGCAAGAAGGAAAATATAATACATTATAGTGATACCAGAAATGGATCTCTCATCTTCAACACCGTTCAATAAAGATGTTATTTTCAGAGAAATTCATGAAAACATTCATGAGTACACATCATCTGCTACTTGGCTCTACGACTCTCTTTCATTTTCCTCAAAGATAACCATCGTAAAGCCGGTTATTCTCCTGTCCTTTTTGATTTTGTGGATATCAATTCAATTAATCTTAATAAAAAGGACAGAAAACGATTTCTAAAAATCAGGATTGGTCAAAAGAGACCCTCACTTTGGAGCCCTGCTCGGTTTGGTTTAGGGAAGAAGGCCGCTGGGTTTTGTTGGGGAAGAAGGAGAAGGGGTAGGGGAGTTGGGTGGGTAATATGGAGAAGGAAATTTACGTTTTCTTTTTCTTAAACATTTTGACACGTGGTAATGCGTGTCTAACACACTCTACTTTTATAGTGGTCTTTGCAGTGGAAGGGGGTAAAGGATACATTTCGGACAAAGATAGTAGAGTAGTAGGACCCCCGCAAAGTTTAAGTGTCTTTTTGAAAATCAGGGACTGGTTTTGGGGGGTCTTTATGTATTCTCCCTCTCCTGATGCATATGCGCACTCAAATATCACTCCTGAAAGAGCGGATGCATAAGATGCATTAATAGTAATTGCTGTCATGGACATTCTAGTAATATCCCATGTTGTTCAATCTATTAAAAATGAAAGAAAATGTGAAATACACCAAAATAAATCATCTTTTCTGATGATATCTATGTACTGCAGGTTCTTAGAGATCTTCTTGAATTCAAAAGTGATCGTTCACCTATACCAGTTGGAAGGGTAGAACCTGCTTCAGCAATAGTGCGGCGGTTTTGCACTGGTGGCATGTCTCTTGGAGCTATTTCGAGGGAAACTCATGAAGCTATTGCAATTGCAATGAATAGATTGGGTGGAAAATCGAACTCAGGAGAAGGTGGTGAGGTAAGTTATACCAGTGTCCTGTTGAGCACTATCCATGTTTCATTTGCTTTGCTATTGGCATAGTTTCTTTATTACAGAGTATGCTACACAAATGATAGTTGTTTGATCTGTTAAATTCAAACAGGATCCAATTCGCTGGAAACCACTTACTGATGTCGTTGATGGATATTCTCCAACACTCCCCCACCTTAAAGGTCTTCAAAATGGAGATACTGCCACAAGCGCAATTAAGCAGGTATGTGCACTATGAGTTTGCTCTTCATATCTCTTGATGTGATTGTTGGTCCTTTTTATTGGTAGGTTGTTTTCCTGATGACTAGTGGGGAACTCACTTGACTTCCTTACTACTTTTTCAGGTTGCTTCAGGACGCTTTGGTGTCACTCCTACATTTTTAGCCAATGCTGACCAGTTAGAAATCAAAATTGCTCAAGGTGCAAAGCCAGGTGAAGGTGGCCAGTTGCCTGGTAAAAAAGTTAGCGCTTACATTGCGAGATTAAGGAATTCAAAACCAGGAGTTCCTCTTATATCTCCACCACCACACCATGATATTTATTCTATTGAGGATCTTGCTCAGTTGATTTATGACCTTCATCAGGTGAAAGACGTGCTTATTTGTTATTTGTTCCTTTTAATTCTGATTTTCATTCATGAGCAGTATCAACCCAAAAGCTAAGGTGTCTGTAAAGCTTATTTGTTGATTTTCATTTTCGCTCATGACCAGGTCAACCCAAGAGCAAAGGTATCTGTAAAGCTTGTGGCAGAAGCTGGTATTGGTACTGTGGCTTCTGGGGTGGCAAAGGGAAATGCTGATATTATACAGGTAATCTTTCATATTTGTGGCTTTTATATGCGTTCTTTGTGCTTTGACCTGATCAGAGATTGAGCTGAAATCAAAAGGAAAGAAGAGAAATTAGCCGAGAGATTAGCTGATATTTTACAGCTGGCTGTTATGGTGAACCACTTGCAATTTTCATTTGGCAGAATACATAAAATATAGCACCTGAACTTGTATCCAAATCCCTGTTATACACTTGTTGATCACGGGCAACCTTTTAAAAGTGTGTCAAATACACACTACTTTTTTCTTGACCAATTTTCTAAAACATATGTGATTTCACGCTCCAATCGGATAGTGACACGTGTCACTATTTTTTTATTTAAAAAATAAAACACTTAAAATTACACCTATATCCCTTAACCATCTTCTCCATTTCATATCTTTCTTTTCTCCATGGGAGATTGACGCCATACACCACCAAAAATCCACATTTAATCACCTTCATATTATAAAGCAAAATTAGGAACTCAAGTACATTAATCACGAGTTTGTGAGTCTATATTCAAATCCGACACAAGAAATATAATGCAAAACTCAAAACTCCATTAAAGTTGGTTATGACCAAATCCATGGTTGCTCGATTCATGGTATAGATTCAAATCCAGATTTATAAAATTCTCTTGATATAGATTTCTTTTAACTTTCTTTATCAATTTCTTCCAAAACTATTTTATATTATTGTTCTTAAAATGGTGGACATGGAAGTGAGGAAAATGGGTGGGGAAGAAGACGAAAATGGGAAAAGGGGGGAGGGCAACAAATTGTTTGTTTTCTACGGGAGAGGGAGGGAAGTTATCTATGGTGAGATTTTGGAGAAAAAGAACATGGAATAATTTTTCCATTGTTGCAAGAGCTGGTTGTTTGTTTAAGCTCTTGATGAAGAAGATGATGTTTTAATTAAAAAATAAAAAATGGACATGTGTCAGTTACACACGAGAGTTCACAAATTTCTTTTCCTATTCACTCGCCTAATTTGTGTGTAAAATACGCTCTTTCCATATAATTAAAATGGTGTGTAACTGACACACTTTTAAAAGGTTGGGTGTGTAAAAGATTGCCTGTGATGAACAACTGTGTAATATGTATTTGGGTACAAGTTCAGGTACTATTTTATGTATTCTGCCTTTTCTTTTCTTTTTCTTTTTTATGAAGTAATAGTTTATTAATGCGGTGGAAGAATTCCTAGTAGATAAGTGGTTCACAAAACTAGACTTATACAAAAACGTTCATCATCATTTTCACACCTTCAGAGGCTCCCATGTTCCTTTCTCTCCAAAGTTAATACAACTTGCAATTCTTCTAGGAGTTGAAATCTAAAAGACCGTTATTTTTTTACCTTTTTCATGATTAAATCCAAAAGATTATTATAATGCTCAGTTGATTGGTCCAAGTGCCCTAT
The DNA here is from genome assembly GCA_034376525.1 of Nicotiana benthamiana. Taxonomy (NCBI): domain Eukaryota; kingdom Viridiplantae; phylum Streptophyta; class Magnoliopsida; order Solanales; family Solanaceae; genus Nicotiana; species Nicotiana benthamiana. Next base: position 52,063,367 of record CM067338.1, on the reverse strand, counting down.
CCCGTATCAAAGGCATTTCCAATGGAAAAGTGACAGACTTTTGCAGTCGCTGAATTTTGTTGAGAACTGAATCCAACATGAAGTGAAAACTTGTTGACTTTCAAATGTTGTAGTCAGCATTTTTGATGTGGCCTTGTGATTGATACATCTCCTTTTTTGGGATGTAACAGTTGGTTGACTCACATCCTTTTTATGTCAAATTGAATTAAGTTGTTTGGCTTTGGCATTGTTGTTAAAATAAGAGTTAAATTATCTATTTGTATAGATTGGAGGGAAAGGCGGGAGTCATCTTTTAAGATTATAATTGTTAATATTGTAATCCTAAAGCTAATTTACCTTCAGGGTCTGTTTGGAAAGCCACCAGGTAATTGAGATTGGTGTAATTACTAGGGTAGTAATTACACAGTCTAGTAATTACAGTTGTGTAATTACGACGACCTATTTGTTTGTCACAGTATAATTACAAATTTAATGGTTGGTTGCACAAGTGTAATTACATAGTTAGATTAAATTTTAAATGAAGTAATTATCAAAATGTAAAAGTTAATATAATATATGCGTATAATTTTTTATAAGTATGAATACTATTATATTTGGTATTCAAGATGTATATTTTTCGTGAATATACATTAATTAGTAATGATATATTTATAATTACTAATAATTATAAAAATAATTTATATACATTTCCAAAATTAATAATATTTGGTTTAGATACTTACAACTAAAAACATACATTTTGTACAACATCATGGAATTCATGTTTGATAAAATAAATTAATATATATAAATATAATGTCATAACATTATTCAAATGTTTGACAAAACTAATCTATCAATTCTAAGTAAAAAAATAAACAACATGCAATGCGAGCCAATACTACTAAAACAAGTAAATTGGAACCATGGATATAACACAATTTTAAAACACACATTCACAAAAAAAATAGTGTGACATATGTCTAATTCCAAACAGTAAGTTCCACTACAACTTAAGATTAAGAAACATAATAAGTTTATATAACCACATTTAACAATAAAATTTTACTTTAATTGCATCACTCGTTCTATGCCAAGTTTGTTAATGACTCACTATTTCTAATATTAGGAGGTGTAGTTTCAAAAAATAAAAAAATAAAATATAAGCAACTACATGAAATCACAAGAAGTAAAAGTAGAGAAATAAAAGATAAATAATGTACAAAGAAAAATATATTTTAAAATTTTAAAAAATTAAAAAGTAAAATTAAAATTTAAAAATTAAAATAATAGAAATGAAAAGTTATAAAGAGAATAAATTAAAACAAAATAAAAAGGAAAGAAACTAAAAAGCAAAGTTGTAATTACACAGTGTAATTACTACCAATTCTCGCCTCCCCCTTGAGAATTGGAGAGTGTAATGACACCCAATTCCATGCTGACCAAATAATTACTTGGTCAAACAAACATGCGAAACTATATAATTACATCCAATTGCATCCAAATCCAATTCCTAGGCGGCTTTCCAAACATGCTCTTAAAGTTATTAGGTTCGAAATGGAAACAAGGAATGATTCAGTGTTGGGTTCAAAATTGAATATGAACTTATCCTTGGCAATTGATTTTGCAATTTTGACACATCATGTGGAGATACTAGATGAAACATGGCAAAACATTTTCATATACCGTCAATTTGTACCTAAGCTACAGAATTGAATTAAAGGCTTCTCCTATGATGGTGAATTAGGTCTGAATAATTTCATACTACACCAAAGTAAAATCATTTGTATAGTTTTGGCAAGTCATGCCTCACAAGTTCATATTTGTTCTGTATTAAAAAAACGCTCATATTTGCTTTAGTGTTTTACAGTTGCCGGTCTTTTGTGATGTATTTGGTGAAGAGCTTCCCTTATATGGGAGTGGGAGTGGGATGGTGGGGGGAAGAGAAGTTTATACCTTTGTTACATGTTTATTGGAGCTTCTTGTAGAGAATTTAGTTACTTGTGCGCAGTTTTTTAGGCGAATGTCATGATAGATGAAGATGTATCATATAGAATTAGAGTAAGATGGCTGAAAAGGGGCTACAGGAGTGTTATGTGATAGGAGAATACCTTCCGTGAAAGGCAAGTTTTATAGAACTGTTGTGAGACCATAAATGTTAGATGGAAGAGAATATTGGACTTTTAAAGCAATAATAGTGTTGTAGAATGATGATGTTAAGAAGGATGGTTGTGTATAAGATTAGACAATATTAGACCTTAAATACAATGCTCTATAGGTGGGACATTATGATGATTGAAGGAGTTAAAAAGGACGATTTAGATCTAAAATCTCATCGTGAGAAATTATCTCAAAAGATTTTGCAATCTCTCATAATTTATGCGGACTTAATTATGAAAAGAGCACATTGGAAACAAAGTATCCACATAAGCTATACCAACTAGTTTTTATTAAGCAGTGTTATAAATAGCGCTCGCCTCAGCGCTAATAGCGTGAGGCGAGGCAAGGCGAAGGTGTGTCGCTTCAGAGCATCTGTTGCGTTGCGATTCCAAATAGCGCTCGCTTCAGGGTGTGTTGCGTGAGGCGAAAGAGTCGCAAGTAGCGACTGTAGCATCGGCATTTAAAAAAAAAAGGTGAGAGTTAAGATGAAGAAGACGAAGCTACAGTAATGGTTTTTTCGGATGAAGAAGAGACACTTGAAATTTAGAGTTTTTAATTAATATTTAATTGGGTTCGGCGCTGAGCCCCCTCTTGTTTGCCTTAGTGATAGATGCTCTTACCCGTCATATTCAAGGGGACGTGCCGTGGTGTATGTTATTTGCTGACGATATAGTATTGTTAGATGAGTCGAGGGCACGTGTTATTGAAAGGTTAGAGGTATGGAGGCAGACTCTCGAGTCTAAAGGTTTCAAAATAAGCAGATCTAAGACACAATACCTGGAGTGCAAGTTTAGCGACGACCCGAGCGAAGTAGGCAAGGACGTGATGATTGGCTCTCAGGCCATCGCCAAGAAAGACAGCGTCCGATATCTTGGGTCGGTGATTCAGGGGGACGGAGAGATTGACGGGGACGTCACGCACCGTATAGGAGCAGGGTAGGCTAAGTGGAGGCTTGCATCAGGAGTCCTGTGTGACAGGAAAGTTCCACACAAACTCAAGGGGAAATTCTATAGAGCCGTGGTTAGACCTGCGATGCTGTATGGGGCAGAGTGCTGGCCCGTGAAGAATTCCCATGTTTAGAGGATGAGGGTCGCGGAGATGAGGATGCTTAGGTGGATGTGCGGGCACACCAGGCTAGATAAGATTAAGAATGAAATTATTCGAGAGAAGGTGGGGGTGGCCCCGGTGGACGAGAAGATGCGTGAAGCGCGACTAAGGTGGTTCGGGATGTGCGGAGGAGAAGTCCCGATGCTCCGGCGAGGAGCTGCGAGCGGCTGGATCGTTGGTGGTCGGCGCGGCAGAGGGAGGCCCAAGAAGTATTGGGGAGAGGTGATTAGGCAGGACATGGCTAGAATGCAGGTTTCCGAGGACATGACACTCGATAGCAAAGTCTGGAGGTCTAGAATCAGGGTTGTAGGATAGGGGCCCCTAGAGTTTTTCGTTCGCTCCTCCCGGGGTTGGGGGGGGGGACAGCAGGTTACTCATAGATGATGTGTGTTTACTGTACGTTACTATTACTTGCTATTGTATTTTGGTATTTTGTTTCCTTTGTTCGGATTATTATTAACGTTATTTATACTGGAATTTCTAATGCACTAATGCTATACTGCTTCTGTTTTGTTTTGTCTATGTTTTGTTTTACTACTATTTTTCCCTAACCCTATGAGCCGAGGGTCGATTGGAAACAGCCTCCCTGCCCTTTCGGGTAGGGGTAAGACTCGTCTACATATTACCCTCCCAAGACCCCACCTGGTGGGAATATACTGGGTAGTTGTTGTTGTAATTAATATTTAATTGTAAAGTATGATACTTTTTAGGCAAAGACACATGCTGACATATTGAATAATTGAACACTTTACCTTTTTAATTGTAAAGTTCTTTTTAGGCATGTGAGAAAGCACGGGAGAAATATATAATTGATATTAAACATGATATAATGAGCCCTATATATATATATATAACCTATCCTACTCCTAATAAACATTGGATTAGGCTACTCCTAATACACATTGCATTAGGGTTCTACTATTACATATTCTAACACTCCCCCTCAAGCCGGTGCATATAAATCATATGTACCGAGCTTGTTACATATGTAGTTAACATCGAACCCGGGTTTCTAGACCCGAAAGCATCGAGTCCCAAAGCCATAGTTGAAAACTTGCTGAAACAGATGAAGGAAATACTGTTTTTGCCGGAATATTACTATAGATGCCGGAATAAATCACTGTAGATGCCGGAAAACTTCAAAGTGGTCGGAATTGAAAAGTAAAAATATGGGTAGGCTCGGAATTTGGGAGCGATCCAACTTCCTTGAAGGACCTTCGTCAAAATCTCACCGGAACAGTGCTCACGCGCCGGCGCGTGAGACAGACGCGCCGGCGGCGGCAGGACTCCGGCTGGAGCGTGGAGGCGCGTGGGAGGTTCGTTTCCGGTGATTTTTTCTGGGGTTGGTCGAAATTCTTTTCCGAACCTCTTGGTGGTCTCGAATTTTGCACAACACCCCAACAAAAAGGTGGTTTAGCTACGGACATCGCTTAAGTCGCCGGAAAATTGCACAGCGACGAGTTCTTTCTTCCCGGAAGTAGCTGGAATGATGCACAACTATAATATACTCACTGTAGATGTGATGGTGTTGGTTTTTGCACAATGCTGATAATTAGTGACTTTGGCGCAATTAGACACTTCATCACCGGAAAATTGCACGGTGACTGAGTTATTTCTTCCCGGATTAGGGTTCTACTATTACATATTCTAACACTCCCCCTCAAGCCGGTGCATATAAATCGTATGTACCGAGCTTGTTACATATGTAGTTAACATCGAACCCGGGTTTCTAGACCCGAAAGCATCGAGTCCCAAAGTCATAGTTAAAAACTTGCTGAAACAGATGAAGGAAATACTGTTTTTGCCGGAATATTACTGTAGAAGCCGGAATAAATCATTGTAGATGCCGGAAAACTTCGGAATTGAGAAGTAAAAATATGGATAGGCTCGGAATTTGAGGGCGATCCAACTTCCCTGAAGGACCTTCGTCAAAATCTCACTAGAACAGTGCTCACGCGCCGGCGCGTGGGACAGACGCGCCGTCGGCGGCAGAACTCCGGCTGTAGCGTTGAGGCGCGTGGGAGGTTCGTTTCCGGTGATTTTTTCTGGGGTTGGTCGGAATTCTTTTCCGAACCTCTTGGTGGTCTCGGGTTTTGCACAACACCAACAAAAAGGTGGTTTAGTTACTGACAGCCGCTTAAGTCGCCGGAAAATTGCACGGCGACGAGGTCTTTCTTCCCGGAAGTAGCTGGAATGACGCACAGCTATAATATACTCACTGTAGATGTGATGGTGTTGGTTTTTTTGCACAACGCTGATAATTAGTGGCTTTGGCGCAATTAGACACTTCGTCACCGGAAAATTGCACGGTGACTGAGTTATTTCTTCCCGGATGTCGTTGGAATGACGCACAACGATAATTATCTCACCAAAGCTCTGATACCATGTGAGAAAGCACGGGAGAAATATATAATTGATATTAAACATGATATAATGAGCCCTATATATATACACACAACCTATCCTACTCCTAATAAACATTGGATTAGGCTACTCCTAATACACATTGGATTAGGGTTCTACTATTACATATTCTAACAAGGCAAAGGCACATGTTGCACATGCTAGCACTACCTTTATTGCAGAGAATCAAGTCCTTTCTCCTTTCTCTTTCTCGTTTCTATTTTCTATTTTTTTCCCTCCGTTTTTCGAAAAGAAAACAGACCATTCCTTTCTATTTTTTCCCTCTGTTTTTCAAAAAGAAACAGAGCCAGCATGGTCTGTTTTTGTGCTGTATTTTTCTAGCCAAAACTGAGTTCTTTGTTTTTTTCTTAATTTGTTTTTTCTCTTTTTGTCTTCTTCTTTATTTGCTGTTTTTCCAAAGGCAATTTCTTCAGTTTTGTTCTTCTTATTTTGCTATTTCCGGAGGTAGTAGCCTTTTCAATGATATATTTATTAATATATTATTGTTATTGAGTTTTTAGTTATATGTATATAATATTTTATATTTTTGTCTAAATTGTCGCCTCACATAAAAAAGGCAAGCGCTTTCCTGCGCGCCTCTCGCCTTAGTGAAGCGGGCCCTCATCGCTATTTGTCACCGTGTGCTATCCAAAACACTTGTATTAAGGTTTAATGTTATTGGTATATTTATTTTAGGTCTGACTTTTGACAATGAGTCCTTTAGTTTGGTTAGAGATTGATAAGAATGGACCTTGGGCCTAACTCAACCCCAAAAGCTAGCTTATGAGGTGAGGATTGTCCAAGCCATATAAGGAGAGCAAGGACCTCAAATCCCTCCGATGTGGGACAACTCAACACCCCCCCACGCCCAGATCTCTGGAGCGTGGACAACATAAATGGGGGCCCAACATCGATAACAATAATTGGGATGGGCCTGGCTCTGATACCATGAAAAGAATGGACCTTGGGCCTAACTCAACCCCAAAAGCTCGGAATTCTCTTCCGAACCTCGTGGTGGTCTCGGATTTTGCACAACACCAACAAAAAAGGTGGTTTGTTACGGACAGCCTCTTAAGTCGCCGGAAAATTGCATGGCGACGAGGTCTTTCTTCCCGGAAGTAGCTGGAATGACGCACAGCTATAATATTCTCACTGTTGCTCTGATACCATGATAAGAATGGACCTTTGGCCTAACTCAACCCCAAAAGCTAGCTTATGAGGTGAGGATTGCCCAAGCCATATAAGGAGACCAAGGACCTCAAATCCCTCCGATGTGGGACAACTCAACACCCCCCTCACGCTCAGATCTCTGGAGCGTGGACAACATAAATGGGGGCCCAACATCGGTAACAATAATTGGGATGGGCCTGGCTCTGATACTATGATAAGAATGGACCTTGGGCCTAACTCAACCCCATTTATGTTGTCCACGCTCCAGAGATCTGAGCGTGAGGGATTTGAGGTCCTTGCTCTCCTTATATGGCTTGGGCAATCCTCACCTCATAGGCTAGCTTTTGGGGTTGAGTTAGGCCCAAGGTCCATTCTTATCATGGTATCAGAGCCAGACACATCCCAATTATTGTTACCGATGTTGGGCCCCCATTTATGTTGTCCACGCTCCAATGGTCTGGGCGTGTGGGGGTGTTGAGTTGTCCCACATCGGAGGGATTTGAGGTCCTTGATCTCCTTATATGGCTTGGGCAATCCTCACCTCATAAGCTAGCTTTTGGGGTTGAGTTAGGCCTAAGGTCCATTCTTTTCAGAGATTGATGACAACATAGGGATAAGTGTGAGATTTGCGAGTTTTGGGTAGTGAAACAAACAGGCCCAAAATTGAGCTCTTATCAAATATGGATGATTTATATAGCTTGCTTCTACTAATTTGGAGTTAAAACATGCTAGTAGTTGTTGTAATCATATTTAGTGATGTAATATTAACAATTGAAGGCATATTTATTGTCTAGAGATATTTTTTTTTATGTGTGGGTGTATGTGTGCGTGTGTGGGTGTTTTGGCTCTATGTGATGACTTATCTTGAAATGTGAAAGATGGTTATAAACGTAATTATCTCAACTTAATGTTTTTGATTTTCTTTAAATATTCATTATACTTGTCTAAACCGTATTAATCTTCTCGTGTCAATTTTTCTAGATCTCATCAATTTGGTTGCATGGAGAGCATCTTTGTCCTCTTAAAATGTTTGAGTTCTTTTTTTTTAAATCTAAAATGTAATTATAATTTTTTTGTTGCATAGGTGTTCCTGAAAATACAGACCCCACATGTTGAAATATACTGGGTTTGTTGTGTTAAAGAAAATGGACCTTGGCTTTAACTCAACCTCAAAAGGTACCTCATTAGGTGAGGATTCTCCAAGACCGTATAAGGAGACAATAATCGATTCCCTCAACCAACATGTACAATTAATACCCCAATTTCCCGCAACGCCCAGGATTGGACATTTTTAGCATTGGCAACATAACATCGGAACTCGATATAACTCGGAATTGGGATGGGTTTGGCTCTGCTCCCTTGTTAATAGAATGGATCTTGGGTCTAATTCAACCTAAAAGCTAGCTCATGAAGTGAGAAACTCAAGACCATATAATGGGGTTGTAAGATAGCACAGGAGAAAAATAGATTATTGATATAATGAGCCCTATTTATACAGTATATATCCTACTCTTATTCTATGTGGGACTAGGACTTATTCATAGTATATAATGCACTAGACCGAGCAACCATATTATGTTTCTTGCTCTTCCAAGATACCAAATTACTTCCTACTAAAACACAATATCGAGACATAGAACGTCTATCAAAAGGTGATCCTGCCCAATCAATATCTGAGTATCCAACAATCTTCTCACGGCCTCGATCCTCAAGCAATAATTCTTTTCACGGAGCTAATTTTATATATCGAAGAATGCAGACAACTGCATCCTAATGACTATCATAGGGAGAATCCATAAACTGACTCGCAACACTCAAGTAAAGGAAATGCCAGGTCTAGTCACTGTGAGGTAATTTAATTTACTAATCAACCGCCTATATCTTGTAGGATAGCAGCTCCCCCTGTCCCGATAGGAGTTTAGAATTCGGATCCGTACTTCCGTAGGAGTGTTAATAGATTTACAGCCTATCATTCCCGTCTGCTCAAGAATGTCCAATGCATACTTTCGTTGTGAAATCACAATACCTGAGCTAGATTGAGCGACCTCAATACCTAGAAAATACTTTAATTTTCTGAGACCCTTAGTTTGAAAGTGCTGAAAGAGATGGTTCTTCATCTTAGTAATACCATCTTGTTGATCATTGCCGGTAATAACGATATCGTCAACATAAACCACCAAATAAATACAGAGAATTGAAGCAGAATGCACATAAAACAGAGAGTGATCAACTTCATTACGGGTCATGCCAAACTCCTGAATAAATGTGCTGAACTTACCAACCAGGCTCGAGGAAACTGCTTTAGACCATTAGATGGACCAGCACAACCGACATAAAAGGCCACTTGACTCCCCTTGAGCACAAAACCAGGTGGTTGCTCCATATAAACCTCATCCTCATGGTCATCGTGAAGAAAAACATTCTTAATGTCCAACTTATAGAGAGGCCAATGGTAAATAACAACCATGGATATAAAAAGACACACTGATGCTATTTTAGCCATAGGACTGAAAGTATCACTATAATGAATCTCAAATATCTAAGTATACACTTTGGAATCAAGGCGAGCCTTAAGTCGATCAACCTGGCCATCTGGACCAACTATGACTGCATACACCAACGACAACCAACAGTAGATTTACCTTACGGAAGAGGAACAAGCTCCCAACTATTAGTCGTGTGTAAAACAAACATCTTGTCAATCATAGCCCGTCGCCATCCTGGACGAGACAGTCCTTCTCCCGTAGACTTGGGGATGGAAATAAAGGACAAAGATACAAACGCATAATGGGGCGAAGACGATGATGACTTAAACCGACATAATAGGGATTAGGATTAAGTGCGGATCGTATGCCTTTTTGAAGTGCAATTGGTGGACTAGGAAGAGACAAGTCCGTCGTAAAAGCAGAGTTAGGTGTGACATGAATCCGTTGGACTGGATGCTAGGTACGAATAACAATGATAAGTCATGAGTGGCAGAGCTGTAGAAAGTTGAACTGGACTAGGTGATAGAACTGGAGCTATATGTGGTGGAGCTGAAACTAGAGCAGTAGGTAGTGGAGTGTGGTTGTGGAGGAAGATGAATTTGAGATAGTGACTAAATCTCCGAAAGAGGTGGTGGAGTGGAGTTGTGGAGGAAGATGAATTTGAGATAGTGACTGAATCTCCGAAAGATGGAACTGGTAGCACTTCACAAATGTATAAGTGATCACATGGACCTATGAAGTATGACAACTGGAGGTCAGGTGAAAAGCATCGATATCCCTTTTGCGTTTTCGAGTAACCAAAAACTATGTACTTAAGATTACGAGTAGCTAACTTAACTTTTCCTGGAGTAAGGTTATGAAAAAAAACACGTGCTCCCAAAGAAACGGGGTGGAAAAAAGAACAAAGGTAAGTAGGGAAACAAGAGAGAGAATGGAACTTGATTCTAGATAACTGAGGATGACATACGATTAATAAGATAATAAGATGTGAGAACTATATCCCTCCAAAACGCAATGGAAGATGAGATTGTATGAGTAGGATACGAGCAGTTTCAATGAGATGTCGATTCTTTCTTTCAACTACCCTATTTTATTGAGATGTGCACGGACATGATGTTTGATGAATAATTTCATAAGAGTTCATAAAATGCTGAAATGGGGAAGACAAATGCTCTAAGACATTATCACTACAAAATGTGCGGATCGAAACCCCAAATTGATTTTGAATTTCAGTGTGGAAGGTTTGAAAATAAATATAGCTCAGATCGATTTTTCATCAAAAATATCCAAGTGCACCTGGAATAATCATCAATAAAACTGAAAAAGTAGTAGAATCCCAAGGTAGAACTGACCCGACTAGGACCCCATATATCTAAATGGACTAAAGTGAAAAGTGACTGCTTAATATCAGGACGCCGAGGGAAATGCGTAGGGGTATGCTTATCGAGCTGACATAACTCACACTCTAGAGTGGGCAAATGAGATAAGCCAGATACCATTTTCTAAAGTTCTGACAAACTGGGATGTCCCAACTGTTTATGTAACAAATTTGGTGAATTAGTAACAAGACAAGTTGTTGAAGGAAGACAAGATGTGAGTCCATGTGATTTTGCAAGGATAAGGTAATAAAGTCCATTTTATTCACGTCCAGAGCATTTAAGTTATTTGGCTAAGCGACTAACTGCAATAAGATTAAAAGGACTACAGGGAACATAAGGAGCTGAATCTAAGGTAAAGAAGGAAGTAGACTTGCTTGACCAATTCCAATTGCCCTGGTTTGAGACCCGTCGGCCATTGTGACTGTTGGACGAGATTTAAGAATATGAAATAGTAGTGAAAAGAGATTGTTACCAGAAATATGATCAGATGCACCTGAATCAATGACCCAAGAACTAGAGGATGAATATTGGGAGACACAAGTCATGCATCACACTATTACCTATTTGAACTGCGGAAGCCTTCTCTGAAGATGTCTCTTTACATGCTTTTTACTGAAGAAACTCAATATAATCTAGTAGAGAAACCATCCAACTATTCATAGTATTGGATCCCACTTCCCGACAACCAATTTTTCAAATTCTTGACTAAAATTTGTATGGTTAACCTTGAAATGCCAAATCAGAACAAGTTAAGCTAGAGATTTTGTTTTCTTAGTTAGAGTTGGTAATCAAGTTCTTCACTTGAAATAGTGAAAATCTAAAGAAATATATGAGAAAACTGTTCACAACAGGGAAAAAAAACTTTGTTCATGCGGGAAATCACTGCTCATGTTAAACAACATAGTAGCTTGCCGAAAAATTCCAAAATTGCCGGAATCTATAGTGGAAGAGGTCTCACGCGCCCAATGCGTACACAGATCTTGCGGGAAAGTTTTTTGTCTGTCAGGCACGTGAGGGCGCATGGTAGAATATTTTCGGTGGGGTTTTATGGGGTATGGTCGGGGGTCTACGGCGGACCTTGTTGTGGTGTTGGTTTGTACCATGATAAATAGTGACTTTGACGCAAACAATCACTTAGGTCGCCGAAAAATTGCACGGTGATTGAGTTCTTTCTTCTCGGATGTCATTGGAATGACACAACTATTTTTTCTCACCGATGCTCTGATACTATGTGAGAAAGCACGGGAGAAAAATATATTATTGATATTCTATTCAATTATAGTACGATGAGCCCTATTTATACAATACATATCTTACTGCTATTTTAGGGGGACTAGGACTAATTCATATTATTTACATAACTATCTAACAGGGTCCCTCATCCAATGCAGACTCTTAAACACTTGGAAAGCTTGTGCAAGATTTTACTTGGAAAATTAGACATAGTAAATCAAGTCTTTTGAGCTGTTGTATAATTTGCAGATATCAGGTCATGATGGGGGAACTGGAGCAAGCCCAGTAAGTTCAATTAAGCATGCTGGCGGTCCCTGGGAGCTTGGACTTACAGAGACGCACCAGGTTATTTACTGCAGAATTGAACCATTTCCAGTGTCTATCTAATAGTTCTTCTCATTACATGGAAGTTAACTTGCCTTTTATACTTCAATTATTTCTAATTCTATTTATGTTTTTCATTGAACGGATCTGTGCAGACACTCATAGAAAATGGGTTAAGAGAAAGGGTTGTTCTTAGAGTTGATGGTGGATTTAAAAGTGGATTTGATGTCATGATGGCTGCAGCAATGGGTGCAGACGAGTATGGATTTGGTTCAGTAGCAATGATAGCCACGGGCTGTGTGATGGCCCGCATATGCCATACTAATAATTGTCCAGTTGGCGTTGCCAGTCAGGTAGCCTATGTCTCGTTTTCGATCGTCTTTATTATGCTTATTGATAATTGATAAATTTCTGTATAATTTTGTTTCTCAAAACTTTCAGAGAGAGGAATTACGGGCTCGGTTTCCAGGGGTTCCAGGAGACCTTGTTAACTACTTTTTGTATGTTGCCGAAGAGGTAACCTTATGCTCACATGTATAATGTGGTTGAAGAAATTCTATTTTCTGTTTAATCTTTTATATTATTTGGAAAAAGAATAGTTTGTTTATTTCCTTTTTGCTTCCTGAGTAAATTTTTTCTGCAAAAGGTTATGGTTACCTTGATCATTTTACTATAGGTCTTTTGGGTGTAAGCTTCTACTCATGGGTGATGAATTGAATTTTGACGCAAGTATAGTGCAAAGGGATTCTGATGTTGTAGCTTGTGGGATAAAGAGATATCATCTCGTTACATGCTTTGCAAATAGTATTTAGTTTAAGTTGGTCTATAAAATTTAGCTTGTGAATTTTTGAATTGAAATTGCTTGAGATTCAGATCCTTCCATTTGTGGAAAAGTACTTTGTGACATTTGGTTCTAGATCGCTTGAAATTCTGAAGGAATTTTTTAGCCATAGGGAGTGCTAGCTTGGAACTTAGAGGGACAGTACGTCTAATGTTTATCTGATGTAACTGTCACTGGGTTGCTGGCGTTTAGTCCTCTTCTCCTATATGTGTGTTGGATACCTTGGGGAAGAAACCATAGAATGGACAGTAAAGGGTTAATTATATGTTAGAAATGGTTCTTTTTCTTTTTATCAAATACATGGTTCAACCATAAATCAAGTTAGCCCAGCTACCAATACATATGTGTATTTTCTCCTTACACCAAAATTATAAATGAAAATACATTACTCTCGCTATTTTAGAATACACCCTTTATTTGATGATTTTAGAAATTAGAACCATCTATTTATCTGTCATGGGCATTTTCATTTGCTACAAAATTTTTGTTTGAACTCATCAGCTAGGCCCGCCTTTTTTTTGTATTTGCTAATTTCTTTTTCTACTATCATTGGCCAGGTAAGGGGCATGTTGGCTCAACTAGGTTACGAGAAACTGGATGACATAATTGGACGCACAGATATACTTAGACCCCGAGATATATCATTAATGAAAACTCGACATCTTGATCTTAGTTACATCCTCTCTGTAAGTATTTTGAAAGATGGCTGATCTATCAGTCAGTTGACAAGTTAGTTATAGTTCATATATCACTTTCTTCCTTTTTTATTTGGCAAAAAGAATCAAGTCATTGCATTATGCTTGTAGAATGTTGGATTGCCTGAGTGGAGCAGCAGTATGATAAGGAACCAGGAAGTTCATAGTAATGGTCCTGTTCTGGATGATGTTTTGCTTGCAGACCCAAAGGTCAGTGTGAGAAGTATAGCATGGAAAAGTTTTATTAATTATGTCTAAAGTGTGGTATAATGCCCTATTTATATACAATGATTACATAATAATAGGTATTTACTTTCCGATGTGGGACACTATGCATTACTAACTATTTCATACTCACTCTCAAGCCGGTGCATATAAATCGTATGTGCCGAGCTTGTTATAGATGTAACTAATACGAGGACTAGTAAGAGACTTAGTGAAAATATCTGCAAGCCGATTATTCGACTTAACAAACTTTGTAACAATATCTTCTGAAAGTCTCTTTTCTCTGACAAAGTGACAGTCAATTTCAACGAGTTTAGTCCTCTCATGGAACACCGAATTTGTCGCAATATGAAAAGCAGCTTGATTATCACACACTAGTTCCATCTTGCTAATTTCTCCGAACTTCAACTCCTTGAGTAACTGCTTGACCCAAACTAGCTCACACGTTACCATAGCCATGGCCCAATATTCTGTTTCGGCACTAGATCGAGCAATTACATTCTGTTTCTTGCTCTTCCAAGAGACCAAATTACCTCTTACTAGAGGTTTAGCATTCAGATCCATAGGAGTGTCAGGTTTGCAGCCCATCATTCATGTCTTCTCAAGAATGTCTAAAGCATACTTCCGCTGTGAAATAACAATACCTGAGCTAGACTGGGCGACCTCAATACCTAGAAAATACTTGAATCTACCCAGATCCTTAGTTTGAAAGTGCTGAAAGTGATGGTCTTCAGCTTACCAAACTAAGCTCGAGGAGACTTTCATATCGTAGAGTGACCTGCACAATCAACATAGAAGACCACTAGACTCCCCCTGAGCAACAAAACTAGGTGGTTGCTCCATATAAGCTTTTTCCTCAAGATCACTGTGTAGAAAATTATTCTTAATGTCTAACTGATAAAGAGGCCAATGACGAACATCAGTCATGGACAAAAAGCGGAGAACAGATGCTACTTTAGCCGCGGGAGAGGAAGTGTCACTAAAAGCAAGCCCAAATTTTTGAGTTTATCATTTTGCAATAAGACAAGCCTTTAGCCTAACAACCTGGGGTCCGCCTTTGACTGCATAAACCTAACGACAACAAACAGTAGCCTCACCTAAAGGAAGAGGAATAAGCTCCCAAGTGTCACTCGCATGTAAAGCAGATATTTCATCAACCATAGCCTGTCGCCATCCTGGATGAGGTAGTGTCTCACATGTAGACTTATGGATGGAAACAGTGGACAAAGATGATGCAAAAGTATAATGAGGTGATACCAGGCTATGGTAACTTAAACCGACATAATGAGGATTAAGATTAAGTGTGGATCGTATACCTTTTCGGAGTGCAATTGGTGGACTAGGAAGAGACAAGTCTGCAGTAGGTGTAGAATCTGATATAGGACATGAATTATCTAGGCCTGATGCTAGACGTGGACGGCGATGATAAGTCGAGAGTGGTGGCCTTGTGGCTGGGGATATAGGAGGATCAATTGTAGACTCCTTAAAAATATGTTTAGGTAGTAGTGGTTGTGTTGGTGCTGTGGATGTGGATTCCTCACAAGTAGGTGCATGTAAGAACTCAGATATATTAAGATGATCAGAAGAAGTAAAGTAAGGTTGAGACTCAAAAAATGTGACATCGGTTGACAGCCTCTTTCTAGGCTGCGTTTAACTTCTTCAAAGACAAAAGAAAACCATAGATACCTACGAATGTCAGGTGAGTAGCAGCGATATCCCTTTTGAACCCGAGAATAACCAAGGAATATACATTTAAGGGCACGGAAAGTTAACTTATCTTTTCCAGAAACTAAGTTGTGAACAAAATATATACTCCCAAAACCCGAGGAGAAAAATAGTATAGGGTGACTTAGGGAACAATACTGAATGTGGAATCTGATTCAGGATAGTAGATGAAGGCATTCGATTAACCAAGTAACAAACTGTAAGAACTACATTGCCTCATAAAGCACAGCAGAACATTGGATGGAATGAGAATTGTGCGAGCAATTTCAACGAGATGCCTATTCTTTATCTCTGTTACCTCATTCTGCTGAGGGGTATACGGACAAGATTTTTGATGGATAATTCCTTGAGAGGTCATAAACTGATGAAACTAAGAAGATAAGTAAGCATTATCACTTCAAAAAGTATGAATAGAAATACCAAATTAATTTTTAGTTTTAGCACAAAAATTCTAGAAAATAGAAAACAACTCAGAACGATCTTTCATTAGGAAAATCTAAGTACATATTGACAAATCATCAATGAAACTAGCAAAATAACGAAATCCTAAGGTTGAACTAACTTTACTAGGATCCCATATATCAGAATGAACTATAAAAAAGACTCTAAACAACTCTAAGGCTCTCAGCGCGATGCGAAAAGGTGGCTCGGGTATTTTTCCCAAGTTGACTCGACTCACAATCTAATGTAGACAAATTAGGCGCCATTTCTGAAGCTTGGATAAACTCGGATGTCCTAAGCGTCTGTGAATTAGGTCTGGAGGGTCTTTGACTGGACATGCTGTAGAGGGATTGAGTGATTTATAGTAAAACCCCTGTGATTCACGCCTTGTGCCAATCGTATTCCCCGTGCTGTGGTCCTTCATAATAAAAGAATCATCAATAAAATATATACCACAATGTAGGACATGAGTCAAACGACTAACAGATATAAGAGTAAAAGGACAACTAGGGACATAAAGAATGGAATCTAGAGTGACATAAGATGAGGGATTAGCTTGTTCCACTCCTTTTGCTTTAGTTTGGAATCCATTGCTAAGGTAACAGTAGGAAGAGATTGTAAATACACAATATTCGACAAAAGTAATTTATTACCAGAGATATAATCAGAGGCTACTGAGTCCACGACCCAATGTCCAAGAGTATTAGATTGAGAAACGCAAGCAAAAGAATTACCAGCAACATGAGTATCACTCTAACCAACCGAGACTACTTGTGGAGATGTTTGCTTACTTGCTCGATAGGGAAGTGACTCATTATATTCCCCTTCAGATTAAAAAAAATTCCTGATTACATGTAGTCTCGTTCTGAGCTACATGAGCATTTCTGGGTAGTTGACCATGTAAATAATAGCACACTTCAAGTGTTTGTCCAAGTTTATTACAATAAGAACACTTGGGTCGAGATCTCCCAGCAAGACCTCTTCCTCGTCGATTCTCCATAGCTTGAGATGTCCGATTTTCCATTGTCTGAGATGCGAGAATAGGGGAATCAACAGTTGGTGGTGAGACCATTGTGTGACTGGGTGGAGTAGCAAGTTGAAGCAATCGAGAGAATAGTTCATTAACTGTAGGGACCGAAGGACTTGCCAAAATTTGGTCTCTCACCTAGTCAAGGTCATTAGGCAGTCCAGCAAGTATAAGAACTAGAAACATCTTTTGTCGTTGGTCTTGTTGTTTTTCAACACTAGTAGTGACTGGCATTAACTTTTCAAATTCCTGCATAACTGCCTGCACTTGTCCTAAGTTGGTAGACATATCCAACTCATGTTTCTTTAAGTTTGTCATCCGAGATACACATCATAAAAACGAGATATGTCATTATTGTATACAGTACGAGCCTCTCCCAAACCGAATAACATGTGTGGAATGTACGAAACAAAGGCATTATCTTGGAATCGATCACCACAACAAATGACATAATTGAGCATCAACTTTCTCCCAAGAGTGCTTTAGCTTTTTCATCTCCATCACTAGTATCCTTGGCTAGGTGATCTTGAATACCTTGATCTTTACACCACAACTCAATAGAAGAAGTCCAAGCTAAGCAGTTTGAACTTCCCATTAAGGGTTTCGAAGTAATCATCAAACTTGAATTTCCACCTGTGCTTTTAGAACCAGCAACATACCCAGTTTTATCCCACACAGTGAGGTCTGGGGAGGATAGTGTGTACGCAGACCTTACCCTTACCTTGTGAGTATAGGGAGGCTGTTTCCAATAGACCCTCGGCTCAGGAAAGCATAAGCACCACAATAATGAAAATATAGACAAGATTTAGAACCAAGAAACATCAAACCCCAAAGACATTGTTGGACCAAATAGCACAGACAATCAAGAACAATAAAAAGCTCACATGATCAGTGAAGAAAAACCACGGTCTCTTGTCGGAAACTGAACAATTTTTGAAATCTACAAATAGTCGCCGGAAAATACAAAAAAATGTCGGAATTTGGTGTAACTTGGACTGATAGGCTCAGAATCACCTCACGAGCCAACTGTCTAAAAGGAATTTCGTCAAAAACATGCCGGAAAAGTGTTCATGCGCCGATGTGTGTGACAGACACGTTGCCGGAGCTGGAGGTTCTGGCCTGGTCTTCTGTCGGGATGGTTTTGTAGGGCTTTGGTCATCCGATCCTTCTGAGTATGTTGGTGGTGTTGATTTTAGCACAATAATCACCAAAAAGGATGTGACACAATTAGATCTGAAAAAAGTCACCGAAAGTTGATGCACAACGACTGTCCGACGTTTCCGGAGTTTCTCACGGGTGCTATGATACCATGTGAGAAGTATAGCAGGGAAAAGTTCTATTATTTATGTCTGAAGTGTTGTGGAATGCGTTATTTATATATAGTGATTACATAATAATAAATATCTACTTCCCGATACATTACTAACTCTTTAACAGTAAGGTAAGTAAAATTTTTTTAGCCTTAAATCAAAATGTCCAATAAATCAGGTTAAGAGAATGAAGCTTGAGCCAAACTGAATCCTAAAAGCTATCTCATAAGGTGAGGATTCTCCAAAGACATATAAGGAGATAACAACCACACCCTTGGGATTCTTAACACACCCGCACTTAGGATCTTGGACAACATACTATAGGGCCCTCCATAGGGTAGGATGGATTTGCCACTGATACTGTGTCATGTAAATGAACATTCGGCCTAATTCGATCCCGAAAGCTAGCTCATGAAGAGAGAATTCTCCCAAGTGATATAAGGAGACAACATCCCACACCCTCAGGCGATGTGACACTCTAATAAATAAAAATAAGGACAGTTTATTTGGAACAAAGTGCGTATAACTCATGATAATTTGTTCTTGTCCATGACTATTTTACTCTTGGTCCATTCAGAGAAATTTACCTTCGATGGAAAGAGGTCCAAGTGAATAACAAAACTTAAAGTGGGCTAGTCCTTCGCACTAAAAGAGCAGCGTCTCCCATTTGCCTTGTTTCAGAGAAATGTTTTGTAGAGTATTGTTTAAAACTTCTACTTTGGTTGTTTAGATAAATCAACCGAGAAATGTAATTACAATTGATTTGGGACAACAAATATATCCAGTGTTATAAAAGGTGTTTTTGGGTCGAGTGCCGGGACGAGCGCTAGGGAGGGGCGTAGTAAAAATGTGTTTGGGCAATCTAGAAAGGCAAAAGTATCGTGAGGCGTAAGCCTCAATGTTTGAGTTGTATACTTAGGCGTTTGGTGAGTTTTTTGTTCGGAGCATATGCACATAAAACCTCTTCAAATTAGAAGTAGAATTGCTGAACAAGTCCTTAATTTAATACCGAAAGAAAAAGAAATCATCTTGCTATTAATTCGAAAAAGAAAAAATTGTGAAAAATTAAAATAGCCCTAATTTTATTCTTTCTCTTCATGTTCTACCGATAAAGGGAAAAATGATCAATTTCCAAACTATGAAGCAAAAGCACATCATCCTTCATCACTTGCTCTGGTTCAAATCGCTCAAGCTCTTTTTTTCTTTCAAGTTAGTTTATAAATTTTTGTTCAATTTGTTTCAATGTCTGATAGAATTTTTTAGATGCCGCAATTCTGGCTAGTTTTTTAGTCGGTTGCTGATTTTGATTAGTGTTTTAAGATGAAGCAGTTCTATATACATTCCTTTTATTTTATAATTATTTGACATTTTTATAATTTCGATGGAAAAGGCCTAAATATGCCACAGAACTTTCAGAAATGGCTCATCTATGCTATCCGTTAAAATTTTGCTATATCCATGCCATCACCGTTAAAGAAATGGCCCAGATATGCCATTAATTGTCTAACGGAGGAAATTTCTTTTTTCAGTTGTTTATTTCGCTAGAATTGCCACGTGTCATCTTATAACTCGTCCGAAACAAACCTAGGCCCACTTAATTCTTACCATAGTTAGGTCCTCTAACCCATCCCCACCACAGTTTTTTAAAGCAATTTTTGTAAAAACTAAAAACAAAATATTTTCGTTTTTTAAAATAATGCACAAATACTCCACTAATTTAGTAAAGTCTTCTTTTATTTTCAATTTTACAAAAACATATTTTTTTCAATTTTTTATTTTTTTTTAAAAACTGGAAATTTTCTTTTTGTAAAAACAGAAAAAAAATCTTTTTAATAAAATATTTTTGTTTTTTTAAAAAACTGAAAAAATATTTTCAACAAAATGTTTTCATTTTTAAAAAATATATTTTCAGTCTTTTTTAAAGCATTTCGTATTATTATCGTTTTTCAATTTTTTATAAAGAAAAAATATTTTCATTTTTTAAAAAAACTGAAAAAACTAAAAAATATATTTTTCAAAAATGAAATTATTTATTTGAATTTTTTTTCCAGATTTTAAAAAACGAAAATATTTTATTTAAAATATTTTGTTTTTAGTTTTTACAAATAATGCTTTTAAAAACTGTGGTGGGGATGGGTTAGAGGACCTAACTATGGTAAGAATTAAGTGGGGTTGGGTTTATTTCGGACGAGTTATAAGATGACACATGGAAATTCCAGCGAAATAAATAACTAAAAAAAAATATTTCCTCTGTTAGACGATTAATGGCATAGCTGGGCCATTTCTTTAACGGCAATGATATGGATATAGCAAAATTTTAACGGATGGCATAGATGAGCCATTTCTGAAAGTTTAGTGGCATATTTAGGCCTTTTCTGTAATTTCTATATAATTTTATCTTTTTCTAATATTTTATTTTAATTTATAAATTATTTAGAATTAAAGATTGAGACAAGAGGGGTTGCTTTGATGGTAAGCAAACCCCACTTCCAACCGAGAGGTTGTGAGTTCGAGTCTCCCCAAGAGCAAGGTGGGAAGTTCTTGGAGGGAAGGATGCCAGGGGTCTATTTGGAAACAGCCTCTATAACCCAGGGTAGGGGTAAGGTTTGCGTACACACTACCCTCCCCAGACCCAACTAAGTGGGATTATACTGGGTTGTTGTTGTTGTTGTTGTTGTTGTTGTTGTTATTTAGATTTAGAATTAAAGATCCATGGGCCTTACGCCCGACTTACACCTTGCCCGTATCAGGTGAAACGCCTCGCCTTGCGCCCCTGCCTTTCACAACACGAAATATATCTCATAATATTTTGTTTGTGACACAATAATTGAAATTGAAAATCCATCGAGAAATTTTCATATTCTTGAAGAAATTATAAGGGACCAACGGACAAACTCTTAATATGCAGATATTTGACGCTATTGAAAATGAGAAGGTGGTCAACAAGACTGTTGAAATATACAATATTGACCGTGCTGTATGTGGTCGTATTGCGGGTGCTGTGGCTAAGAAATATGGTGACACTGGTTTTGCTGGGCAGCTGAACATTACGTAAGATTATCTTTTACGTATTTGCGATTATAATAATTAGAGTCATATATCAGTATGAACAAGTATGTCTTTCTCGCGATGCAGATTTACTGGGAGTGCTGGCCAATCATTTGCTTGTTTTCTGACACCTGGAATGAACATAAGACTTATTGGAGAAGCTAACGACTATGTCGGAAAGGTTTGTTGAACGAATAAGATATGCCCCATGTGGATTTGAAACTCTCTCTTTTATGGTTTTTCCTAACAGGCCATTGGTAATTGGTGGAGTGTTATTCTGGTAACACATGCCACATGTGGTTTCTCCATTATGCGAAGTAATATTGCCGAGCTGTGTAGTAAGCTCGCTATCTGAATTTTAAGAATACAATATGCCACCCATACTAACAGAAGTTACTGGTTCAAATTTCAAAGGGCATGGCTGGAGGAGAATTGGTTGTTACTCCTGTTGAAAATACTGGATTTTGTCCAGAGGACGCCACCATAGTAGGGAACACCTGCTTATATGGAGCGACAGGTGGTCAAGTATTTGTCAGAGGTAAAGCAGGGGAGCGTTTTGCTGTAAGGAATTCTCTTGCTCAAGCTGTTGTAGAAGGCACTGGGGACCACTGTTGTGAGTACATGACAGGAGGGTGTGTTGTGGTGCTTGGAAAGTAAGTACTGTCTGTTGTTCACGTTCCACTCATACAGTGTAGGATTCGTAACATGGACTTGAGCAATGTTTTCTTGCTTACAACAGGGTTGGTAGAAATGTAGCTGCTGGTATGACTGGGGGTTTGGCATACATTCTTGATGAGGATGATACCCTTATATCTAAGGTTTGATTTCAATCAACTTTGTGAACGTTTGTACAATCTGTTCATGATATTGATGTCTTCAAGTGCCTCTCGATTTGATTTTTACAAAGTTTATGAATTATCTGGATCTTACATAGGTTATTTTACATTCTAAAAATTAGTCATATTAAATTGCAAAATTTCCTTGAAATTCATGCAAAAGGGAAAAGCAAGACTAATTCTAAATTTATTATCTCATTAATGTACATAGAAAATTAATGGAAATTTGTAGTGTTCTTTTTCATTTATAACGGTGGTATCCATCACAGGCACAACTTGCCATAACTTGCCTATTTCATCGGGTATCCGGTTATCTATTATCTTCCACTAGCACATGTATCGGGTAACTCTGCAAATTAATATTTAGACAGATGGGGAAAAGATCACCTAGCATGTTTTGACTTCGTCGGCATTTGTAGGTTGGTCTCTTATGGTTCTCATTCCACTTCATTGATCACTTGAATTTTTTTAGGAAATGACTCTCTGGACTTGATCCATAAATTAGAAGTCTGCTACAGAATAGTTGTTGTTTTCAGTTATCAAAGCTCAGTAAGCAGATAATTCTTGCCCGGTAGTGTAAGATTTAAAAAGAGTAACTAATTTTCTTAGCAGACCATGTGGTGAAGTTGGATCATAAGTTCATAGTGCTGTAGCTTTTATTTGTTTTTAGGAAGCTTATTTTGACAACTATATCTTCAGGTGTCGTGAGCGATAATTTTCAGCACTACCAAAATGTATTACATATTCGATTTGGTTTCTTGAAGCTGCATTCTTCTCCTTACATTCTCTAACACTTAATATTCATTATAGGTAAACAAGGAGATTGTTAAGATCCAGAGAGTGGTTGCTCCAGTGGGTCAAATGCAGCTAAAGAGCCTAATCGAAGCCCATGTGGTAAGTACACCTATAATTTTCTATTCCCGTGCATGCGTACGCCCACCCTCATATATACATGCTCGACTAAAGATACAGCTCCTTGGGCATAATTACATCATTTTTAAGAAGTGCCATTTATGTGCCTTTAATTTGATTTGATAGTCTCCTGTCAAACTTTTTCAAGTATATGATCATCTATAATTCGAAGTGTTTGTTTTTGTGGGGGAGGGGTTGAGTGGGTGGTTGTCGTACTTCACTTAAATCTTTCTTTATCCAAAGATATTATCATGGGCTTTTGGCCTTCACCACAAGTATCAATAATACGGTTATTGAAGATGTAAAACTTGACACGAACGGCATCCGTCCTATTCTTCAAAAAATTTAGGTGGGCCAGCCACTTTTTAGACCTCTAATTAATGTTTAGCCACTGTTTGAAATGTAATTGCAAAATAGTCAGTTCTCCATTAAAATAAGTTGGAAAGGACTTTTCTGCCCTTTAGTTTCCAACATTAGTTCCCTCATACCTGAACTTGCGTCTATACAAACGAATATTCTCTTAGCAGCATAGATGAATTACGTAGCCGAAGAACAACGTGCTTTATAAGTTATATCCCTAACAGATCGATGTTTAGAATTATACTTTCTGATCTTATAAGTTTTCGTCTTACTTTCTAAATTTTTTTCACGAGCTCCATAATTCTATCCTTGAGTGCTCAACTGCAGAACTAAAAGCTCCATGACTTTATTCTTTGAGTTCTCAATTGTAGAACGACGAACTCCATGACTCTATCCTTGAGTTCCTAATTGTAGACCCACGAGCTCCATGATTCTATCCTTGAGTTCTCAATTGTAGGAGCATGAACTCCATGACTCTTTCCTTGAGTTCTCAATTGTAGAACCACAAACTTCATGACTCTATCCTTGGGTCTCAATTGTAGATCCACGGACTCCATGACTCGATCCTTGAGTTTCCAATTGTAGAGCCATGAACTCCATGATGCTCCTGAGTTCTCAATTGTAAACCCACAGACTCCATGACTCTATCCCTGAGTTGTCAATTGTAGAACCACAAAGCCCATGACTCTCTTTGAGTCCCCAGTTGTAGAAAACTCCACGACACTCTCCTTGAGTTCCTAATTAGTAGTGCATTTTTGGAGGATCCGACACGGGTGCGGCAACATTTTGAAGATTCCGCGCAACATAGCCACGAACTCCATGACTCTATCATTGAGTTTCCAATTTTAGAACCAAGAACTCCATGATTATATCATTGACTTCCCAATTATAGAACCACGAACTCCATTACTCTACGTATGATGTTTCTTCTCTAGCTTGGTAAAGAGAAAGCTGAACACTAACACTCCATAACCATCTACAAGTTAATTGACTAATTGACGGAACTCTGGATGGTGCTCCTGTTTAAAAGTTTGAGGATTTTCCTTTCCTAGTTCCAGAAGCATAGGCTGCAATACACGATCCAACTTGCACATTTAGACAATGACAATAATAACTGACCAGAGAGCACTACTTGCTTTTAAAATCTGTAGGTTAGCTTGAACAAAAGAACGTAAAGCTTGAAGCTGTTCAATTTCTTTGTCTTTCCTGCAACTAATGCAAAGAAGAAGAAGCGTACAGAAAGATGGGGAAAAGATGAAGTGTAGGTTTAATTTATGTCCAACTAACGTAGGTCCCCTCTTGGTTGGTAATATGATAGTTGTCGCTTGTTATTGTCGCATGCGACGGTATTTATGTTTCTTATGTTTACATAATCATTTACGTTATTTCTGCAGGATTACTTATGCTTTGTTTTGTTATTGTGTTTTGTCTTGCCTTGGTTCCTAACTTTATCTTTGTTTTCCAATGCAGCTTTTCATTCTGTCCTATGCGCCGAGGGTCGCTTGGAAGCAGCCTCTCTGCCCTTTTGGGTAGGGGTAAGGCTGTCTACATATTACCTTCCCCAGACTCCACCTGGTGGGAGTATACTGGGTAGTTGTTGTTGTTGTTGTTGTTGTTGTTGTTGTTGTAATTATACAGTGGCTAAATATTGATTAGTTTTAGGTTGGTGGCTAATTTCTAGTTTCCCCTTTTCCCCTATTTTTCTTCTCTGCTTCTTTGGGCAGTTTGCTGAGTGGTCGAAGAAGTCTTTTTCTAATAGATTAATATTCACTATACCTAGGAAAAAACGGGCAGCACGAAAGGCGCAACTATTCTCAAGGAGTGGGACAAATATTTGCCACTATTTTGGCAATTGGTTCCACCCAGTGAAGAAGACACTCCGGAGGCCAGTGCTGAATACGAGCAAGCTGCTGCTGGGCAGGTCACTTTGCAGTCTGCAGAGATACCATTGAAGTAAATCTCACATTAGCACAGCCTTGACCATGGTTCTAAGCAGGAGACAGTTTGTACAGGAAAGAATGATATCGTCTCCACGGAAGGACGGTGAAGTCTGAGAGATCAAAACTCTTAAAGGTGCAAGCAACTACCTTTGTTGAACAAAGGGCTGATCTTTGTGATGCTTCAGCAGCTGTACAGTGATGCCGTAGAAACTCTAAATTCTTGATAAATTATGGCATAATATTGCCGTTTCTACTATTTGCTTAGCCGAAGAACTTGGAAATTCAGGTACAATGTTTTGGACCTGTTACTAGTTCTTGCCCCTCATTTTTTTCTTTGAGGCAGTTTTCATGCTCGTGCTTAATAAGTTGTAACTTGTATCATGACATTGACAATTTCATGAATGTGTAAATTAGTCATCCAAGCAAAGATTTGTTTGTTGGCGCACCGATAAGTAGCAATGCCAAATGCTTCCTTTTCTTTAATCTTGAATAATTCAAATACCACAAGGAAATGATATTTCAGCGTGACGATGAGCTTTCTTATACATATTTATGAAAAAAGGATAAACTATCTTAATGACGAAGACAACTAGAAAAATCACGTTTCGAAAATGGTTCCGGATGGTTAGTTTTGAACAATTTTTCAAAATTTAGCCACCATTTGAAATGTATTTGAGAAATAGTGATGTGATTCAAGAAGCAATAATAAATGAATAATAACCAAACAAGAAAGATAAAACAGTAAGCTTATGATTAAGAGATTGAAATGAGGGAAATACACTTTAGAAGAAAAGAAGGGATAATCTAACAACTAAATATATTAATCATTGGCTTCAATCCAAGAGAAAATGGATTGAATTTATACAAGGATCCATAGAAGGAGAAATTCATGCTAGGCTCAATTAAAAAGATACAAGGGAATAACCCTACACTCGCCAAGGAGTGCCAATTCTCTAAACAACACAACCTATCTAAAATGAAGACCTAATAAAGTATTTAAATCTAGGTCTTAACTAAGAGTTAAAATGACTAAAATAACCATAGTCCCTACAAGAAGTTCAATCGTCTAGAGTCTTGTTGTCTTCTGATCACCCCCAACTATGCCTTTTAAAAGACGAAGCGGTCGTTGCAAATATAATCCGGTTTTTAGTCAGGAGTCGAATCCTCAAGAACTAACCTATCTATTACAACTCTTTGACAATGATATTATCAACTCAACCAATTCCTAGATGCAAGTTTTTTATCAATCAATCTTGGGTTCTTGTTTAGCTACTTCAAATAATATTGGAAATAACAATATGCTAGATTAAAGATATTCAATGATAAAAAGGTCTAGGGCAGTGATTTTTCTAATTGCTAGTTTAGGTCTTGACTCTTTTGCTATAATCGCCGTAATACTCTATGATGATTAAGAGCTATGAGTTATCATAATTATCTGTCGATCAACTATAATAATTTACTAGAGCATTCTCTCGAACTACTCTAGTTGACAATATGTTTAGCTCTAAATTATCCCACCAAAGTTTCATTGTCTCTAAACTCACTTTTAAGTTCAAGTAATGAATCTCTTCAATTATTCAGAAGATGTGTTGTTCAACAGCAGTCTAACCTAATATTCTTTCTCAAGCAATATGAGATAATTAGACACGATTAATCAATGGCTCATTCAACTAATCACCAGACAAAACGTAGTCGAACAATCATATAATAAATTTGGCTCTATTATAGCACGTTGAGTCAAAATTTCAACCAACAATTAGTTCCATCAACCCTAGATAATTGTTTAGCTACTCATAATAAAACAAGACAAAACTATAAAGTTGTTCATAATGTTGGATTGCAAGAAGTAAAAGGAGTTAGAAAACTCTAATGTTTGGTAGCTACTCACCCCCTTGTTCTTCCTTCTCCGTAGTCTAAAAACAAGCCCTGAAAACGATGATAATGATCCCTTGGGCGAGCTGTACCTTCTATAGATTAAGTGGATTACCCCCAGACATTCGAATTTACCCCTGAAGTTTAATTTTTCGAAACTAGGCTAGCGCGGTCGCGCTAATGACCACGTATATTCCCTATCATTCTGCCTTGACTATTTGGGCTAGCGCGGTCCCGCTAGTGGACGCGTTAGTGGCTGCACTAGTACAGGTCTCCATTTGATTTATTCTTTCTCTCATCTTTTCACGTACTCAGCTCCTAGGGGCTTTTCTTGCTTCAATTTAGCTCTAATTACAGTCTTAAGTCCTCATACATGTCACTCAGTCCTGCAAAGTGCACAATTCACAATTAGAGCCCAATTATCATCATTTAACTATATTAGAACAATTAAACATAGTCAAGCCGTGGCATAAACAAACACCAAATTACATGAATCCAGCATATTATCAATACCCCACATTTAATTCATTGCTAGTCCTCGAGCAATCCACTAAACTCTATAGAGGTTCCTTCACTAAGCATTTTCCCCTAACGATCACACCAAGAATAGTTCATCAAAGTTATGCCTAGTAGTGAACAATCTTTGCCTTAAAAGTCGACTCTCACATGCTATGCAATATGCGCACTTACTCAAACTACTCTATACAGAAGTCAAAACTTACCTTTCCTTTGTGAATCACATGCCCTCACATCACACAAGAGAAGTAGTTCTACAATTAATATGATTGAAAACAATTAGGAACTCAAATGGACAACATTCGCTCACTCTTCAAAAGAACATTCAAATGCCACAAAGATGCACCATAGGCTTGCCCGTAGTGTAATACCCTACTAATGGAGCCTATCTAGTTTAAGTTCAATTAGGACTTCACTTGTTTGTAATGTAGGCTAAGGGATGGGTAGGATATAATTGGATGTAGTGACTAACCTCCCTAAGCACTTTTAATACAAAACACATTAACATTCCATATCATTCTTATGTCAACCAGACTCTCCCCACAATTTGTTTATAATATCCAGTCCTTAGGTGCATTTGTATCAAGCTACCACTTATTAACTACTATATTTATTTATTATTATTTTTGTGGCCCTTCTTCTTTTATTCTTCAAAATTGTACCTTTCCTCCTTTTTATTGGCTCCACTCAAAACAAAACCACCACCTCACACTTTAACTTTTGCATATGTCAAGGCAATTTAAGTGCTCATGGGAGGTAAAAGGGTTAAAACAGAAGGATATTCAAACAATTGGGTAAGGTTTTCAATGTGGTTGCCCAAGAAATAGGCTTATAGGCTCAACGAGGTTAATTACGATGTATTACGTTCAGGTGGGTTTACGTTATATATCTGGCATAACAAAGAAATGCCTATGTCACTTCTAAGACTGAATGAAGCTCATATTTTGCTTTTGCAAACACATAGGGCAAGTTCTAGGCATCAAATGTAAAGCATATAATATAGAATTGCTCACACACATGGCATATGACTCAATCCGGATTGATTTATCAAGACATTCTCTTTTGAGTGTCCCATTCAGCTACAAACATACAACTTTAAGGTACTTTAGCAAGAGTCAGAAATTGAAGCTAGGCGTCACAATCTAAGTTTTGATTGTGTTCAGGTGTATTAACGCCAAGAGATTCTCTTTCTATTTCAGCTCGTAGCCCATCAATACTAACTAAAACTAAAAACAAAATAAACAAAAACTACCTACACCCGATTCAAGCTAAACTCTTGGAAAAGAATCGTGGCCCCGAAGAAAAACCAAGGGGGAGTTACTACACTACCTAAAAAATAATAAAAAAATCTTTTTGGTCTTTTCTATAGACTTAATTCCCTCAAGAAAATTGTCTAAAGGATCCTTCATCAGGAAAAATCTCCATATTCCCTTTTTAGTTGAACATCGACTTAGTCCCTCAAGAACCCCATCGAGAGAGATCCATCGGGACCAGTCAACTTACCTACTTTAAACTTACCTAAATTAATTGTCACTCAAACCACAAAAGCGAAAAACAAAATTCAAGAATAGGAAAACATCAAACAATAATTTGTTGCATGTACATACACACATTGAAGTATCGCCCACCCCACACATAAAAGGTAGCCATGTCCTCATGGCATAAAAATTAAGGAATAGTGAGGTAAAGGAACTTTCCAGAAAGATCACTTCTGATCAGAGACGGTGTCTGGGTTAAAATTGCAGCACGACCCAGAGCTCTCAGCCAGCCTAAGATTTTCTTCTCCTATGTCACCTGCTCATTAGCCACCGCGTCAACACGGGCACCCAAATCAGTGACTAAGGTACGCAACCCAGGCACCTCCTGCTCCAAAGTGGTGAAACAGGAAACTCGAGCAGGTCCAGAAGGTGTTGCAGTCCTAGATGGTGCTGGAGCTGCTGCAATTTGCTTATGGGCCTGTGGCTTGGCCCTCACGTCCTCTTGTTCAGGCCCCTCATCCTTTGAGTCATCAGAGTCACTACTATCCTCACCACCAACTACCGCGAGCTCTTTACCAGTGGTTGCTTTGTCTGCCCTAAACTTGCGGTCCTTTGGCACTAGCCCATCCAAAATCAGATTTTCCAGCCCTCGAGCTTCATTACAAAGTTTAGTAACCAAAGACAGGAAAAAGTACCCACACCTTTTGACTGGAAAGAGGGTGAACATCTCCTCATGAATCAATCTGGCCACGTCGAAATTGTGACCATTGATGAAGCACCAAATCAAAGCTGCTCGGGGGCCATTTACCTTCGTAGTGTTGGAGGATGAGATCAAACGGTTGTTGATAAGATACAACCAGCAGTTCCCTTCAAAGGTTAGTTCCGAGGGGTGAAACTTCTCACCATAGTTCATCCAAACCACCTCCTTCTTGGGTACATAGAAGACGTTTCAAAGAACCTCTCCCACTACGTGTGAAAACGTCCATACCCATCATAATAGTCATCATAATGATCCACAGGAGGGGCCAGCTGGTACGTCGTGCATATAGCCTCAATAGATACATTCACCAACTTTCTACGCACTGTGACTACGCCATCAACATGCCTCAATAGTAAATCGGGTGCATTTTTTTTATCTTTTCTCTGCCCCAAGACTGCTCCTATAACATAATCACTTGCATCACACATGATCTCAAACGGTTTCTCCCAATTGGGTGCAATAATAATGGGTGCAGTCACCAAATTCCAACCTGCAATCAATAAAAAACATAGGGTGATCCTTTTCAAGAGTTTAGATAACAGGTTAGCAATTTTAGAGAAATCATTTTGAATCACCTCTAGAACCCGATGTTCTCAAGGAGACTTCTCACTGCCTTGACTGAAGTAGGCGTTGGAAACTTTTTAATCATGTCAACCTTAGCACGGTCAACCTCATTTCCCTTACCGGGCATTCGATGCCCCAGGACTGTCCCTTCTTGTACCATAATATGGCACTTGTCCCAGTTCAATACTAAATTTAACTCCACACATCTTTTGAGCTCTCTTCTTAAGTTGTGAAGACCGTCCTCGAATGAATCTCCCACAACGGAGAAATCATCCATAAAAACCTTCATAATGTCCTATACCATGTCCATGAAAATGGCTAACATGCACCGTTGAAATGTCGTCAGTGCATTGCAAAGACCAAAAGGCATTCTCCGAAAGGCGAAGATGCCATACGGACAAGTGAATGAGGTTTTCTCTTTGTCTTCGGGGGCTATTAAGATCATATTATACCTCGAATATCCATCCAAGAAAGAAAAGTGCGATCGCCCGGCCAGCCTGTCCAATATCTCGTCAATGAATGGAAGAGGGAAATGGTCCTTCCGGATGGCTGTGTTCAATTTTCGGTAATCCATGTAAATCTGCCATCCCGTGACTGTATGAGTCGAGATCAACTCGTTGTTATCATTTTGTACAGTCGTAATTCCCCTTTTTTCAACACATATTTGACAGGGCTGACCCAATTGCTGTCATAGATAGGGAAGATGATTCACGCATCTAACCATTTTATCACTTCCTTCTTCACCACCTCTTTCATATTCGGGTTCAGCCTTCATTGATGTTCTCTGGAAGGTTTGTGCCTTTTTCCAAGAGAATCTTGTGCATACAGAAGGCTGGGCTAATACTCTTTATGTCTGTCGTGGTCCAATCAATGGCAGTCTTACTTTCCTCTAATACCTGTAGGAGTCGCTCTACCTACACATCTAGCAAACCGGATGATATAATAACATGCAAAGTAGAATCAGGGCCTACGAAAATATACCTCAGGTTGGCTGGGAGCGGTTTCAGCTCCAGCTTCGGTGGTTCCTCTACTGATGGCTTTGCTGGAGGTGTAGCCCTTTTTTTAGCTCATGGGGCTCGATGTGAGGTTCCCTTTTCCAGAATCCTTGGCCTTCAAGTGCCATGACCCACTCAGCTAACCCTTCACCATCCATATCCTCTAAATTTGTCAGGCAGGACTCTAATAGATCTTTAGCATTCAGGGTCACATCATCTTCATACAGGATCACATTCGATGCCTCTACTAAGGAGAAATTGGCATATTTACTAGGTCTCCTCAAGGATTGTTGAACGTTAAATATGACTTCTTCATCGTTCGGCCTCATTTTAATTCCCCAGTTTCACAATCGATCAATGCTCTCCTATGGGTAAAAATGGCCTCTCTAAAATGATAGGCATCTCCTTATATACATGACAATCAAGAATAACAAAGTCTACAGGGAACACAAACTTTTCCAATTGTACCAACACATCATCAGGAATTCCAGTTTGCCTTTTAACTATGTTGTTAGCCAGTTGCAACAACATCAAAGTCAGTCTAGCTCTGCTAATGCCCAGTTTGGTGTATATAGCCATAGGCATCAAATTTATGTTGGCTCCTAAGTCACATAACGCCTTTGCAAATGCATAACTCCCAATAGTGCATGGAATAGTAAAGCTAGCTAGATCATACATCTTTTAAGCCATGGGTCTTGTCAATGTCGCGCACGCTTTAAAGATAAATCTAGGGTCATGAAATTATATATATATATATATATATATATATATATATATATATATATATATATATATATATATATATATATATATATATATATATATATATA
The DNA here is from genome assembly GCA_034376525.1 of Nicotiana benthamiana. Lineage (NCBI taxonomy): Eukaryota > Viridiplantae > Streptophyta > Magnoliopsida > Solanales > Solanaceae > Nicotiana > Nicotiana benthamiana. The sequence continues at coordinate 52,030,751 of CM067338.1, read as the reverse complement.
TATATAACTTAAGTAAATTAACAATAATAAATAAAAAAAGAGTCACGTTTATAGTATATGTTTTACATTCATTTATATAGAAAGAAAAGTTTCCAAAAATATAGTTTTATTTACTTTAGTGCAATTTTTAAGTTAGAGGCTTTTAACAAATGAAAATTGAGTATGTAGTAATTATGCTTTGCTATTTTTTAACTTAGTAGGAGTAGATTTTATTTTATTTATTATCAAGAAAAAAAATATTTAAAAAGCAATGTAAGAATGCCATTTGGAAAAGATTCCTTTCTATATCTCTTGATAACAATCTTTGGCCCACCAAGGACCACAAATCACAGAAAGAAATTTCCTTCAGATTTTCGTTGCACAAATCTTGGGCAGCAATTCATCCGGATAGGCATCATATGAATATCTATTCACTGACACATTATTTCACACCAATCACATTTACACACACCCTTATCTTCCTACTAACTTTCTCTCCCTCATCTCTTTGGCTTATAAAAACAAACGCATATTCTATACTATATAGATAGATATTGTGATGACCCGCTATGCCATCATGCCGCATAAGTACTATTTGACATTTATTAATGTCATGTGGAAGCTTACATAAGAAGAAGGCTAGTATTTGTAGAAAATTCTAGAGAAGTATGGATATTTTCTTAGGCAGAACCTAGATCCTTATGGATTTGCTAGGAAAATCCTTGAAATATTCTAGGCTTGTAGAGAATTCTAGAGAAAGCCCTTATCTTGTAAATATCAAGGACTTGTATAATAACTAATATTTACACACTAGCCCCTAGGAGACTAGTATATAAAGGGAGCCATTCATTTGTAACTCATGAAGAAAACATTTCAAGTTCTCTCTAATACAAAGCTTCCTTTAGCAATTCTCTTGTGTTCTTTGTTCCATTCACTTTGCGATCTTGAGTGTAGTAGGGCTGACTTGGCATAGCAAGAACGTGAGCAAGTTATGCAAGATCGTGATCAAGTTATCAAGTGCCGCACGTGTACTTACTTAAGAATTAAGGACGTGAAAACGTGGTATCAGAGCGAAGGTTCCAACTAAGGGAATGGCGAACGACGGAGAAAATAACGCTGCCCACACCCAAGTCAACGTCATCCAGGATGCTGTTGGCAAGAGTGGCCGTAGCAAAAAGAGGAATGCCACCAACAAGAGCCAAGAGGTGACATCTGAGGTTGTGTCAAACTAAGGGCTTACATCCCAAGAACCATCTACCACTAAGGCGAGCGAGGATGAAGTGGAGGTCCTTCTAGAGGACATCTCACTTGGTAAAAAGTGGGTGATGAAGATGAACGTTGTTGGAAACACGTTCTCAAGGCATTATACTAAACGTGTGTTCATATTTGTAAGTTTTGATGAATGACAAACTATGCGCAAATTGACATATGACGAGGTCCAAGCACAAGCGCAAAATTGATATATAACGAGATTCAAGCACAAGACAAAGATCGAGATTGAGTTTTATATGAGTCGGTATTTAATTGTGATCTTGATCCGACAACTTAAACTCAAGACTTGGCTTCTCTCGTAAAAATATTTTTAACAAATCATGCATATTTAATTTAGAGCAAAATAATTTTAAATAATGCATATTTACTTTAGTCAAAATGATTTTTAAGCATGCCTCTAAAATCTGGACTAAGATAATCGATTATGTACTTATGATAATCGATTATGTTCAAGTCAGCTGCTTGACAATCGATTGTGAACTTATGACAATCGATTGTGTTAAGGCAGTGAGCATCAGATTTTTCAAATCTGCATGAAAATCGATTGTGAACCTTATGACAATCGATTGTGTTGAGGCAGTGTCCATCAAAGTTTTTCAAAGCTCAAAATAATCGATTGTGAAGCTAATGACAATCGATTGTGAAGAGACAGTGTCCATCAGACTTTTTCAAAGTTATTAAATAATCGATTGTGAACCTATAACAATCGATTGTCAAGAGGTAGTGTCTAAATTGATTTTTCAAGACTGATATATAATCGATTGTTAACTTAGTATAATTGATTGTATAACTGACCGTTGCCAAAATGTTTTCAAATGCCGTCAGGTAATCGATTATTGATTTCCTATAATCGATTGTTTTAATTAAAATCTGGAAAGGATTTTTTGAACGTTGCTGAGTAATCGATTGTAGATTTCTGACAATGGATTGTTTTAATTAAAATCTGGAAAGGATTTTTTGAACGTTGCTGAGTAATCGATTGTAGATTTCTGACAATCGATTGTTTTAAGTAAAATCTGGAAATGATTTTTTGAACGTTGCCAGTAATCGATTATTGATCTTAGATAATCGATTGTTATGCATAAAATGTGGGATTGATTTTTGGAAGAACTGGCAAACAATCGATTGTGGTAATTTGACAATCGATTGTCATAGAGTAACATCAGCAACTCTTAATTGGCAATTAGGCAACGGTAATACAAAGTTTTTCAACTATAAATACAGCTTCAATTCAGTCTTCTAAACACAACAATTGATCATACAATTGCTAAAGCTTGCATACTTTATTGCTTAATATTTTATATTCACTACATAAGCTTTTGAGAGCCAAATTCTTGTCGAAAGTTGTTGCGATCTTGAGCGTATTCTTTTTACTCATATCTACTCTTAAAGGAGTGTCTTGTTTGAGTCCTAAGTGTTTTTGTACACTTGAAGGGAAGTGTTAGTCCCTTGTGTTGTAAGAAGGAACTTGTGTTTCCTTGGTTGAAGTCTTGGAGTGTTGTATCTCCGAGCAAAGGTTGTTGAGGCTTGTGTCCTCAAGTTGTAACGGTTTGTTGAGCACCCGTAAGCTTAACAAGTTAGTGGAAATCTCGAGAGAGTCTCTCGGGGACTGGACTAGCCATGGGTTGTGGTGAACCAGTATACATCGGTGCGTTTGTTCTAAATTATTTACTTATCGCACTTATTTATTTCCTGCAATTTTTAAATTCTGCAAGTTTACGCTAATTTTTATTATAATGCTATTCACCCCCCCCTCTAGCGTTAAGCGTATTATCTAACAATTGGTATCAGAGCCCAACTCTCTGAAGACTTAACCGTTTGAGAGAAACATCCATGGCTTCTACTCGTGATTCTTTTGCAGGAATAGGTGAAGGACAATGCTCCACCCGACCACCGCTATTCGATGGTACAAATTATACATACTGGAAGGAGAGGATGAGAATATTTGTACAATCAAATAGTTTTCATCTTTGGAAGGTCATAATGAATGGAGAACAAATTCCAACCAAGAAGGTTGAAAATGAATGGGTCCCAAAGTCCGAAGATGAATACGATACGGATGATATCCGAAAGGTGCAAAATAATGCTGTTAGATATGTAAATATAGTAGAACTCTAGTTATAGTAGAACTCTAGGTTATTAGTATTATATATAGGGGTCATTGTATTATGTTTAATCTCAGATATATTCTTCTCCCGTGCCTTCTCACATGGTATCAGAGCTTTGGTGAGATAATTATCGTTGTGCGTCATTCCAACGACATCCGGGAAGAAATAACTCGGTCACCGTGCAATTTTCCGGTGACCTAAGTGACTAATTACGTCAAAGTCACTAATTATCAGTGTTGTGCAGAAACCAACACCACCACAAGACTCGGAACAGAATTCCGACCAAACTCCAGAAATTTCTCCGGCAGACTCCCCGTCACGCGCCGCCACGCGCCGCCACAGCTGTCGGCGCGTCAGACCACGCGCCGGCGCGTGGGGCTGCTTCCGGCCAGTTTTTGGCTTCGCTCCAGAAGGACAGTTTGGTCGGCCTTAATTTCCGACCCTACCCATCCTTGTTCCGTTCGATTCCGACAACTTTCAATTTTTCCGGCGACTTTTCCGGCAGCTACAGAGACTTTCCGGCCAGAATTTCAAAAAGTTTCTTCAGGACAGTATCATCGCCCTCAAATTCCGAGCCTACTCATGTTTTTACTTTTCAATTCCGACAACTTTGAAGTTTTTCCGGCATCTACAGTGATTTTCCGGCAAAAAAAAAAAAAAAAAAAAAAAAAAACAGTTTTCCTTCATCTGTTTCAGCAAATTTTCAACGATGTCTTTGGGAATCGATGCTTTCGGGTCTAGAAACATGGGTTCGATGTTAAACTACATATGTAACAAGCTCGGTACATATGATTTATATGCACCAGCTTGAGGGGGAGTGTTAGATATGTAAATATAGTAGAACTCTAGTTATAGTAGAACTCTAGGTTATTAGTATTATATATAGGGGTCATTGTATTATGTTTAATCTCAGATATATTCTTCTCCCGTGCCTTCTCACAAATGCTAAAGCTATTAATTTATTATATTGTGCTGTAAATGCTGATGATTACAGGAAGATATTTTGTTGCACAATGGCAAAGCAAATGTGGGACAAGCTGGAAATTACGTACTAAGGTACGGACCAGGTAAGGGAAGCCAAAATTGATTTCCTAACCCATGCATATGAATTGTTTCACATGAAGGAAGGCGAAAAGGTCGATGAGATGTTTGAACGATTTTCAAAAATCGTAAATGATTTACATGCTCTTAAGAAGACCTTCACGGATAAGGAACTTGTCCAAAAAATTCTCCGAAGTCTCACTCCGGAATGGCGATCCAAGGCCGACGCGATTCAAGAATCCATTGGCATTTCAAATGTCACCATCGACGCATTAAGAGGTAATCATAAAACTTATGAATCTACTATACTTAACCCTCTTGTTGATGATCAAAGGAAGCAAAGAATTGCTCTCAAGGCAAGCACAAGCCAACCTCAAAATGATGAGGACGGAGACAACGAGTTCGGACTCGTTATCAAGAGATTTCAAAAGTTCATGCGAAAAGAGTATGAACGAAAGGGCAAAAAGCAAGGAGATCAAATAAAGTGCTATGAGTGCGGAGAAACCGGGCACATTAAATCAAATTGCCCAAATGCTAAAAAGGAGAAGAAACCCTTCAAGAAGCAACGAGCATACATATCTTGGGGAGGCGACTCCAGTGACGAGTCAAGTGAGGAAGAAGAAGACGAAGCCGCAAATCTTTGTCCTATGGCACAAGAAGACAACAAAGAAGAGGTATGTCAAATTTCTTCCAAAAATTTCTTTTCCCTTGAAGAAATGCAAAATGCTTTTGCTGAGTTGTATAGCGAATTTATTAAAGCTTCAAAAACTGTTAAGAGTATAAAAGAAAATGCTTCTTTAAAAGAAAAAGATTTTCAAAAACAACTCTCTTTTAAAGAAAAGGAATTGGAAAAACTGATTTTAGAAAATGAGAAGTTGAAAGAGGAAAACAAATTTTTTGGCAAGAGAAGCGCCGACAAGCCCGAGAGTTCTAGAACTTGTACTTCTTGCATGCATCTCAAAAATGAAGTAGAAAGTCTTAAGGGCACCTTAGATAAGTTTAACTCTTCTCATAAAAATTTGAATGAAGTGCTTGTTAATTTGAAGTCGACCAAGCATGGCATAGGTTTTAGAAACGAGCCTAAAGAGAAAGTTGAAGCCAACCCCCAACCACCTAAGGCTCAACCTAGGATAAATAAAACAAATGTTCATCCTAGATACAACAAACCTAGAAATGGTTTTCATCAATCGCAACCTAGAAATAATCATGGTAGAAATAATGCACATTCTAGGCCAAACACTAGAAGGAATTTTGAACCTTTTAGAACACCTAGAAATGACTTCCAACCTAGAAAAAACTATTCTAGAAATGATGCATATCCTAGAACAAATGGTAGGAGAAATGATTTTCATGATTTGCGCAACAGTTATATTGTCAAGAATAGAGTAAATGAATTTCGTCTGTCCAATTACTATCAACCTAGAATGATGCATAATCCTAACGTGACTTGTCATTATTGTAGATGAATTGGACATATTGCTCCTGCTTGTTTTACACGACATAGACATAACACTCAATCACATCACTATGATTTGCCTAACCCCCAAGGACCCAAAATGGCATGGGTACCTAAAACTCATTAATCTGTTTTGTAGGTATGTTTGAAGGGATCAAGTGTACTATGGTACCTTGATAGTGGATGCTCCAAGCACATGACGGGAGACGAATCCAAATTCCTTCAACTAGAACACAAGGAAGGGGGAAGTGTTATTTTTGGTGATAACAACAAAGGAAAGATTATCGGCATCGGATTGGTCGGTGAGGATGAAATTTCTTCCATTAAGCATATATTACTTGTGAAAGGTTTAAAACATAATCTCTTGAGCATAAGTCAATTATGTGACAAGGGAAATCTTGTTTTATTTTATTCGGATGAATGCTTAGTTTTTAGACGTAGCGATTTTAAAATTATCCTTCGTGGTTTTAGAATGGATAACATTTATATGGTTGATCTTGCAAATTCTTCACCCGAATATGTGAATTGTTTAATGAGCAAAGAGGATGATTCTTGGTTATGGCATCGTAGAGTAGCTCACATCAACATGCATCTTTTGAACAAATTGGTTTCACAAAATTTAGTTGTTGGTCTTCCAAATTTGAAATTTGAAAATGACTCTATTTGTGATTCTTGTCAAAAAGGGAAGCAAACAAAAGCATCTTTTAAATCGAAAAATATTGTTTCAACTACTAGACCATTGCAATTGCTTCACATGGATTTGTTTGGACCATCTCGCACTGAAAGTCTTGGTAGAAATCGTTATGCTTTTGTTATTGTTGATGATTATTCCAGATTTACTTGGACTTTATTTCTTGCCCATAAAAGTGATGCTTTTCAGAATTTTAAATACTTTCTTAAACGTGTTCAAAACGAAAAGGAAACAACCGTCACTTCAATTAGAAGTGATCATGGGGGAGAGTTTGATCACAATCTCTTTGCGGACTTTTGTGACGAACTCGGTATCGAGCATACCTTTTCCGCTCCAAGAACACCACAACAAAATGGGGTGGTGGAAAGGAAAAATAGGTGTCTCGAAGAGATGGCTAGAACCATGCTCGAAGAGGCTAAGATTCCCAAACATTTTTTGGCGGATGCCGTGAGTACCGCATGCTACGTTTTAAATAGAGTAGTCATAAGGCCAATACTCATGAAAACCCCTTATGAACTCTACAAGGGAAGGAAACCAAATATCTCCCATTTTAGAGTATTCGGTTGTAAATGTTTTATTCATAACAATGGAAAAGATCAATTGGGAAAATTTGATGCCAAATCCGATGATGGAATTTTTATTGGGTAATTTTCACGTAGCAAAGCATATAGGGTATTTAATAATAGAATCCAAACTGTGGAGGAATCCCCTCATATTGTGTTTTCCGAAAATAATGCTTGCTTGGCGAGAAAGGATTCTTGTTCTGATCTTGCAGGTATTTTGAACTCATTAAGTCCTCAAAACAAAGTACAAGAGGAAACTCCTAAGGAAATTCAAGATGAAATCTTGAAACAATCAACGGAGGAAGCGCCACAATTGGAGAAAGAAACGAAAATGCCTAACGAGTGGAGGACAATCAAAGATCACCCTCTCGAACAGGTAATTGGCGACGTCGGAGAAAAGGTAAGTACCCAAAACTCTCTTAAGAACACCTTAGGACACACTTCTTAAGAAACACGTTCTCATTGGATCATTTCGTTACAAATTACTAACTTGAGCGTCGGAGACGTCTAATTCTCTTTTGCAGGTATCGCCCTAAAGGCAGGGGGAACTATAAAGAAATGGCATAGAACAATCGATTGTTACAGAAAATAATCGATTATTTTACTGTGCGGACAATCGATTAGCAAGTATCACTAATCGACTATTCATTTTTGATGCGTATTATGCACTTGTGTTTAATAATCGATTTTTTAACTTTATAATCGATTACCGTCTCAGCCATTCAGTACTGCTTTCCTAAAACAATCGATTGTTTCATAAATATAATCGATTATTTTTCGAGTCAGAAAATCACCGTGCTCACTGCATCACACCAATCGATTATCATAATTCAACAATCAATTATTTTTTGTCAGTAATTCAAATTTTTGTTACCGTTTGGGTCCTGCAATCGATTTTGTGTCAGTTCCGAGTTCAAGTCAAAAGCTGCTCAACAATCGATTATTTCGTTTCAACAATCGGTTGTCTAACGGTCAGTGCAATTTATATTTACCGTTTCTGACTGTTTTGGCTCATAAATTTCTGCAGATTTTCATCATAAATGAAATGCCATTCTTCCCATTATAAATAGGCATCACAAGTCTTCAACTTTATTCACTCAAGCATCAACCTTTGCTCCCAAACCTTCAAAGATCTTCCAAGTTTCTTACAAAGTTCATTACTACTTTTTGAAAATGTCGGGCAGACACTCTAAACGTTCCCTTTCAGGTAGACAAGGTGCATCTTCTTCTGCTCCTCCACCTCCAAATTTCCCTTATCAAGATGGGTCTATTTTACAATTCAATACTGAAACCGAGCATACTAGATTTTTGACAAAATTCGAAAAGCGTGACATTCTTCCTCCTCGCTTTTCAACAAGCAAATATCTTGAATCATACGCCCCCGCTGCAAACATTCTTAAAGAATGTCAACTTCTTGACTTCTTATATCTTACCTATCCTTATATTAATCCTCCATTGATTCAAGCGTTTTACTCAAACCTTCATGAGGATGACGATGGTGAGCTTGTGTCAAATATTAATGGTGTTCAAATTCTTTTGTCCAATGAAAACTTGCATTCCATTGCCCATCTTCCTCGAAATGGCGAAAACATTACTCGATACATTAGAGAGGGCGGCGCCTTATTTGATGAGAAAATTCTCCTAAACCAAATAGGTCTTACATCTTATGATCCTAATCTATCCACTCGGCGTCCTACTATCACGGGAATGCTCCCCGAGTATCGTTTGATTTTCTATTTCATCACCCGAGTCCTCAAGCCTCGGAAGCATAATCATACCACTCTTTCCCAAGAGGACGCTAAGCTCATGCATGCCATTATAACCGGAGCTCACATCAAATGGTGTAAGTTCATCAAGATTCACATGCTTGATGCCATCGGAGATGATAGACCTCTTCCCTATGCCATCCTTATTATGAATTTTCTTGAAGCTTCCGGGTTCAACACTTCCATCGGTCCTCTCAAAAAGAGCACCAAGAAGTGGGAAATTTCAGAATCCTCCTTTCCCCATGACGGTGATCATGCAGCTCCTGCTCCTCCTCCAACCCGTCAATCGCGTCAGCCTCAAGAACCTACTCCTCAATCCATTTCCGACCAAATTGCTTCATTGACCACCTCTGTCGGTCAATTGACACATGAGATCCATGGATATTTTGACCATGTTCATTATCCATATACCGGTCTTGTTCCCTATAAAGCAGTGCCGGATGATGAGGCGGGAAATGATGATGAATAATTTCTTTATTTGTTTTTCTACTTTATTGTTCTATGTTTTATTGTTCCCGTTATGTAACCGTTTTTTTAATAAATAAACAAGTTTTTTGATTATTCTATATTTTTTGCTAATGGCAAAAGGGGGAAGATAACGGGTATGTACTCTCAATACTCATTGGGATAAATTGAGGGGGAATTCATATATTAAGGGGGAACTAATTGCATATCTATATACTTGTTGCATATCTTTACTTGTCTTGAATCGTATGCATATCCCGCTTAAAGTTTGCCATTATCAAAAAGGGGGAAATTGTTGGAAACACGTTCTCAAGGCATTATACTAAACGTGTGTTCATATTTGTAGGTTTTGATGAATGACAAACTATGCGCAAATTGACATATGACGAGGTCCAAGCACAAGCGCAAAATTGATATATAACGAGATTCAAGCACAAGACAAAGATCGAGATTGAGTTTTATATGAGTCGGTATTTAATTGTGATCTTGATCCGACAACTTAAACTCAAGACTTGGCTTCTCTCGTAAAAATATTTTTAACAAATCATGCATATTTAATTTAGAGCAAAATGATTTTAAATAATGCATATTTACTTTAGTCAAAATGATTTTTAAGCATGCCTCTAAAATCTGGACTAAGATAATCGATTATGTACTTATGATAATCGATTATGTTTAAGTCAGCTGCTTGACAATCGATTGTGAACTTATGACAATCGATTGTGTTAAGGCAGTGAGCATCAGATTTTTCAAATCTGCATGACAATCGATTGTGAACCTTATGACAATCGATTGTGTTGAGGCAGTGTCCATCAAAGTTTTTCAAAGCTCAAAATAATCGATTGTGAAGCTAATGACAATCGATTGTGAAGAGACAGTGTCCATCAGACTTTTTCAAAGTTATTAAATAATCGATTGTGAACCTATAACAATCGATTGTTAAGAGGCAGTGTCTAAATTGATTTTTCAAGACTGATATATAATCGATTGTTAACTTAGTATAATTGATTGTATAACTGACCGTTGCCAAAATGTTTTCAAATACCGTCAGGTAATCGATTATTGATTTCCTATAATCGATTGTTTTAATTAAAATCTGGAAAGGATTTTTTGAATGTTGCTGAGTAATCGATTGTAGATTTCTGACAATGGATTGTTTTAATTAAAATCTGGAAAGGATTTTTTGAACGTTGCTGAGTAATCGATTGTAGATTTCTGACAATCGATTGTTTTAAGTAAAATCTGGAAATGATTTTTTGAACGTTGCCAGTAATCGATTATTGATCTTAGATAATCGATTGTTATGCGTAAAATCTGGGATTGATTTTTGGAAGAACTGGCAAACAATCGATTGTGGTAATTTGACAATCGATTGTCACAGAGTAAAATCAGCAACTCTTAATTGGCAATTAAGCAACGGTAATACAAAGTTTTTCAACTATAAATACAGCTTCAATTGAGTCTTCTAAACACAAAAACTGATCATACAATTGTTAAAGCTTGCATACATTATTGCTTATCATTTTATATTCATTACATAAGCTATTGAGAGCCAAATTCTTGTCGAAAGTTGTTGCGATCTTGAGCGTATTCTTTTTACTCATATCTACTCTTAAAGGAGTGTCTTGTTTGAGTGCTAAGTGTTTTTGTACACTTGAAGGGAAGTGTTAGTCCCTTGTGTTGTAAGAAGGAACTTGTGTTTCCTTGGTTGAAGTCTTGGAGTGTTGTATCTCCGAGCAAAGGTTGTTGAGGCTTGTGTCCTCAAGTTGTAACGGTTTGTTGAGCACCTGTAAGCTTAACAAGTTAGTGGAAACCTCGAGAGAGTCTCTCGGGGACTGAACTAGCCACGGGTTGTGGTGAACCAGGATACATCGGTGCGTTTGTTCTAAATTATTTACTTATCGCACTTATTTATTTCCTGCAATTTTTAAATTCCGCAAGTTTACGCTAATTTTTATTATAACGCTATTCACCCCTCCTCTAGCGTTAAGCGTATTATCTAACAAACATGGGGATGGGCCGTGGAGATCTTTGGCCAATGCTTAGGGAAGGTGGAAGGCACCCTTAACGTTCTTGAGGGGCACACTCTTGAAGAGATTGAAAGTATCCGAAATGACTTGGAGGGACGTACACAGGCTGAGATGGAACTAAGGCAAACAATCATGGACCTAATAGACTTATGGAGGCTTTGAGTATTATCGATGCTATGAAGGCAAAGATAGAGTCACTCGAGGAGCATGTCAATGCTAGTGTGATTTAGGCATCCAACAATGTTGTGGTGACGAGGGAGGCCAAGATCGAGGCTCCCAAACCCCCAGTTTTCAATAGTGTTTGTGATGGACAAGAAGTAGAAAACTTCCTTTGGCACTTGGATAACTACTTCAGGCACGGCAAAGTGAGGGACGACGAGGCCAAGATCAAGACTGCGGTATTGTACCTTTCAGAGACCGCCATACTATGGTGGAGAAGGAAGATGGCCGACGTGGATAAAGGTCTATGTACTATTAGCACTGGGATCAGTTCAAAGCGCAGTTTAAGCGACAGTTGTTTCTAAACAATGTCTTGTACGGGGAAAGGCCCAAGATTAGGGAATTGAAGCAAACAGGGAGCATACATAACTATGTCAAGAAGTTCACTACCCTTATGCTTCAAATCCCCAACCTGACCAATGATGACTTGTTGTTCCACTTCATGGACGGATTGCAAAATTAGGCTAAGCAGGAGTTGCAGCGTCGACAAGTCACTGATATAGACCAAGTCATAGTGGAGGCCGAATCATTGATGGATTTCAGGCATGACAAGCACGACAAAGGTAATGGAAAGGAGTCAAAGGCTAACAATGTTAAATGTGGGGGAGAATGTGGCAAAGGCAAGGAAATACAGCAACAATACTCCAAGACGCAAGATTCCAAAAAGTTGAGTGGTTGTCAGGGCTATGCTGAGAAGAAGGCACAGACCGAGAAGAAGAGATGCTACATATGCGGAGGTCCACACGACATTTGGAATTGTCCCGACCTCAAGAGCCTCAGTGCCATGGTCCGTGAACAAAAAGAGCAGCCGCAAGGAGAGAGTTCAGGACCCGCACCAATAGGGTATGATCAGATTATGTAGTGCTGTCACAAAGAAAGCTATCCAACCTACATAGAATGGCAACCAGTACATGGATCTCACCATCAACAACAAGCCCGCTTGTGCAATGATGGATACTGGAGCAACTCATAATTTCGTGACTGAGGTTGCCGCAAAGAGACTAGAATTGAAGATTGCTCCAACCAATTCTCGCGTCAAGACCGTGAATGTCGAGGTACAAAATGCTTGTGGGGTAGCTAATGGAGTTGGTGTCAAATTGGGAACTTGGAAAGGTATGACAAACTTTACCATAACTGCTATGGATATCTTTGACATCATACTGGGGCAAGAGTTCTTTTGAAATTGTCATACTTTGATCGACCCCCACCTCCAACGTCTCTTGGTTATGGATCAAGAAGGAGATCGCATGGTACCTACAGTGACTATACCACATGGACAAATCCAAGCACAACTCTCAGCTATGCAGGTTGTCAAGGGGATCAAGAAGGGGGAGCCAACGTTCGTGGCAACCATTGCAAGTCTAGATGAAGACAAAATTTTCAAGAGATAGCGCCCTTGCATAGAGAAGTTGCTTTAGGAAAACGAAGATGTCATGCCCTGAGAGTTTCCTAAGCACTTGCCTCCTAGCGAGAGGTGGATCACAAGATTGAGGGGCTAAGCCACTCGTATTTTTCCCATATCATATGGCACCTCCCGAGCTAGAGGAGCTTAGGAAACAATTGAAGGAGCTGCTAGATGTTGGTCACAATCACCCCTCAAAGGCACCTTTTGGCGTATCAGTATTGTTCCAGAAGAAGAAGGATGGATTGTTGCGCTTATGCATACACTACCGAGCACTTAATAAGGTCACCCTGAAGAATACGTACCGATCCCGCTTATTGCTGACTTTTTCGATAGAATTGGGCAAGACAAGTACTTTACCAAGGTGGATCATCGAAAGGGCTACTACCAGGTTCGCATTGCAGAAGGTGATGAACCTAAGACAACATGTGTGACGAGATATGGAGCCTTTGAGTGGTTGGTGATGCCCATCGTCTTAACCAATGCACCGGCCACATTTTGCACCCTTATGAACAAGATTTTTCATCCCTACCTTGATTAGTTCGTGGTAGTCTACCTAGACGACATAGTCATCTATAGCAACACCTTGAAGGAGCATATGGAGCACTTAAGGAAGGTTTTCCAAGTCCTGCGAGAGAATGCGCTGTACATAAAGAGGGAGAAATGTGAGTTCGCACAATCAAAGGTGCACTTCTTGGGCCATGTCATTAGCAATGGAGAGATACACATGGACGAGGCTAAGGTACGTGCTATCCAGGAGTGGGAAGCACCTACAAAGGTAACAGAGTTAAGGTCCTTCCTTGGCCTTGTTAACTACTACTGTCGGTTCATCACTGGCTACTCAGCAAAGGCCGCACCATTGACCGTGTTGCTAAAGAAGAACAATCCATGGGTTTGGACGGAGCATTGTCAAAAGACGTTTGAAGGCCTTAAGGCAGCTGTAACAAAGGAGCCAGTCTTGGCATTACCTGAATTTTCCAATACATTTGAGGTGCACACGGAGGCCTCAAAATTCTCCATTGGGGGTGTCCTGATGCAGGATAAGCATCCCATAGCATTTCAGAGCAGCAAGTTAAATGAGACGGAGCGGCGTTACATAGTGCAAGAGAAGGAAATGACTGCAATTGTGCATTGCCTTCATACATGGAGACATTATCTGCTCAGGTCGAGGTTCGTAGTCAAGACGGACAATGTGGCTATTAGCTACTTTCATACGCAGAAGAAGCTCACACCAAAATAGGCTAGGTGGCAAGACTTCTTGGTCGAGTTTGATTATGTGCTACAGTACAAGCCGGACAAAGGTAATGTTGTAGCTGATGCCTTGAGCAGGATAGCCGAGCTTGCTGCCATCACTTCAGCAACTTGGGATTGTGAGGCTATAAAAGAAGTCATGAAACATGATCCAGAAACCAAACAACTTATCGAGTTAGCCAACCAGGGCAAGATGAGACGTTTTTGGGTAGAAGACGACATATTACTTACCACAGGTCGGCAGGTCTACGTGCCTAAGTTTGGAGACATTAGACAACGGATCATAAGGGAGAGTCATGACACAATGTGGGCTGGTCATCCAGGTCAACGTTGCACTAGGGACTTGGTTGAGTCATTCTACTATTGGCCACACATGCGAGATGACATAGAGTGCTTTGTGCAAACTTGTCTTGCCTGTCAACGGTACAAGGCTGAACAACAACAACCCGGAGGACTTTTGGATCCACTACCCGTTGCAGAGTGTCCATGGGAGAGAGCGAATATGGACTTTATCACATTTATACTGAAGTCCGACGGTTATGGTGGTCGTGGATAGATTTTCCAAATATGCCACCTTCATGCCCGCCTCACCAAATTGCACTACCGAGGAAGCCTCAAAGCTACTCTATTAGAATGTGGTGAAGTATTGGGGCTTACCAGGGCATATTATCAGTGATCGAGACCCCCGATTTACTGGAAACTTTTGGAGAGAGTTGTTTAACATACTTGGCACGAAACTGCACTTTTCCACTAGTTTCCACCCATAGATAGATGGACAAACGGAACGGGTCAATGCCTTACTAAAATGCTACTTGAGGCATTATGTAAGTGCACATCGCCCAATTCTCTTATAACTTGCAGCGGATTGAGACGGGGTGGACACTATTCGAGCTAGCCACATGCCAACAACCAAAAACTCCACATTCATTACCAGCCGCATTCGAGGGAAAGAGTTTGAGGGCTTATCATATGGCCAAAAGATGGGAGGAACAACTTGACACTGCTAAGTCCTACTTGGATAAGGCAGCTAAGAAGATGAAAAAGTTTGCGGACCGAAAGCGGCGTCCCACAGACTATAGAGTTGGGACATGGTCATGGTGAAGTTTAACCCAAGGCAGTTCAAGGGACTACAGGGCATGCATCAAAATCTGATTAGCAAGTACGAGGGGCCACTTAAAATCATTTCCAAGGTAGGCAAGATCTCATACAAGCTTGATATGCCATCGCATCTTAAGATCTACCATGTCTTCCATGCTAGCATGCTTAATCCATATCATGAAGATAAGGATTATCCGAGTAGGGGCCAATCAAGTCGGCACCAATGACTATCACCGCCTCGCATGATCGGGAGATTGAGGCTATCATAGATTACCAGGTCAGGAGAAAACAAGGGCAAAAATCCACTACTATGTTCCTCATTCATTGGAAAGGTCAATCATCGGAAGAGGCCACGTGGGAACGATATGAAGACTTATGGCAATTCAAAGATAAGATCCAAGAGTTTATGCAACAGCATCGCGCCGCGGTTGTCGCAATATTGGGTGGGGGAGAGTGTGATGACTCGCCATGTCATCATGCCACATATGCACCATTTGGCATTTATTAATGCCATGTGGAAGCTTACATAGGAAGAAGGCTAGTATTTGTAAGAAAATTCTAGAGAAGTATGGATATTTTCTTAGGAAGAACCTAGATCCTTATGGATTTGCTAGGAAAGTCCTTGGAATCTTCTAGGCTTTTAAAGAATTCTAGAGAAAGCCCTTATCTTGTAAATATCAAGGACTTGTATAATAATTAATATTTGCACACTAGCCCTAAAGGGGGTCATTCATTTGTAACTCATCAGGCAAACATTTCAAGTTCCCTCTAATACAAAGCTTCCTTTAGCAATTCTCTTGTGTTCTTTCTTCCATTCTCTTAGCAATCTTGAGTTAAGTAGTAGGGCTAACTTGGCATAGCAATAACGTGAGCAAGTTATGAAAGATCATGAGCAAGGTTTCAAGTGCCACACATGTATTTAGTTAAGAACTAAGGACGTGACATAGATGCGAAGAACACCTGAAAGAAGGAAAAAGCTTGGAGAGACAGAGTGTACAAATAGAGCTTCCTTCATCTTCTTTAATAATTTTATTCATCTCCATGGTGACCAAAACTTTAGCAATGTTTAGCCATGAAACTCAGTGGCGAAGTCAGAAATTTACTCAAAGGTGTTCAAAATTGGAAAAAGTGAAAAAAAAATTCCGACTAAGAGTGGTCAATATATGATATATAACTCTAAAATCTAATAATTTACCTAGTACAAAGTGTAATTTTTCGACCACCCTTCAAAACATACAGCTTCACTCCGATGGAACCTACCACAAATCACCATTTTTAACACCATAGACTTTCCATTAAAAACTAATAGCAGTTCCTCCTCTTCCCACCTCAAAACCAGCCCTTTGAACATCCCTCATAAGCCATGAGTCACATCTAAAACTCTAGCAAATATCATCCATGAGAGGCACCTAAACGACCTCCAAAAATACACTTGAAAAACCAGTCAAACTTTAACCTAAAAAATAGATGAAAAGTAGACCAAAAACTCCACTCCAAAAACAACCCCTAACCACCCAAAAATTACCCTGAACAACCCCAAAAATGAAGCAGAAAATGACCCAAACCAGTCCAAAATCTACCTCAAAAACTAGCCAAAAACGCACCTAAAATGTCCCCAAAGACTAAGGAAACAAATGCAGCAATGTAGCCATGAAAACACCATGAAAACTGGCCAAAACTAGCAACGAAACAACCCCGAAATCACCCAAAAACATTCTTTCCCCAAAACATGTCACGACCCCAAATTCCTACCTTAGGATATCGTGATGACACCTAGTCTCTAAGAATAGGTAAGCCTAACATACATTGAGAATTAACAGAAATAACTACTTAGATCATTTTGCTTGAAAAAGTGCTGAATACTCCGATGATCTGTAAATATCTCACAAAACATGCCCCAAAGATAATGCCTCCAAATCTTTAATGCATGAACAATAGATGCAAACTCTAAATCATGAACGGGATTGTTCTTATCATGAGGTTTCAACTGGCATGAAGCATAAAACATCACTATACCCTCCTACGACAAGAAACACCCAATACTAATCCGAGAAGCATCACAATATACTTACTAGAACCCGATGTTGAAGGCAAAACTAGAATTTGAGCTATGGTCAAAGTAGGTGCCAAAAACTTGTTGGTTACCTAAGCACACACAAGTATAAGTGGCCGTCAAGTAATTAAGTGACTCGATATTTGAATGTTGAACACACCTAGACTTAAATTAATTATTAACTAAGTAATAGTAGACTATATTATGCTATGTAGATGCTATTTATGCTCTAAATTAACCATACTTCATTGATGTTTTAAGAGCTAAATGATAACAAATGCTCTAATTGAGATTTTTATACTTTGCAGAAGTTGCTCCAAGTTAGGAGGAGGACATAGAGTGTTTTGGAGTCAAATATGTAGATACAAGGCCAATCGAGAAGAGCCCGGATGAAAACGAGCAAGAAAAGGTAAAGAAAAAATGGACAACATTCCACTGCGACCGCGGTGGGACCGTGGTTGGAACGCGGTAAGAGAAGGCAAAAAAACCAGAATAGTCATCATTCACCGTGGTCACGCTGCAGTCGTGCCGCGACCCGATAGATATGGAGAATGCCAAAAAGTTTTAGGGCTAAAGTGTAAAAACGTGGAAAACGTATCCTAACCATATATAAACTTAACAAACTCTCCCAAGTGAAGGGGAAGTTTGTTTTTAGACCTAAAGAGGCTGAGGAGGAGACCAATATTTGACACAGATTTGACCTAAGGAGGCAGATATACAATAGGAGCAAGGCGGAGAATTCTTCTACGAGTTTTTCCTTCCTCTCCTAATTTTTTCATTGTTGGTTATAACTTTTAGTGTTGTAGTTTCACATACTAATATGAATAGCTAATTGGTTATCTAGGGTCTTGATAGAACCTTTTGTAGGATAAATTATTGTTATGGTTTTACATAATTGAGCCGTTGGATTTCTCTACTTGTTTAACTATGTGTTTATTGTTGTTGATTGAATGACCATTGATTGACTTTGCCTATTTATTATGTCTTGCTTGAGAAAGGTACATATTTAGGTGGTTGTTGAACAATGTCACTCCTAACTTATGTAAGAAATCAATACATCGGGTTTAAACGCAAGTTTAGAAATAACAAAGCCTTGACGTGGTCATAATGAGCGGTTAGATAAAGCCAATTAGCGTAGTTTGAGAGAATATGTCTAGTAAATTATTGTAGTTGGTCGAGAGAGAATTACGACACCTAAAGTGCTCACGATCCGTAGAAAATACATTGGAAAAATTGTAGGGAACATAGCTAGAAGGATTCTGATAATTGGGAAAGTCATAACTCTAGACATCCTTAATTTAGTCTCCAACCCTTTGTCTCATTAGTTGATAATTTTACCATTTTCTTGTATTTTCTAGTTAATTAGTTATAAATATAAATCTCAATTATAATTTAGAAAATATTCAAACTTGTTTTTTAGCGATATTTAACATATATAGGTAAGCCTTAGTTCTCAGTGGGATTCGACTCCTGACTTTTAGACCGGATTATATTTGCAGCGACCGCTTATCCTTTTTAGGACTAGAGTTGAGAGTGATCAAATTTTGGCACCGTTGCCGGGGAACTAACGGTGTAGTTATAGCTATATATATTTATAGGATTTAAGTTTGAACATTTATTTATTTTATTTTATTGTTTTTCTAATAATTGTTGATTTGAGAAACAAGACGTCTTGGAATTATGAAAATTTAGGTGTAGATAATTCTACTGTTGATCTCCATACATATTGTGAAGGAAACCACCCGTGATAAAATTTTCAAAATGTTCCTGAGAGCGAGTTATGTGCATTAATTCAATCTTATTTGTGGATTGCGTGTAATGTGTGTGTGTGGTAAAAATGGTAACTTTTATGGTTATGCTTATATTTCTTATCTTCCCCCAACCCCTTACTTTGATGGTTATAGCCTTTCTTGTGAAGTTAACAGGGATAAAGAACCTGGGGATGCAGATCTGAAGGAGATCAATGATATGTTAAAGTGCCTTCTGAAACAAAATAATAAGAAACAACTTCATATAGAGAGGCAAGAGGCAACTATTCGCAACTTGGAGGCTCAATTGAGTCGAGTAGTTCGAGCTGTTAATTCTCAACAAGCCAATAATAGGGATAGTAGCCAAGAGGAGCATGAATTTGAGGTGTTAATTGGGGAGGTCAGATTAGGAAATCAAAAACTTAGCCAACTATAATTTGAGGATGTCAATGTTGAAGAAGTGAGACTAGAGTCGGCCAAGGACATTGAGGATACACATTTTGTTGACTATAGTATCATTGATGTTGAGGATGCTGAAAGTCCTGAAGTTCATGTGTGTGAGCGCATTGGTTCCTACTCCAAATATTTTTCTACATTGTGCTTGGATGACGATATGGAAATAGAGTCATCCGAGCCGATTGGGAAGTCAAGGATTGAGGAACAAGGTGCATACATTCTGGAATTTTTCTTGCCAGAAAGACAGGATTACATACCTCATCTAAAAGCCAAGAAGTATAGAATAGTACAATGGTTGCTTGAGCCAATCAGATTTATTCCTCCACCCCCTGGGGCATAGCTGAAAACTTGATGCCAAATTAGGGGTTCAATTCATAAGCTCGAGGCGGAGGCAAAAGTTGATTCGCATCGTGCTGCAACATTAAATCAAATACTTGTTGAGAAGCAACCCAGGTTTATTACTTTCTTTTATTTATTTATTTTTTTTTTATTATATTATTTTTGTAGTGCGAATTTTTAATTTTCTAGGAGCATGAAAAGCAAAACTATTGGAAGGATGCAACAATAAACCAGATGGTTGGAACAAAGTGTGAGGCACCCGCACGAAGGACCAAGCCTGGGAGAAGTCTGGGTACCTTATGCACTGCTAGTGCTTCGGCCTTTGGCCTACCAGTGAGTTTCTTTTACCCTCTTATGGTTAAGTTGTGCATTGGGACAATGCACAATTTTAAGTGTAGGGTGAATAGATTGTCTGGGTGACTTTTCAAGCTACTTTAGCAGTGTTAGTTTAATTAAATAAATTTTTCTTTTAAAGATTGAACTTTTCCCGATGATGGATCTATTAGACAATTTTTTTGAGGGATTTAAGTCTAAAGAAAAAAAAATATTTTCTTTTGTTAGGTAGTGTAACAATTATCCCTTGGTTTTTCTTTAAACCCCGGTTCTTTTCCAAGGGTTTCTTTTGAACCGGGTGTAGTTTGGTTTTTTAGGAATAAGAGTCATTGTATTGTGATTTTAATTGAAGAAATATCTCTTGACTTTGTTATGCCTTGAGAATAGTGGGTACTTCGGTTGTGACGCTTAGGCTCAGTTTTTGACTCTAGCATAAGTACCTTATATTGCATGATTTTAAATTTGCTTAATTGCTTTGACTAGTGTCTTGATGAATCCAATCCTGAGTGAATTATGTGCCATATGTGTGTGAGGTTTATGTGCTATTCTGCGCCATGCATTTGATGCCGAGAACTTGCCCCGTGTGTTTGCAAAGCAAAGTAATAGTTTTGTTCAGTGTTGAAAGTGATATAGGCGTTCCTTTGTTGATCCAGATATGTATATTTTGCCCACCTAATTGTTATGTATCGTACTTAACCCCTTTGAGCATGTAATTTGGTTTCTTTGGCAACCACATTACAAGCCTTACCCATTTGTTTGAATTAATCATCTATTTGAACCTTTTAACCTCTCATGAGTACTTGAATTGTTTATGAACGTTGTAAAAGTTAAAGTGTTGGATGGTTTGTTTGGCTTTTGAGTGGAACTAATTAAATAAGGAGAAATGTACACTGTTTTGAAAAAGTAAGAGCCACTTGAATAAGAAAAAAAAAAGAAAAATAGTTGCATTGTTGTGAAAAACAATTCCTAGATAAGTGGTGGCTCTTGACGTAAGTGTGCTTAAAGAAAAATAGGGTAATATACATTGATGTGAAGGTGTAGCTTTCATTTGACATAAGTATTGGGTTTGAATGTTAAAGTATATGCATTAAAGTACTTAGGGAGGTGTAGTCACTCTTATATCTAAATGTATCCTACTGTCACAACCCAATCCTTGATCCGGTCATGATGGTGCCTCTCGTAAAGACAAGGCCAACCAACTAACCTATTTCGCCTTTTCAGAAATAATTTAATATTAATAAACAATTTAAGTATGAATAGATAACCACAAGTGAAGCAAACGATTTCTATAAAATGCGGAATAAAGCCCAAACACAGCCCGATACCGGGGTGTCACAAGTCACGAGCATCTATTAGATTATGAATACAACTACGAGTTCTCAAATACACAAAGCATGACGGATGAACAAAAAGGAAGAAAAGCGATGCTGCGAAGGCTGCAGTCACCTCACTAAACTCCAATAACTCTGTCGCCGATCAGCCAAAACCCGCTACCGGGTGTATAAATACTTGCATCTGCACACAAAATGCACAGAGTAAAGTGACTACTCCAACTTAGTGAGTAGTAAAGGTAAATAATATCTGAGCATTACGAAATCACGTAAAGCAAACCAACATGCTGTACAGAAGCAGTGTAAAACCCTTTGAGAAAAAAACAGTGAAGCTGTGAAATCTTTGGAAACATCTTAGCTCAATTTAAACCTTTTTAAAATGAATTTTTCAACAATTACGCAAATGAATGCTAAACAGTTAGTGACGATCAATAATAAAATCCACCCCTCGGGCAGAAATACCACAGTATAACAGGTAAAAAGACAAGTAAATATGAAAGATGAACACATAAAGGTTCGCCCCTTGGGTAATATCTCAGAGTAGTACCACCCCCTCGGGCTTACTCTCAGAATAGTATCAGCCCCTCGGGATCAATCTCAGAACAGTATCAGCCCCTCAGGCTCACTCTATAATCACAATGGGTACCCGCGCTCACTGTGGGTGTGCAGACTTCAGAGGGGCCCCTTACGGCCCAAGCACAATATCAAGCCATCTTGTGGCATCAACTCTCGACTCTCGGACTCACATAACTTAAGCCACCTCGTGGCGTATTAATGTATCTCAGGCCTCGGCCTCATATCACTCAGTGTATCCTCACATCTAGCCCTCGGCCCTACTTAGTCAAAAATCATCACAAGCCCCTCGGGCATTAGTAAAATAGTAGTTCTTAGCCAAAACATCATTTAAAAATATCGTTTAAGTCTCAAAATTGAGTAAAAGTGGTTGAGTTATAAAACAGTGGAAAACAGCATGACTGAGTTCAAGTAATAAGTTAAAATAGTGTTGATAATCCCCGAAGGGTTCAAATAGTTGGCACGAAGCCCAAATATGGCAATCGGCCCAAATCATGATGATAACAAACAAGTTTCAGTCAAATATGCAGTAAAATTATCAATCGGGACGGACCAAATCACAATCCCCAATAGTAAACAATCCCACACTCATTATCAAGCCTATGTCTCACCTCAATACAGCACTACGATGTGCAATCTGGGGTTTCAGACCCTCACAACATCATTTACAATCATTATTCACCTCGAACCAGCAAAATCTCTAGCTCGCAATGCCTTTACCCCTCAAATCGGCCTCCACGTGCGTCAAATCTATCCAAAATCAGAACAAATGCATCACAAAATGCTAAGGGAACAAAGCACAAGCGAAAATGATCGAAAAATATCAAAAATCCAGAAATTAGCAAAACTCGAGCCCCGGGTCCACTTCTCAAAACTCAAAAATTTTCACATCAATGGGTTCCTTCTCACCCCACGAGTTCATACATATCAAAAGTTCTCAAATCCAACCTCAAATGGTCCTTCAAATACCAATGCAAAAGTTCAAAATCCCAAGCCCTAGTTCTTCCATTAGCTTAAGTTCCATGATTATTTAGGTTCATTTCACAATTGAGTCACATTTTATGTTCAAAAGTCTTACCTCCAATCGATTCTTCTTAAATCCCTCTTTAATCTCCCTCAAAAAACTCTCAAAATGATCAACTATGGAGGAAAAATGAGTCAAAATCACCGATGAAATAACTTTAAAGCATTCTGCCCAGTTATGATCTTTCTTCATTGCGATCACAGCCCAAGCCTCGCGATCGTGAAATACACTTTTAAATTTCCCAAAATTAACCTTATGCAAACGTGAACCACTCTCTGTGAACATGGTGCACCAGCCTTATACACTTACGCGAATCCAATCCCGCACCCTCATACGCGAATGCGAAGACAAATGCTCTTGGAACCCATTTCCGCGAACGCAAGGCCACCTATGAAAACGTGAAGGTCAAAATTCTTTCAATCCAAATTCCTTCTACGTGATCACGATATACCCCTCATGATCGCGAAGGATTAATTTATGCAACACCTGAACACAAAACCTACAGCATTCCAACTCCAAAAGATACCCTGATTGACCACCCGAAACTCACCCGAGGCCCCCGAGACCTCAACCAAAAGCACCAACACATCCTAAAACCTTTCTCAAACTTTTTCCAATCATTAAAACACCTCAAAAAACATCAAATTCCCAAAACTCATCGAATTTAAGCTTAAGTTATCTAAGAACTTCCGAAACACGCTTTCGATCAAAATCCAACCAAACCACATCCGAATGACCTGGAATTTACACAGACATCCCAAATGACATAACGAAGCTACTGAAACTCTCGGAATTCCATCCTCTATATCAAAATCTCACCTATCCACCGGAAAACGCCAAAAATCTCACTTTCGCCAATGCAAGCCTAAACCTTCCACGGACTTCCAAAATGCATTCCGATCACTCTCCTAAGTCCCAAATCACCCAACAGAGCTAACCAAATCATAAAAATTCTGATCAGATCTCATATACAAATAAGTCAAATCTTGGTCAAATCTTTCAAATTCAAGCTACAATTGAGAATTGTTCTTTCAAATTCATTCCGATTTTCGTGAAAACCAAAACCAATGATTTACATCAGATCGTAATGGGGAAAGTCATGCCCGAGAATTGGCGATCAAAGTGCAAAAGCTCAAAACGACCTATCGGGTCGTCACATCCTCCCCCACTTAAACATACGTTCGTCCTCGAATGTGCCTAGAGTTATTCTAAAAACCAACCAATCTCTGAATAACCTTATCATACATATACCCCGGGGTGATCCCATGTCACCCTATCACATATAGGTTCGATAACACATTGCTACTGAAATTGCATAATCCAAGCTGGCCTATAAGCCATAGAACCACATTTTCACTTTTGAAACCATCAATACAATCAAAACCTAACCCATATACTCTAAATAGACCCGAACCAGCTGTAATAACCCATGTCTGCAACCTCGGGGGCAATCCCATGAAATACCACATAACTCAAACACTCATAGCTATAACGTCTATCCACAGCAGCAGCCCACAACAACCGAATACTGGTAGAAAACCTCTTATCAACTAAAGTCTCATTCCAACACTTTCATATACTGCCCACGATAGATGAAACACGCAACAAACCATAACCATTTCTCAAATCAACCGTTCATGAAACCACTTCTCCTTTGGCAAACACCATAGCAAATTTCATAGCCGAACCTTGACATTATCCTTCCAACATGCTGAAATCAAATCCGTTCATATTTATCAATGATCCCAACGATCTCCTCTAATCCAACACACCACTATGGTGGCATGGCACATCAATATAGGCCTAAGCCACAACTTACATAATACGTGCACCAACAAGCAATAGTCCAAACATACTCAAATCATGAAAATTACTTAAATGAAAGAGTTGTACCTCAAGCTCACCAGTACCACCACAACACAAGGCTGAGAACCCATCTCACACTATAGAATAGAATACACGATTCAAACCCTCAAGGTTATATCTCCACATAGCTTCGCTGCAATGCGCGATCTTATCAAACACTGCTCCACACAAAACTCCTCAAGTCATTATGCTCGAAAGCGACACCACACACAATTTGATGTCTACAGCCAAAACACATCATTATTCCCATGGTGAATCAAATAACATATACCATGTAAACTCGATAGGACATACCCGATACACCATTTACTGAGCAACACCCGATTACTCTTCCCGCTCGACTTCCATCATGAGTCCTCGAAGAAATCGTACCGTATGTGCCTATAACCAACAATTATAACACTTCGCAGCACAGAAAGGAAACTCACAGATCTCCTCGGATCACTGATAAGCTCAATAACTGTCGAATCAACACATCCCTCAACAATGCAACCCGGAGCTAACCAAGCCGAGTCAAGATAGAACACGCATCCACATCGGCCTACTAACTAACTCTTTATCAGGCAAATCCTGAAGTTGTTCCCTCAACTCCTTATCTTTTCCGGTGCCATACGATACGCTGTCCAACACCAAATCAATACTAGATCAATAACCTTGCTCGGCGACATGTCCGGCCCTAAGAAACACATCACAAAAGTTCCTCACTATCGAAACTGAATCAATAGTAGAAGCCTTTGCAATAACATCCATCAGAAGGCCCAAATAAGAAAAGCAATCCTTCCCAACTGTCTACCAGCTCTTTGAAATATAAACCACTATACTAAAACAGAACTCGGCGCACCTCGCCACTCAACCCGTGGCATTTCCAGCATAGCCCATAGCACAATAGTCCAAAATAACCCAACACGGAGACAACCAGTCTAAACCCCAATATCATATCCAAAATCTAACATACCAACCAAAGAAAGATCCACTCGGGCCTCCAAATCCTGATAGTTGCTAAACATTGCCATACACAAGATCTACAACCACATCATAACCTGGATATTAGAACTTCCATCTCCAAATACACACGGGATATGAATCACCATATCCGATCCCAGTTTCATCGTCCGAATACAT
Organism: Nicotiana benthamiana; assembly: GCA_034376525.1. Taxonomy (NCBI): domain Eukaryota; kingdom Viridiplantae; phylum Streptophyta; class Magnoliopsida; order Solanales; family Solanaceae; genus Nicotiana; species Nicotiana benthamiana. The sequence continues at coordinate 52,004,565 of CM067338.1, read as the reverse complement.
GCTACCTTTAATACCTAACCATTTCACGAGAGATACTCTAAAATTATTCTGTACCACCAATCAGACTCGAATATCCGCAGTCGATCTAGCCAAAGAGTGACACAATACTACGAAGTGCCCTAAACTCAATCACATTACCCTCTTTTTGAACAAATACCCTCGTCAAATCACATCCAATTAGCCATACCATTTCCTTAATTAGCTGAGGTTACCTGCTGTCTAAGAGTTTTATGAACTTCCTTTCAGAACTGAACAGAACTGTAACCGTACACACGCAAGTCTCGATCCTCAACAACATACCGCATATACCATACCATCCTCGGATAACATGAGAACTTCATCTCCCTTCCGAGCCACAGGTATCTACGTACTCAATTAGTCAAGATCTTTCTATTGCTCCCATCTAGAAGAAAAATCATTGTACATCCCATGCTCTACATGGCCACAGAAAATATACATCTCCAAACCGCGGCAAAGCCATTAAGGACTCTCCGAGTTCCCTTTGCGCAAATCAGACCTGCCAGGACTGAATCCTTCTAAGTAGACCAAGCTAAGCAAGCCACCAAAACCTAAGAGCATCGCTACAAAATACCTGCAAGAAATCATTACCTCGAACACACACACGGAATCAATCACACCCTTACCATACCGGCCCGATCTACTATTAAGCTACTCCATATATCTAAATTTCCTTCTGATTCATCTTCAACTTGATATCCCCTCTTACTATAGCACCACAATTCCTCAACCCAGGCGTACCCACGAAACCCAGACATAAAACCACAGTGTCTAAGACCCATAAGTCGCTGAATACTCTATCAAATATTCCCAAAAGCACCATATTCCAATATACTTTACTCTGAAGACTTCCTGCGAGTCTAAATCCGTTGCCTTTACTTTTCTAACACTGATACATAAAATCCTATAATTAAAATGGAAATACCACAAGTCTTGACCTCTGCTACTGAACACTCAGTTTCTATTCGCATATATAACTTTGAAATACCCGATTGTTCCCTGTAGAATTTTGAACACATTAGAACCATTCTTTAGAGTCATTCACTCTTATTCAAATTGCAAAATTACCTGAGCCAATGAACAGAACCACTCATGCCTAATTGGCACTCCGACACCACAGAATGTAATCCTCATCCCAACACAACCAAGGAACTTCCCGCTCTATGCACCAAGCATTATTTACCGACAACAACTTAAGACATCCCGTGATTCACTTACCCTATGAAGCATAATATAACCTTTGTCAAAAAATTTCTTCACTCGAGTCATCCTCGGTCTCAATTTTCGCAAGCCATAACTGATCCACCCACTCACCTCAAACTGGAACCAACATAGCACCTGATCATGCATTCAACTACTCACAGCAGACTCCCCCACTTGGCTTGAATCCATAAATCAAAATACATTCAATAACTCCTAACACTTATACTCTTTTGATGCCATAATACCATAGTGATATTAATCTCAAATCCTTTGTAAGCTTGTGAAAACGCAGATTATCTAGTACTTTAAATCTTTGGCAAATCACGCACTCATTCTCGCAATAGTTAAGACCACTCACTTAAGCGACCCAAAATTCAAATTTCAACACTTATATTTCACTTGCATATGAGATCTTCTAACTGTCACATAAGGGTCACACAACCCCAAAATTCTTCGCACGAGAAAACCTACCTTCTTTGCTTTCAATTAGCATTCATGTATACCTTCCACCATCATAAACTGTACACAGTCGCTTAGTATTCCTGAATATGAACTCATACTGCAAGATGAAATTTACTTCACCCTCAATTGGGAAACATAAAAAGATCCTTCATACACCCATAACTCGGGACTATTCCTCAAATCAAGATGGAATTCCAGCACCTAATAGTTCCTCTATACTTCAACAGGCGTTTCTCGTCACTTCCAAGTCATATAGATACATCTCGTAGTACTAACATACTTATCACATAGTTACCCAATCGTCACTCCCACTAATAGGGGCATTACTGATCATATAAGTTCAAAAATACCGGCACACACAATCAACACCTCGGTGCGCAAGACATAGGCAAAGATCCTGCCTCAAGTCCTCTAGACAGGCCCAATATTAAACTCATAGAGATCACATATGGCCCCTCGATCAGGGAATCACAAGCCATCAATGCACATCTAATACTGAGCACTCATGTGCGTATGCAAATGTGTGGAAGGAATTGCAAGAGTTACTTTTCAAGTTGAATCAAGGATGCGCGATAAGAATTCAAGAATGTGAAGTTTTCCTAAAGGTTCTACAGCCTCTCGAGGATAAATACAGACGTCTCCGTACTGATCCGACTCTACTAAACCTGCTCATGACTCGTGAGACCTATGTAACCTAGACTCTGATACCAACTTGTTACGACCCAATCCCCGATACGATCATGATGGCGCCTCTCGTGGAGACAAGGCCGGCCAACTAATCTATTTTGCATTTTTAGAAATAGTTAAATATTAATAAACAGTTTAAGTATGAATAGATAACCACAAGCTAAGCAAAAGATTTTTATAAAGTGCGGAATACAGCCCAAACACTGCCCGATAAGGGGGTGTCACAGGTCACGAGCATCTATTAGAGTTTGAATACAACTACTTGGTCTGAAATACACAAAATAGGATCGATGAACAAAAAGAGAGAAAAGCAGTGCTGCGATCACTGGCAGTCACCTCGCTAAACTCTGATAACTCTGCCTTCGATCAGCCAAAACCCGCTACCGGGTGTATAAATAACTGTATCTGCACACAAGGTGCAGGGAGTAAAGTGAGTGCTCCAACTCAGTAAGTAATAATGGTAAAAAACAACTGAGCAATAAGAAATCACGTAAAGCAAAACCAACATGTTGTATAGAAGCAGTGTAAAACCCTTTGAGAAAAAGAAGAAGTAAAGTTGTACAATCTTTAGAAACATCTTAGCTTAGTTTAAACCTCTTTGAAAATGACTTTTTCAACAATTACGCAAATGAATGCAAAACAAGTGCTGATAAGCACATAAAATTTGCCATCGGTCATAAATACCATAGTATAACAGGTAAAATGACAAGTAAATATGAAATATAAACACATAAAGATTCGCCCCTAGGGCAATATCTCAAAACAGTACCAGCCCCTCGGGGTCACTCTAAGAATACCATCAGCCCCTCGCGCTCACTCTCAGTAAAATATCAGCCCCTCGGGCTCACTCTTATATCACAATGGGTACCCGCGCTCACTGTGGGTGTACGGACTTCGGAGGGGCCTCTTACAGCCCAAGCGCAATATCAAGCCATCTCGTGGCATCAACTCTCAGCTCTCGGCCTCACATCACTCAAGCCACCTCGTGGTGTATAAATGTATCTCAGGCCCTCGGCCTTATATCACTCAGTGTATCCTCAAATCTGGCCCTCGGCTGTACTCAGTCAAAAATCATCACAAGCCCCTCGGGCACTAGCAAAATAGTAGTTCTCAGCCAAAACATCATTTAGAAATATCGTTTTAGTCTCAAAACTGAGTAAAAGTGGTTGAGATATAAAATAGTGGAAACAACATGACTGAGTTCAAGTAATAAGTCAAAACAGTGATAATAATCCCCGAAGGGTTCAAATAGTTGGCAGAAGCCCAAATATGGCAATCAGCCCAAATCATGATGACAACAAATAAGTTTCAGTGAAATACGCGGTAAAATCATCAGTCGGGATGGACCAAGTCACAATCCCCAATAGTAAATGACCCCACGCTCATCATCAAGCACGTGTCTCACCTCAATATTGCACTACAATGTGGAATCCGAGGTTTTAAACCCTCAGAACATCATTTACAATCATTATTCACCTCGAATCGGCGAAATCTCTAGCTCATGAAGCCTTTTCCCCTCAAGTTGGCCTCCACGCGTGCCGAATCAATCCAAACTCACAACGAGTATATCACAGTATGCTAAGGAAACAAAGCCCAAGAAAAAACAATCTAAAAATAGCAAAAATTTGAAAATTAGTAAAACCCGAGCCCCAGGCCCACTTCTCGAAAGTAAAAAAATTTCACATCAATGGGTTCCTTATCACCCCACGAGTTCATACATATCAAAAGTTCTCAAATCCGACCTCAAATGGTCCTCCATATCCCAATTCAAAAGTTCAAAATTCCAAGTTGTAGTTCTTACATTTTTAGCGTAAGTTCCATGATTTTTCCAGGTTGATTTCACAATAGAATCACGTGTATGATAAAAAATCTTACCTCCAATCGATTCTCCTTGATTCCCTCATTAATAACCCTCAAATAACTCTCAAAATGATCAACTATGGAGGAAAAATGACTCAAAATCACGGGTGAAATAACTTAAAAGCATTCTGCTTAGTTCTGATCTTTCTTCATCGCGATCGCAGCCCAAGCCTCATGATCGAAAAGCACACTTTTAAATTTCCGTAATCTAACCTTATGCGAATGTGACCCACTCTCTGTGAACGTGATGCACCAGCCTTATACGCTTACGCGAACGCGATCGCTCACACACGAACGCAAAGAACAAATGCTCTTGGACCCTATTTCTTTTACGCGAACGCTGACAACCTCATGCGAATGCGAAGCACACGCTCCCATCCTTCCGCGAATGTGAGGCCACCTATGCAAACACGAAGGTTAAAATTCTTGCCTTCTAAATTCCTTCTACGCGATCACGATATACCCCTTGTGATCGCAAATGCTTAATTTCTTCAACACCTGAACACAAAAATCTGCAACATTCCAACTCTAAAAATAGCCTGATTGACCACCGGAAACTCACCCCATGCCCCCGGGATCTCAACCAAAAGCACCAACACATCCTAAAACCTTATTCAAACTTGTTCCAATCATTAAAATACCTCAAACAACATCAATTACCCAAAACTCATCGAATTCAAGTCTAAGTTTTCTAAAAACTTCCGAAATACGCTTTCGATCAAAAACCCAATCAAACCACGTTCGAATGACCTACAATTTTGCACAAACATCCCAAATGACATAATAAAGCTACTGAAACTCTCAGAATTCCATTTCGACCTCTATATCAAAATCTCACCTATGCACTGGAAAACACCAAAATATCACTTTCACCATTGCAAGCCTAAACCTTCAATGGACTTCCAAAATATATTCCGATCACGCTCGTAGGTCCCAAATCACCCAACAGAGCTAACCAAAGCATAAAAATTCTGATCCGAGCTCATATACAAATAAGTCAAATCCTTGTCAAACCTTTCAAATTTCAAGCTACAGCTGAGAACTGTTCTTTCAAATTAATTCCGATTTTCGTAAAAACAAAAACCAACGATTTACATCAGTAATAATACATCACACAGGTCAAGTCATGCTAGATAAATGGTGATCAAAGTACAAAATCACAAAACAACCAGTCGAGTCATTTACATACCCATCCCGTAGCCTACATTACAACTAAATAAAGTCCTAATTGATACTAGATTAATGAGCTTGATTATTGGAGTAGTACATTACGGGCAAGATTATGGTGCATCTTTTGTGGCGTATGAATGCTATTTATGAGAGTGAGTGAATTCTTTCTATCTTGAGTTCCTAAGTGTTCTTAAATTTAATTGTGTGGAACTACTCTTTTCTTTTCTGTGAGGGCACCTGATTCATGAAGGAAATGTAATGTCAGTGACATCTATGATAGAGTAAGTAGGTGTGTTGTGAATAATACGTGGTACTTGTGAGTCAAATCTTGAGGTGAAGATGTTATGCTTTTGTGTTTAGTCTATTTTAAATACTCTTGGTCTGATGAGTTAGGATAATTGTTTAAAAAGGTCATGTCTATAATAAATTATAGTTTGATTACTCGAGGATGAGCAATAGTTTAAGTTTGGGGTATTGACAGTAGCCTATATTATGCTATGTAGATGCTATTTATTCTCTAAATTAACCATACTTTATTGATGGTTTAAGTGCTAAATGATAGAAAAATGCTTTAATTGAGGTTTTTATGCTTTATAGGAGTTGCTCCAAGTTAGGAGGAGGATATAGAGTGTTTTGGAGTCAAATATGTATATACAAGGCCAATCGAGAAGAGCCCGGATGAAAACGAACAAGAAAAGGTGAAGAAAAACTGGACAACTATCCACTGCGACCGCGGTAAGAGAAGGCAAAAAATAGAACAATCATACCGCGACCGCGGTAAATTTGGAGAAAGCTAAAAAGTTTTAAGGCTAAAGTGTAAAATGTGGAAAACTTATCCTAACCCTATATAAACTTAAAAAACTCGCCCAAGTGAAGGCGAAGCTTGTTTTTAGACCTGAAGAGCCTAAGGAGGAGACCACCTTTTGACACGGATTCAACTTAAGGATGTAGAGACACAATAGGAGCAAGACGGAGAATTCTTATACGAGTTTCTCCTTCCTCTTCCTATTTTCTCATTGTTGGCTATAACTTTTAGTATTGTAGTTTTACATACTATTATGAATAGCTAATTTCTTGTCTACGGTCTTGATACAAACTTTTGTAAGATAAATTCTTGTCATGATTTTATATAATCGAGTCGTTGGATTTCTCTACTTGTTCAACTACGTGTTTATTATTGTTGATTGAAAGAACATTAATTGAATGTACCTATTTATTATGTGTTGCTTGAGAAAGAATATATATTTAGGTGGTTGTTGAACAACTTCACCCCTAACATATGTGAGAAATCAATACACCGGGTTTAAAGGCAGGTTTAAAAATAACAAAGTCTTGATGTGATCATAATGAGCGGTTAGATAAAGTCAACTAGCGTAGTTAGAGAGAATATATCTAGTAAATTGTTGTAGTTTCTCAAGAGAGAATTATGGCAACTAAAGTGCTCATGATCCATAGAGAATACATTGGAAAAATTGTAGGGAACATAGCTAGAAGGATTCCGATAATTGGGGAAATCATAACTTTAGACCTCCTTAATTTAGTCTCCAACCCTTTATCTCGTTAGTTGATAATTTCGTTTTCTAATATTTCCTAATCAATTAGTTATAAATATAAATCTCAATCTTAATAATTTTGAAAATTTTTCAAACTTATCTTTTTTAGTGATATTTTTTTTTAAAATTTTAACGTTCAACTTTCATTGCTATCAACAAATTTACAATGAGGAGTTCTTTGTAGTAGTATAGACTAACTACTACTATACAAATCTATCTATGCTAACAAATTCCTTACACTATCGACTAAGGGTAATGATTTAGTTGTCGCAATCCCATTTGCCATCTCTTGCATTTCCTGCCCCGAATATGTACAAGTATAGCTATTTCACGGCAGAACTGATTTTCATCAAATGATTTTCCCTCAAATCTAATAATATTCCTACTTCTCCATATGAGTGATACTGTGGTGACAAAAGCAGTAGCCACCACAGCCTTCTGCAACACCTTGCTTCTAGCAAAGCAGCATATCCACTGAAGTTCAACATTCCAGTTGCAAATTATCCTATTATATCCCAGCCAATAGCAAATTCTTTGCCAAAGATTCCTAGTAACTGGAAAGGTGAAATAAAGATGGTCAAACTCTTCTACAACTTGATGACAGAAGACACATTGCTCCTCCACACTAACTCCAATTTTCAATAGTCTGTCAACAGTGGGGAGTCGACCCTGAGTAGCTAACCATGTAGTGAACATATGCCTTGGCAAGACATTTTTAGTCACCATAATGTACTTCCATTCCACCCTAGGGAAGGCTGGAAGCATAGAGTGATACGGGGACTGAATCTGAAATTTTCCTGATCTGCACATGCCTACCAGTCTGTTCATGAGGTCCCCATGCAATCTACTATCAGCCAGTAGAGGGGTTCTGCAATCAATAATTTTCCTAACTACCCAAGAAGCATTCTTGGGAGTAGTCATAACATCAATGGTACTACTCTTTATATAGTAGTAATGGATCCACTTAATCCATAGACAATCCTTTTTCCTTGCTAAATCCCATAACAGCTTAGATATAGCAGCCTTATTCCAAATCTGTATGTCAATAATATTGAGACCACCAGCAGTGATTGGTCTGTAGATCCTGTCCCATGCTACCAAAGATCTTCTGGACACTGTGGCATTGCCAGTCTAGAGGAAGGATCTACAAATAGCTTCAATTAATTTGACCACCTTTTTAGGCAAGATGAATATCTGTGCCCAATAGGTTTGGATCCCAAATATCACTGATTTAATAAGATGACTCCTACCAGCATAAGACAACAGCTTGGCAGACCAACAGGTAATTCTATCAGTAATTCTCTCAATCAGTGGCATGTAGTGATGAGTATTGAGTTTCTTTGAATTGAGAGGGATGCCTAAATATTTGAAAGGAAGTTGTCCCTCACTGAATTCCAAAGCTTCAAGGATAGCTTCTTTATCTGTCTGATGTACTCCAGCCAGGTACACAGCACTTTTAGTGTTGTTCGCAGATAGACCAGATGCTGCAGAAAATGTAAGAAATGCTGTATGCAATATTTGAATAGATATGAAGTCAGCTCGACAGAATAGTAACAGATCATCTGCAAAGCATATATGGGCACAATCAAGCTTCCTGCATCTGGGATATTGAAATCACCATTCCTATGCAACTGAGCCAATATTCTGATTAAGTACTCCATAGCAAGGACAAATAGATAAGGAGACATAGGATCCCCTTGTCTAATACCTCTTCTAGCAGGAAAAGGTTTAGTGAGACCACCATTCATCACTAAAGAGTATGTCACAGAAGAAACACAAGTCATAGTCCAGTCAACAAATTTGGCAGAGAATCCTAGATCAATGAGCAGTTGTTTGAGGAACCTCCATTCCAAAGTGTCATAAGCCTTCCTCAAATCCACCTTTAATACACATCTTGTAGAAATACTTTTCTGGAGTATCCCTTGAACAATTCATGACTGAGAAATATATTATCAATAATACTTCTACCTTCAATGAATGCTGATTGAGCTTTACCAACAATGTCATCAATAACAGCTTTCAACCTCCCAGTGATGACCTTAGATATTATTTCGTAGATAGTGGTACAGCATGCAATAGGCCTATAGTCCTTCACTGTTTTAGGAACTTTAACCTTGGGCACAAGAGCAATGGCAGTAGTATTGACCATATGAGGCATATGACAGGTAGAAAAGAATTCCCTTGTTGCAGCATATACATCATCCTTGACAACCTCCCAGTTTTTGGTAAAGAATTCCACAGGGAATCCATCAACACCAGGAGCTTTATCTTTGGGCATGTCTTTAACAGCATCAGATATTTCATCTAGAGTTACATCCTTAATAAGTGCTCTTTGCTGGTCTAAAGTAAGGCATTTTCCTTCCCTGACAATAGAAGAGTTAATACAAGGCAATTCAGAAGCACTCTCACCCATTAATGACTTGAAGACCTCAATAAATTCCTGCTCAATAGCCACTGGTTCAGTTAACTTCACACCTGTTTCAGTATAAATGGATGTAATGTTATTCTGGCTGGTTCTTATCTTCCAGTGATCATGAAAGTATTTGGTGTTGCCATCTCCACACTCAATCCAGCTTGCCTTTGATTTCTGTCTCATGATTTGTTCTTCAATATTACTCCACTTCTTAATGTCATGAAGGGTTGCTTTCTCCTCTTTAAATAGTTGTTCCGAAAAAGGATTCTGGAGAAGTTGGCCTTGAATAATATCCAGAAGTTCTCTAGCATGGATTAGTTTCTGTTGATAGGAAGCCATATGCCTATTCATTTCTCTTAAATGCTGCTTCAGATTCTTCAACTTATACCAGATCTGTTGTAAGGGTGATCCCTCACTGTTTTGAGACCATACCTGCTGCAAAATAGAAGAGAATTTAGGATCCTCCATAGGAGCATAATACAATCTGAATGGTTTAGGATGTAGTAGCTTTTGTCTCCCAAACTGTATAAGAATAGGGGAATGGTCAGAGACTGAGGGATTCATAAAGTCTGCTTCCAAATGGCCAAACTGTTGAATCCACTGAAAATTACCAAGTGCCCAATCAATCTTGCTATAAACCTGCTTATTAGTCCATGAATACTTCCACCCTTTTGATCTGATAGGGGTAAGCTGGAGATCTGAAATAAGTTCCTTGAAATCCCTGACTTCAGCATCTGTCACAGGTGAACCAATCCTATCATCAGAGTGCAGAGCAGAATTGAAGTCACCACTGATAAACAATATATCTGAACTTGGAATGTTGATGCCTCTCATATCATTCCAAAGTTGCTTCCTCAGAATTGCGGTATTGTAAGCATAAATAACACTCAGATGCAATCTGATTTTATTAACAGGATCATCTACCAGACAGTGTATAAGCTGCTCAGTTACACAGGAAATATGTAGTTGTATATGTGGTTTCCAGATTAGCCAGATTCTGCCATTGACTGCATTGGTGTAGTTATATTGAACCTTCCAACCTTTTGCAATCTTATCAACAACCCTAAGTGCTTTGTGTTCTTTTACCCTAGTTTCAAGGCAACCTAGAACATCAACTTTATTCCTAGTCAGAAAGTTTTTCAGTTCTTTCTGCTTATGGGCTTTATTAAGCCCTCTAACATTCCATGTAACTATAATCATGAAATATTAGGAGGCTTACATAAAGAAGACCCAGGATCCTGCTGCTGCACCTTTCTAACATCATCATTGATTCCAGCAATAGCTTTGCCTCTTTCTAGCTCCAGCATTGTTCCAGTATTTCCAATGTCGTCACAGTCATGGTTACCAGTCTCTACTTCAGTTCCATGAATTGCATCCATAGCAGTACTGCTTTGTATCCTCTTCATCCTTTCAACTGGTTGAACAGAACTCACAGACTTGTTAGGCAAAGTACTGGTAGCCAATGCTTCACTCATCAGTGGGACTGTAGTTATACCAGGTTGAACAGATTGCACTGACATGCTAGGCAATGTCTTAGAGGTCATTGCTTCACATGTCTTAGAGGCCTTTTCCTAAGCTCCTTACTTTGCTCTGGCATCTCCTGTTCCTCTACATTATGTCCATTATACCAACAGTCAAGGGAGTTGTGACCAAACTTCAAGCAATGGTTACAGAATTCAGGTTTCCAGTCATACTCAATCCTTTGAGTCTTCAACCCAAAAGGAGTTTCAATTTCAATTTCCTCAAGCAAGGGATAGGCAGCATCAACTTCAACCAGAACTCTGGCATATGAGATCTTCTCAAAATGAGCTGTGATTTTATCAGTATACAGAGGCTTACCAATTGCACTAGCTATTTTGCTAAGAATTTCTGATGACCAATATCCCACTGGTAAGCAAGGCAACCTAACCCAAACAAGAATAGTACTAAGCACATCATTTTGAAATGAAAAATCCACAGGCCATGGTTTCAGCACCATTGGCTTATTTTTATAAGAGTATGGACCATATTGGATCACTAGATTCTTGTCCTCCACACTGTTAAAGCGAAATATGCAATATCCATCAGTGTGCATTAGAATCTGTGGCTTAGCCACAAAATTCCAGACATGCATAACATAGTTCTCCAAGGATTTCTCAGTAGGATTATCTCTGATAATGTACCCAATTAATGAGGCACTCCAGTACTCCGACTGGGATTCCAATTCATCAGCACTAATTTTAATTACCTTTTTTCCATCCCTATCAGTAGGCGGAACAAATGATAAAACCTTACCCATATTATGATTGCCTCTGACAACCTCAGCCATAGTAGGGGATGAATGTTCAGAAATGGCAATTCTGAAGTTTCCTCACAGCTATGTTTGCAGGATCCGCAACATTTACCTTTGATTGAGGCTCAACACTAACAATTTCATCTGCATGCAAGGGGATCTTAGCTTGAAACTTCTTAGGTAGGAAGTTCCTGAAAGTTAACGGTACCAGCTCTCGTGTTATTCCTGGAGCAGGAGTAACGATTTGTGTAGCAGAAGGCACTGGTTGACGCCGGCGATGCGCCATGATCGACGAGAGAGCTTCTTGCTAACGTGCGCCGCGAAAGCACTGTTTCATTGCTTATCGTGCGCCGAGGGAAAACCATTCCCCGAGAGAAAACCAGTCCCCCTCAGGTATCGCTATTTTTTTTAGTGAAATTAAACAGATATAGCTAAGCCTTAGTTATCTGTGGGATTCGACTCTGGACTTTTAGACCAAATTATATTTGCAACAACCGCTTATCGTTTTTAGGACTAGAGTTGGGCGTGATCACTAAGCAAACTAAAATTAATTTAATTCCCTAGATGATCAAAAGTTTAACTTTTCTATTACAACTACTATTACAAATTTAAACACGTAACCAAGGGAGATATAGATTCCAGGGTTGTGGTTGATTTGTCAATACTATTGAGTTTGTAATTACATCTATTAATCTAAATCATCTATGATTGATAGTTGATCGGATCGTTTTATAAATAGCATGGTGCCACAATATTATCCGTCTATCCATAATATATCAACCCCATATTCCTCTGGTCTTGAATCTATCATGAACGAATATAATATGGTATTCAACTAAGCAAGACTATTAGGTATATTCCTATGTTAATCGCGAAATCTTTCCCCGAGCCACGGGTGAGAAACAAGCTCTCTTTAATTCCACTCTAATCTAAACACGGCTTTCCCAAGAATATTGTAGATAGTAAATAGAATTCAACGGCTGACCAAACAATTAAGTAATTATTCATATAATTAGAGAAACAACCAGTGATAATAACTCAAATTGACGGTAATATAATTAATAAATTTCAATTTATGACAATCACAACCCTAGAACGCGAAGTTTAGCTCCACTTAGATATGGTAGCAAAACAATAATTCATCCAAAGAAACATAAATATTATTAAGTTTGATGGAATGAATTCTAGCCTCCACGGTGGCTCCGTGCTCTCCCTAGGTCTAAAATATGTCAAAAGTCCTTTTTACATGTATTTATACCAAGCAGGGTTAGACCAAAATGAAACCTCCTTTCCTAACTTAAATAGGAAAACTTGCAAACTTATTGCTTTTCACGCGTCGCACTATGCGTCTCACTAGTGCTTTTTCCTGTAAGACCGAAAAAATCCAGTTTCTGAACTTTGGAAATTTCTGACATAAAACTACACTAAGTCCTCGCACTTGCGGCACACAGTGCCTCGCACTAGTGCATTTCTTTAGCAGTCATACAGTGCCTCGCAATAATGCATTTCTTCATTAGTTGCTTCTTCCATGAATTTTGACGTCCAGAATTGATCTTCGACCCCCAAACAAGATCTCGAGTTAACCCCTTGAGCTTTTACTGAGACCTTAAAGCTCCAAGTAACTCAAATTCATTTTATAGCATCCACATAGCTCAAAAACTCCTACAAAGCATAAAGCATGCAATTAGGGGAAAATACTAGCGATTAAAGCTCAAACTCAATTAAATTATAGCAAATTAGAGTACAATAAGCGACTAAAAACATAATTATAGCCTACCATAAACACCCCACACCTAAAGGATTGCTCTTTCTCGAGCAATCAAACTACACTTTATATAGACACGACCCTTTTAAACAATTCTCCTAAATCATCACACCAAGAATCTTCAAAATAGACTAAGCACAAGAGTATAACATCTTCACCTCAAAATTTAACTCACAAGTACCATGCGTTATTCACAACTCACTCACTCACCCTAACATTAAGGTTAATGACATTTCCTTTCCTTCATGAATAAAGTGCCATCACACAACAAAAGAGAGTTATTTTACACAAAGTAAAATTTTAGAACAATTGTGAACTCAAGAATACACTTACTCTCAGAAATAACATTCATATGCTACAAAAGATGCACCATAGGCTTGCCCGTAGTGTACTACTCTACTAATCGAGCTCATCAGTCTAGGATCAAGTAGGACTTTAGTTAGTCGTAATGTGGGATGCAGGTCGGGTAGGATACAATTGGATATAAGAGTGACTACACCTCCCTAAGCACTTTAATATTTAAAACCCCCACACTTATGTCTAACCATAACTTCACCTCCACATCAATGTATATTAACTCCATACTTCTTTAAGCACATTTACATCAACAGTCACAACTATCATGGAATATTTTTTTACAACAATACAACTTTTTTTTCTTTCTTTTTCGATTCAAGTGGCTCTTAGTTTTTCAAAACAGTGCACCTTCCTCTTTATTTCATTAGTTCCACTCAAAAGCCAAACCAACTACCCCGCCTTTTACTAAGTTCATTACAATTCAAGTGCTCTTGAGAGATGAAAAAGTTCAAATAAAAGGTTTATTCAATCAAATGGGTAAGGCTTGTAATGTGGTTTCCAAAGAAATAGTGTTATAGGGTCAAAGGATTAACTACAATACACAATAATTAGACATAACAATTAGGCATATATATATATATATATATATATATATATATATAGACACACACACACAAATACATACACACATACACATATTATGAGCACGTAATTTTTGCCCTATATGAATTACTCCCATAAAATATAAAAAGAAATTTTCCAATTTTTGCAATTTTAGGATTTTCGTAGAATTTTGTTAATTATTTGCATTTTTGTGCATATTTAATTTCCATTAAAAATAAAAAAATACCAAAAATACCATGCATTCCATTTAGATGTTTGGTTCATATTTTAGGATTAGATAATTAATTAATTACTTTATTAAAAATAAAAATCGCAAAATGGCTCATTTTTACATTCTTAGCTTTTAATTTAGATTATTAAGTTTTCTCTTTAAATTTAGGATCAACTAATTTTTATAAATATTATAGTTAGATGAATAACTTAATTTTATAATTTGAATTAATTTAGAAATTTAATTTAGATTTTTAATTAGTTACAGAAAGAAAAAAAACAATAAAAAGAAAAGGAAATTGAAAAAGGTTAGTTGTTTAAATTCGATTAGGCCAAACACTTTAAAGGCCCAAATTTGTCTCCTTACCCAGCCCAAATCGGGTCGACCGACCCAATACCTAAAAACCCATCTTCCTTTAATAAAAACGGAAAAGGGCCTGATATATCCATCTACTTTGTTTTATTGTTCAATCATGTCCCTCATTATACTTTCCGTCCAAGTTTACCCCTGCCATCCATCGAACTTTTATATTTGCCCCTATTTTAACGGCATGGACACGTGGAAAATTCTGAATATGAAAAAGGGCCTGATATATCCCTATTCTTTATTTTATTGTTCAATCCTACCGCTCGTTATACTTTCCATCCAAGTTTACTCCTGTCGTATATCAAAGTTCTATATTTGTCCATATTTTAACCTTTGGGACTAGTGGCATATCTTAGAAGAAAGAACCAGCACAAAAATAAAAAAAAAAACTCAAAACCGCCATAGAACCTATGACCTGCATACTCGTTTTTCCTCAGACGGGCTTGAAATAGGTGTGGTAGAAAATTTGAAACTTCAGACGAACTTGATGAAATTCCTTCTCCGACGATCTCAAAACAATGATATGAGGTTGGGTCCAATTTCGAACAGTTCAATGAAGCTGGGGAAGTAATTTCTACTGCTAAAACAAATATATTAAGATTTCATGCATGCCCAAGTACTCAAGACCATTCACGAAGTCGCCGGCGCCGAAAATTTTGTCTTTGAACCTCATCTCTTTGTCAGACTAAGATAATCTCTTAAACTGATTAAAAGTTTTTATTTAAGAGAAGTTTGGAAAAAATTAGGAGAGGAAAAACAAGCATGCGGGTCATGGATTCTAGGGCGGTTTGGAGTTTTTTTGTTTTTGTACTGGTTCCATTCTCCTAAAATATGCCACGTATCCCGGCCGTTAAAATAGAGAAAAATATAGAACTTTGATGTACGGCAGGAGTAAAATTGGACAGAAAGTATAACGAAGGATATGATTAAACAATAAAATAAAGTATAGGGATATATTAGGTCTTTTTTCGTATTCTGTATGTGCCACGTGTCCCGGCCGTTAAAATAGTGATAAATAGAAAACTTTGATGGACGACAAGGGTAATCTTGGATAGAAAGTATAGCGGAATACAAGATTAAACAATAAAACGAAATAGAGGAATATATCATGTTCTTTTTCGTAATAAAAAACTAACCTAGAGGACCTGAGACCCTAGACCTACACCCCTTTAGAATCCGCCACAATACACACAACCCCCACCCCTGAACTTCTTATTCTTCCATTTTGAAAACAACAGACCTCAGCCCAAAAATTTCCTCTTCAAGATGGACCAGTCGCCCCTCCTCATGAGACCAACTGATTCCCCCCCTTAGCTTGGAAGAAAATGGAACAACTTCACAAAGAAGGAGAAGCAGCTGCAAAAATCAACAACGAACCAACCTTCATCTCTTTAACCACAACTCATAGCGATCCCGTCCCACCACCATAGTCGCCGGAGATTCGACCACCATACTTACACACACAGCGGAAAACACAGATCCGAAACAAAACAAACAAAAAGGGCTTGAGCTCAGTTCTTTTTCGATTATGAAATAAAAAAACACACCAAAAAAATGCAAGAAATGAGAGGGGAGGGACGAAATGGAGGTTGATTGGATTTTCAGTTTGTTTAGGCTTTAAATTATTGATATATATATATATATACACACACATACACATCTATACAAAGAGATTTCAGTTCCTTGTTAGTTTTCATTTTCGATTCTGCGTATCAAAAGGACCAAAGGTTTTTAATTCTTCCTTGATTTCTCATTGTGGGGTTCGTTGAATTCGTTTTAGTACGGAGATTTCTGGTCCTGTTTTGTCCATACTAATTCTGCTGGAAATCCCTTGTTGCTATGGAATCCGATTAAAGTGTCAAGTGTCATTTGAGGTTCACGGTTCCGGTTCGATTGTTGCTGTCCTGTTCTTGTTCTGTTGCACGTTCAAAGATCTGCCCGTATTCATCTCTGAATATAATAAGTAGAAATTATGCACATTCAGGTTCGTCCCCGTGCTTTTTCTCTTATTGTATTACTGTATTGATCAAAACAGAATCTGAAAAGCTATTTTTCTTGAGTTCTTGCTGATTGTTCTGATTTGTGCGATCGAAACTTGCCATTAAATGAATTTTGATTAGTGACCTTTTTTCTCGTGACTTTCACAAACATCCCGGTGCGTTCCTATTGGTTTGAGGTTAGTGAATTCGTTCTTGATTTTCTTTGTGTGTTGTTGATTCAGTGTGGTCATGCCAAGTTAAGTCGCCGGCCAGTTTTGGTAAGAGGTGCAATCGCCTGGCTTAGTCTACTTCGGACTTGATTCTTCTCTGAAAATGCTAAACTAATGATCGTGTCTAGTGATAATGTCTACATATCTTGCTTCCTCTATGGTTGAAATTGATATTTAACAGAGTTATCATAGTTTGTATTCATGTTTTTTTGGATAATTTCGAGCTCAATCTACGCCTGTCGATGCTCGGATTCATGAATTATGGTAGTTGAATTTTCAGTTGTGCTTGGTCCCTTGTAAGGCTATATCCGCTTCTGGTTCTGGGTCTATTTGGGTCTGCGGTTCCGGTTCAGGCGGTTCAGGCGGTTCCGGAGCCGGAACCGCTACCATACGGTTCCGGAACCGTCCGGTTCCGGCGGTTCCCGGCGGTTCTGAATTTTTTTTTTTAAAACCAATATCTTGTATAGTAGTCATTAGTATATTGTAGAATATATTTTATATGGTGTACTATGTTATTTGTATAGTATATATTGTGTTTGGTAATTAGTATATATTGTATATAAGTAGTGTATATTTTCTATATAAGTAACATATATGTTAGTAGTATATATTGTATATAAGTAGTGTATATTGTGTTGTAGTTAGTAATTAGTATAAATTGTATATAATTAGTATATATTGATAAAGAAATATGGAGACAAGATATTCAAGGATATGATAAAGAGCATATTTGTTGACCAAAATGGCATATCTTTCTTAGTCTTCCTTCCCCCAATGGAATGAGCACAACATGGTACTAATACTACCATTAAAAGGAAAAAAAGAAGTTACATCATAACTAAAAGAAGACATGCCAATGTACAAGTTACATCATAATTTATGTATTATTTATAACAAATCTCATAAAACTTTCAAGGTTTGGAGGTGGTTGTGTTGGCGGTGGTGGAAATGAAGCTTGTTCATCACCATTTCCGGGTGAAGATGTTTCCTGAGCAAGTTCTTCTAGCATTTCTTCATAGCACTCATCTATTTCTGGTTGTGATTTAGCTAGCCCAAAGTTCCTTCTTTCTGTGCGGATCCGATCTCGAAAAAGCACTGATTTTTCCAAGCTGTCCCGCATCGACGCTCTGTGATCACCTATTTGTTGTCTTGCTTGACTAAAGGCGCTCTCCGATGCAACAGTTGAAGCTTGAATCGACAAAACATCCCCAGCCATCCTTGCAAGAACGGGAAAATGCTTTTCCCTTGTCTTCCACCAATCCAAAAGGTCGAAAGAGCCGTCTGGATTCTCATTCTCTAGTCCCTGCGACAAATAAACTTGAAGCTCATTTAGATGGGAAATTTCATCTAAATTTTCCCCTTGAGTACCCCTGAACTCCGTCCACGATTTAAGAGCTGTTAAGCCAGCAGCTCTTTTAGACGACTGTGATGTAGACGAAGTAGGGGTTGGAATGTTAGGCTTAGCATGCTCTAACACCTGTTTATAAGCATTACAAACAGTTTGAGCATTCACTTTAATTGATGCTTTCGCATCAGATAGTGTAGCCATTTCTTCTTCTGAAAGATCTAAAGCTTGATAAATAGTAGAATACCAAAAGTGAGGACCTCCTAATTTCATAGTAGGATTTAGCATAACAGACACACCAAATATAGGAGGGATTGGAAAAAAATATTTTTAAACTTCTTTTTCATTTCAGTTATTGCAATTTCATAAATTTCTCCTCCCTCGTTAAAATCAACAAACAAATTAGCAAGTGCGGCAATATAAACTAAACAGCTAGAAATAGTTGGATAATATTGGCCAGATAAAGCATTTGTAGCCACATGAAAATGTTCTAAAAAATCTAAAAGAACTTTAACGTTAGTCTAATCTTGTGTAGTTAGCATGTCATTATCTTCCTCCCCACAATCCCGAGAATTATACGTAGTGTTAATTGGGTTCCTATATTCGTACGCTACTACTAAACTTTCGTACATGTAGTTCCACCTAGTCGGGCAAGGTTTAGGAACCTTTCTTTCTCTAAGGCCATATTCGTCACACCTTTTAAAATATTCTCTATGTCTACTTCTACGGTTTGAATAAAAAAGCCAATTAAGAGCCATTTTAACCTTTTCAATTTCTATGTTTAATATTCTCATACCATCACCAACAATTAAATGATAAATGTGACAAATACATCTAATATGAAAAATATTAGTAAAAGCAGGATTAAGTGTTCTAGTTAGCATACCTATTGCACTAGTGTTGCTAGAAGCGTTATCTATGGAAATTGACATTATTTTATCACTAAAACAAAAATATCTGCATACATCTGAAACAGTGTTAGCAATAAACCTACCCGTGTGCCGTGAATTAATTATCCTATATGCAATAATGCGTTTTTGCATAGTCCAGTCTTCGTTTGGTTACGGTTAAATAATCACAATCATTATTACTTCTACCAATATCAGTTGTAATAGACATACCATTAGTTATAAGGGTAAATAAATAGCGCAAGTATTGTTCCTATTCATGCTTGTATTTATAAATATCGGCCTTAACTGTGGCGCGAGGCCAACCTTTATACGTAGGATTAAATACTCTTCTAATATAATGAATCCATGCAGGATTAGAAGCAAAAGAATAAGGCAAACACATAACAGTAATCATTTTAGCTAATTCTTCATGATCCTTATTTGGATCGTAATATAATATACCTCCGGTGACTGTGTTTATTCCTGGTTGAACTAGATTTGAACCAGTACTTGGGTTAACTGAAGTATCAGGACTTGTCCTCCCCTCTTGTTGCGCTTTCAATTGCAAAAATCTAGCCTTATCGCTAGGGTGTAATCTTATATGCTTAACTAAACTACCCGTGCCGCTACGATCTCCAGTACACCTATGAACCAGTAATTTCCCACAAGATTTACACTTATCCTTATTTTGTTCTCTTAGTTGAATAAAAAATTGCCAAACTAATGATGTTTCTGTACGTTTAGGTGGTTGTCTACTAAAAGTGGGAGTTTGTACGGGTGGGTGTGCCGTTTCATCACCTAAGTTATGAGCAGGACTAGTAGGTGTATCATTTAAATCTACTGGAGCTTGGGTTTCATCATCATCATCATGCTCATTTCCCTCTAAGATAGGTGCATTAGGATAAAGAGCATTCATAATATCATCGTCTATTCTATCACCAACTGCTACATCATGTAGAAAATCAATATCGCTAAATTGAAAACAAGGGTGGTCACTATCAAGGATTCCGAAGGGTTCATTTGGATTTATAGGTTGGCTACTACTTTGAACTTGCTTATCTTTTCTAGGTCGGGGAGCCGGGGGAGGGGTACTATTTTGGCGACTACTTTCACTGGTTTTAGATTTTCCTTTACCGAACATATTTTTCAACGAAAATGCCATCATAATTATAATTAAGCAAAATAACAACACACAAAAATATTCTTAGCACGTAAGAGTTGAAACGAGTTTACCGGATTGACGAACAACTTCTTGAAAATTGAAAATCGTTGAAATGGAACACTTGAAAACTTCAATTCAACAACTTCACAATGTTTCACGAATTTGCAACAATAAATTAAGCACTTGCACTAGAAAGATTGAAAGAGAGCTTGAGAGAGATTGAGAGATATTGATGAATTGGTGAATAAAAATGAAAGAATGAGGGGGTATTTATAGTTGAGAAATGGGAAATTGTGTAATTATATAAAGTATGGGGGTCAAATGGCTATTTTTTAAAATTCCAAACGGCTAATTTTGAAAAAGAGCTGTTTGGAAATTATTAATTTTTTTTTTTAAAATCTGCCTGTTACAGAACCGGATGGAACCGGTTGGAACCGCCAGAACCGGTCCGGTTCCGGTTCCGGTTCCGCAGTTCTAACTGGTAGAACTGCCCCGTCACGGTTCCGGGGAACCGCCAGAACAGAAACCGCCGGAACCGACAGAACCGCCAGAACCGCGGTTCCGGTCCGATTCCGGTTCGGAACCGTAAATTTTGCTGCCTTGGTCCCTTGTTTGCATTCATAGTGCAGGGAAGAGGCAGTTCTATATATGAGTTGTTATTTCGTTTACATTTTCCATTTATGTTGCGTTTAGTTGTTGTTCGATTACTTTCCTTATCCTATTCGTTGTTGTCTAAGCTGTTTCTTGCATCAAACTTTGTAAAAGGAACTGACTCTTTCTTAATTTGTGGCGAGCAGGAATTTCAATTGGATCTTTGCGTGGTACTTGACATTTTGGGTTGCCTATAGTTTGGATCTTGTTTATTGATAGGATTTTAAGATGCTAGGAGTATGTTTAGGCTGCGCCAAGATTTTCGAACCTTGGGCACTCTTGCAATTTATTATAATTCTTTAAAGTAGATTGGAGGTGTGCCTTATTAAGTAAGACATAGTTATGGCCCTCAAAAAGTTTAGCTTGAATTCCCTTTAAAAATTGGAATTGGGGCGCGCCGCGCCAAATAAAATCTCAAATGTATGGACCTCGTTTAATTAATTAAAATCCTTAGAAAACGAGGTACGCTATTAAATCGAATTTTCATGGCCCTCGCAAAGTTGAAAGTGCGTAGTTGCTTTAGGCGAGCTATTTTAAAAAGTTACCTTCCTAAACTCGAGTGTGCATTTCATGTGACCCAAATTCAAATCTTAACAACGTTAAATAAAATATGTCTCGGACTGGAGGTGCATTTCATATGGCGTGGTCCAAAAACGTGTTTTAGATGACATTGAAATCTTCCTTAAAACAATTAAAAGCAGTTTAAAGCTAAAATGCATATAGGTTTAAAAGTATTTTAAAATCAAATAAATAGGCCAATAATTATAGTTGAGCGACCGTGCTAGAACCTCAGAACTCGGGAATGCCTAACACCTTCTCCCGGGTTAACAAAATTTCTTATCCGAATATCTGCGTTCGCGGACTGTAAAACAGAGTTAATCTTTCATCGATTTGGGATTTAACGGTGACTTGGGACACCGTAAATTATCCCAAGTGACAACTCTGAAATTTGATAAATAAATAATCATGTTTCGATTGTGACTTTAAGTTGGAAAATACTCCCTTGTACTATCCTTTCGGGGTGTAGGTAAAAAGGAGGTGTGACACACACACACACACACACACACACACACACACACACACACACACACACACACACACACACACACACACACATATATATATATATATATATATATATATATATATATATATATATATATATCACTTCCAAGACTGCACAAAACTACTATTTTTCTTTGCAAACACACGGGAGCAAGTTCTAGACATCAAATGCAATGCATAGAATAACACACAAACCTCACACACACATCAAACATAACTCACCCCGTATTGGATCATCAAGACACTCTAGTCAAAGCAGTTAAGCAAAGTTAAGATCATACCATTTAAGGTGCTTATACAAGAGTCAAAACCTGAGCTTAAGCGGCACAACCAAAGTACTCACTATTCTCAAGGCATAACAAAGTCAAGTGATATTGCTTCAATTTAATTCATAGCACAATTGCTCCTACTTCTTACAAAAATTAAAGTAACTACTCCCGGTTCAAACAAAATCCTTAGAAAAGAACTACGGCACAAAGAGAAACCAAGGGGAAATTACTACACTACCCTACCTACAAAGAAAATCTTTTTATCCTTTTTTTAGATTAAATCCCTCAAGAAAATTGTCTAGGAGTTCTGATGTCGGGAAAAGTCCTATTTTTCTACTTTTTTCCAATTTTTCTTAAGAGCTACTAACATACCATACAACTACGAAAACAAAAAAAAAGTTAACATTTTTCAAACACACTACTACTAATTATCTAAAGAAATTCTCTCATACCATACTTAAAAGCGTTCATTGTCCCCAATGCACAAATAAAGCAAAATAATAATAAGGGTGCACATGAAACTCCCTGAAAGGCTAATGGCTGAAGCAATAACAGCCCATGGGTTACTCAGACTTCCCCAGGCATGGTCCTCTGTATGGGCACCCCATACTTAGTTCTCACCCTCTATCTTGCGTTTGCCCTCTTCCAATGGCTTTGTTTCCTATGCTTATAATCCTACATACATTGTAACAATAACAAGATAAAAATAAAAGTAAAAGAAAGCAATAAAGCTGGGTTGCCTCCCAATAAGCGCCTGATTTAACATTGTGGCATGACTTGCAGCACTTTTTGTCTCCATCTTGAACTTGTGAATTGAGCCCCCAATGTGGCTTCAAGATTTTGTTATGCTCGCGGGGTGGTGAGACAAATGTAATTGGGCTAAGTAACCAATTTCGCATTATATACTTCTTGGCCTTTAGATGAGGTATGTAATTGTCTCTATGGCATGACAAATTCCAGAATGTAAGCACCTTGGTTTTCATGTGTTGGCTCCTCCAAAGGCTCTAATGACTCAATTCCCATTTCATCATCCAAACACAATGTTCAAAAATGGATGGAATGAGGAGCAATGCACCCTAACTCTAGAATTGCGTCACTATTTCCATCCTAATATGTACACATATTAGATTCATCAAATATAATATTATCTATTTTCTCACATGACTCTAGAACACTCTTCTCAACATTGTCATCCTAAAGAAAAATATGGTCTAGTGCTTGGCATTCTCGTTTGAGCTCCTCCATTTTTTTAGAAGATTTTTTTCAGTTTCACACAACTCATCATTAAATTGTTGGGCGTTGAACTCATCAACCTTTGCACTCAAATCTGCATCCAATTTGTGCAAAGTCAAGCCAAACTTGTCAATTTCTTGTGCAAGATCAACTTTCTCCTTCGATCAATCACGCAACACCTCTGTTAAAAGATGACGTCGTTCCACATATTAACTTAATCGTGAATATCCATCCCAATACCAACCTTTACACCCATATTCAAATTTGGACCTCCCAGAGTTCGGGTCATGACAAGCCTAAAAAGACGGGCTGTAAAAGTCTTCCGTCAACCAAGCGTTTTCATCAATAACTTTACCTCCAGATATTTCATCCACAATGTCATGTTGAGAGAAATATGAATACATTAAAAGAAAAATTAAATTGTTATAAAAATAAAAATATTTACAAAAATATAAACAGAACCTATAAAGATAAGAGTAAAAGTCTAATCTAGAAAAAGTAACTAAATAGAAAATTAAAAACTTGAACATAAATCAATTAAAATCTTAACTTGGACAAACAATCAATAACTATGCCAAAAATTGTTGGTTCCCAAAGTATACAAAAGTATACATGGCCGTCAAGTAAAAAGTTACTCCAAAGTCGGATGTCAAACCCACAGAGACTTAGATTAACTATTAGCTAACCAAACTAAAATCAATTTAATGTCCAAGATAATCAAAAGTTTAAATTTTTTATTACAACTACAATTGCGAAATTTAAACACGTAACCAAGGGAGATATAGATTTTAGGGTTGTGGTCGGTTTATAAATCCTATTGAGTTCTTAATTACACCTGTTAATTTGAGTTAACTATGATCCTTTATACGGTGAAATCGGGAGGTCCAATTTCTCATTATCAAAGCACCTCAAAAGACCATCTCGAAGTCTCCAGGCTACAAGATTATGAACGAGTATCCTCCCTCGAGGTTCTTCAGCACTCGCTCATGGGATAATGTTGACCACAACCACAGTATAAATGGGGAGTTCGCAAGGCACGTGACTAGGACTGACAGAGCCTAGAGAGCCACTCTAAGACCAGAATCAGTCTCATCTAGTTGTCACATCTCTGTATCTTTGTAATTAATGCTTGTTGTATTATGATGGGATTCCCCTCCTATATAAAGTCGATCCTTACCACTTTGTAAGGGGATGTTGCTTCAATTACTCCATACGCAATATACAAGAACGTCTTATTTGCTCTCTAACACATTTTCTCGATATTGTTGCTTTCATTTATTATCTTCATATTTGCTCCTCATTTATTGCTTATCACGTTTTCCTTTACTCTTACTCTGTATCTAAGTCTCACATACATAGCATCAACTGGTTAACAAACTAGCATAAAAATAGATCACGTATATTTAGAGTCCCATCAACAAATTTAATTGTTATTACCATTTTTACGGTAAAAACTTTGGCGCCCGCCACGGGGCTAAAAATAATAGTGATTATTTTCTTGTTGGTTCATCACACCACACAAGTTATCTTTCGTGCTTTTTCTTGTCCAAGATCATTGATTTCAGGTCAATATATCTAACTCAGTGAATGGAGGCGAAAACAACAATCTCGAGGACCACTGAGAGAACGGTGTGGATGTTCCATGTGTTGGTGTGCTACCACAAAACCCTGGGAATGTGATCCTCGTGGACACGGTCTCATGCGACGCCCAACGCATTGATATAGGCTCACATACCGACAAGAGCGTGCGCCAAGGGGATCCACAAGAAGCTCAAAATACCCTGACCAGGAAAGAGCACGAGGTTAGCCTTCATGTTATTTTTGAAATATTGCAGGCACAACAACTAGCTATTGCTCAGCTGCAAAGTCACCAGAAAGCTGGGTTGCCTTCCAATAAGCACCTGGTTTAACGTCGCGGCATGACCTGAAGCACGTTTTCTCTCCATCTTGAACTTACATGTTCAAAATTTAAGAAAGTCTTCACTAATAGTTGCATATCTGGTTAAGAAATTATATTTAATCAAATGCGTGAATAAAAATTTTCAAAAAAAATATTTATCTTATATTAAATGTTATAAAAATAATATGTAAAACTTTTATTTTAAAAAATAATTTTTTAATAAGCATAGCTTACATACAATTAAACCTCTCTATAATGACCTCTTTTGTTCGGATATTTTTTTATTTTTATAGTAAAGTATCGTTATAGAGGATACATATTATAACAACAACAAAAATAACAACCTAGTAAAATCTTAATAGTGGGGTCTGGGGAGGGTAGTGTTATCAGTACCCGAAATTTTCACCCTCGGTAGTCGTGATGGAGCCTACTTGTGGAAGCTAGGGAAGCCAAGAACCTCACAACATTATCATATTTCCTTTATTACATAATGAAAACCATTAATTACTAGTAACTAAAGAAATTAACGCCAGCGGTTTGACAAAATAGCGGAAGTCTGAATTTAAAATAAAAACAAAGTCTAAAACATCCATATTGGTCTCTACCCAGCATCTTGTTTCACATCATTTTACGGACGGTCTAAGATGCTAAATACTAGAGTCTGAACAATGAAATAAAAACTCTATCTCGGGTAAAAAAGGAAACAATGCATAAACAGATAGAAGAGATGCCGAGCCTGCGGACGGCTACAGGACTACCTCGGGATCTCGTGGACTGAAGGATGGCTCCCTGGCTACTGTTGCTCTCTGTAAGCTGCTCTGGTATCTACACATAAGGGCAGAGTGTAGCATCAGCACAACCGACCCCATGTGCTGGTAAGTTTCTGGCTTAACCCCGGCGAGGTAGTGACGAGGCTAGGACCAAATTCTAGATAAACCTGTGCAGTTATATATAATATATGCCTGAAAAGTAAATAGGGAACAAAAAGTATATGGGAGGGGTTCATGCTTTGGGGAACAATTTAACTTAGCAGAAACTAAGTAAATAAAAAGGAACTATACTCATCTAAAACCATGTAAAAATAATACTGTTGCGGCGTGCAACCCGATCCATGTGCATATTTCAATTGTTGCGGCGTGCAACCCGACCCATCATGTATAATTTGTTGCGACGTGCAACCCGATCCAATATAACATCTGTTGCGGCGTGCAACCCGATCCATTACAATATCTATTGCAGCATGCAACCCGATCCAACATATATTTCATTAATAAAGATGTTACGGCGCACAGTCCGTTCCAAAAGTACGGCTTACAGTGATCCCAACAATAATCCCGGCAAGGGACTAACCATAAATCACACTTTTCCGGCAGGAGAACTCAATAGCATAAGTATAAACGTCCCGGCAAGGGAGAATCAACTATAACTAATCTCAATTCAACTTCTAATTATTATTACTATCATTATTCGCATCCCTCGAGCACTTCTACGAAAATAAATAGGCCTTTGCTCAATACCACGGATTTTCTCACTATTTCAATCATAACATTGTTCAAGAATACACAATTATCAAATTAAGACTCACGGTCATGCTCAACACCTATGTATAGATACTTGTCACCATGCCTATACGTCGTACCCAACAAGAAACAAATAACAAATATGACTCAACTTCTAATCCCTCAAGCTAAGGTTAGATCGAACACTTAAATCGAACTTCCACGGCCAATTCAATCCTCAATTACCGCTCTTCCTCTCAAATTCGGCTCCAACTCAATCACATTTATACAATAATGATTCCATAGTATCAATACATGCTAAACAAATTAACCCTAATGCCAAAATATAGATTTCTAAGCTTTCTTCCCAAAATTCCAAAAATAGACCTCCGCCCCGCTTGGTCAAAACACGATGTTCGGACAAAATTCATATCACCCATTCCCCCACAAGCCCGAATATATAATTTATTTTCAAATTCGACCCCAAAACGAGGTCTAAATCAAGAAAAATCAAAAAGCCCTAACTCTACCCAATTTTCCCAATTTCTAACCTAAATTACATGATTTGAGCTTAGGAATTCAATAATTAGTGATGGAAAATGAAGAAAACAAGTTGGGATTTACTAACCCAAGAGGTATTGATGAAAGGAAGCTTCAATGGACTCCTAGGTGCTTGGGGAACAAGAGAGTTCATGTGACTTTTGAAGAAGTCCCGTCATGGTTCTATTTTGAACATTTTAAATAACTGGGCAAATTTGCCCTATGCTATCGCGGAATAAGGATTGCAATCGCATAAGGTCTGGAATATTGGCTATTGAGATCGCAGGAGGCATGTTGCGAATGCATAGAGTAAAACAGGCTCCATTCCGAATTTGGCTTTTGTACATCGCGATCGCAGAACAAAGGTTGCGTTCGCATTGAAGGGACTGGCTAAGCTATGTGATCGCCGATCAAGCTATGCGATTGCATAGAACAAAATAATTGGGCAACTGAAACTTACACTGTGTGATCGCAGAGCTTCTATGCGATCGCATAGAACAACATACCAGAACACCGGAACTGGATTTTATGCAACTTTTTGTAAGTTCAAAATGCTCCGAAACACTCCCGAGCCCTCGAGACTTCTAATCAAACATGCATACTAACTCAAAAATATCCTACAAACTTAAGTGTGCGATCAAGTCGCGAAAATAACATAAAAAACAATGAATTAAGCCTCAAAATCCATGATTTCTTCCAAATTTCATAAACTTTTAAATTTAGAACTTTGAGTCCGAAACACTTCAAACGACGTCCGAATTCAACCAAACTCTATAGAAAGCGTTTAAACAATATATAAGACTTATACCAGGCACCAGAACAAATATATGTGCCCGATACCAATACGTTGTAATCCATTTTAATTTCAGATTTCCTTAATTATTTTAGAAAAATAATTTATTTTAAAAATTCTTTACTCAGGCTCGGGACCTCGGATTCTAATTTCGGGCATACAACCGAGTTTCATATTTTTCTTTGGACCCTCCGGGATCGTGAAATTACGGGTCCGGTTCCGTTTACCTAAAATATTGACCAAAGTCAACTTTACTCATTTTAATACCAAAGTTTAGTATCTTTTACAGAATTTCACATGCAAGCTTTTCGGCTACTCGTCCGAGTTGTGCACGTAAATCGAGATACCTAAAAATAAGATTTGAAAGCCCCGGGAGCATGGAATGAATGAAAAAAAAATGTGATGACCCTTTGGATTGTCACAAGTGTGTATGCAGACCTTACCTACCCCGAAGGAGTAGTAATAATGGAGATACGGGTATCGATCCCTGTACCTCTCGCATGTTGGATACATATTATAACATAACATAAACAATTAATTATTATAAAAACTTGACTTTTATAGTAAGTACTTGTTGTATAAGGATGTTGTTATAGAGAGATTTGACTGTATAAGTTTCAGTTATAATTAAAAATGAAATTATATCCCATAATTATGTGCATGACTAATTATATCAAATTTAAACAATTATAATCTTGTACTAACTACGCTGTACAATAAATTGTTTTTATTACTGAATCAAGAATTACGAATTTAATATAATTCATAATCAAACTAAGCAGTACTTATGATTTTCTAATATAATTTTTAAAAATATGTAGTTATATAATATATGTATAACTCTGTGCTTGTAATTATTTTCATTGATCACTAACTATTCAATTTGAATAAGCATAAGTTTCTTTATAAATCTAATTAAACACTAAAATATAAATCTAATATAATAAAAATAGGGGTATATAACAATCAACTAACAAAATAATATAGGATGAACGAAAATTTAAAGAAAAAAATAATTTAGAATATCTTTATTATATGGAAATAATTTATTTTTTCTATGTTACTTAATATAAATTATATATTTATTCTTTTTATATTTTCGTAGGTAGTGTTCTTATTTATAATTGTAAGCACTTACATTTATACTGAATTAAGATGTGTTAATTAAAAAATAAAAGAAAGCAAAATTATATTACACATGTATATAACAACTAGGGCTCTCCAACGGGACGGGCCGTCCCGTCCTATCCCGTCCCACGTCCCGTCCCCACCCCGTCCCGTCCTGCTTTAAGTCTAACCGGACGGGACGAAGTGGGACGGGACGACCATTTCGTCCCGTCCCGTCTTGCTAGTTTTTTTTTTTTTTTTTAAAATAGCCATTTTGGCAACGAGCATAATTTTAAAACTAGCCGTTGCCAACAGCCAAAACACCCCAACCCCTCCAAATTCTAATATAACACCTAAGTTTATTAAGTTACACTTTTGTCCTATTTTGAATTATAAATACCTCCCATTCTTCTTCATTTTTGCCCATAACAAATCAATCTTCTTTCTCAAATCTCTTACCATCTAATATTCTATCTATATTCTATATTATTCTCTCAATTTTGTTACTATCAAGTATCAAGATTCAACTTTCAAGTATTTGGGCAACTTTTTTTGAGAAACTTTCAAGCTTAAAATTAAATTCGTCAAGTATTTGAACAATTTCTTAAAGTTTCAATATTTAATCACGATGAACTCGTTCCATCTCCTAATTTTGATATATAATTTTTGCGTATCATTTTAGTGCTTAATTTTTGTGTTTACTACGTGTTATATTTTGTATTTCATTTGTATGTTTAATATTTGTGTTAGAGTTTTTAATTTAGTTTCATATCTAAATTATGGCACCTAAAAATGCATTTGGTTTTATTAAAAAAAGTAGTAAAAAAATAGTAAAGGTGAAAGTAGTAGTAATCCTAGTCCTAATCCTAACCCTTATACTAGACCTAGAGTTAGAAAGAATATTGATGAAATGACTCATGTTGATGAAACTTCATTTTCCCAACCCCCCATATTTTATGATGTTCATGTCGAAGAACAATTAGATCATGAAACTTTACAAAGATAATTTGGCAATTATATTTTTTTTGAGGATGAAGAAAATGAGGAAGAAGAATTAGATAAGATACCCACTAGTCCCGCAACACATGATTTAGCTCAGAGTCAACCTCAGTCTGGAGCTTTACCCCCTGTACCCCCTTGTAAGGGGTAAGCCTAAGGCTGAACATCCCAAAACATCACTTTTATGGAAATTTTTTAAACATGATAAAGTCAATAATCATGCTATATGTGAAAAATGTAAGCAACAATTTGCACACACTAGAGGGACGGGGGTTTAACAAGGCACTTAATGTCACGACCCCAACTTCATACCCGGTCGTGATGGCGCCTCTCGTGAAGACAAGTCCAGCCAACAACCCCAAATACTCTTTGTCGACGCCCCCTTTTTCCCTGAAAAGAAAGCGAAATCGGGTTTACGACATTATGGGCAAAACAACATTATTTCCCGTTTAGGAATTGAGTTATGGAATTGGAAGAGTCCCCACCTAATGATTATAGTGCATTAGGACACTTAGGAGAGATTATTTTGAAAAGAAAACCAGAGTTCGGGTAAGGACTTGAGATTATCTCAAGGGGAAGGTGTTAGGCACCCCTCAAGATCCACTAGTGTGGTTCTCGGCCGTGTTAATCGTGACTTTATAAAAAACAAAACAATTAAAACAAATAAGTTTCACACATGTAGCATTCACACAACTTGAAAAGCATTAAAGAAGGAAAAAGGACATAAAAATAAAAGAGAGTTGATTTGGAAAAGCATTACTATATTTAGATAAAGAAAACAAAATAGAGAAAGGGTCCTAGGTTTAACTATAATATGGATTATTCGATGCAATATCCCACACATATTTCCAAAGAGGGGTCGCTTTATGATATTATTGCAGCGTCATCATCTCCATATTCTACCCTTCCCACCCCTTAGAGGTTATTTAAGCGTGTGAATCGGTCACGAATGCTTATTGCATGCTATTTGTAGAAAATCATTCTATCCATGATATGTGCGCTTTGGTTGTACTAGCATGATTTTCAACTATAGGTTTTGATGAATGACAAACAATGAAGTTAACTTGTTAAACAATGTTATTGTATGACAAACAATGAAGATGCATTAGCAAACAATCAAGATTGAATGCCGAGAAGTATATTGATGAATGGATTGCATGGAAAAGCCAAGACGAGCTCAAAAGTTCAAGACCGAAGACCCAAGGCATAGGTCGCTAGGTAGAACCAATGTAAGAGCAACGTTTAAGTTATCTCGTCTTTTGGCTCAACATAGGTCATCATTAATATGCATAAAATCATTTTATTAAATTATATATATCATAAACATTTTTAATATACTTCAAACAAAATGATTTTAACGTCTTCATTTTAACCAAAATGGTTTTTGAAGTAAGTTTTCGATTCTGGTATATTCTGGTATACTCCAGCTTTGATTCTGATATACTCTGGTATATTCCAGCTTTGCTGGAAATTCCGCAAGGCAACGTAATCGATTATGTGATTGGAATAATCGATTATTTCACTATCCTTTGCCTTCCCAACATTCCGTTTTATGAACGTTGAGAAGATAATCGATTATGCAAAGTGGATAATCAATTATCTTGCATAAAATTAGCATAATTGATTGTCAATTAAGCAACGGACATACAACTTCTAACACCTATAAATAGAGGTCATTTGAGCTGATTTTAGACACACAACACCTCTCATTGTTCATATACATATTGATATTATTTGGGCATCATTTTAGAGCTTTTGTTGAGCCATTTGAGAGACAACTTTGAGTTGTTCATAGAGCTAATCTTGTATCTCTTTATCTACTCTTTTTAGAGAGTTCTTGTTGTAAAAGATAAAGGTGTTTGAGAAGATCATATCTTCTCATTGATTGTCGGGTTTGCTAAGTACCCTCAATCTTAGTGTGTGAAGTCTTGTGGTGCAGTATCCACGAGCAAGGTGAAGTCTTGAGGTGAGGTATCCTCGAGCAAGTTGAAGTCTTGTAGGGTGTACATCTACGAGCAAGTGTAACGGTTTGTTAGGCACCCGTAAGCTTAACGGAGTTAGTGGAATCTCGAGAGAGTCTCTCGGTGACTGGACTAACCACATGTTGTGGTGAACCAGTATAAATTCGGTGTGTTCATTCCTTACTATTTTAATTACCGCATTTACTTTACTCCTGCAATTTTAATTCCGCAATATTTATCAATATTCTCGTGCCGCACTATTCACCCCCCCTAGTGACGGGCATAAATCCTAACAATTGGTATCAGAGCCTAACTCTCTGAAAGCCTTAACCGGTTGAGAGAACGATATATATTTTTTTGTTGAGAATATTGAATGCAGGAATGATGAGCAAAGGACACTCCACCTATAGGCCTCCACTATTTGACGGAACAAATTACACATATTGGAAAGAGCGGATGAGAATCTTCATCCAATCAAATAACTTTCGCTTGTGGAAAATCATCAAGAACGGTGAACAAATGGCAACAAAGAAAGTTGGGAAAACCACGGTTCCAAAGGAGGAAGATGAATATGATGCCGGGGACGTCAAGAAAGTTGAAAATAACACAAAGGCCGTCAGCTTATTATATTGTGCGGTGAATCCGGATGACTATCGGAAGATTTCTTGCTGCACAACCGCCAAAGAGATGTGGGATAAACTCGAGATCACTTATGAAGGTACATCTCAAGTCCGAGAATCTAAAGTTGATTTTCTAACACATGAATATGAACTCTTCAAAATGAGGGAGAAAGAACCCATCGGTATTATGTTTGAACGATTCTCAAAAATTGTCAACGATCTTCATGCTCTCGGGAAAGTGTACACGAACAAAGATCTTGTTCGAAAAATCCTACGGAGTCTCACTCCCGACTGGCGTTCCAAAGCCAATGCCATCCAAGAGTCGATAGGAATCACGGATGTCACAATTGATGGACTAAGAGGTAACCTCGAAACTTATGAAAGCACAATTCTTAATCCCTATCTTAGAAGTAAAAGTTCGAATATTGCCTTCAAAGCCTCATCTTCTAAAAGAGTAGAGGTAAGTGATTCGGAAAACGATGATGATATTATTTCCAATGATATAATTGAAAAGTTTTATAAGTTTATGAAGAAGGAAATAAAGAAGGAAGAACCAAGTCCTTCATGCCAAAATTGTGGAAAACTTGGGCGCACCAAATCACATTGTCCAAAACCCAAGGACAAGAAAAAGAAGAAACACCATAGGCGCGTGACATGGGATTCGGACAGCTCGGGCGATGAAACTGCCGCACTATGCCTCATGGCCAATGAGGAAGAAGAGGTAAGTAATTCTAACTCTTACTCATTTGAAAAAATGCAAAATGCCTATGATGAATTATATGGTGAATTTATTAGAGCTTCCAAAACCATAAAAGAATTGAAGAAAACAATTTCTTTGAACGAAAAAGATTTTGAAAAACAACTTTCTTTGAAAGAAAAAGATTTTGAAAAATTGACTTGTGATAATGAGAAGTTAGAAGAAGAAAATAAATTTTTAGAAAATGATAATATTGATCTTAAAAATAAAATTAAGGAAATGAATGAAGCCTCTTCAATTGATCAAAGTTCCAATTATTCTTCTTGTGATTCTTTGAAATTAGAAAACATAGAATTTAGGAACACACTAGAAAAACGTAGTGTAGAAGATCCTAAAACAATTGAATAAATTAAGAAGAATATTAGAAAGGATGATAGAAATGAAGTTAGACCACCTAGAAATAATTCTAGGAACTTCACTAATGAGTCTAAAATTAATCATTTTAGACCACCTAGAAACAACTCTAGGAATTTTGGTAATGAGTCTAAAATGAATCATTTTAGACCACCTAGAAATAACTCTAGGAATCGCAATACGTCTAGGAATAACGACTTTAGATCACCTAGAACGTTTTTGGCTCAACCAAGACATATGCACAACCCGAATGTTATATGTCATTATTGCAACCGGGTAGGACACATAGCACCTGTATGTTTTACAAAACATAGAGATTTATATTTTGACTATGATTATTATTTGCCTAACCCCTAAGGACCCAAAAGTGTCTGGGTACCGAAAACCTATTTTTAGGTACGTTTGCAGGTGTGCTTGAAGACTACAATATCGTAGTAGATGCACCAAGCACGAAACCTTATTGCATCGAGGGGGAATTTCGGTTAGTTATCATATTTTTGATAAAAACATAATAGTTGATATGTGTTAACAATTAATATATCTTTGTTAACAATTGATATTAATTATTTTTGTTGATTCATGTTTTGATAACTTTTATCTTGAATAACACTTGGTATCAATTATTTTTGTTAAAAATAATGATTGATTCATGTTTTGATGAATATTTTTTTGGTTTGAATAACAGTTGATATATTCTTGAAAAATAAATGATTCATGTTTTTAATACAACTATTGGTTTGTTAAAAATTAACTGTTGATATGTTCTTAAGTAATATGATTTGCGAAAAATAATCGTTATTATGGTTGTTATATTTTTACTAACATTTGGTATTATTTCATGTTGGTATAATTTTTTAAATATCGTCAATGTATATTCCTCATTGTATTTCCTATGTTATTCTTGACACTAACAATTGATATACCCAAAAGGGGGAAGTGTCGAAAGGGGAAAGTAGCCTTTGTATACTCTTCTTTTTGCTAATGCCAAAAGGGGGAAGAAATTAGGCGATATGCATCAAATAAGGGGGAATGAATCTACGTTATAGTATGCCTTATTTGAGGGGGAATTATCATTAAGGGGAATAGTTTGCATGAATTGTATGTTGAGATATAGCATGAATTTAGGGTGAATCCGATATGCATATCTCATGTTGTTTGTCATTATCAAAAAGGGGGAAATTGTAGAAAATCATTCTATCCATGATATGTGTGCTTTGGTTGTACTAGCATGATTTTCAGGTATAGGTTTTGATGAATGACAAACAATGAAGTCAACTTGTTAAACAATGTTATTGTCTGACAAACAATGAAGATGCATTAGCAAACAATAAAGATTGAATGCCGAGAAGCATATTGATGAATGGATTGCATGGAAAATCCAAGACGAGCTCAAAAGTTCAAGACCGAAGACCCAAGGCATAGGTCGCTAGGTAGAACCAATGTAAGAGCTACGTTTAAGTTATCTCGTCTTTTGGCTCAACATAGGTCATCATAAATATGCATAAAATCATTTTATCAAATCATATTTTTCATAAGCATATTTTAAATACTTCAAACAAAATGTTTTAGAGGGGGAAACAAATTCAGACGGTTTAAATAGGGTGAGTAGCTTAAGCATGATTTAAAGCAATTAATCAATTTCATTTAACCTAAGGTTTGCCTAGGCGTTGTTTAACCATAAGAAAAAGGTGGACATACACGTCAGTTTTAAAAGTAAAATGTTAACCAGTTTTACATTTTGTATAGAAAGATTAGTGAGGCATTCAACAGTTGCAAAAGTAAGACCCTAAGAACATGCTATCTAATGCATATAGAGGCCCTAAAACATGGTATCTAAATGCAAGGCAGTAATTTGATTATTAACTGAAAAAATAACAAGCTGAAAGTAAAAGACCTAAGAATAAGATTTCTATGTTTGCAATGCATGTCCTATACATGGTTTCTATTACGCAAATATATAAGTAAAACCCTATAACATGCTTTCTACCCATAACTTTAATAATCACGTATAACCCTCCCCAATTTCACTATAATCCCTATTGTCTTTTACAAATTATTACAGCCAAGTAATTAACAATACAATAGTGATAGAAAGAAAATAAGAAGTTACTCTATAGAGAGCCTTCTGCCAGGCCCAAGCATCTCCAACCTCACTCCTTTCGAGTTTCACAGCCATTACCAGGGATTGAGTGCGGCAAAGTTCCCTAAGGGTCCGTTTGAACCCCTGGCCAATACCAAGCACCTGAAATGTCCCAATTAAACAAGTGCAAGCATTGGAAGTTCCAGCCTTGTGCATCAGAGTTTCATGGGTGCTCATGGCTCCCATGGAAGTGCTTACACTAAGGGGCCAGACCCTAAGGCTCTAAGAATGAGATTGCAATTGAGAGAGTTGAAAACAGTTGAGAGACAATTTAAGAAAACAGTTGAAAGAGTTGGAAAAGTTGAGAGAGTTTAAGAAAATAGTTGAAAGAGTTGAAAAAGTTCTTTTGAATTATTTTAGACTGACCAGTTTTAGAACAACAGGGAATCACACAAACAGGGGGCAAAGGGAAAAGGGGACAAATAAGTAAAGTGAACTACTCATACATAGACAACATACTGGAAAAAAATAATCAGACATGATTGCAAGACAGGGGTTCAATTTCTTACTGCACCAAACTCTAATACACTTAGCTTCAAACATAGATTTTAGGTCAAACAAGTAGCCAAGCAGACATGGATGCATGGTAGTAGCACACAGGGAAAGGTAAACATTCATTGAGACAGGAGAGGGGATAAGGGAGCAAATAAGTAAAGTGTACAGTCAACTATATTGGAGGAAAATAATCAAGCATGGTTGTAAAACAAGGATTGAATTCTTACTGCACCAAATCCCAAATATAATCAACCTCAGGGAGAGGTTTCGGGGCTGTTAAGTAGCCAAGAAGTAGTGCACATGGAAGAAAAGCATGCATTGAGACAGGGAAAGGGGAAGAGGGGAAAACATGCTAAGTTAGACTAGTAGACTGACAACTACATGCTAGTGGCAATAAGAACAACTGAACCATAGGTAAAAGCACACAAGAAATAATATGAATTGCAAAACTAATAGGAGTATGTTATTTTGGAGGCTATATCTTAAATAGGTGATATACCAGTTTCAGGTAATAAGATACAATAGCAATGCAATAGTACACAAAGAGAGAGCAAAGTGTGCAAAGAATGAGAGCAACAGTGTGAGTAACAGTAATATAACAACAACAACAATATGAGAACAGTAGCAACAATATACACAATGTAGACAAACAAATAGAACCCAGTAATGTAAAGTAATCAACCCAGGCTACCAAATCTTGGCTTTGAGCCAATTGAGTGTTCAAACAAGAGAATGAGATAGTATGGTAATAGCAGAGGAAGAGAGAATTCAGAGAGTCTGAGGTCATGAGAGCATTCTGTGTTGGTTGTGTTCAAAGAGAGAGGTGAGGAGTGAGTATTTATAACACAGAAAGCGAGTAAAAAAAAGGGTATCAATCCATATTTAAGGAACTGATATCAATCATAATCAAATAAGTATATCGACTCCCCCATTAATTAAGGAATCATAGTCAAACGGTAATAAGCAGTCATTTTAAAAGGAAAGGAATCACAAAGTATTGCATGGTCACATAAGGAAACAAAAACAGTATAAGGTATACAATGAAGACTAGGTGCATGATACTTAACCAGGGAAATATGTCAAGCAAATAAATCAACATATTTGTGCACACATATAGGAAAAATACCACTTTAATTTTCGAAAATGATTTTCTAGATTGAAAACTTAGGAGATTAGTTATTAATTGAGGAATGTATCCCACTGATTGAGGAAGAAATTCGAAATCAATACCAAAACTTTAAGGAGAATACACAAAATCATAATTTAAGGCCAGTAATCATAGTCTTGAAGAGACTGTAAGAGTCAGCATAAATCACCATGTAAACAGCCAGAAAACCTTAAGAGAAGAATACAACATGGTAGGGAATGAAACAGTAGCAACAAGATTAAAGAAGAGAACACTATACTTAATGAAAAATCCAGAAGAACCTGCAAACACGCAAATGCAGATATAAACATGTAGGGTTAGGGCTTTACTCGGATTATAACAAAAAGTTTAGAAGTACTCAGAGCCACAGATTAGTACTCAAAATCAGAAAAGTAAAGTGTTTTCAAAAGGGGTTATGTAACCACATCAATAGAAATTACAGAATGAACCCCATGTTAACAAGGAAGACAAACAAACAAGTGAAATAAACAAACACAAACGAATATATAGTACTCAGAAAGAGTAGAAGAAATGATTTTGAAGAAAGGGTCAGAAACCCTAACTTGAAAGAGTGGTAATCATCCGAAAAATTTGTAATAACTAGAAACGCTAAGTACAAAATAGAGTAGAAAACAAAGATCAGACTAAGAGTTGTTTTAAAGGAGTAGAGATTAAAGAGGAAAAATTAGGGTTCTCGGAAAATTAGGGAAAACGAAGAACCTGGTTGTGAAACGCGTATACAATGCCATAAAAGGCATCATCGTTCAAAGTCCACCGGTGAAAAGCCGGAAATAGAACCAAATAAAGCTTCATTGGCCGTCTTTCATGGCGGAAGCTGGTGGGCTTCAAGCTTTAGAGAGAAAACAGCGATACAAGGACTCCATGGTTGCTGGAAGTTGAGAGAAGTGAGGGAGGAGTGAGCCGGAGAGGCGATGATCTTCATTGGAGAAGAAGGAGAGAACCAGAAGGTTCTAGAGATATGAAGGGTTAGAGAGTGTTTGGAAGTGAAAGGGAGACTGATATGCGAGAAATGAGGGTTTGGGGGGGGGGGGGGTCGTTTGATTTTAATTATGGTAATGAGATCTGGGCCGCTGATCTTATTTAATCAACGGCTCAGATTAAATTAGAGGCAGGTCGGGTAAATTAAAAGGTGTGGGTTATTGAACTGGGTTAAAAATTTGGGTTGAAATAGGAGCTGATTTTTGCTATATTTTAAATAAATGTTGGCTATAGTTTAAATAGCCAATATTTCCCAAATAATTTTATTAAATAGCTAAAATCATTTAAAAAGTATAATTAAAACATGGAACTAATTAATAACATATAAATATTAATATAAAATATGATATAAATAATTTTGTAACTATGAAACACAGTTAATTACGAAATTGGCTATAATTGCAATTTTGTGCAATTAGCCTTA
Organism: Nicotiana benthamiana; assembly: GCA_034376525.1. Taxonomy (NCBI): domain Eukaryota; kingdom Viridiplantae; phylum Streptophyta; class Magnoliopsida; order Solanales; family Solanaceae; genus Nicotiana; species Nicotiana benthamiana. The sequence goes on along the minus strand of CM067338.1, from coordinate 51,965,105 downwards.
AAAATTTTAAATAAATTTGTAAAAAACGTGCAAAAATTCCATAAATTATATTTTGTTGTAAATATGGGAGTGGAGCACATTATTAACTAAAACTATTAATTTGGAAAATAATTTTGGCCTTCGTACCGTCAAAATAAGCAGTAAATTGATTTTGAAAATCTCAGAAAATTAAAGAAAAAAACCGAAGTACCCCGGACTACTTATATATGAATGCATATGCTATTTTGAAAGTATTTTGAGTGAAAAAATATATAGGGAAAAATTGGGTATCAACAACTGCCCCTCTTTACCCGAGGAGGATGAAAGAGTTGTCGGGTAAAGATAAGATGACCAATTTTGATCGGAATTGGCAATTGCAAAAGAATTTTGACCGTGCTCTTGCTTCTGAACAGCCTACATATCCCTGGTTTTACAGGATCAGGTCATGTGTAGTTCAGGAGCCATCGACGGAATATGCCAATGAAAATTTTGGAAGAGGCGGATGCAACGGGGTTTGAAATTTGTCAAGGGTTCGGAGATTGGACGGTTACGAAAAACTGGAGCGGGATCGCTCCCGCTGTGACGACCATTCTGGCCAGTGTACCTGCAAATAAACGGTGTGCAGACATTTTTTGCATAATTTAAACGTGATGCAAGTTCCCTTTGGACCATGAATGCTGTCTTCAGACGATTAAGATGGCGTCTTCAGGCTATGACGTCCTGGGCTATGAAGAGCATAAAAGTAAAGATTATCGGGCCATGAAATGGTGTTCTCGGGCTATACGAATGGTGCCTTTGAACTATGACGCCTTTGAATAAGTTGGCGAGATTTCAGCCCATGAAATGTGGCAATCTTTCAGCGGGATGAATGCAAGGGTGGCGATGTTTCAGCCAAAGCGAGGAGTTAAAATGCAGGGTGACGATATTTTAGCCAGATGAAACAGGGTGGCAATTTTCAGCCAAAATATAAAATAAATGAGGTAGAGCTTAACCTCGAAAGGAATAGAATAGCCTTGTGCAATGCGGGATGGAGACAGAGCTTAGTCTCGAAAGGCAGAAGATAGCCTTATGCAAGATGGAGGAAAAACCTAACCTCGGAAGGCAGAGAATAGCCTTATGCAATGCAACAATGCAGATGGAGACATGGCTTAGTCTCGAAAGGCAAAAGATAGCCTTATGCAATGCGAAAATGCAGGATGAGGCACAGTTTTGCCTCGAAAAGCAGAGAGTAGCCTTATGCAATGCAACAATGAAGATGGAGACATGGCTTAGTCTCGAAAGGTAGAAAATAGCCTTATGTAGGATGAAGGCAGAGCTTAGCCTCGGAAGGCAGAGAGTAGCCTTATGCAATGTAAAAATGCAGGATGGAGGCAGAGTTTAACCTCGGAAGACAGAGAGTAGCCTTATTCAGGATGGAGGCAGAGCTTAGCCTCGGAAGCCAGAGAGTAGCCTTACGCAGGATGGAGGCAGAGCTTAGCCTCGGAAGGTAGAGAATAGCCTTATTCAATTTAAAAATGCAGGATAGAGGCAGAGCGTAGCCTCGAAGAATATGGAAATATAAAGGAGAGGATGGTGGTGATTTTCTTAGATGGTAGATGATTGTGCAATCAAATGACTGCTGGGGGGAGCGGTTAATGTAGTGAGCCTTTGCGAGGTAAGTAGTGGTTTTGGGAACTTCGGTTTTGTAAAGCTCCTTCATTGCCTATTTGTATCCTAGATTCTTGCATCCAAAGAAAGATCGTGAGTTTTGTAAGGGGGAGGTTAGTTTGCATCCCTCGACTTGTGGAGTCTTGTACCATTTGGGGTAGCGTTGCTGAACGATAGTGACCCAAATGATTTTATGCAAAATTTAACAAATATGATGCAAATGTATGTATGTATATATATATATATATATATATATATATATATAAGAAAAAGATAGTTTTTGATTTATGATGAACCACAACTGCGACGCGGTTCAAGGCACGATAACCTCGCTGGCTCTGGAATTTTGAGGGTCCTCCTCAAAATTCTGCCCTAGTTTACTGGGCTGGTGCTGTTGACGCCAGTGTTGAATGCCTGAAATCGGATTGACCTTAGAATTTTTAGAGTCCTTCTCAAAATTCTGCCATTGTTTATTGGGTCGATGCTGATGCCAAAATTGGCAAGCTGGCTTCGGAATTTTGAGGGTCCTCCTCAATATTATGCCCTAGTTCCAAATGCGGGGAAAATGGAATTTTATTAGAGATGTGACCAAACCCATAGGGCTGCCTACATATCCCCTCTTAAACGGGAATCAGGTCAGACGTAGTTCAAATTACATCATAAAGAAAAACATACTGATTAAATGTAATATCTCTTCACTACATCTGAGTTGATCGGTTTTGGCCAGATTTCTCCATCCATTTCTACGAGAATAAGGGCTCCTCCAGTTAGAACCCGGTGAACCATGTAGGCAGCCCTGCCAGTTGGGAGAGAACTTCCCTTTGGCTTCGTCTTGATGTGGAAATATCTTCTTCAACACCAGCTGCCGTGGTGTGAACTTCCTTGGTTGAGCTTTCTTGTTTAAGACTCTAGACATTCTGTTATTATATAACTGAGTGTGACAGACAACGTTCATTCTCTTCCCATCTATAAGGGCTAACTGCTCGTAGCAAACCTTGACCCACTCTGCGTCCTCTAGCTCAGCTTCTTGTATGATTCTCAAGGACGGAATTTCTACCTCGGTGGGAATTACTGCTTCTGTGCCATAAACCAGCATGTAGGGAGTTTCCCCAGTTGATGTGCGAACTGTAGTGCGATAACCCAATAAAGCAAATGATAGCTTCTCATGCCACTGATTATGCCTTTCGATCATTTTCCTTAGTATTTTCTTAATTTCTTGTTGGCTTCTTCCACAGCTCAATTCATCTCAGGTCTATAAGCTGTAGAATTTCTGTGCCTGATCTTGAAAGTTGCACACATCGCTTTCATCAAGTCGATTTTGAGATTGGAACCGTTATCAGTGATGATCGACTCTGGAACACCGAACCGACAGACAACCTGATCTCGGACAAAGTTTGCCACGACTTTCTTGGTTATTACTTTGTATGATGCTGCTTCAACCCATTTAGTAAAGTAGTCAATTGCCACTAGAATGAACCTGTGTCCGTTTGATGCGGCTGGCTCGATTGTTCCAATGACATCCATTCCCCAAGCGAAGAACGACCATGGTGAACTCGTTGCAGTGCGCTCGTGCAAAGGTACCTTTATCATATCTGTATGTATCTGACAGCGGTGACACTTCCAGACATACTGAATGGAGTCTGCTTCCATAGTCATCAGGAAATATCCTACCCTGAGTATCTTCCTTTCTAAAACAAAACCGTTCATGTGCGGCCCACAAGTCCCTGAGTGCATTTCTTCCAATAACTTGGTTGCTTCCGTCGCATAGACGCACCTTAATAGTCCCAAATCGGGAGTCCTTTTATACGTGGTTCCTCCTTTTTGAAAGAAATTGTTGGACAACCTTCGAAGTGTGCGCTTCTGAGTAGCATTAGCAAGCTTTGGATATTCGCCTATTGTCATGTACACTTTGATGTTGTGGTACCAGGGTTTTCCGTCGGCTTCTTTCTCAACATGTGCACAATATGCCGGTTGGTGATGAATCTTGACCTGGATAGGGTCAATGAAATTTGTATCTGGATGCTGAATCATGGATGATAAAGTGGCAAGCACATCTGCAAACTCATTATGTATCCTTGGAACATGCTGGAATTCCATTTTTGTGAACCTCTTTCTCAACTCCTCTATCTGGTGCAAATAAGGGAGTATCTTGGAATTCTTGGTTGCCCATTCCTCTCGAACCTGGTGTATGAGTAGATGTGAATCCCCAATCACTAGCAGCTCCTGAATGTTCACATCAATGGCCAGTTTAAGCCCTAAGATGAAAGCTTCATACTCGGTCATGTTATTGGTGCATGGGAACCTGAACTTGGCGGATACCGGGTAATGTTGACTGGTTTCTGATACCAGGACTGCTCCGATACCAACTCATTTAAAATTTGTGGCTCCGTCGAGAAACATCCTCCAACCGTCATAGGATTCTACAATATCTTTTCCTAAGAAAGCTACTTCCTCATGGGAAAATACATCTTCAATGGTTCGTACTCCCTTTCAACAGGATTTTTTGCGAGATGATCTGCCAAAGCCTGCCCTTTAACTGCCTTCTGGGTGACACAGACAATGTTGAATTCACTCAACAAAATATTCAACTTGGCGATCTTTCCAGTGGGCCTGGGCTTCTGATAAATATACTTTAGTGGATCCATTCTTGATATAAGGTATGTAGTGTAAGCACAGAAACAATCCCTCAACTTCTGAGCTGTCCAAGTCAAAGCACAACAGGTGCATTAAAGCAAAGAATACCGAGTCTTGTACGGGGTAAATTTCTTGCTGAGGTAGTAAATAGCTTGCTCCTTTCTCCCCGTCTCATCAAGTTGTCCCAAGACACAACCAAAATCCCTGTCCAAAACTGCGAGATAGAGCAATAAGGGCCTCCCAAGCTCAGGCAAAACTAGGACTGGAGGCGTAGACAAGTATTCCATGATCCAGTCGAAAGTCTTTTGACATTCATCGGTCCGTTTGGTGGCGACATCCTTTTTCAGCATCTTGAAGATAGCTTCGCAGATGACGGTAGACTGATCGATGAACCGGCTGATATAGTTGAGTCTCCCCAGGAAACTCATTACCTCTTTCTTGCTCTTCGGCGGTGGAAACTCCTGAATAGATATGAACTTTTATGGATCCAGATCTATTCCTCGGCGACATACGATGAAACCCAATAAATTTCCCGCAGGGACCCCAAATGCACACTTGGCGGGATTTAGTTTCAAGTTATACCTCCTAAGTCTGTTGAAAATCTTTCGGAGGTCCTCCATGTGATCTACAACCTTGCTGGACTTAATGATGACGTCGTCCACATATACCTCAATCTCCTTATGTATCATGTCATGAAAGAGGGTAGTCATGGCCCTCATGTAAGTAGCTCCCGTATTCTTCAACCCAAATGGCATCATTCGGTAGCAATACATTTCCCGGGGTATGATAAACGCCGTTTTCTCTGCATCTTCCATATCCATCCAAGTCTGATGGTACCCCGCAAAGCAATCGACGAATGACTGCAACTCATGCTTTGCGCTGTTGTCGATAATAATGTGTATGTTTGGCAAGAGGAAATCATCTTTGGGACTGGCCCGGTTGAGATCCCAAGAGTCGACACAGATTCTAACTTTCCCATCCTTCTTCGGTACTGGCACAATGTTAGCTAACCAAGTTGGATACTCTACCACTTGAAGAACTCTGGCTTTGACCTGCTTGGTGACCTCTTCTTTGATTTTTAAACTCATATCTGGCTTGAATTTAGCGGCGGACATGCGGGATTTGTCGGTAACTTGTGAGTGACGATGGATGCGTTGAGGCCAGTCATATCGTCATAAGACCATGAAAAGATATCCTCATATTCCCTCAAGAAATCTGTGTATTCCTCTTTCTCTGTCTGTGATAAGGGCACACTGATGCACGTTTCTTCAACATTCTCTGTATCTCCCATATTGACGACATCGGTTTCATCCAAGTTGTACTTAGGTCTATTCTCAAAATTATCGGCCTCTCTGACAACCTCTTGTGGTATAACCTCCTACTCTGAGTCTATGTCCATTTGTTGCATAGCCTTGTTGCAAGTTACACTTGTTGGTTCATCATCAAGATATATAATAGTAATGCTGTATGAAAATAAAGTAAATAGCAGAGAAAAAGTAATGACTAGCGAGATATTTGATAAATTGAGAATGCTTTTGATTAAATTAATAAATGTTCAAAACATCGGAGCTCTTTTGGAAAGTAAAGAAAATGCGGAAAATAAAGAAAACAACTAAGAGAAAGATGCATGATGCTTGTTCAGCCTTGCTACCCCAAAGGTTTCCAGGCGATGGTGGTCCTGATTGACCAGTTGGTGAGGTGCTCCCCTCAGTTCACAGCCTGAATGGAAGGGCCTTCCTCCACTTACTCTTCAAAAATCACACAACAGTCCATGTTTTCTTGAAACAGGTTCTTCATTGCCGCAAGAGCCTCGTCTTCTTTTGACCCATAGAGAGTGTCGCCTGGTTGAAATGTCTGCTCCAACTGAGGTATGGGGCGTTCCAATGGGTAATATGGGCCGCACCATGGTGGTGACCAGTTTTTGAATTCTTGCCAAGTGTACTTGTACCCCAGTACGAAGGTTGTACCATGTTTCTTCAACTGGATAGGTTTGGTAATACCTTGAAGATTCTTACCAAGTCCTTTCCCTGGTTCATACCCACTCCAATCAAGAATGATCTCAACCTTGTTGCTCCACCATTTGTCCTTTTCCATAGCATTGACCCGCTCAATATGATGATATGTTTCTCCACCTATTCTTATTCCGCTTTCGATCATTAGAATGGTATGGCGAGTGTATATGGGGTTGCTACCGTCGCCATGGATGATTACTTCCTGATGGTTCCATTCAAATTTCACAGCCTTATGTAAGGTCGATGCCACAGCCTCAACGGCGTGGATCCAGGGTCGCCCCTGCAGTAAGTTGTAAGATGCTGGTACGTCGATGAATTGGAAATCCACATCAAACCAAGTGATTCCCATTTGCAAACACAGGCTAATCTCCCCGATAGTGGACCTCTAAGAACCGTCAAAATCCATAACGTTAATATCCTCGTCTTTTATCTCATGTAATCCTTTGCCTAACTTCTTGAGGGTGATCAATGGACAGATGTTGAGACTAGAACCTCCGTCGACTAAGATCCTGGTGATGAAATGGTCCTCACATTGCACAGTGATGGGAAGTGCTTTGTTATGACTTAACCCTTCAGGTGGCAGTTCATCCTCGTGGAAAGTGATTTTGCGGCTTTCCATACCTGCCCTATCATGTTTGCAATCTCTCCTCCTGTTATGTTGCTCGGGACATAAGCCTCGCTCAATATCTTCATCAAGGCGTTCTTATGCGCCTTGTAACTCTGCAGCAATGCTAAGATGGAAATTCTCCGCCGGAGTCTTGTTTAGCTGTTCAACAACTGAATATTCCTTAGCCTGTATCTTTCTATAGAGATCATCAGGTCCAGTTTCAATGGGACATCCAGAGGCCTACTTGCTGGACTCAGCTAGGTGCTCTAGTGTGTATACCCTGCGTGTTCTAGTCATACCTTGTGCGCTGATTGCTTCACCTGTGCGCGCTTTCCCTTTCCTTCTCGCCTCGGGTGTGTAGTCCCAGGGTATTGCATTTGACTAAAATGGGTTATGTCCGACATGGTGACCGGAATGGACATCCTTGGGGGAAACATCGCAACTTCAATTGGTGCGGGCGTCTTTGGAGTCCCGAACTCCACCTCAATTGGTTTTGGCACTTCCGCAGGAGGTGCCTCAAACTCAAATGGTACAAATATATTCACCACGTTGTCCTCAGATGGCTGGATTTTCACAATAATAGGATTAAGAGTGACCGCCGTTCTTGGGCTCATCTCCCTCAGATATCAAACTAATAGACCCTTCGGGGTCCCAATCGTCTTCTACCTCAATCATGTGGATACCTCCACCTTAATGGTCTGGAATAGGATTGCTACAAACATTAGGAGCAGGCTTCTTAGCTATGATGACCTTGTTTTCAATTAAGGTCTGGATTTTGTCCTTCAACGAGCGGCATTCATCAATGGTATGGCCCTTCATCCCCAAATGGTATACGCAGGTTTTATTTGGGTTGATCCATTGGAAAGGGGTTTTCTAGGGTTATGGTCGGGATGGGTGTAACATACCCAGCAGCTTTGAGCTTCTAATACAGTTGGTCAATGGGTTCAGCAATAGCAGTGTACTGTCTAGGCGGTTTGCGGTCAAAGTTTGGTCTTGGTTGTGGGAAGTTTTGGCGGGTGGGTGGTGATGGATAGTGAGGAGGTTGGGAGTTGTAATCTTGGTATACGGGTGCGGGTTGGGAATATACTGGCGAGTTGGGCTTATATGTTGGTGATGGAGATGTTTGGTAGACGGGATGTGGGTTTGGATAGGTAGGTGAAGGTGCTTGGTAATTTAGAGAGGGTTGGTATGTGAGTGGAGTTGGAGGGTAGGGTTGGTATTTCATGGGAGAGTGGTTTCTTTGTGCAGTAATTACGGAGTTTACATCCTTTTTCTTCGACGTACCACCAGATTGCAAGGCTTTGTTGGTGGTCTGCAGTGCCTCAGGGTTAGTAACCATACCGTTTTTTATCCCCTCTTCAGTTCTTTCTCCCACCTTTGATGATATCAGCAAACTTTTGCCCCTTTACAACATCAATCTCTCGTAATACTGTGGGTCCTGAGCACGAACGATAAAGCTGTTCATTTGTTCTTCTTCCAAAGCCGGCCTGACTTTGGCAGCTTTCAACCTCCAACGAGTGGTATACTCGCGAAAGGTTGCAGTGGGCTTCTTCTTCAAATTCTGAATATAGAACATGTCTGGCACGTTCTCACTGTTGAACCTGAAACGGTCCATAAAATCGGATTCCATGTTTACCCAACTAGTCCACTTCTTCGCATCTTGGCTGATATACCAAGATAACGCATCACCTTTCAAGCTCCTCATGAACAGTTTCATGCGGATCTTTTCATCTCTACCAACTCCCACTAACTTGTCACAATACATCCTGAGGTGAACCCTGGGATCACCCGTACCATCAAACATTTCAAACTTAGGAGGTTTGTACCCCTCTGGGAGTTCGACACCTGGCTGAACACAAAGGTCGACATAATTTAGACCCTCTACACCTTTATTACCTTCCATGCCTTGAAGCCTGCTAGTGAGTTTCTTATGTTTAGCAGCGAAGTTTTGAATAAGTGAGTCTGATTCTAACACATCTGATATGGTGTATAGTATGGCAAAATATCCACAAAGATAAGGGTATCCTGGTGGTTTGGATCAGTTTGAGGCTCGGGGATGAGCGGCGGGGCATTGTTGCGAACCTGGGTTGGAATCCTCTGTGGAGGTGCAGGGACCTGGTTGTTAACATCTGCAGCAGCAAGGGAGATGGACAAGCTTGCCAAACTCCGGACCTGGTCTAGTTCCTCTCGAAACCTTAGCATAGTTTTCTCCAAGTGATCAGCAGTTTCTTTGGTGATCGGGGTACCCTGAGAAGTTCCTTCAATTTCCTTCCTTGCATTATTATCTCCCATATTTCCTTTGTTCCTGTTTCTGGGAGGACTCGGAGGAGGAGGACCCTTTAATCTTGTTGAGTATTCTGATAGTGCCAGAATGCACGAACTAACATTTGGGGAGGGGAATAAAAAATGAAAGAAAAACAAAAGGTAAAAAGTTAGTGCGGATTCTAAGAAAGAAAACATTTCGGTATTTAAACACATTGTTGCAGGAACATAAGTCGTTTCCTATTTGGGTGCCTCGTTGTGCCGGAGGTAGGCCTAGCGACACATATGATTTGGAGAGCCCAGAATACCAAATGCCTCATTTTTTGGATAGAAAATAGAATGAGTCAAAACAAACTGAAATAAAGAAAAATCGTCACTAAAGGCCAAGGGCCTTATTACATCAAGAAAGCAGTAAAATCCTAACTACTTGGTCCCGGAAGGACCTTTCCCAGATTCAGTATCTTTGCCTCCCTCGTACAGTTTCATCAGCTCGCACAATCCCTGCAACAAGTAAGCCCGAGCCAAGTTCCCACCTTCATTACCTTCAACTTCCTGACAGCCGTTGATCCTTTTTAGAGACTTTCCTTCCAGCTCCACTAGACCCCGTTCCAAGTATCCTAAATGATTGTTTGCGCGGACAGCCATGTCCCTCTATTCATTGATTACCTTATCTTGAGCCTCTAGCATTTTCCGATATTCACTTTCACACTCTCGCATCCGCTTGCGCAGCTGATTATACTTGACCTTTGCTGCAGCTTCCTCATCAATAACCCTGTGACCATGGATGAAACCCGTTTTTCCCAAGCCAATGTGATCATCTTCTAACCACCCCGGATAAAGCGACGCATGCCACGCCTGATACCTGTGTTGCTGCATAGATTCCTTTTCCAAAATGATTTTTGAGTGCCACGTATGCTGAGCCCGACACCTGTGTGGGCTATCGTCATCCTGGAAATCAGTCCTATAGTGACTCTTCTTTTCCACCCTTTCTATAATTTGCTTCCTTCCCGCTTGCCTCATGACTCAGAGAGGGACATAAGGGTAAGTTCCTCTTAAGCCGATGAATACAAGGAATGGCACATCCCTAGATCGAAGGATAAACTCTCCAGTTGGAAACCACTCATACATCCATTGTACCTACTCTTCTCTCAGATTCCCTAATAGTTCCACCCCACTGACGTCTTCCAGGTGAGCAAACATATCCGGCATGAAGTGCATTTGCTTTGGATGATGGAAAGCAATATGGTCATCCCAATCTCGTCGTATTATCTCGGGACTATACTCTCCTTTCTGAAGATGCTCAATGAGCCAGAGTTGTAGTAGCAAATTGCACCCTTCAAAGTGCGGTGCCCCTTGTTGAAATTTTTCTAAGGCTCGGTACAGTTCGGTGATGATCATGGGTGCTATGCTGAATGTCTGCTCGTCGATACCCTCCATTACGGCTTTGGTTACCATGGCTAGTCTTGTATGGATCCTAGCCTTCTTCATCGGAAATATTATCATGCCCAGGAAGCAGAACATGAATACAAAGGCCCTCCTATGTATACGCCCCAAAGAGGTGAGGGCCAATTCATCCATGTGAGTGCGCTATGACTTGCTATGTCCGAATCTTTCATACATGAAGCCGAAAGATATGTAGGAGTCCTTAGACTGGTCAGATTAGGATTCTTCTTGAGCCCTATAATTTTAAAGAACCCTCTACCTTTGCGGTTTTCCGGCATAAGCAGCCCCGAGCTATCCCAAGGAATTCCGGCCAGACCCCCTATTTCTTCCAACAGCGGTGTCATTTAGATGCCCCCAAAGCGGAAGACGGATCATTTGCTATACCAAAACATAGTAGCAGCTTCCAAAATCTTGTTATCTGGACTAACTTCCAGAAGTGAAGGAAGATTTCCTAAGTGCTTGCGGACAAGAACCCGATCACTACCATGCAAATCATCCCACCAGCTTAGCAACTGTCGACGCCCCCTTTTTCCCTTAAAAGAAAGCGAAATCGGGTTTAGACATTATGGGAAAAACAACTCTATTTCCCATTTAGGAATTGGGTTATGAAATTGGAAGAGTCGCCACCTAATGATTATAGTGCATTAGGACACTTAAGAGAGGTTATTTTGAAAAGAAAACCAGAGATTGGGTAAGGGCTTGAGATTATCTCGAGGGGAAGGTGTTAGGCACCTCTCAAGATCCACTAGTATGGTTCATGGCCATGTTAATCGTGACTTAATAAAAAGTAAAACAATTAAAACAAATAAAGTTCACACATGTAACATTCCAACAACTTGAAAAGCGTTAAAGAAGGAAAAAGGACGTAAAAATAAAAGAGAGTTGATTTTGAAAAGCATTACTATATTTAGATAAAGAAAAAAAAAGAGAGAAAAATGGCCCTAGGTTTAACTATAATATGGATCATTCGATGCAATATCCCACACATATTCCCAAAGAGTGGTTGTTTTATGATATTATCACATCGTCATCATCTCCATATTCTACCCTTCCCACCCTTAGAGATTATTTAAGCATGTGAATCGGTCACGAATGCTTATTGCGTGCTATTACCCGTCCCATCCTATAGATCCTAGAGGACATTTAGGATCGCTATTCCTATAAGGTAGGAACTAGGAGTAACCCTTAAGTTTAAAGGTTAAAATACTAGGCGGCATTCAAAAAAATAAATAGGACTTGCATGTAAGGGAATCATATAGATCATATAAAAAGCACAAATAACCCTCTATAAGAGAACACGTAAGTAGCACGACTCAAACACATGTAAGGTCTAAGAAAGAGAGAGTTTAAGAAAACTGGAGTGTTGACAAATGTATTTAAGACAGCAGCTGAAAAAGTTTTAAAAGAACAGAATTCGCATAAAAAAAGTTGGATAAAAACTTTTGGGACTTGAGAAAGGCAAATGGAGGTGTGACAGTTTAGAAAATCGGAGGGAAAACTTTTTATACACATTTGAAAATACATGACACATATGATAAATCAGTTTTCGGACAAGAGGGGTAGAAAACAGATATAAAATTATTTAGAAGTGTTAAAGAGCGTATTAGTTTTGAACCATTGTTTTAAAAAATCGCAGAAGATACAGTATTCAGACAGGTTTTAGAAAACAGTAATCCAGTTCTGGACTAGGAAGAAGAGTAACTTTGTAAAATATTTGCACAGAAGGGACTGAAAATAAGGCAGAAGTTTAGTGTAAAAAATATCAGCGGACTTTAGAGGGGGAAACAAATCCAGGCGGTTTAAAGAGGGTGAGTAGCTTAAGCGTGATTTAAAGCAATTAATCAATTTCATTTAACCAAATGTTTGCCTAGGCGTTGTTTAACCATAAGAGAAAGGTGGACATACATGTCAGTTTTAAAAGTAAAATATTAACCAGTTTTACATTTTGTTTACCAAGATTAGTGAGGCATTCAACAGTTGCAAAAGGAAGACCCTAAGCACATGCTATCTAATGCATATAGAGGCCCTAAAGCATGGTATCTAAATGCAAGACAGTAATTTGATTATTAACTAAAAAATAACAAGCTGAAAGTAAAAGACCTAAGAACATGATTTCTATGTGTGAGATGCATGTCCTATACATGGTATCTATTACACACATAGATAAGTAAAACCGTACCCATACCTTTAATAATCACGCATAACCTCCCCAATTTCACTATAATCCTCATTGTCTTTTACAAATTATTAGAGCTATGTAATTAAAAATACAACAGTGATAAAAAGAAAATAAGAAGTTACTCAATAGAGAGCCTTCAGCCAGGCCCAAGCATCTCCTACTTCACTCCTTTCGAGTTTCATAGCCATTACCAAGGCTTGGGTGCGGCAAAGTTCCCTAAGGGCCCGTTTGAAACCCTGGCCAATACCAAGCACCCGAAATGTCCCAATTAGATAGGTGAAAGCATTGGAAGTGCCTGCCTTGTGCATCAGAGTTTCATGGGTGCTAAAGGCTCCCATGGCAGTGCTTACACTAAGGAGGCAGACCCTAAAGCTCTATGAATGAGATTGCAATTGATAGAGTTGAAAAAAACTTCGAGACAATTTAAGAAAATAGTTGAAAGGATTGAGAGAGTTTGAGAAAATAGTTGAAAGAGTTGGAAAAGTTGAGACAGTTTAAGAAAATAGTTGAAAGAGTTGAAAAAGTTCTTTTGAATTATTTAGACTGACCAGTTTTAGAACCGCAGGGCATCACACAAACAGGGGGCAAAGGGAAAAGGGGACAAATAAGTAAAGTGAACTACTCACACACAGACAACACATTGCAAAAAAATAATCAGACATGATTGCAAGACATGGCTTCAATTTCTTACTGCACCAAACTCTAATACACTTAGCTTCAAACAGAAATTTTAGGTCAAACAAGTAGCCAAGTAGACATGGATGCATGGTAGTAGCACATAGGGAAATGTAAACATTCATTGAGATATGGGGGGGATAAGAGAGCAAATAAGAAAATTGTACAGTGAACATATTGGAGGAAAATAATCAAGCATGGTGTTAAAACTAGGATTGAATTCTTATTGCACAAAATCCCAAATATAATCAACTTTAAGGAGTGGTTTCAGGGATGTTAAGTAGCCAAGCAGTAGTGCACATGGGAGTAAAACATGCATTGAGACAGGGAAAGGGGAATAGGGGAAAACATGCTAAGTTATACTAGTAGACTAACAACTACATGCTAGTGGCAATAAGAGCAACTAAACCATATGTAAAAGCACACAAGAAATAATATGAATTACAAAACTAATAGGAGCATATTGTTTTGGAGGCTATATCTTAAATAGGTGACATACCAGTTGCAGGTAATAGGATACAATAGCAATGCAATATTGCACAATGGAAGAGCAAAGTGTGCAAAGAATGAGAGCAGCAGTGTGAGTAACAACAGTAAAACAACAGCAATATGAGAACAACAGCAACAATAGACCCAATGTAGACAAACAAATAGAACCCACTAATGTAAAGTAATCAACCCAGGCTACCAAATCTTGGCTTTGAGCCAATTGAGTGTTCAAACAAGAGAATGAGATAGCATAGTAATATTAGAGGAAGAGAGAATTCAGAGAGTTTGAGGTTGTGAGAGTAGTGTGTGTTGGTTGTGTTCAAAGAGAGAGGTGAGGAGTATTTATAACACTGAAGACGAGTAAACAAATAAGGTATCAATCCATATTTTAGGAACTGATATCAATCATAATCGAATAAGTATATGGACTCCCCCTTTAATTAGGGAATCATAGTCAAACGGTAATAAGCAGTCATTTTAAAAGGAAAGGAATCACAAAGTATGGTATGGTCACATAAGGAAACAAAAATAGTATAAGGTATACAATGAAGACTAGGTGCATGATACTTAACCAGAGAAATATGTCAAGCAAATAAATCAACATACTTGTGCACACATATAAGGAAAAATACCACTTTAATATTGGAAAAGAATTTTCGAGATTGAAAACTTAGGAGATCAGTAATTAATTGAGGAATGTATCCCACTGATTGAGGAAGAAATTTGAAATCAATACAAAAACTGTAAGGAGAATACACAAAATCATAATTTAAGGCCAGTAATCACAGTTTCAAAGAGATTGTAAGAGTCAATATAAAATCACCATGTAAACAACTAGAAAAACTTAAGAGAAGAATACAACATGGTAGGGAATGAAACACTAGCAACAAGATTAAAAAAGAGAACACGAAACTCAAAGAAAAATCCAGAAGAACATGCAAATAGGCAAATGCAGATATAAACATGTAAGGTTAGGGCTTTCCTCGGATTTTAACGAAAAGTTTAGAAGTAGTACTAAGAGCCACGGATTAGTACTCAAAATCAGAAAAGTAAAGTGTTTTCAAAAGGGGTTAAATAACCCTAGCAATAGAAATTACAGTATGAAACCCAGGTTAACAAGAAGGACAAACAAACAAGTGAAATAAAAAAACACAAACGAATATATAGTACTCAGAAAGGGTAGAAGAAATGATTTTGAAGAAGGGGTTAGAAACCCTAACTTGAAAGAGTGGTTATCATCCGAAAAATTTGAAACAACCAGAAACTCTAAGAAAAAAATAGAGTAGAAAACAAAAATCGAACTAAGAGTTGTTTTAAAGGAGCAGAGATTAAAGAGGAAAAATTAGGGTTCTCAAATAAATTAGGGAAAATGAAGAACCTGGCTGTGAAACTCGTATACAATTCCATAGAAGGCATCATCGTACAAAGAATATTGGATAAAAGCCGGAAACAGACCCAAATAAAGCTTCAGTGACCGCCTTTCATGGCGGAAGCTGCTGGTCTTTGAGCTTTAGAGAGAAAATAGCGATACAAGGACTCCGTGGTTGCTGGATGTTGAGAGAAGTGAGGGAGGAGTGAGCCGGAGAGGCGATGATCTTCATCGGAGAAGAAGGAGAGAACAAGAAAATTCTAGAGATACGAAGGGTTAGAGAGCGTTTGGGAGTGAAAGGGAGACTGATATGCGAGAAATGAGGGTTTGGCGGGGGGGGGGGGGGTCGATTGATTTTAATTATGGTAATGAGATCTGGGCCGCTGATCTTATTTGATCAACTGCTCATATTAAATTAGAGGCAGGTCGGG
Organism: Nicotiana benthamiana; assembly: GCA_034376525.1. Taxonomy (NCBI): domain Eukaryota; kingdom Viridiplantae; phylum Streptophyta; class Magnoliopsida; order Solanales; family Solanaceae; genus Nicotiana; species Nicotiana benthamiana. The sequence continues at coordinate 51,949,378 of CM067338.1, read as the reverse complement.
TAAATTAAAGGGTGTGGGTTATTGAATTGGGTTAAAAATTTGGCTGAAATAGGAGCTGATTTTGGCTATATTTTTAAATAAATCTTTGCTATAGTTTAAATAGCCAATATTTTTCAAATAATTTTATAAAATAGCTAAAATCATTTCAAAAGCAAAATTAAAACATGGAAATAATTAGTAATATATAGATAATAATATAAAAAATGATAGAAATAATTTTATAACTATGAACACAGTTAATTCTGAAATGGCTATAATTGCAATTTTGTGTAATTAGCCTTACAAAATCCCAAATAATTTTGTGAAAAATGTGCAAAAATTCCATAAATTATATTTTATTGTAAATGTGGGAGTGTAGAACATTATTCAATTAAAATACTAATTTGGAAAATAATTTTGGCCTTCGTACAATCAAAATAAGCAGTAAATTGATTTTGAAAATCTCATAAAATTAAAGAAAAATACCAAAGTACCCCGGCCTACTTATATATGGATACATATGCTATTTTGGAAGTATTTTGAGCGCAAAAATATATAGGGAAAAATTAGGTATCAACACTCTTTAGGCAGCTATTAAACATAATGAATAGGAAAATTACTTAGTAGCATTTAACTATGAAATTTCATTCCAATACAACCCGACCGGGGTGTCACAAGTCACGAGCATCTAGGAGTGCCTTTATTAAAATTTAAAAGTCTATAATACATAGAATAAAATCTGGGAATCAAGAAAAAGAAGAATCTCGGTGCCGCGAACGCTGGCGGTCACCTAATTAAGCTACGATAGCAAAACCTCCAATCCGCTACTAACTCACTATCGGGTGATCAGTACCTGCAATTGCATGCGAGGTGCAGGGAGAAAAGTGAGTACTTCCAACTCAATGGTAATAAGAGAGAATAATGTCTGAGCGATAAGAAAACACGTGTGAGCACACCAAACTGCTATAAAAGACATAACAATCCTTTTTGCGGAAAACCGAAATACTATGAGAAATCCTTTAGAAAATCTCAAGATCACTTCAAAATCTCTTTAAAATTATGTTTTTTCAACAGCTGCAAAGGTAATTTCAAAAAGTACGAAGTAATCAGACACCTGCCCCTCGAGCTCACTATCAACCTCTCAGTACAGTATCAGCCCCGCGGGCTCACTCCCAACTCTCAATATCCAACATCAGCCTCTCGAGCTCAGCACTCCTAACATATAACACCAGGATATCTGGTCAACAAGGCATGTAACACCATGTATTCCAATGATATATGAGTGCTAAATGTGATGCCACATAGTACAAGCAGGAGTAAATGCATGAATGCAATGCATATGACTGCTACGACGCGTAGCCCGATCCATTTGGGTAACGGCGCTCACTGTGGGGGTTCAGACTCCAGAGGGGCTCCTACAGACCAAGCGCAATATCAATATCACACCGCTGCGGCGTGCAGCCCGATCCATGCAATGTATAGTACACACAACACTCGAGGCGTGGAGCCTCCTTACATCATCTTCATACCCTCACCTATGGCCCTCAACCTCAATCATTCCAAAATAGTCAAAAAGCCCCTCGGACATCAGTAAAACGATAATACTCAGCTCAAATGATTGTTCAAATATCAGTTAAAAGTCCAAGTTTGAGTAAAACTATAGTTGAGTTTATGAAATAGTGTAAATCACATGGACTGAGTTCAAATAATATTTCAAATAGTGAGGAAAACAGTGATGATAGCTCACAAAGAGTTTAAACAATCGGCAATAAGCCCCAAGTATGGCAATGAGCCCAAGTCATAATGATAACAACAAATCATTTGCTAATACGCGGTGAAAACCAACAACCGGGACGGACAAGTCATGATCTCCAATGGTGCTCTATCCCACGCTCAGGTCCAGCGTGCAAGCCACCACAATACAACACTAAGATGTGCAAATTCGGGGTTTCAAACCCTTAGAATATCATTCCCAAGTATTACTCACCTCGAACCGGCAAAATCTCAAGCTTGCGACGCCTTTTTGCCTAAAATTGGCCTCTACACGCATCGAATCTAGCGAAAAACAGAGCAAATACATCACAATATGCAAATGGGACATTACCTAAACGAAAACAATCGAAATATGGCAAGAATCTCGAAACTAGCAAAACCCGAGCCCCGACTCGCTTCTCGAAAAATAATGAAACTTACATTTCCGGAATGCTCGTCTCGCCACGAGTTCATACATACCACGAATACCCAAATCCGAGATCAAATGGCCTATCAAATTCCAATTTGGAAATGTCAAAGCTCAAGCCCTAACTTCTTCAATTTCTTACCGAAATTCAGAGAATTAGTGGATGATTCTTCAATTAAATGGCGTTTTGAATCCATAAGACTTACCTCCAATCGATCCACTTTGAATTCCTCTTCAATTGTTCATAAGAAGCTCCAAAATCGCTCAACAATGGAAGAAAATACATAACCCTCGCAGATGAAAAATGATAATTTAACCCTTCTGCCAGCTCGATTTCCGCTTATGCGGTCATATCTCAGCATATGCGGCTCTTGCTTCTGCGCCCTTTTGACCGCTGATGCGGTCCAACCTTTTCTCCTATGGACCGGGTCAACTACCGCTTACGCGCTCATCGCCTATGCGGTTATCCTTCCGCATCCGCGATCCAGGCCAACTCCCCCATTGGCCGCTTCTGTGACCCCACGTCCGCTTCCGCGGACTCGCTTAGGCGAAAGGAGTTCCGCTTCTGCGGAACTACCCATCTCCACATCTAGCTGCTTATGCAACCAACATCACGCTTTTGCGAAGCTGCTTCTACGGTCCATTTTCCGCAGAAGTTCTCATACCGGACACCAGCAAGATCTGCCACTTATCAACTTAAGATTTCATCCCGACAGCCACACAAAATTACCCCGAGGCCCCCAGGACCTCAACCAAATGTACCAATATATTCTAAAACCCCATACAAACTTTTCCAATCTTCAAAACACATCAAACGACGCTAAAACCATTAAATTACATTGGATTCAAGCCTATTTTTCTTTAAAGCTTCCGATTTGCAAATTTGATAAAAAACCCAACCAAAAGATGCTAACTTGAAAATGTACAAACATATCAAAAATCACCTAACGAAGCTACTTCAACTCTCAGAATTCCATTCTGACCCTCGGATCAAAATCTCACCTATCAACCGGGATCCGCCATAATTCAAACTTCGCCAATTCAAGCCTAATTCTACACCGGACCTCTAAATTCAATTCTGATCGCTCTCCTAAGTCACAAATCATCTCCCGAAGCTAACCAAATCATTAAAAATCACATCCGAGCCTTCTAACTCACAAGTAAACTTCCGGTTGACTTTTCCAAAACAAACTTCCTTCTAAGAGGCCATGTGCCTTAATTTCAACCAAAACCAATTCAATTACACTCGATCGACTCTAATACCGATATTGAAACATGAAACAACATAATAAAGGGGAAATGGAGCAGGAACACATAAGGCGACGGGTCGGGTCCTCACATCCTCCCCAACTTAAACAAACGCTCGTCCTCGAGCGTAACTGGGGTTGTACTAATAGCAACCCAATAGCTGAATAACCTTACCAAGAATATACTCGGGGTGATACCACGTCACCCTGTCTTATATAGGTCCGATAACAGAACATAGCTGAAATTTCACCGTCCATCCAAACCATAAACCACGTTGCACTCTCCGAAGTCATGCACTAGATCAGAACCCCATATCCATACTCGGAATAAACCTGAACCAACTGTAACAATCCTTACCTGAAACCTCGACTGCAATCATATGATATCCCAATACAACCAATATCGATAGAAAATATCTTGTTAGATAGAGTCTCATTTTTATACCTTCATATACTGCCAATGGCAACTGAAACACGCGATAAACTGAACCTATCTCTTAGATCACCCATTCATGAGTCCATTTCCTTTCAGACTGATACTACAATAGATTTCGGAGCCAAACCTCGATATTAACTTTCTAACAAGCTGAAATCAAATGTGCTCGTACTCATTAATGACTCCAACGATCATATCAACTGCAACACGCCACTCTGGTGATATGACACCTCAATACCGGCCTAAGCCACAATGTGCTCAACATAGGCACCAATAAGAAATGATATGAACACGCTCAAATCATGACCACTGACTCAACAAAAGAGCTGTAATGCAAATTCCACCATATGATCATAACACAAAACTGAGATCCCATCTCACATAATAGAAATAGAGTACCCGAATCCTCCTCGAAAGGTCATAACATCACGTGGCCTTGCCACAACGTGCAATTCTATCCAAACACTATTACCCATGAAGCACCTCAAGTCACCATGCTCAACACAAACAGCCACGCACAGATTAAGGTCTGAAACCAGGCAATCCATCACATCCACGTGAAGCAAATATTACACACTATTCAATCCTGAAAGGACACAACCGATGCTATATTCATCGAGCAACAACCAATACGGATGTTTCTCAGAAACCAGGAAGTACGACATACAAAGTAGCATATAGAGAACTGTTCTCAACATCACACTATTGCGGCGTGCAATCCGCTCCAGATAACATACCCGCGGCGGCGTGCCACCCAATACAGGTACCATACCCGTGGCGCCGTGCCACCCGATCCGCACATATATCTCATAAAAGGACTTTCACATTGAGTCAAACTTTTGCATTGCATTAAACACATATAGCCTCATGGCCGGCTGCAAGAAATGCATCCGGAAACTCCCTCAATACTGGAACTGAAGTAGTGGTAGAAACTTCTGCATTGATATCTTCCACGAAGGCAGAATTAAACAAGCAATACTTGCCAGCCGTCCGCTGGTCTCTCGAGTACAAGCTACCCTGCTAGAACATAATCTGACGTACCTTGCCATGCAGCCTGTGGCATTTTTGACATAGCCCATAACACATTAGTCTAGACAATCAATCCCTGGAACAACCAATTTGCCATCAAATATAATAACCCAGATTTAACATACCACGCAACGAAAGATCCACTCGGACCTCCAATTTCCAACAACTGCTAGACGATGTCGATACACACGACCCCCAACCACCGCATGGTCGGATCACGAGAATGTCTAGTCACCAACATATATAGCGCATGAATCACTATGCCTGATCCAACACTCCGCCGCACGAACACATAACACACATCAAGTATCCATTCATACCATGAAAGATATTCAAAACTTCTTGCGCCATCAACAAACTCAAATATCCGCAGTTGGTCCAATAAGAAAATGTCACAATACTACTGACGTATCATCAATTTACATCACGTTAATCATCTGAAGATCGATTCTTTACTCACCTGTAGCTAACCGTGCTACTCAAGAATTTAATTATTTCCCATTATGAACTGAACCAAAACCTTGAACAAGCAAATTTCAATTCTCCATAGCATAACACATAGACCATACCACTCTAGGATAACATGAGGACTTCTATCTCTCTCATGTGCCGCAGACATCGACGCACTCAACTAGCTAAGAACTTTCATGATCCCATATAGGAGAAAATTATTACCCACTCCAAGCTTCGCATACCCATAGAAAACATACCCATATTCAAACCCCGGTAAAATACATCAACAACTCTTCCTCCCAATTCCATTGCACAAGCTAAACTGCCAGCACGCAAGAGCTTTGCTGCACAATTCCTGTAAGGCTCATTGCCTCAATCACATACAAGAATTAATCATACTCTTATCATACCGATTCGTTTATTATCAAGATATTCCATTTATCTAATTTCCTTCATGATTCATTATTAAGTTGATATTCTCCCTTGTTGTAGCACCACATTACCTCAACTCAGGTTACCACACGAGACTTGCACATAAGACCACACTATCTAAGTCCCATAGGCCACTGAATACCCTCTCGAACACTTCTCAGAAATACAATATTCCAGAATGCTTTACCTTGAAGAACTTCCTGCGAATCTGAATTCGTTACAATTACCTCCCAAATACGGATACATAGAATCCCATGATTAATATAAAATACCACAAGTCTTGATCTTTTCTAATGAAAATACAGTCTCTAGCCTCATACACAAAATTAAGACACCTGATTGTTACATGCAAAATCTTGAACACAGTAAAACCATTCTCGAGAGTCATTCACTCTTAAACAACTAAAATTCACCTACCTTAACAGACAGAACCACTCGTGCCTTATTAGTACTCTAACACCGCGGAACATGATTTCATAGAGATACAACAACAATCATTCTTCTCTATACATTGAGCATTCTTTATCAACAACGGTTCGAAACATCCTAGTATTTTCTCACATTTATGAAAGCACCATATAACCTTTGTAGAAATTTTCCTTCACACGTGCCATCCTCGGCTCAATTTTTGTTTGTAACCAGAACTGATCTTCTATCATACCTCAAAATGAAACCAACATAGCACATAACATGCTGACCAACAACAACCTCTCCAACTTGGCTCGAATCCATATATTAAGGTACTCTTAACAACTCATAACACTTTTAACCCAATGACGCCATAATGAGATCAACTCAAATCATTTACAAGTTTGGTGAATACACAGATCATGTAGCACTGACATTCTCTGCAAACCTCGATTTCATTTCCACATCAGCTGAGTCCACTTTCTTAAGCGTCCCAATTCTTCAAAATACAACACATATCCTTCAATTACGCATGAGATAATTTACATACACATAAGGATCATACCGCTCAAAACCCTCCGCAGGAGATAACCCACATGCTTCCCCTCATTTCAATATTTCCACATACCTTCCACCATCATATACGTAATACACAGCCATATAGTTTTTCTAAGTCTGAACTCATACCGCCACATGTATTGCACCTCACTTTCCAGCTAGGGGATACGAAAATATTCTTCACGCGCCCATGCCCCAGGATACACCACAGACCGCAATAGGAAACAAACACTTAACAGCTCGTCTACTATCCACCAGACTTCTTCGTCACAACCAAAATTATATAGATACACATCGCAGTACTAATATGATCATCACATGGATATCCAGCCGCCATTCCGGCTAATAAGAACAACACTGAACATATAAGTTCAAAACACTTGCTCTCATGAAGACAAGTCCAGCCAAAAACCCCAAATACTCTTTAGGCAGCTATTAAACATAAATGAATAGGAAAATTACTTAATAGCATTTAACTATGAAATTCCATTCCAATACAAACCGACCGGGGTGTCACAAGTCACGAGCATCTAGGAGTGCCTTTATTAAAATTTAAAAATCTATAATACATAGAGTAAAATTTGGGAATCAAGAAGAAGAAGAATCTCGGTGCCGCGAACGCCGGCGGTCACCTAACTTAGCTACGATAGCAGAACCTTAAATCCGCTACTAACCTGCTACCGGGTGTACAGTACCTGCAACTGCACGCGAGGTGCAGAGTAAAGTGAATACTTCCAACTCAGTGGTAATAAGAGAGAATAATGTCTGAGCAATAAGCAAACACGTATGAGCACACCAAACTGCTATAAAAGACAGAACAACCCTTTTCGAGGAAAATCGAAATACTATGAAAAATCCTTTAGAAAATCTCAAGATCAGTTCAAAATCTCTTTGAAAATATGCATTTTCGGTAGTTGCACATATAATTTCAACAAGTAGGAAGTAATAAGTAACCTTCCCCTCGGGCTCAGTATCAACCTCTCAGTACAGTATAAGCCCCGCGGGCTCACTCCCAACTCATAATATCCAACATCAGCCTCTCGGGCTCAGCACTCCTTAACATATAAAACCAGGGTATCTGGTCAATAAGGCAAGTAACAATATGTATGCCAATGATATATGAGTGCCAAATGTCATGCCACGTAGTACAAGTAGGAATAAATGCATGAATGCAATGCATATGACCGCTACAGCGCATAGCCCGATCCATTTGGTACCTGCGCTCATTGTGGGGGTTCAAACTCCGGAGGGGCTCCTACAGCCCAAGCTCAATATCAATATCACACCGCTGCGGCGTGCAGCCCGATCCATGCAATGTATAGTACACATAACACTCGAGGCCTGAAGCCTCCTTACATCATCTCCATGCCCTCACAGATGGCCCTCAACCTCAATCAGTCCAAAATAGTCAAAAAGCCCCTCTGGCATCTGTAAAACTATAATACTCAGCTCAAATGATAGTTCTAATATCAGTTGAAACTCCAAGTTTGAGCAAAAATATAGTTGAGTTCATGAAACAGTATAAATCACATGGATTCAGTTCAAATAATATTTCAAATAGTGAGGAAAACAGTGATGATAGCTCACAAAGAGTTCAAACAATCGGAATAAGCCCCAAGTATGGCAATGAGCCCAAGTCATAATGATAACAACAAATCATTTGCAAATACGCGGTGAAAACCAACAACCGGGATGGACCAAGTCACGATCCCCAATGATGCTCTACCCCATGATCTGGTCCAGCGTGCAAGTCACCACAATACAGCACTAAGATGTGCGAATCCGGGGTTTCAAACCCTTAGAATATCATTACCAAGTATTACTCACCTCGAACCGGCGAAATCTCAAGCATGCAACGCCTTTGCCCCTCAAATTGGCTTCCACATGCGTCAAATCTAGCCAAAAAAAGAGCGAATACATCACAATAAGAAAATGAGACAATACCCAATTGAAAACAATTGGAATATGACAAGAATCTCGAAACTAGCAAAACCCGAGCCCCGGGCACGCTTCTCAAAAAATTACGAAACTTACATTTCGGGAATCCTCTTCTCGCCACGAGTTTATACATACCAAGAACTCCCAAATCCAAGCTCAAATGACCTATCAAATCCCAATTTGTAAATGTCAAAAACTCAGGCCCTAACTTCTTCAATTTCATACCCAAATTCAGAGAATTAGTGGACGATTCTTCGATTAAATGATGTTTTGAATCCATAAGACTTACCTCCAATCGATCCTCTTCGAATTCCTCGTCAATTGTTCTCAAGAAGCTCAAAAAATGCTCAATAATGATAGAAAATACATAACCCTCGCAGATGAAAAATGATAATTTGACCCTTCTACCAAGCTCGATTTCCGCTTCTGCGGTCATATCTCCGCTTATGCGGCTCTCGCTTTTGCGTCCTTTCGACCGCTGATGCGGTCCAACCGTTTCTCCTAGGGACCGCTTTTGCGGTCAACTACCACTTACGCGGTCACCGCCTATGCGGTTATCCTTCCGCATCTACGATCCACGCCAACTCCCCCATTGGCCGCTTCTGCGACCCCACGTCCGCTTTTGTGGACTCGCTGAGGCGAAAAGAGTTCCGCTTATGTGGAACTACCCAGTTCCATATCTGACCGCTTATGCGACCAACATCACACTTCCACGGAGCCGCTTCTGCGGTCCATTTTCCACAGAAGCGCTAATACCTGACACCAGCAAGATCTACCACTTCTCAACTTAAGATTTCATCCCGAAAGCCACACGAAATTACCCCGAGGCCCCCGGTACCTCAACCAAATGTACCAACATATCCCAAAGCCCCATACAAACTTGTTCCAATCCTTAAAACACATCAAACCACGCTAAAACTATTAAAACACACCGGATTCAAGCCTATTTTTCTTCAAAGCTTCCAATTTGCACATTTGATAAAAAAATCCAACCAAATGATGCCTGAATTACCTAAAAATTTACAAACTTATCAAAAATAACCTATCGAAGCTACTGCAACTCTCAGAATTCCATTTCGACCCTCGGATCAAAATTTCACCTATCAACCGGGATTCGCCCAAATTCAAACTTCGCCAATTCAAGTCTAATTCTACACCGGACCTCCAAATTCAATTCTGATCGCTCTCCTAAGTCAAAAATCATCTCCCGGAGCTAACTGAATCATCAGAAATCACATCCGATCCTTCTAACTCACAAGTCAACTTTCGATTGACTTTTCCAAAACATGCTTCCTTCTAAGAGGCCATGTGCCTTAATTTCAACCAAAACATATTCAATTACACCTGATCGACTCTAATACTGATATTGAAACATGAAACAAAACTATAAGGGAAAACGGAGCAGTAACATAGAAGACGACGGGTCGGGTCGTCACACTTAGATAATAATCACAAAGCTTTATAGATACAAGCTAACATAGAAGCCGGAAAAACAATAGATCCTACCAACAGTTCTTGCGCTCCTAGTGGATTTGGTTCTAATCATGTTCAACAACAATTAGACCCTTCTTCTGGTAATGTTTTACGCAAATATAACAAAGTTAGAGATCGTGAGAACTTAGAAAAAATGGTGGCTATATGTGGCTTATCTTTTCCTTTTCCTTCTCACCCTGCTTTTGTGCATTGTATACAAGAAACCTATAACCTTGCTTTTCAATGTTTTCCTAAGACCACGGTTAGAAATGATATTTTTAAATATCAAACCAGATATCTTGAGTATATTCATTGTGTACTTTTTCACTTAGATTATAAAGTGTCTATCACAACTGATATAGGTCGTAATCCTTATGGTTGTGATTATTTAACTGTTACATGTCATTGGGTTGATCATTACTGGAACTTGCAAAAATCTATTATTGGTTATAAATTTGTTGATTCAAAACATACTGAAGCATATATTGCAACTACTGTTCTACAAATACTTTATTTTTATGGACTCGCTAATAAAGTTTTAACTATCACCTTAGATAATACTTCTGCTAATACAACCGCGGCAAATAGCTTAAAAGCTAGACTTTGTCCAATTAATCCAATAATTTTTCATGTTAGATGTGCATGCCATATTTTTAACTTGGTTGTATAAGATGTTACTTTCTTATGCTTGTAGTAAAATACAACATGCTTGTAACTATATTTTTCATGCTCATAAACAAAGTAGAATTCATGAATTTGCTCAACAATGTGTTAGTTCTGTCCTTCCATTTGGAAAAGTTTCAAAAGATGTTTGTACTAGGTGGAATTCTACTTGTGAAATGCTTAAAGTTGCAATTGATTATCGGGTGCCTATCCAAAAGGTATTTAATATGCATAATTCTTACCCTGTTGATCAAATTGTTGATTCTGATTGGGATGCGATCAGAGAGCTTACTAGATCTTTAGAAAAAATTTATTATGCTACAAAATAATTTTCTGGTATATATTATCCTACTGTTAGCCAAATATTATGGTATATTTGTGAAATTTCTTTTGTATTTCCTAAGTATAAAATAAATCCAACTTATGCACCGGCCATTAAAGAAATGATTTTAAAATTTTAAAAGTATTTTTTCTCTATTTCCGAAGTTTATTTAATTTCTACTCTACTTAACCCATCTTTAAAACTAAGAGGTGCAAAGAGACTTGTTCATAAAATTTATGATAATTTAGAAATTCAAGAAAATGAAGAACCATCTCTCGAAAACTACCAAGGTAGCATATATTCTTATGCTAGATTTATGTTTGATAAATATAAATCTATGGATACAACTAGTACTGAAACTGCTCCTTCTACTTCTAAATCTAGGGCAGATGTTTTATGGGAAGATATGGATGATATAACAGGTTTGTATTCCTCTATTGATGATGAACTTGATTCTTATCTTAATCAAGGATTAGAAAATATTCAAGACGAAGAAGGCAAGGAACAAATTTTGCCATGGTGGAGGGAGCGTGGCAAGGTATTTCCAATACTTTCAATTATGGCCTCAGATTTTCTGGTTATTCAAGCATCATCACTAGCATCGGAGAGTGTTTTCAGCGCAGCAAGATTTTGAATTGGAGATCATAGACATTCATTAGCGGAGGACAGTCTAGAGATTTTCCGTATTATTCAGAGATCGGATTAATTCAGAAAGAAAAAATCTTGGTTTTTAAAAATTAACCACTAGGGAAGAATAAAAATACAATGAGTACTAACCACAGGGAGAGATGACGACATGGAGCTCATGGAACATCATTAACATTGCCAATTCCATTAGAATGTCCTAGAGATATTATTGAAAATTTACAAAGAAGCTATATAAGAGCTTACAAATATTAGTATGATAATTTATAATTGGCTAATAAGAGGCCTAGTTCAAACAGAAGGTGGCTGCGTAGATTAGGTGCTCTTTAAAAGAATTATATTTGTATTTGAAATTTGAAAGTTCTATTAATAAAGTAAAAGGCTCTAAGCATAAAATTATTTTTATGAATTGTCTTAAATAAGTTACAACTCTATCATAAATTTATATTTACTGGAATATTTCATTACAAGTCTTTTGATTTAATATTTTATAATTCTTTACTTAGTTTGGTAATTTTCGTTTTAACATTTAAGTTTGTTAAATAAGTCAAAAAACTAGCCATTGCAAACTTAGAAACTTAGTAATTTTCAAAAAATTAAACATTTAGAAAAAAATACACTCATGGTCCACGAACCAGTCCTGTCCCATTTATTAGGGGCACAGGACGGGATGACCGTTTCGTCCCATTTGTCCCATCCCGTTTCGCCTCGTCCTGCCACCGGCCCGTATAAATATCGTCCCATCCCATCAATTTCGTCCCGTCAAGGCCCGGCCCGTTCCGTTCCGTTGGACAGCCATAAGTCAACAAGTAAAGGAATGACAAACAACAATTGCAATTGGCCAAAGCAAAAGCACCAAAACATAAACTATATTCTGATCTCTTCAGCTGCTAATCCCACCCTCACATTCCCTTCTCCACTTTCCCAATGCTTTCTTCAGCCATGGTAGATTAAAATAGGGGTGTGCACTCGAATCAGTTTATTGATAAATCGAATCGATTATTTTTTATCGAAATCCAAAAAATCAAAATCAAAAAAATTGAAACCTTATTGAAACGATAACGATAAACATATGTACAAATCGATAATCGATAAATAATTATCGATAAGGGTCAAAATCGAATCAATAAATCAAATGACCACCCCTAGACTGTAGACAATTGTAAAATGAGTAATTACTTATTTGTGTAGATTAATATAACATACAAAATGTATATACATTCTGCCACTATTTTAAAAGCGGCTATACAATATCATTTTCCCTAATCTATGCCTTTTCCTTTACCTTAAGTCCCTTACCCTATTATTTCCTCAACCATATTTAAGGATTGATCATATTTAAAGATCAAGGAAATAAATCAAATTAATGGAATACAAAATTAGCCGTAATGATGTATCTTATTTTATTTTTTTATACCGTTGGAGTGTTGGTGGCATATATTTGATCCCTTACTTTAGATTTGTTGCATGTGCTTGTTGATACAATTTTTATGTAATAAATGGTGTTTGTCTTATTTTAGCTTCTTTTTGTCCATATAAGTGAGGCGCGTTTATAGCAATATATTTTCCATGGAATCCCGTAAATTTTCGTATTGTTGTAATCGATAACCGAATCGATAAACCCCCAAAATCGATAAATCGAAATAAAAGAAATTGAAACCTTATTGAAACGCTAATGTAAGCATATGTACAAATCAATAATCGATAACTAATTATCTATAAGTGTCAAAATCGAATCGATAAATTAAATGCACATCTCTAGTCTAAAATGCTAGAACGACAAAGAAGAAGAGTGAGAGAGAACCCCAGCCTTTTCTATTCTTGAGCAAACGAAGTAAGCTCGTATCTCTATATTTTATGATTTGCAAAGCTTCTCATACCTACTTGACATGAATTTTTGGTTTTAATTTTGCGAATTATTCAGCAATTTAATATTCGACCCTATTTTTTTTTGTCATCACTTGCTTTTAAACTAATTTTGTATTTTTGAGTTTTTAAAAATCTCATTTAGAGCCGCCTCAATTTGCGTGCTCAGTATGGACGCATAACCGAAAAGCTTAAATATGAAAAATTGTGAAAAATGATAAATTTTAACTATTAAATGATATATCTTACTTCGGTCAATATTTTGGGTAAACGGACCCAGACCCGTAAGTTGACGGCTCAAGAGGGTCCGTAGGAAAATATGGAACTTTACGCGCGGAATTAAGGTTGTATTGTGGTCCAGGCCCGGGCCAAACGGGCTTGGGCTTTTGGCGGGCCGGTCCTGGCGGTCCCGAGCTTCACGGTCCCAAAGCGTGGAACCGGTCCATGGTGGTCCTAAGCCCATATGGTCCCAGGCAAAATGGGTCGGGCCCGCATGCCTAAATGGGCCTAATAGGCTTTTTTCTTTCCGGGCTATTTTTTTTATCTAAGAAACTTTCTTGTAAACTAATATAAATTGCATATATATAGGTATATAAATATATATAGCTTATATAGTAAGTATATTATGTATACATATGGGTGTATTATGTGTATATATTATTATTTAAGACTTATATACTATATATTGCCTTATACATATGTATGTATAGTGTGTGTGTATGTGTGTGTATATATATATATATATATATATATATATATATATATATATATATATATATGTAGTTTCTTATATATTATATCAAATTTAAACACAAAATAAATCACAAAATATGCAATGGAATATCTTATATATTTTATTATTACGACATTAACAAAGAATGGTAATATCTTTCTTCTTCATTCCCCCAATTGAATGAGCACAACAAGGTACTAATACCACCATTAAAAGAAAAAATACTAAGGAAGATGTGTCACAGTACAAGTTACATGGTAGCCTATGTATTATCTCTAACATATCTCATAAATCCTTCAAGGTCCGGAGGAATTTTCGTTGGTGGTGGTGGAAAAGAAGCTTATTCATCACCGCTTCCAGGCGAAGCAGCATCTTGCGCAAGTTCCGCTCGCATTTCTTCGTAAGCTTCATCTATCTCAGGCTATAATTGTGCAAGTCCAAAATTTCTTCTTTCCGACCGGATCCAATATTTAAAGAGTACTAATTTTTCCAAGATCTCCCTCATGGACGCTCTATGATCAACGATTTGAAGTCTCGCTTGACTGAATGTGCTCTCCGATGCCACTGTTGAAGCTTGAACACTTAAAATATCTTGAATCATCCTTGAAAGAACCTGATAGTGTTTTTGTTTGTCCTTCCACCATTCCAAAACATCGAAGGAGCCATCAGGATTCTCTGATTCAAGTCCATGCGATAAATAAACTTGAAACTCATTTAGTTGTGAACTATTTCCAAAATTATCACCTTGAGAACCCCTGAACTCCATCCAAGAACTAAGGGCTTTTAGGCGCACAGTTCTTTTAGATACTTGTGAACTAGACGAAGTAGGAGTTGGAACATTTGATCTAGCTTGATCTAAGCAAGTTGATAAGCATTATAAATTGTTTGAACATTTATTTTAATCTAGTCTTTTGCATCTCCAAGTGTAGCAAATTCCTCAGTTGAAAGTGATAAATCTCTATAAACTTTTGAATACCAAAAGTAACTCCTAATTTTGTTGTAGGATTTAACAAAGCAGCAACACAAAAAATACGGGGGGATAGAGAAAAAATATTTTTTAAAATTAGCTTTCATAGAAATAATAGCTTCTTGATAAATTGCCCCACCCTCTGAAATTTGAGAAAATAAATCAGCAACTGTTGCAATATAAACTAAACAATTACAAATAATAGGATAATATTTCCCAGATAATTCATTTGTAGGAACATGAAATTGTTCTAAAAAGTCTACAAGCATTTTAACATTAGTCCAATCTTGATTTGTAAGGTGCTCATCATCATCATCATCATCATTACCATCATTACCCTCACCTACACGAGCATTATAAACTGCGATTATTGGGTTACTATATTCATATGCAACAACTAAGCTTTCATACATGTAATTCCATCAAGTCGGACAAGCCTTAGGAACTTTTCTTTCTCTAAGGCCAGATTAATCACATTTTTTAAAATAGTTTAAGTCTACTTCTACAGTTTGAATAAAAAATTCAATTAAGATCCATTTTAACCATTTCAATTTCTACATTCAAAACTTTCATACCAGCACTGACGATTAAATGGTAAATATGACAAATACATCTTACATGAAAAATATTACTAAATGCAAGATTTAGTGTAGTTGTATGGAAGTCTATAGCGTTAGTGTTACTAGAAGCATTATCCATTGAAACCGGTATAATTTTATCTCTAATGCAAAAATATCTACAAATATCAGCAACTGTGTTAGCAATAAACTTACCTGTTGTCGACGCCCCTTTTCTAAGGAGAAATCGGGTTTACGATATTATTGATGGAATGCTTTTTTATCCCCTTTGGGGGAATTTGGGTTATGTATTTTAGAGAGTCGCCACCTAATGATTATAGTGCATTAGCACACTTTTAGAGAAAGAAAAAGATTTTAAAGAAAACAAGAGTTCGGGTAAGGGCTTGAGATTATCTCGAGGGGAAGGTGTTAGGCACCCCTCAAGATCCAATAGTCTGGTTCCCGACCTTGCTTAATTTGGCTTTAAGAAGAGTAGGAGTAAACAAGCAAAGTTTTCACATATAAAACATAGCAAGTTGAGAATTTTGAAAGAAGAAAGACACAAGTTGTTTTGAAAAGAGGAATTTACGTTGAAAACATTAGTCTAAAATAAGGCATTAATAAGGAAGAAGAAAAAATGTCCTAGGGTTGAAACTAATATGGATCACTGTGGTGCAATATCCAGCAATCATTCTCACACGAGATATTCCAGTCATCATATCCATATTCTACCCTTCCCATACCGTTAAGGTATTTAAACGCGATTAGTCTCGATTACTTATTGCATGCTAATACCCGTCCCAACCTATCAGTCCAAGGGTATTAGGACTTCTAAACCTAAAAGGGAAGAAAAGGGGTGGAGGCATATATGGAGATTAAAAGGACAAAATACCAGGGCGTCAAGCAAATTAAATAGCAAATATGTGGGGAATTAAACAAACACTCAAAGGCTCATGCAAACACCGGAGATCACATAACGACTAGTTTAGCATGACTTGCATATACTGATTTGGTCTTTAATTAATGTTAAGCAGCGGACGGATCAATTTAACACATATAATTAGATAAAAAATCTACATTAGAAAAATTGGATCCAATTGTTAGGAGTTGTTGTATTTTAAAACAAGTTATGGATTGAGGTCCTAATGCAGGAGAGTGCAAAAACCAGAGGTTTGGGAAATTATTGAATTTCAGAAAAAAAAGCTTTGAAAATAGGGAGAGTTGTAAAAGTAGAATGTACAGTATAGTTTCGAGAGGTAACATGCTTCAAAGAGCGAGTTTAAAAATTGTTTTGCAAACTTTATGAATAAAAGTGCAAACAGAGATTTGGAAAAAATAGTTTTAGAGAAAAATATGGATTTAGAGAATTGCAGACGGGTTTGGGTGAGTTTTATTGGAAAACGTTGGGACTTCTTACCAGATTATCCAAACTTTAAGACGGATTTAGGCGGGTTAAAAACCTTTAGGTAGGATATCTATACCTTGATTTTATCGATTCGTTACTGCTTTTAATTCATTAAGGAAGCGAGCATTGGATTACCCTACTGTTTTTCCTATCATTTTACACATTTCTTAATGGCATGACTTCTATATACAACAAATTTTTAATATGTCCTATAGGCATGATATCCACTAATCTGCAACTTGATTGATTATTAATTCCTATAGGCATGACATCTAAATGATAGAAAAGAATGCAAAGCCTATAGACACGATTTCTAGGTGATTTCAAATATTGAGACTATAGACATTATATCTAAAGGTTTCAAAATGGTAATAGTCCTATAGGCATGGTATCTAGGTGACTTGAAATAGTAAAAGACCAATAGGCATGATCTCTACCCGTTAACATACAATGTAGAAGAACAAGTGCTACGACATAAATCAAAAGCCACTTGGATTGAGTGTGGGGACGCAAATACTAGATATTTCCATGCACAATGGAAGATACGACAATGCCAAAATACCATCTCTTCAATCTTCACTGACACTGGTGTAAAACTCACTGATCCAACTGATGTGGAACAGGAATTTCTTACTGTCTTCAAAGGGTTGATGGGAGTCTGTGCCAAGGAATTGCCTTGTGTAGATATTCCCACCATCAGAGAGGGTAAATGTTTGTCCATATCACAGCAGATGATGCTGATCAAGGACATAACTACAGAGGAGGTTCATGATGCACTTCTTGCTATGCCAAAGCTGAAAACACCTGGAGTGGATGGCTACCCTGTGGAGTTTTTTACCAAGAACTAGGAAGTTGTTAAGGATGATATCTTGTCTGCCACTCGAGAGTTTTTCACTTCTTCCTTTATGCCTCATATGGTCAATACAACAGCCATTGCACTTGTGCCTAAGCATAATTCTCCTGCTACAGTTAATGACTACATGCCCATTTCATGTTGCACTACACTATATAAGCTTATATCGAAGATCATCACTAGAAGACTACAACATGTCATCACTGACCTTGTTGGAGTGGCCCAGTCTGCCTTCATAGCAGGTAGGAGTATTGCTGATAATATACTCCTTAGCCATGAGATCTTCAAAGGCTATTCTAGGAAGGGGGTCTCTCCTCGATGTGTTTTGAAAGTTGACTTGCGCAAAGCATATGATACACTTGAATGGCCATTCCTACAGCAGATCCTGGTGGCTTATGGATTCCCTGCTAAGTTCATTGGATGGATTATGGCATGCATCTCCACTGTGTCTTTTTCATTGGTATTGAATGGCGGGCTCACTAAACCATTCAATGCGAAGAGGGGGATACGACAAGGCGATCCAATGTCTCCATATCTATTTGTGCTAGCTATAGAATATTTGAATAGAAGCATGGGACAACTCCACAGGAATGGGGATTTCAATTTCCATCCAAGATGCAGACAGCTGAATTGTACACATATTTGTTTTGTGGATGACTTATTAATGTTCTGTCGAGCAGACACTTTATCTATCCAGATCCTGCGCCAGACTTTCACAAAGTTCTCCAGGGCATCGGGGCTAGCAGCTAATGTCAACAAAAGTGCTATATACATCGCAGGGGTGCCATTAGAGGTCAAGTCAGAATTGCGAGATCTATTGGGATTCAGTGAAGGCACGCTCCCTTTTAGATACTTGGGCATTCCATTGGATTCTAAAAAACTCTCAATGCATCAGTATTTACCCCTCATTGAGAAAATCACAGGTAGAATTACGTGTTGGTCTGCTAAATTACTTTCCTACGCAGGAAGAACTCAGCTTATTAAAGCTGTCATCTTTGGTATTCAAGCGTATTGGTCCCAAATTTTCATTCTACCTAAGAAGGTCCTCAAGGCTATTGATGCAATTTGTAGAACCTTCCTGTGGACTGGTGCTGCTAGTGTATCAAAGAGGGCCCTCGTGGCTTGGGATAGAGTCTGTAGGCCTCTAACTGCTGGAGGCTTAAATATGATGAATTTAACTGTGTGGAACAAAGCAGCTGTCACAAAGCTGCTGTGGGACCTTGCACGAAAGAAAGATTGCCTGTGGGTGCGTTGGGTTCATTGCTATTACATTAAACGAGCTGATATTGTAGCAGTTAATGTACCCAAGCAGGCAGCATGGGTTATCCGAAAGATCATTCAGTGCAGAGATACTCTCATGGCTAATCAGCAGCTTCAAGGCACCCTCGAGGACAGGTTTAGGAGTGTTTGCTGTCTAGATAAGTTACATATCCACAAACTCTACATCAGCCTGCTTCCTATGTTCGATAGAGTTGACTGGGGAAATCTTCTTTTGGTTCAAAATGTTTTGCCGCGACACAAATTCACGGCATGGCTTGCTGCACATAGGAAGCTGCCTACTGTGGATCGATTAGCGATATTTGGTATAAACATCCCATTGCTATGTAATTTCTGCAAGCGCCATGAAGAATCTTTCCAACACCTCTACTTTGATTGCTCTATTACTAAAAGATTATGGGCCAGAATTGGTAACTGGTTGGGATTTTCTAGACAAATTCTTGATTGGGATAGTGAATTACTTTGGATATGTAGTCTAGCACGTAGTCGAGCATGGAGAAAAGCCATAACTGCTGCTGCATTTGTGCACACTGTCGCGCTCATTTGGCAGGCCAGGAATAAAGCACGCTTTCAGAATTCGGATTACAATGAAGACCGAACCGCTAGAGAGATTGCACTTCTTCTCCATGTCCATGGGAGGCGTAGCAAACACTGGCAGATTGGATTGCGTCAACTAAATTACTTCCCATAATTTCCTTGTATATTCTTTGTTGAAGTATGATGTGAGTCTGTATTATCAATGATGGTAACGTAGGTTCTTTCGTATTATATTATGGTGGTTGGCTGTCTAACCAATCACCTGTAGGGCACTTTGTAACCTTAATTTGCCTATATATGGAATGTAACTTTTAATAAAAAAAAAAAAAAAAAAAAAAAACATACAATCAACTAAAGGTAAACCCCTCCCATACCCTTTACTACTATATTCCCCGAGTTTTTAGTACAAAGTTACTATTACAGAGCCAAAAAAAATCATAACCCACAGCTAGATCCAAACTACCTAATGCAATCTTGATATCCAATACATGTGCTTTACCAAATCCGTGTTCCAGATTCCAATGACTTCTCTTAGAGTGTTTCAAAGTTCCTAGGAGCTTCAAGAGCCCAGGCAATGCTTCCACTCTAATGATTGAGTGTTGTAATAGAGAAGTGCAATGTATGGAATTATCAGCCCTTAGGCATCCAAGTTCATAGAGAACTCTGGGGTCCCTAAGCATGGCTTACCAGAGGGGGGTAGAACTTAGGAGCTAGGAGTAGGTGTAAAGTGAAAGGAAAACCTCAGCAGGAGGTGGTCATACCCAGTCATGGCATAGACTGGCACACCCCTAACCTCCCACTTAGATTCAAGCAAATAAGAGCAGACTCTTAAAGAGTCAAACTCATGTCTGAATGATGATAAGGACATCAACAGACCCAAATTAGAGCTCAGCATGTTGGGGGATAGGGAATAGGAAAGCAGTCGAGTAGAGAATCAGAAGAGGCTAGTCCTGAATCACATACAACAATTCATAATGATGCTATGACCCAAAACAAACTCACATACAAAGGGGATATGGGAATGGGATTAACATGCTTGAAAGTAATTAAATAGTGCGGAAAAGCATAAATGAGCACACTAAGAAAAAGGGGTAGAGGCAGAGAAATTGAACAAGGATGCTATTTAACATAAAAGAGCATACCAGTTATAGATTGTAGGATAGCAGACTAACAACAACAGAGACAGCCAGGAATAAATAGGAACAAACTCAAGAAACTCCCAAGTGTCTAGGAGTTCAAGCAGCAAGAAGTGCAGGTGAAGAATGCTCAATAGAGAGTAGTAATAGTAGCAGTAAAGAAGATAGATGAATTCTGATTTTGTTTGCAGTCAGAAATGTGTGATGAATAAAAAAGAAGCATGTATTTATACTTGAAATCAGACATAGAAGCAAGGAAAGAAAATTAGTCGATGATCAATTAAGATCAATCAACTAACAGAGATTCCTTTAAGAAAGGAATCCTGATTTGATAAGTAAAGGAGGAAAATATTTAAGGAAAGGGGATCAAGTAAACAACATGTGCATAGTATACAAATGAGGGGGTATTGGGGGGGGGTCCTTTTGGTTTAATTTGGAAGGGGTAGACATGAACCGTTGATCTAATTGATCAACGGTCGAAATCAAATAGGGTAGGTGGGTTGGGTATGGTAAGGATTTGGTCTTGGTCCAATTGGGTTAGAATTTGGGGTTAAAATATGGTGTAGATTAAGGCTATAATTGAAATAAAATAGGCTAGTTCTTATACAGCCACTTTTCACATTTTTAATTAATTAAAAATGGTAAAAATGATTTAAAAATACTGAACTAGTTAATAATATATAAGTAACAACAACAACTACCCAGTATAGTCCCACAAAGTAGGGTCTGGGGAGGGTAATATGTAGACGAGCCTTACCCCTACCCGAAACAGAGAGTCTGTTTCCAATCGACCCTCGGCTCAGTCAAGGAAAGTAAAAAAACAAAAACAAAACAAAAAAAAATAAAAACAAAAGAGCATTAGTAACTCCAACAGAAATAGCGTAAATAATTATCTAAACATAAGAAACGTAAATAAAATAGCATGCAACAATATCATACAGTAACTACCATAAATAACTACCATAAGGGAGACACAAGCCAAAACACAAATCATCTATGGATAGCCCTGCCAAGCCTCACCCAACCCCGGGTGAGGAGTACGAAAAACTCTAGGAGCCCCTATCCTACAACCCAGTTACTAGACCTCCAGTCTTTCCTATCAAGGGTCATGTCCTCGGAAACCCGCATTCTAGCCATGTCATGCCTAATCACCTCTCCCCAATACTTCTTAGGCCTCCCTCTGCCGAACGCCGAAAATTGCCAGCCGGTCACAACTCCTCACTGGGGCATCAGGACTTCTCCTCCGCACATGCCTTAACCACCTCAGCCTCGCTTCTCGCATCTTCACATAATTTTACAATCTCAAAATACGTTTAATTACAAAATGGGCTACAATTGCAATTATATACAATTTAGCTTTAGAAATACCAAATAAATTTGTAAAATATGGAAAAATCATATTAATTATATTTTAATATAAATACGAGAATAAAATGAGTTATTCCCCAAAAGACAATTTTTTGGGAATAATTTTGATAATTTTTTATATTAAAATAGGCAGTAAATTGGTTTAAAGATCATTAAAATACCAAAAATCGTGGGTGTGATCACATATGCACATATACGTTATTCGGGAGGCAGTTTTGTATAAAAATACTTGGGAAAAAATTGGGTGTCAACACCTATGTGGTGTGAATTAATTATTCTATAAGAAATAATGCGCTTTTGCACTATCCGCCCCTCATCTATCCAATGACTTGTAACAGTTAGATAATCACAGTCATTACCACTTCTACTAATATCAGTAATAATAGCAATGCGACAATCTATATGAGTAAATAAATAACGCAAATATTGTTCATATTCATGTTTATATTTATAAATATCACTCTTTACGGTTGCGCGAGGCCATCCATTATGAGTAGGGATTAAAATCTTTTCTAATATATTGCACAAAATGAGGGTTGGAAAGAAAACTATAGGGTAAGCATATAACACTAATCATGTTGCCAATTCTTCACAATCTCTATTTGGATCTGTGACGACCCGACCCGTCGTCTCATGAGTCACTACCCCGTTCTTTTCATTTTCTATTTTCTTATGTTTTATTAACGGTATGAGGTATGTTAGAATTGATTTGGAGTGATTTTGATAAGAAATGAGACACTTAGTCTCTTTAAGGAAGGATCAATTTGGAAAAAAATCAAGCAGAAGTTGACTTGTGAGTTAGAGGGCTCGGAATTTATTTTCGATGATTCTGTTAGTTTTGGGAGATGATTTAAGTCGTAGGATATTAACCGGAAGAAATTTTTGAGGTTCGGTGTAGAAGTAAGCCTATTTTGGCGAAGTTAGGATTTTGGCGAAATTCGGTTGGTAGGCGAGATTTTGATCCGAGGGTCAGAATGGAATTCCGAGAATTTTTGTGGCTTCATTATGTGAATTGAGATGTGTGCCCAAAATTTCATATCATTCTGAGGTGATTTGGTCGGGTTTTTTTTATCATAATACGTATTTTGGAAGTTTGGAAGAACTTAGGAGAGAATTCGATGTAATTTGATGGTTTTGGTGTTGTTTGAGGAGTTTTGTTGAATGAAATAAGTTCTAATAATGTTTTACGATATGTTTGCACTTTTGGTTGAGGTCCCGGGGACCTCGGGATGATTCGGATGGCTAACGGGAACTTTTTAAGTTAGAAAATTTCATAATAGATAGAATTTTAAATAAGTGTGCACAAGACCTCACTTTGGACGATCATATCTCCCGTTATATAAGGATTTTGTGAGCTACAACAAATCAAATTAAATCCCTTTGAGTCTAGTTTCCAACGCAACAAACCGTTCGTAATTTGGAGATGTATACAGAAAGTTATGACTATTTTACTGGGCATGTGTCACTAGCGCCCCCAGAACACTACACTGGGCAAACTAGCGCGCACAGATGTGCGGCCGCGCTAGTAGCGGACCCCTAAATGCCCCAAGCCAGGAATAGAGAGTTCCCAAGCCATTTTTGGAGCAAGGGCTTTCTCTCTCAAGGGGATTTCGTCACACTCTTCATTTATATGATCCAAGGCAAGATTTTTGGAGTACTTTGAGTTGATTACTACTCCTAAACACTTATATTAACATGGATTCATCTTGAAAATCCTTAGATTTTCCATAAATTTCTTCAAGAACTCAAAGGAGGGTTTTGCATGATTTCTTTCAAAAGGTAAATCCTACACCTTAGACTTACATATATGGATATATTATGGGAATATGATTATGAATCAAGCATTACAACGTATAGTATGGTGGTTGGAAGACATAAATTCCCAATTTAAATACATGAACATGGTAGGGATCTAAAGGTGTTTATTTTATGGAATTTTTGTTGGTTTGGGTGTGAATGGTTGATCACACATGTGATGTTAGGAGTATAAATTGTTAAAGAATAATAGTGGGATGAATTGTTGGTTAATGGTGATGGTTGGAGGAACCAATTCTATAGTTAAGCGGTGTAAATATTTATGCCTACAAGGTGTTCGATAATATGTCTAAATGGCATAAGTTATGGAATTTATTACTAATATTGGCCCTATTGAATATTGTATTGTGGATTGAAGTTTATCTAAGAGTAGTGGATGATTGTAGTTCCATTAAGGGGAAAGTCCCAAATATATATGGCTAACACCCCGTCTATTATAATTCGAGCTTCATCGATATTTGTGTGACTTTGGGCAGATTTGTCGCACGAGGAGGCCAATTCGAGAGGCAAGGGCATAGCGAGCTAGACTTTTGACCATCTTGAGGTAAGTAATACTTGTAAATTATATCCTGAGGGTTTGAAACCTCGAATTTGCACATCATAGTGCTTTATTGAGGTGACTTTCACGCCGGATATAAGCGTGGGATAGAGCACCGTTGGGGATTGTGACTTGGTCCATCCCGGTTGTTGATTTTACTGAGTATTTGACTGAAATTACTTGTTATCATCATAATTTGGGCTGATTGCCATGTTTGGGTTTTGTGCCAACTATGTGAATCCTTCGGGGATTGAGATTACTGTTTTTAGCATATGTTGCATATCATTAGATTCCAGTCCAAGATTTTAATATTGTTTTGCAAAATCTGCCATGCTTCTACGTTTTGAGAATTCAAATGATATTTTAAATGTGATTTTGGGCTGAGACACTGTTATAAATTCCCATGGGGCTCATGATGATTTCTGGACTGATTGAGGCCGAGGGCCATATGTGACGATATATATATATATATATTGGATCGGACTGCACGCCGTAGTAATATTGCGCTTGGGCTGTAGGAGCTCCTCCGGAGTCTGTACACACCCCTGGTGAGCGCCGTCGACGATAAATAAATGGAGCGGGCTGCACGCCGCTGCGGGTACTAGAGTGTACCGTCATATGCATTGCATTGCACTCATGCATTTGTTCTTATTTTGTAATGTTGTCATGACACTCAACAGTCATATCATTGGCATCCATGCTACTTCTTGCACTGTTTACCAGATATCCTGGTTCTTATTTGTTATTGGAGTGTTGTGCCCAAGAGGCTAATGTTGTACTTTGTGATTTGGGAGTGAGCCCGAGAAGCTGACGTTGTACTTTGTGAGTTGAGAGTGAGCCCGCACGACTGATACTGTACTAAGAGGTAGATATTAAGCCCGAGGGGCATATTTCTGATTATTCCCTACTTATTGAAATTATTTTCGCAACTGTTGAAAAGGAATATTTTCAAAAGAGGTTTTTACTGAGCACAGATGTTTTCCTAAGGATTTTCACGATTTTACGGTTTCTCCTTAGAAAGGGCTGTATTGTTCTATATAGCATGATGGAGTGCCTTACGCGATTTCTTACTTTCAGCTATTATTTACTCATATTACCGCTGAGTTGGAAGTTCTCACTTTACTTCCTTCACCTCGCGTGTAGTTGCAGGTATTATTCTCCCGGTTGCGGGTTATTAGCGGATTGAAGAACTATTATAGTAGCTGAGCCAGGTGACCACTAGCATCTGCGACATCGGATCTTCTCCCTTATTTTATATTGTCCATGTTATTTCACAGGCTTTGTTCACATTTCTGGATTTGTAGTTCTTTAGTGAACTCTGTAGCAGCTCATGACTAGTGACACCACGATGTCGGGCTGTTGCGGGATAGTTCCCTGTTGTTATCATTGCTTTCCGCTCTTTTGATTATGCTAATCATGTTTTAGCTTTATAAATGTTTAATAATTGTTATAAGGAAGCGTTTATTTTTTGGCTAGCCTTGTCTTCACGAGAGGCGCCATCACGATCAGATTTGAGATTTGGGTCGTGACAAGTTGGTATCAGATCCTAGGTTACTAGGTCTCGAAAGTCATGAGCACATTTAGTAGAGTCTCGCGGATCGATACGGAGACGTCTGTATTTATCCTCGAGAGGTTGCAGAACCTTTAGGAAAACTTCACATTCTTGAATTCTTATCGTGCGTCCTTGATTCAGCTTGCAAAGAAAACTCTTGAAATTCCTTCCACGCGATTGTATGCGCGCGTGAGCACTCAATATCAGATGTTTCTTGATGGCTTGTGATTCCCCGATCGAGGGGCAAGATGTGATTTCTATGGGTTTATTTTGGGCCAATATGGAGGACTTGAGGCCGGATCTTTGCCAATGGCTTGAGCACCGAGGTGCTGATTTTGTGAGCAAGTGCTTTAAACTCATATGTTCATTATCGTACTTATTAGCCGGAATGGTGGTTGGATATCCACATGATGCATAATGTGTATGGCAGTGAAAGGTATACAAAAATACCAACTAAAGGTAAAGCTAATGGGTAACTGTCTTATGAAGGGAAACTATTTGTTATACTAGTTAGATAAGTATGGGAGCTGAGATAGCTTCTGTTAATGTATTATGACAAAATCATTGAGTTGAGGAGACCACCTTGAAGGTCGAAAATATTAAAGAAAGAATATGTTCTTACTCAATTGAATAGCCCAATAATTGAGGATTGAAAGGTATTTTCTATGTGTTATGATTAGAATAGGTGCATTGCATGTCCATATATCAATTTTGATAATATATTACATGTAGTATTGAGATTACTGTAGTTGATATACATTGTGATGCTTTGTCAAGTTGTGGACGTGTTGTTAGGATTGTATTGGTGATTCTCTGGCAGGTGGATATGCCCAATTATAAAGGAGACTCTGCCAAAATTTTTGAAAAATTTGGGACTTAGTAAACATTTTGTCGCCTAAAGAGTGGGCTTAACTGTTTTGTGAGTGAATGCAAAAGTTGCAGAAGAGTTAAAATTTCAAATGATTTGTGTTTCCACGAGCTTATGAAAGAGTGAGTTTAATCTCACTATGATATTACAACAGTAACAGAGTATAAGCGTTGTGATCTATGCTTCGAGCCAAGTTGGGGAGCTTGCTATTGGTTAGCGCATTGTACGGTTATGCTATGTTAGTTCTGATTTGATGCATGCTGGTGAGATAGTTCTGAATATGGAAATTGGGCCAAGAATGGCACGAGTAAAGGAAAATTTTGACAAAGATGTCATGAGCTCAGATAAGCAGGAAAGAAGTTTCGATTGTTAAGGTAAATTTGTATTGTCTTCAGCGTCACCTAAGATCGGTGTTTTGTAAAAAGAGGATTTGCGTCCTGATTAGTAACTCTTGATCTCCCTTCAGAGTTAGTGCGATCGGTGGTTTGGAGGTACGCTCCAGACATTTTTGTGGTGTGTTTTGGGGGAGTATCCCACGAGAAGATTATATAAATGTAGCATGTGATCATTTGATTGATTAATGATGTAAATCAAGTATGAAGTTTGTGATGGTGTCGGTAAATTGAAGATTCATGCCTGGAGGACACTTGGCATATTGGATAACTGGGGAGGATTACTCCGATTATGATGGTGGATGCTTCATTGTCAGATATCTCGCGTAGTGATGCATTACGCTGTGTGATTTGTGAAATGGCTCAAGAAATTTCTTATGTGTTGAGAATCTCTGTAGGAATGATGTTACCTGAGCAACTTGGCTCTTGAAATTCATATTGTATATCTCACCTCAGTTGTGCTTGAGTTTTATAGTTTATAACGCTAAATATCCCTCATGGATGATATTATGCACTTAGCATGCTTATGACCGATATTCGGTATTTGGTTATAATGAGCAGATTTGCCTTGATAAGTATCTCCTCATGTGAGATCTAAGTGTGGATCGGGTGGCACACCGCCATGGGTATGTTATCTAGATCAATTGGCACGCCACAACATTGTGAGATCGAGTATAGTTTTCCATATGTTATCTTTGCATGTCTTGCTTCCTGTTTTCCAAGGGAAGTCTGTATTAGTGCGTAGGATTTGGTAATTCCTTCCAAATCTCATTTGCTTTTGTATTGCATTCGAATTGGTAGCCTATTGGCACATTGGGGCATCATATGCGACTTTTATTTATGGTTTGAGTGGCTTATTGCCCGAGCATTTCATGGTGGGCAAGGCAAGATCATTGAGCTTGAGATCGGTGCAATCTGAGTATGTGAAGTAAATTAAAGAGCTAAGACCATTGTTTGGCTCAGAACGGGGTGATAGTTCTTACCAAGAGAATAGAATTAATGAATTGTTGTTTCAATGTAGTTATGAATGTGTACAGGTCTCATCCGTCGTGTCAGTATTGTAAGAATTTGAACAAGACCTGTGTATGTCATATAAAGCATGGGATGTGTAGTGATTCCTCCTAAGTGATTAGATAAATGATCTTCGTAATTAGGAAAATGATATTGCTAAATGAAAGTGATTTGATGAGAGTATATGTCTAAAAAAGGGGTAATGTGACTAAACTGATTATATTTCATTAGTATTGCGGCATGTTCTTGTTGGGTCCACTGGTGGTATTCGGGATTGCTCGGAAGCACATGTCAATATCTAGAATCTGTCATGGAATGAAGGAGTATCAAATATGTGCGTCTATTGCACGGTGGAAACTGGGATCAGGTATGATGATTTGTGTGCTATATGGAGTTCTAATGTACAGGCTATGTGGTGGTGGAGAATCTTTATTCGCCGGTGTTTTATATTTTGGATGTGATGTTGAAATTCAGACGGGTTGTTTTAGCAGAATAATTTATATTTCAAAGAACCACCGACAGCTAGGAAAGATTGCTTTCTTAATTGGGCCTTCGTGGCAGATGTCGGTGTAGAGATGTTTCACGTGGAATAGGTATTTTAATGGGATCACGCGTGCAACAAAGAGATATGGAAACATGACCTTGCAGGTCGAATTCGTGTATCCTATTTCTATGATATGAGTCAGGGTCTCAGCCTTGTGTTGTGGCAATACTAGTGAATTTGAGGTACAACTCTCTCAATTGAAGCATTTTTTTGCTGTGAGTATGTTCAAACCGTTTCTTATTTGTGCGCGTATAACGTAAGTTGAGGCTTAGGCCTGTAATGAGGTGTCATATCACCATAGTGGTGTGTTGGGTTCGAGGTGATCGCTGGGGGCAGTGATGAATACGAAAAGAATCGATGTCGGCTTGTTAGGAGGATAATATCGAGGTTCGGCTCGGAAATCTGTTGCGATATTAGTAAAAGAGGAAATGACTTCATAAATGGTTGATCTGAGAAATGGTTACGTTTTATCGTGTGTTTAATTTATAGTTGGCAGGATATGAAAGTGTTGGAATAAGACTTTAGCTAACTAGAGGTTTCCTATTGGTATTTGGTATTGCAGGCAACTGCTGTGAATAGAGACTATCGTTCCGACTGTTGGATTGTCGGTTATTACAGCTGGTTCGTGTTAATTCTGGGTATGATTTCGAAAAGTGCAATGCGGGTCTACGGTTTATGGTCTAAATGGCTGTGAAATTTCAACTGTATTGTATTATCAGACATATGTGAGGTAACGTGATATGAGTTCATCCCGGATTTATACATGGTAAGGTTGTTCAGTAATTATTGGGTCTTTGGAACAACTCTGGGCACGTTCGAGGACGAACATTTGTTTAAGTTGGGGAGAATATGACGACCCGACCCAACGTCTCATGAATTACTACCCTGTTCTTCCCATTTTCTGCTTTCTTATGTTTCATTACCGGTATGAGGTGCGTTAGAATTGATTTGGAGTGATTTTGTTAAGAAACGAGACACTTATTCTCTTTGAGGAAGGATCAATTTGAAAAAAAAAATCAACCAGAAGTTGACTTGTGAGTTAGAGGGCTTGAAATTTTTTCCAAATGATTTGGTTAGTATTGGGGGATGGCATAAGGCTTAGGAGAGCAACCAGAAGTAATTTTGGAGGTTCGGTGTAGAAGTTAGCCTATTTTGGCAAAGTTAGGATTTTGGCGAAATCCGGTTGGTAGGCGAGCTTTTGATCCGAGGGTCAGAATGGAATTCCGATAATTTCTGTAGCTTCATTATGTGATTTTAGATGTGTGCGAAAAATTTCATGTCATTCGGAGGTGATTTGGTTGGGGTTTTTATCATAATATGTATTTTGGAAGTTTGGAAGAACTTAGGAGAGAATTCGATGTAATTTGATGGTTTGGTGTCGTTGAGGAGTTTTTTTTGAATGGAATAAGTTTTAATAATGTTTTAAGATATGTTTGGACTTTTTGTTGAGGTCCCGGGGACCTCTGGGTGATTTCGGATGGCTAACAGGAACTTTTGAAGTTAGATTGTAAATGAGTGTGCACAAGACCTCATTTTGGACGATCAATTCTCCTATTATATAAGGAATTGTGTGAGATACAATCTATCAAATTAAATCCCTTTGAATTTAGTTTCCTACGCAATAAACCATTTGTCATTTGGAGGTGTACATAGAAAGTTATGACCATTTTACTAGGCATGTGTCACTAGCGCGCCCAGATGCGCGCCCGCGCTACAAACAAGCGCGCCCAAGACAGTACAATGGGCAAACTAGCGCGGCCGCGCTAGTAGCAGGCAACTAAATACCCCAAGACCGGGAATAGAGAGTTCCCAAGCCATTTTTAGAGCATGGGCTTGCTCTCTCAAGGGGATTTTGTCACATTCTTCATTTCTATGACCCAAGGTAAGATTGTTGGAGTAGTTTGAGTTGATTACTACTCCTAAACACTTATATTAACATGGATTGATCTTGAAAATCCTTAGATTTTCCAAATATTTCTTCAAGAACTCAAAGGAGGGTTTTGCTAGATTTCTTCCAAAAGGTAAATCCTACACCTTAGACTTACATATATGGATATATTACGGGAATATGATTATGAATCAAGCATTACAACTTATAGTATGGTGGTTGGAAGACATAAATTCCCAATTTAAATACATGAACATGGTAGGGATCTAAAGGTGTTTATTATATGGAATTTTTGTTGGTTTGGGTGTGAATGGTCGATCACACATGTGATGTTATGAGTATAAATTGTTAAAGAATAATAGTGGGACAAATTTTTGGTTAATGGTGATGGTTCGAGGAACCAATGCTATAGTTAAGAGGTGTAAATATTTATGCCTAATATTGGCCCTATTGAATGTCGTATTGTGGATTAAAGTTTACCTAAGAGTAGTGGATAATTGTAGTAGGGGAAAGTCCCAGATATGTATGTCTAATGCTAAATCGAGCTTCATCGATATTTGTGTGACTTTGGGCAGATTTGTCGCACGAGGAGGCTAATTCGAGAGGCAAGGGCTTAGCGATATAGACTGTTGGCCGTCTTCAGGTGAGTAATACTTGTAAATGATATCCTGAGGGTTTGAAACCTCGGATTTGCACATCATAGTGTTGTATTGAGGTGACTTGAACTCCGGATATGAGCGTGGGTAGAGCACCGTTGGGATATGTGACTTGGTCCATCCCGGTTGTTAATTTTACTGAGTATTTGACTGAAATTACTTGTTATCATCATAATTTGGGCTGATAGCCATGTTTGGGTTTCGTGCCAATTATGTGAATCCTTTGGGGATTGAGATTACTATTTTTAGCATATGTTGCATATCATTTGATTCAAGTCCAAGATTTTAATACCGTTTTGCAAAATCAGCCATGCTTCTAAGTTTTGAGAACTCAAATGATATTTTAAATGTGATTTCGGGCTGAGATACTATTTCATAAATGCCCATGGATCTCATGATGATTTTCTGTATTGATTGAGGCCGAGGGCCATATGTGAGGATATGTTGAGTTATGTGAGGAGGCTTCCACGCCTCAAGTGTTTTTGTGAGAAGGCTTTCAGGCATCGAGTGTGTTGTGAGGAGGCTTTTAGGCCTCGAGTGTGTGTGTGTGTGTGTGTGTGTGTGTGTATATATATATATATATATATATATATATATATATATATATATATATATATATATATATATATATATATATATATATATATATATATATATATATATATATATTGGATCGGACTGCACGCCGTAGTAATATTGCGCTTGGGCTGTAGGAGCCCCTCCGGAGTATGTACACACCCCCAGTGAGCGCCGTCGACGATAAATAATGGAGCGGGCTGCACGCCGAAGCGGTTACGAGAGTGTACCGTCATATGCATTGCATTGTACTCATGCATTTGTTCTTATTTTTTAATGTTGTCATGACATTCAACACTCATATCATTGGCATACATGCTACTTCTTGCACTGTTTACCAGATATCTTGGTTCTTATTTGTTAATGGAGTGCTGTGCGCGAGAGGCTGATGTTGTACTTTGTGAGTTGGGAGTGAACCAAAGAGGTTGATGTTGTACTTTGTGAGTTGGGAGTGAGGCCGCGGGGCTGATACTGTACTGAGAGGTTGATATTTAGCCCGAGGGGCAGATTTCTTATTATTACCTACTTATTGAAATTATTTTCGCAACTATTGAAAAGGAATATTTTCAAAAGAGGTTTTTACTGAGCCTAGGTATTTTCCAAAGGATTTTCACAATTTTACTGTTTCTCCTAAATAAGTGTTGTACTGTTCTATATAGCATGATGGAGTGCCTTACGTGATTTCTACTTTTAGCTATTATTTACTCTTATTGCCAGTGAGTTGGAAGTACTCACTTTACTCCCTGCACCTCGCGTTCAGTTGCAGGTATTGTTCGCCTGGTAGCGGGTTATTGGCGGATTGAAGAATTGTTATCATAGCTGAGCCAGGTGACTGCTAGCGTCCGCGGCACCGAATCTTCTCCTTTATTTTATATTGTCCATGTTATTTTACAGACTTTGTTCACATTTCCGGATTTGTAGTTCTTTAGTGAACACTGTAGCAGCTAATGACTAGTGACATCCCGATGTCGGGCTGTGGCGGGATATTTCCCTGTTGTTATCATTATTTTCCGCGCTTTTTATTATGTTAATCATGTTTTAGCTTTATAAATGTTAAATAATTGTTACAAGGAAGCGTTTCTTTTGTTGCCTGGCCTTGTCTTCACGAGAGGCGCCATCACGATCGGTTTTGGTATTTGGGTCGTGACATGATAAAAATATAAAATGCCACCGGTAACAGTGTTAATTCCCGATTAAACTAGATTTGAACCTGTACTAGGGTGAAGAATCGTAGTATCTACACTTGTCCCCTCTTGCGCATCTATCATTTGTGAAAATCTAGCTTTATCTCTAGGATGTTTCAATATGTGTTTAGTCAAAGTACTCGTACCGCTATGGTCTCCAGTATATTTATGAGTCATCAAAGACCTACAAGTTTTACACTTACCCTTGTTTTTTTCTCTTAGTTGAGTAAAAAAATTCCAAACAAGAGATGTTTCGGGCCGTCTAGAAGGTTGTCTATTAAAAGTAGGGGGTACTTCAAGAGGGTCAGGCGGAGCACCATTTGGGTTATTAATCGGACTAGTAGGTGTATCATCTAAATCTGGTTGCGTTTCATCTAAATCATCATTTCTGCCTCATTTTCAAAGATAGTTTCATTAGGATAAAGAGCATTCATAACTTCTTCATTTAATTGTTGACCTTGTGCAACATCATGGCAAAATTGACTATCGGAAAATTGAAAACAAGGGTTATTACTATCAAGAATAATAGGTGGAAGAGGACGGGTAACAGGTCTAGGTTGGGGGCGGGGGAAGAGTAGTAGCTTGGCTACTAGATTCACCAATTTTAGATTTTTCCCTACGCTTACCACCAAAAAACTTTTTCAAAGAAAATGCCATATTAATTATAATTATACTAAATAAAACTAGCAAAACTATGATATTAAAACTTAAGAGTTGGAACGAGTTTACCGAATTGACGAACAACTTCTTGAAAATTAAATTTCGTTGAAGACATGAAGACTTAAATACTTCAATTCACCAACTTCACAACATTTCACGAAATTGCAATAATAAAGTAAGCAATTATAGAAGAAAATTAGAGAGAGACTGAGAGAAATTGATGAATTTGTGAGTAAAAATGAAAGAATGAGTAGGGGTGTTCATCGGGCGGATTGGGCGGCTTTTACTCTTAACGGTTTGGCTTAACGGTTATCGGCTTTTAAATGTATTAATTCGTTAGCCACCCGATAAGATATCGGGCGGATTGGTATCGGGTTAGCTCTTATAGGGCGGTTATTGGGCGGCTTATCGGCCTAACATACATGTTTACTAGAATTTGATAGATCTCTTCAGGCAATTATAGATCAAACACCTATTCCAGTATACCTTCATATGAGCTAGCTTGTTAATGTCTTTTCAGGGCATTCATTTTATCCCTGAGGTAGCATAGCTTTGCCCTCCTCACTTTTTTCTTGTCCATCACCTTCATCTCCTTTATGTTGGGCGAGTACCTGCAAATCATCTAGATCCCGAGATTAAAAATGCTTAGAAGTAGAAATATACTTTTGTTAATCATTTTTAAGGGTTTTAGTTTTTTATTAATTGATATATATAAATAAAAATAAATTATATATATATATATATATATATATATATATATATAATATATTTATATTCTTAACGGGTTAACGGATTAGCCGTTAAGAAAATTGAATAATCCATCCCCAAACCGATAAGCCGTTAATAAAAAAAATTCAATCTGTTCTCCGTCCGTTAAGCCGTTACTAGTAAGCCGTTAAGCTTCGGTTTGGATTGGTTTTCGGTTTCGGATCGGTTTTGAACACCCCTAAGAATGAGTGGGTATTTATAGTTGAGAATTGGGAAAAGTGTAATTATAAAAAGCTTCGGGTTAAAACAAAGTTTAGGGGCCAAATGGCTATTTTCTCAAGTGGCCAACAGAAAAATGAGAGGGCCAACGGCTAGATTTTAAATATCTGACCATTGGTCCTTTTTTTTAAAAAAGTTAAAATATCATAGTTGCAGCCCGTTTAACCCGTTGGGCCCAGTTGAACCGGCACAGGACCTCCTGTCGGTCCCAAGCCTAATGGTCCTGGGCTCACGGGCTTTTTTGGGTTGACCGGCCCACCACGGGCTTTTAGACCACAAGGGCCCAAGACCGCTTGAACCGGCCCACCACGGGCTTTTACACCACTACGGCCCAAGATCGCCTGAACCGGCCAGTTTGGCTCATTTGACCCGTTTGGACCGCAGTGCCAGACCAGGCCCGACCCACAATACAGCCTTACCCGGAAAAGAATTCCGAGGTTGCAAGCCTGAGAAATGAATTTTTAAAGAAAATTATTTTTTGAAACTGTTTAAAGAAATTTGAAATGAAATTTTATTAGAACTTGATGGTATCGGGCGCGTATTTCGATTCTGGTCCCTGGTATAGGTCTTATATATGACATAAGACGTTTCTGTGAAATTTGGTTAAAATCAGATGTCATTTGACATGATTCGGACCTAAATTGCTAAAATTGATGTTTTAAGAAGTTTGAGAAAATTCTTTGAATTTGAGGTTTAATTCATCGTTACTGTGGTTATTTTGGAAATTTGATCACACTAATAAGTTCGTATGATGTTATTGAGTTAGTGCACAAGTTTGGTTAGGAGCCCCGATGGTTCGGGTGTTTTTCAGATGTGTTACGAAAAGTTTTGGACTTCAGAAAAGTTGCAGAAAACAGTTGTTCTAGTGTATTGAAATTTTCTTCTTCGCATCCGCAGGATGGTCCTCGTGAACGCGATGTGTAAATTATGCTGAAGGAATTTCCTTCTACGCGAACGCGCAGCTCAGGTCGCGAATGCGAGGCATTGGGGGTTTATCCCTTCATAAATGCGGTCCTGGCCATGCAAACACGAAGGCTCATTGAGCCTGGGCAGGGTGGGGTATTTGTCTTACGCAAACGCGACCCATTTAATGCAAACACGAGGGCTCAAGGAGATTCTTCTATGTGAATGCAAGCCCGGTTACGCGAACGCGAAGGTCTACAGGCCTAACTCATCGTGAACGCAATGAGTCTATTGCGAATACGAAGAACATTTTTTCCCAGTTATTTTTAAGTCTCTAAAACAGAACACTTTGAGTCGGAAGTTTGCCAGTATGGGCAGTCTTGCTTATATTCCGGTTTGTAAGAGACCACTTGCTTTGGATGTTCAGTCTTTTGGCCAATCGGTTTGTGAGGTTTGTATTTCTGAGCCTAGTCGTGTATAAGTTTGCACGGTTGCTCGTTCTTCATTGTTGGACCATATCCATGATAGGTATGATGATCCCCATTTGTGTGTCCTTAGAGACACGGCGCAGCACGGAGGTTCCAAGCAGGTTACCTTGGGTGATGATGGGGTTTTGAGATTGCAGGGTCGAGTTTGTGTACCTAATGTGGATGGACTCCAAGAGTTGACTTTATTAGGGTTTGCGGCAGCATCATTGGTGGCGTAGAATTAAAAAGGATATTATTGCATATGTGGCTTGGTGTTTGAATTATCGGCAGGTTAAGTATGAGCATCAGAGGCTTGGTAGTTTGTTTTAGAGGATTGAGCTTCCCGAGTGGAAGTGGGAACGGGTCACTATGGATTTCGTTGTTGGACTCCCCGAGACTCGGGGGATGTTTGACGCAGCATGGGTCATTGCTGATAGGCTAACCAAGTCAGCGCACTTCATTCCATGGCAGTCTCCTATTCATCCAAGAGGCTAGCCGAGATCTATATCTCGGGGATTTATTTTCTTCATGGCATGCCTGTGTCTATTAATTCGGACTGAGAAGTATGCAGTTTACCTCACATTTATGGAGAGCAGTTCAGTGAGAGTTGGGCACTTAGGTTGAGTTGAGTACAGCATTGCATCCTCAGATAGATGGGCAGTCCGAGCGGGCTATTTAGATTTTGGAGGATTGTATCATTGAATTTGAAGGCTCGTGGGATCAGCTTTCACCTTTAGTAGAGTTTTCCTACAACAACAGCAAATAGTCGAGTATCCAAATGGATCCTTATGAGGCTTTATATGGTGGGCGGTCTCGATCTGTGGTTGGAGGGTTTGGGCTAGGAGAGGATCGGTTGTTGGGGCCAAATCTGGTTCAGGAGGCCTTGGACAAGGTCAGGATCATTCAGGATAGGCTTCGTACAGCTCAGTCCAGGCAAAAGAGTTATGTAGACAGCAAAGTTTGAGATGTGGCTTTTATGGTCGGTGAGCGAGTATTGCTCCTGTCACGACCCATTTTCCATAATAGGTCATGAGGGTGCCCGAATCCGTTGTTAGGCCAGCCAATGCGGAAGTATAAATAAGTTCTCATTGTCACATTTAGCAAAACTAAGCATAAACAATTGTTCAAAGACAATGCCAAAGCCTCGAGTGATAACACTGTAAGATATATAGTTATACAACCCAAAAATCAATGTCTACTAACGTGTGTGTCAGAATCTGGTGTCACAAGCTACGAGCAACTACTAGAATATACACAAAGAAAATATACTACACTACTGTCTGAGTCAGGATATACAGAAGCAAAAATACGGAGAAAGACTTCGTCAAACGGATCAGCATGAAGAAGAAGCAGCTCACCATAGAAGTCTTAGGGGTGCTCACTGATGTGCACCAGAGTAGTGTCTAGATCCACCTGCCTCAAATCCTGTATATTTAAGTACAAAAGTTTACCATGAGTACATAAATATGTACCCAGTAAGTGTCTCGCCTAATCTTGAAGAAGTAGAGACGAGAGGTCGACTTGATACTTACTAAGGTCAAAATAATGAGGATCATTTAACAAGCAGGTAAAACTCAAGTCATAAAACTTTCAAATTTGAAATAGAAATTCTTCCTTTAACCTTTCATAAAGTATGTCCGTTCATTTCTAAATATTTAAGCAAATCCAAAAATTTTAGCCACAAGTAAAAGCTAAATAACTCATACACAAATAACCACCGAGGAACTTATGGCCCAATCCAATAGAAAAGTAAATGTGCACTGCCAAGAGTAAAACGGCTCGAACCATAGATGAATCTATTACCCCACTCATGAATCATATGTGCGACACGGTAAAAAAATAAATATAATCACCCTGCTCGCGAATCATCCATGCAACGCAGGTAAACATAAGAATACATGTTCTTCCAAGTACAAGTCAATTCTCTTTAAATAATTCCAGAAAAATGAAATTGAATCCCTTTTGAATTTTAGTGTCCAACTCGTTAAGATATAAGCAATTCAACAGCCAACAATATTGCATACATTTCACATAGAACATGCTATAGTATCCTAGGCTACCCAGACAGTCATATAGTCGCTATGCACAGACTCTCGTTACCTAATACATACGTAGCCCCCACATACAAGCAATTGGTTATTTATTATACCTATGGTGACATTTCCCTCTTAGAAGGTTAGAAAATGAGACTCACCTCACTCCAAAGTGCACTTCCAAGTTCCAAGAACGAGTCCAAGTCTTTAATTTGAAGCCGACAATCTCAAGCTAATAAAACAAAGTAAGAACTAGTCAATAAAGGCTCATAAGGTTTAATTCTAAATATTTAAGTGGTTTTCAAACCTTTTCCATGAGTTTCCTAAATTTCGACCCCGGGCCCACGTGCCCGGGTCCCGAGATTGTTCGAAGAAAATTATTCTCTATAACCTAAGGATCACTAATATGTGATTTCTAGCTCATTAAATTTCTAATTATGTGATTAAATCTTCATTTTATGAAAACCTTAGGTATATATCTAACCCTTTAATTTTACTTAATTATTAGTGTTAAATCTATCTAATGTTCATGTATTTAAACTAAGAATGAGGGGGATTACTTACCGTGTGATATTATGTTGAAACTCCCACTTTGGAACCACCAAAATCGCCTAAGTGTTGAGAGAAAAATGAGGAAAATGACTTGGGGTTCGAATTAAATGAACCCTCTCTGCCCAGTTGTTTCCGCTTCTGCAGTCCCGCATCAACGGTAAAAGCGTTGCTTCTGTGGACGGGGCCAAAAATGGGCTGGACCGCTTCTACGGTCCAGGGGTCGAAAAGGCGGGATCGCGTTTGTGGTCACTGGGCTGCTTCTACGGTTTCCCTGGCCTGGGCTAGCTTCGCTTCTGCGATTGATCGACCGCCTCTGTGGTCTCTCTTCTACGGTCCAAGAGCTGCAAAAGCGGTTATGACAGAAGCAACAGAAATGGTTCATTTTCAAAGTCCAACTTTGCTCGAACCTCAACCTTGTGAAGCTCGGGGCACCTGAGCCCCGCCCGAACATACCAGCAAGTGTGAAATTATGAGGCGGACCACCTCGAACCCTCGGAACACACGAAACAACGTTAAATCGAGGAATCGAACCCAAAACCAATTGAATAAACTTAATGAACTTCAAGTTCTTAATTTCCTTTCAATGGGTCAAAATGCCCTTAAACTACTCGGATTGACCCCAAATTTTAAGGGTGGGTACTAACTGATATTTCGGACCTGTAGTAAGTTTCAGAACTAAAAATTTCACAAAAAAATTCACTTCTCGGGCTAGGGACGTCAGAATTTGATGCTGGGCATACGCCCAAGTCCCATATTTTCCAACGGATCCTTCGGGGTCGTCAAATCACGAATCCAGCTCTGTTTCCCAAAAAAGTTGACCAACTCAAAGTTAACGTTTTTGAAAAGCTTAAAGAAGCAAATGGACATATTCTTGCTTAAAACTTTTCTAACTTCCGAACCACCTATCCCCGCAAGTCATAAATTTGTTATAGTAAGTGCAGGAAGTTTTATTTAAGGGAACAGGGTTCTAAAACGGAAAATTACCAGTTGAGTCGTTAGATCCTCCACCTCTCAACAAACGTTCATCCTCAAACGGACATAGAAAAGTACTTGGACTGTTAAATAAGTAGAGATATCGGCCCCGCATGTCCTCCTCGAACTCCCAGGTCACCTCCTCAACCGGTTGGCCCCTCCATTGGACCCTTACCACAGAAATCCTCTTAGACCTCAACTGGCGGTCCTTTCTATCAACAATGGCAACTGGCTTCTCCTCGTAGCACAAGCTCTCATCTAACTGAATGGTACTGAAATCCAAGACATGTGAAAGGTCGGTATGATACTTCCAAAGCATCGATACATGGAAAACTGGATGAACTTCTTATAAACGGGGAGGTAAAGCAAGCTCATATGAAACCTCTCCAACTCGCCTCAACACCTCAAATGGGCCAATAAACCTTGGGCTTAGCTTGTCCTTCTTCCCGAACATCATAATGCCCTTCATTAGCGAGACTTTCAAGAGAACCTTCTCACCAATCATGAATGATACATCAAGCATCTTCTAATCCGTGTAGCTCTTCTTTCTGGACTGGGTTGTGCAAAGCCTCTCGTGAATCAACTTTACCTTATCTAAGGCATCATGCAGGCTTAAACAATCCGATAGGAGTATAACAACGACGACCATACAATGCCTCATACGGGGCCATCTCTATGCTTGACTGATAGTTGTTGTACGCAAACTCCGCTATAGGTAAGAACTGATCCCACTGCCCTCCAAAGTCAATCACACATGCTCTAAGCATATCCTCTAAAATCTGAACTGTCCACTCCAACTGTACGTCGGTCTAAGAATGGAATGTTGTGCTAAGCTCTATGTGGGTCCCCAACTCACTCTAAACATCTCTCCAAAATGGGAAGTGAACTGAGAGCCTCTGTCTGATATATTGGAAACTAGAACACCATGCAACCTGACTGTCTCCCGAATATTAATCTGAGCATATCTCTCCGCTGAATAAGTAGTCGCCACTAGAAAGAAATGGGCAGACTTGGTCAACCTATCCACAATAACCCACACTGAATCAACCTTCTGCAAGGTCTGCGGCAACCCATCCATGAAGTCCATAGTGATGCGCTCCTACTTCTATTCCGGAATGGGCATCCGCTGAAGTACGCCACCTGGCCTTTGGTGCTCATACATGACCTGCTGGCAATTCAAACATTTAGCTACAAAATCTACAATGTCTTTCTTCATCCTCTGCCACCATTAATGTTGTCTAGGGTCACGATACATCTTCATGGCACCCGGATGAATGGAGAACCTTGAACTGTGGGCCTCCTCCAGAATCCTCCCCCTCAAGACATCAACATTAGGAACACATACACGCACTTGAAGTCATAGCACACCATCATCGCCAATAGAAATATCCTTAGCACCTCCCCAAAGTAACGTCTCTCTGAGGACCTCCAAATGTGGATCATCGAACAATCGGGCCTTAATCTGCCCAATAACGAAGAATGAGCAACCAGACATACTAGAACTAGGGTGGGCTCCGTAATATCCAATCTCACAAGTCTGTTAGCTAAAGACTGAATCTCCAAAGCTAATGGTCTTATCTCAGCAGGAATGAATGCCAAGCTACTCGTGCTCTCTTCCTTCGTGCTCAAGGCATCCGCGACCACATTCGCCTTTCCTGGATGATAAAGAATGGTGATGTCATAATTCTTTAGTAACTCAAGCCACCTGCCCTGCCTCAAATTCAGATCCATCTGCCTTAACAAGTGCTGCAAGCTGCGATGGTCTGTATAGACCTCACATGACACCCCATAAAAATAATGCCTCCATATCTTAAGAGCGTGAACAATCGCCGCCAACTCTAGATCAAGCACAGGGTAATTTTTCTCGTGAACCTTCAACTGACATGAAGCATAAGAAATAACTCGTCCCCCTTGCATCAATACACTCCTAAACCAACGTGGGAAGCATCGTAATATACCGTATACATCCCTGAATCGGAAGGCAATACAAGAATTGGTGTCGTGGTCAAAGCCGTCTTGAGCTTCCGGAAGCTCTCCTTACAATCATCGGACACATAGAATGGGGCACCCTTTTGGGTCAATCTGGCAAGAGTGATGCAATAGATGAAAAGCCCTGCACGAAACGCCGGTAGTAACTTGCTAACCCCAAGAAGCTCCTGATCTCGGCCACGAAAGTAGGACGTGGCTAACTCTGAACTGCCTCAATCTTCTTGGGATCTACTTTAATGTCCTCTCCTAACATTACATGCCCCAAGAATGCCACAAACTCTAGCCAAAACTCACATTTGAAGAACTTAGCATAAAGCTGCTGCTCTCGCAAGGTCTGAATCACTACTCTCAAATGTTGCTCGTGTTCCCCCAGGCAACGTGAGTATATCAAGAT
The DNA here is from genome assembly GCA_034376525.1 of Nicotiana benthamiana. Taxonomy (NCBI): domain Eukaryota; kingdom Viridiplantae; phylum Streptophyta; class Magnoliopsida; order Solanales; family Solanaceae; genus Nicotiana; species Nicotiana benthamiana. The sequence continues at coordinate 51,906,935 of CM067338.1, read as the reverse complement.
GTCGTCAATAAAGACGATGATAAATGAATCAATATAAGGCCTGAACACCCTATTCATTAGGTCCATAATTGTCAATAGAGCATTAGTCAATCCAAAGGACAACACCACAAACTTGTAGTGGCCATACATAGTCTTGAATGCAGTTTTCAGAACATCAGAATCCTGAATCTTCAGCTGATGATACCCTGACCTCAAGTCAATCTTAGAGAACACTCTAACACCCTACAGCTGGTCAAACAAATCATTAATACGGGGCAATGGATACTTGTTCTTGATGGTGACTTTGTTCAACTAGCGGTAATCAATACACATCTGCATAGTCCCATCCTTCTTCTTCACGAATAACACAGGTGCACCCAATTGCGATACATCGGGCCTAACAAACCCCTTTGCTAACAACTCTTCGAACTGCTCCTTTCGCTATTTAGGAGCAATACAGTATGGTGGGATAGATAAGGCTGATTGACTAATTCCAGCCAATGCAAAAATCAATATCGCGATCCGAAGGCATGGCAGGAAGATCAGAAGGAAAAACATCGACGAACTCTTGGACTACTGGCACTGAATCAATCATTGGAGACTCTATGGTGGTATGTCTCACATAAGCTAAATAAGCCAAACACTCTTTCTCAACCATGCGTTGAGCATTCAGGATTGAAATAACCATGCTAGGCGTATCAACTATGGAACCCTTCCACTCCAATCTCGGCAACCCTGGCATCGTTAGTGAAACAGTCTGGCATGTCAATATAGAACGACGTAATATGGAGACAACCAATTAATGCCCAGAATAACCTCAAAATCGATCATATCGAGCAACAGAATATCTGCTCTAGTCTCAAAACCACATAAAGTAAACACACATGATCGGTAGATCAGGTCCACAATCACAGAATCACCCACAGGAGTGGACACATGAAAAGAAACATCCAAAGGCTCAAGAGAAGTGACCAGGAATATAGCAAACAAAGATGACACATATAAATAAGTAGACCCCGGATCAAACAATATTGAAGAGCCCCTAACCCTTACGGGAATAATACCTGTGATTACGGCATCTAAGGCCAATGCATATGGCATAGTTGGAAGATCATAGAATCTAGTCGAAGCATCGGCGGTCTGGCCTCCACCTGGCGGAGTAGTAGCTGGCTGACCTCTCCATCTCTGGCCTCCACCTCTGGGATGGCCTCTGCCAATCTGCCATCCACCTCTAGATGGCTAGGCAGCTGGTGCTCGAACCATGGACTACTGACCCTGCTGCACCGCCTTGCCCTGAAGTCTGGGACAAGTCCTCTTCATATGACCTAGATCTCTACATTCATAACACCCTATCGGTACAATAGCCTAATGCCCTGAAGTCTGAGCCTGCTGACTTGAATACCCAGTGGAAGAAGCTTGGATAGCGGTGGGAAGTATGAACTCTTTGGTGTGGCGCTGGAGTGAGCGCTGGAAGAACTCTGATAACCAGAATACGCGTCGGAAGGCCCTAAATGGTTGATGGGCGGTAAGAACTCTCCAACATCGCACTGAAATAAGGCCTCATTGGAGCACCTCGGGGAGAGTATGGTGGCGCTAAGTATGGGGGCCTGCTGGACTGACCTCTCCCAAACTGACCTCTACCTCTAGCTGGGGCACCTTTGAACTCTCCAGATAATCTGGCCCTCTTTTCCTACTGCATCTGCTCTTTACCTCTCATACGGTAGCCCTCGATACTACGAGCAATCTCAATCATTAGGTGGTACCCTATGGCCATTTCTACCACTCGGGCCATACCAGATCGGGTAGTGGGGTGTAATCCCGCAACAAACCTATGCACTCTCTCTGTCTCTTGGGAAGTATCATGAGTGCATGGTGGGATAGCTCCGAGAACTTCACCTCATAGTTGGTCACTCACATTTAACCCTGCTTCAGATGGTCAAAGTGATAATGCAGCTCTCCACTCTCGAAGGATGGAATGTACCGATCAAGGAATTACTGAGTGAACTGACCACAGGTGAGGGGAGGAGAATCTGCTAGCCTTCTATGTGCATAAGACTGCAACCATCTACGGGCCCTTCCCTCAAGCTGAAAAGTAGTGAAGTCAACTACATATGACTCTAATATCCTCATCTTGTGCAGCTTGTCCCTGCACCTATCAATGAAGTCCTGGGCATCCTCATGACGTTCACCCCGAAGACTGGAAGGTGAAGTCTAGTCCATCTTTCTAGTAACTTCTGCAAATCGCCGTCCACAACTGGCTTGGGCTGGGGTGCCACTGCATCAATCGGTTGAACCCCATCTACGGGTAGTGCTCCTGGAGTCTGATAAACTAGGGCTATATGACCTGGAGCATGGGCAGTAGGAGTCTGTGCTCCCCCTTCTGCCTTTGAGGTAGCTGTATCTGCTGGAAATAAACCAGCGTGAGTCATAGTACCCATGAACCGAAGCATGCGGCCCATGACCTCCTGAAATCTCGATGCTATCATGAAATCAACGGGGGTACTCTCAGCTACGGGCACCTCGCCATGCTCCTCAATGACCGGATCCATCGCAGGATCTGTTGGTGGTGCAACTGGAATAGCTCAGGGAACCCTCGTCACCTACCGCGGGCCGCTGCCCTCACCCGGCCTCTACTTTAGCCTCTATCAATGGGGGGAGCAGCTCCAATCGATTCCGGAATGTCGGTTGTACAAGTCCTCACCACCTATGAGATAATAGAAGAGGAAATTTAGTATATTGACCACTGCATGATGGAAAATGAATAAGAGTAGTCTTTCTTAACACCCTAGAGCCTCTCGAACATAAATACAAACGTCTCCGTACCAATCTACAAGACTCTATTAGGTTTTGCTCGTAACACTGAGAGACATATGTGAACCTAGTGCTCTGATACCATGTTGTCACACCCCATTTTTCATAATAGGTCATGAGGGCACCTGACTCCATTGTCAGGCTAGCCAACGCGGAAGTATAAATAAGTTCTCATTTTCACCTTTACCAAAACTAAGCATAAAAGATTTTTCCAAGACAAGGCTAAAGTCAAGAGTGATAACATTGTAAGAAATATAGTTATGCAACCCAAAAATGAATGTCTACTAACGTGTGTGCCAGAACCTGGTGTAACGAGCTATGGACAACTAGTAAAATAACATAAAGAATAATATACTATCCTACTATCTAAATCGGGATAGACATAAACAAAAATATAGAGAAACACTTCATTGGCTGCGAATCGACATGAAGGAGAAGCAGCTCACCGTAGAAGTCTCAAGGGTGCTCACTGATGCGCACCAGAGTAGTGTCCAAATCCACCAGTCTCAAATCATGTAAATTTAAGTACAGAAGCGTAGCATGAATACACAAACAACATGTACCCGGTAAGTATCCCGTTAAATATCGAAGAAGTAAAGACGAGAGGTCGACTTGATACTTACTAAGGTAAAAAATAATGAGGATCATTTAACAAGCAGGTATAACTCAAGTCATAAAACTTTCGAATTTGAAATAGATATTCTTACTTTGACCTTTCATAAAGTATGTCCGTTCATTATTAAATATTTAAGCAAATCCAAAAAAATTAGCCACAAGTAAAAGCTAAATAAATCATACAAAAATAACCACTGAGGAACGTACGGCCTGATCCAATAGAAAAGTTAATGTGCACTGTCGAGGGTCGAACGACTCAAACCATAGAAGCATCTATTACCCCTCTCGTGAATCATCCATGCGACACAGGTACACATAAGAATACATGTTCTTCCAAGTACAAGCCAATACTATTTTGATAATTCTAGAATAAATGAAATTGAATCCTTTTAGAATTTTAGTGTCCAACTCATTAGGATCTAAGAAATTCAACAGCCAACAAAATTGCAGAAATTTCACATGGAACATGTTTTAGGGTCCTAGGCTACTCGGACTGTCATATAGTCGCTACGCACGGACTCTCGTCACATAATATGTGCGTAGCTCCCGCATATAAGCAATTTGGTTATTTATTATACCTATGGGGAAATTTCCCTCTTAGAAGTTTAGAAAAGAGACCCATCTCGCTCCAAAGTGCACTTCCAAGTTCCAAGAACGAGCCCAAGTCTTTTATTTGAAGCCTACAATCTCAAGCTAATCAAACGAAGTAAGAACTAGTCAGTAAAGGCTCACAAGGTTGAATTATAACTATTTAAGTGGTTTCTCAACCTTTCCCATGAGTTTCCTAAATTCCGAACCCGAGCCCACGTGCCCGGATCCCGAGAGTTTTCGAAAGAAATTATTCTTTATAACCTAAGGATAACTAATATGTGATTTCTAGTTAATTACATGGCTAATTATGTTGTTAAATCTTAATTTTATGAAAACCCTAGGTCTATCTCTAACCCTCTAATTTTACTTAATTATTAGTGTTATATCTATCTAACATTCATGTATTTAAACTAAGAATGAGCGGGTATTTCTTACCTTGTGATATTATGTTAAAACTCCATATTTGAAACCAGTAAAATCGCCAAAGTGTTGAGAGAAAAGTGAGTAAAATGACTTGGGTTTGAATTAAATGAACCCTATTTGCCTAGCTGTTTCCGCTTTTGTGGTCAACGGGACCGCTTCTGCGGTCCCATATCAGTAGTAAAAGGACAGCTTTTGCGGACTGGGGAAAAATTAGACTCGATCGCTTTTGCGGTCTAGGGTCGCTAAGGCGGGACCGCGTCTGCAGTCACTAGGCCGCTTCAGCGGTTTCCCAGGCTTGGGCCGGCTTTGCTTCTGTGGTTGATCGACCGCTTCTACGGTCTCACTTCTGCGGTCCAAGAGCCACAGAAGAGGTTATGACAGAAGCAGCAGAAATGGTTCCTTTTCAAATTCCAACTTTGCTCGAACCTCGACCATTTAACGCTCGGGGATTTCGAGCCCCGCCCGAACATACCAGCAAGACTGAAATCAGGAGGTGGACCTACTCGAACCCTTGGAACACACAAAACAACGCTAAATCGAGGAACTGAACCCCAAAACCAATTAAATCAACTTAATGAACTTCAAGTTCTTAGTTTCCCTTCAACGGGTCAAAACGTCTCTTAACTACTCGGGTTGACCCCAAATTTTATGGGTATGTCTTAAATAATATTTTGGACCTGCACCAAGTATTAGAACTAAAATCCAAACACGATACCCAGAAAATCAATGGTTATTTAATTTATTTAATTCCTTAATACTCTAAGTTAACAATTTCACAGAAAAACTCACTACTCGGGCTAGGGACCTCGGAATTCGATTCTGGGCATAAACCCAAGTCCCATACTTTCCCACAGACCCTCTTGGGGTCGTCAAATCATGAATACAGTCTGTTTCCCAAGAAATTTGATCGAAGTCAAACGTGGCCTTTTTGAAAAACTTAAAGAAGCAAATGGACATATTCTTACTCAAAACACTTCTAACTTTCGAACCACCCATCCCCGCAAGTAATAAATAAGTTAAAGTAAGTGGAGAAATTTTTATTTAAGGGAACGGGGTTCTAAAATGCAAAACAACTAGTCGGTCGTTACAGCTCTAAGTGCCGCCTATGAAGGGCATGATGAGATTTGGGAAAAAGGGCAAGCTTAGCCCTAGGTACATTAGTCCGCTTGAGATTCTTGATCGAGTGGGAGAGGTGGCTTTTAGACTTGCATTGCTGTTGAGCTTATCAGCCGTGCATCTAGTGTTCATGTGTCCATGCTTCAGAAGTATCACGGTGATCCATCTCACGTGTTAGATCTCAGCACTGTCTAGTTGTACAAGGACTTTTCTTATGAGAAGGAGAGGGTGGCTATTCTAGACTGGTAGGTTCGTTAGTTGAAGTCGAAGTATTTTCCTTCTGTTCATGTTCACTGCAGAGGTCAGCTTCCTTAGGCATCGACCTGGGATTCCGAGTCCGATATGCGGAGCCATTATCCTCATCTTTTCCCCGACTCAGGTACTTCTTTCTTCTGTTTGTTCAAGAATGACCATATGTTTTAGAGGTGGAGAATGTGATGACTCAAAAGGGTCATCACTTGCTTTTAAACTAATTTATGTGTTTTTGAAGCGTTGAAAACCTCATTTAGAGTCACCCCAATTTGCGTGCGGAATGAGTGCGTGGTCGGAAAGCTTAAATATGAAAATTTGTGGAAAATGATAAATCATGATAGTTATATGAATAAACTTGACTTCAGTCAATGTTTTGGATAAACAGACCCGGACTCGTGATTTAACGGTTCCTGAGGGTCCGTAGTAAAATATGGGAATTGGGTGTATGCCCGGAATCAAATTTCGATGTCCCAAGCCCGAGAAATGATTTTTAAAGGAAATTGTTTTCTTAAATTCTTTAAAGAAATTTGAATTGAAATTTGATTAGGACCTGATATCGAGACTGTATTTTGGTTCCGGTGCTTGGTACATGTCTTATATATGACTTAAGATGTCTCTGTGAAATTTGGTAAAAAATGAATGTCATTTGATGCGATTCAGACCTAAATTGCTAAAATTGATGTTTTAAGAAGTTTGAGAAAATTCTTTGATTTTGAGGATTAATTCATTGTTATTTAGGCTATTTTGACGATTTGATCGCACAAGTAAGTTCGTATGATGTTATTGAGTTAGTACTATGTTTGGTTATAATCCCCCAAAGGCTTGTGTGTGTTTCGGAAAGTTTTGGACTTATAAAACGTTGCAGAAAACAACTGTTCTAGGGTACTAATATTTTCTTCATTATTTTTGCAGGATGGCCCACACGAACGCGATGTGTAAATTATGCTGAAGGAATTTCCTTCTATGTGAACGCGTAGCTCAGGTCGCGAACGCGAGGCATTGGGGCTTATCCCTTCGCGAATGTGGTCACGGCGATGCGAACGCGAAGGCTAATTGAGCCTGAACGTGGGTGGGGCATTTGTCTTACGCGAACGCAACCCATTGGACACGAACCTGAGGGCTCGAGGAGATTCTTCTCTCTGAATGCGAGACTGTCAACGCGAATGCGAAGGTCTACTGGCCAAACTCATCGTGAACGCAATGAGTCTGTCGCAAACGCAAAGAACGATTTTGCCCAGTTATTTTTAAGTCTCAAAAACATAATAATTATGGAATTTTCATAAATTTTCACAAACCTCTTCTTCTCCAAAGATCTTAGGCGATTTTTGAAGCATTTCCTCACCATATTCTCTTGGGTAAGTAATCTTTAGCTTGTTTTCTTCTATTTTAATCAACACCCACTAGATTTCTACGCATAAAACATGAGATTAACGGTAGAAAATTATGGATTTGGATAGAGTTAGGGTTTTTTGATTCATTGTGAATTAGACCTCTTTCTGGGTAGAACTTTGGAACTAATTATATGTTCAGGCTCGTGGATGAATGGGTGATCGGATTTTGGTTCGAACCACGCGTTTTGACCAAGCGGCCGGGGGTCAATTTTTGGATTTTTAGGAAGAATGAATTGAATGCTGTAATTAAGCATTGGAATTTGATTGCTTAGCATTTATCAATGTTACTAAGTCAATTATGTCTAGATAGAATTGATTTGGATCCGAATTCGAAAGTAAATGCGACATTTGAGGCTTGAGTTGGCCGTGGAAGCTCGAGGTAATTGTTTGGTCTAACCTTAGCTTGAGGGATTAGGAGTTGTGTCCTATTTGCTATTTGTTTCTTCTTGAGTACGACATATAGTCATGGTGACGAGTATCTATACATTGGTATCAAGCATGATCGTGAGTCTTATACTATGATTTTCATGATTTTGTTATATTATTCATGCCTTTGTGATGATTTCTATTTGTTGTGTAAAGTTGTGGAAAGAATTGTGACTTATGAACATTGAAGAGCATTGGCTCTAGTTGTACAACGAATTATGAGTGTATAAGTGATAATTGAAACTTTAGAGCATTGGCTAAAGTTGTGAAGTGAACTATGAAGTAAAAGTGAGAAAGAGAAGAAATTATTATGTTTCCCCTTGCCGGGGTAATGTTGAGATGCGGTTCCCTTGCATTGTGTTCTTAATTGATATTGCAGACGCTTAGGTTGATGATTCTTTGTGTTGGGTAGGGATTATGGTTACAGTCAGAATGAGTTGGTTATAACTTAGCTAGTTAGGTGTTGTAACAAGTTTGGTTGTAGTTGAGGTAGTTAGGCGTGTGATGATAGGCTACAATTACGTGTTTTAGTCCATTATTACACTTTAATTTACTGCACTTTAGTTGAGTTTGCGCTTTTATCGCTAGTGTTTTGCACTAATTATGTGTTTTATGCCTTGTAGGTGTCATTCCGGGTTATATAGATGTTATGGAATGAATTTAAGTGATTTGAAGCTTTGAAGTCTAAGTAAAAGCTCAAGGAATTAAGCTGGGATCGTGTTCGGGGTCAAATTTGATAGTTGAGAACAAATTAAGACTCGATGAGGCATATTGCGCAATGTCTAGTAAAATGCACATATATAACTTTTTACTCAGAACTTCATTTTGGCTACATAATATATGGTTGGAAAGATAACTCAAAGGACTACAACTATCATGTTTTGTATTTTTCCAAATTCCAAACGGAACAGGGTACAAAACTAAGGTTTTACCGTGACAGCGGCAGAGTGCAGAAGAAGCCAATTGAAGAATCAGAGCCCATGTTTGGCCGCGGTTTGACCGCGACCACGGTAAGAGGCGGAAATTTTAGGGACTAAAGTGCAAAACACGTGATTTTTAGCCCAAAACCCTATTATAAACATTAGACTTCGCCCAAAGGAGGCATGTATTGATTTTTAGAGTATCTTAGCAAGGAAAACCATTATGAGAGATCAACCAAAAAAAATTTCTTCTTTTTTTTATTTTTATTGCTAGTATTTATGATGAATATTATTTTAGCTTGTTTACCCATAGTCATGAGTAGCTAAATCCCTTGTCTAAGGTTTTGATGGAACCTATTGGGGGAAGAACTTCTTGTTTATGAGAATACAAATTGCTAGTTTCAATCTTTATTCATTCAACTATGTTCTTGTTCTAGTTAATTGACAGGATCCTCAATTGTTATGTATCGTAGTTAACCCCTTTGACCCTATAATCTAGTTTCTTTGGCAACGACATTACAAGCCTTACCCATTTGTTTGAATTAACCATCTATTTGAACCAGTGTAACCTCTCATGAGCACTTGAATTGTTACGAACTTTCTTAAAGTTAAAGTGTGGGGTGGTTAGTTTGGCTTTTGAGTGGAACCAATGAAATAAGGAGAAAGGTGCACTGTTTGAAAAGGCAAGAGCTACTTGAATTGAAAAAAAAGGAAAAAAAAAACAATTCTTTGATAGTGGTGACTCTTGATATAACTATGCTTAAATAATTTGGGAGCTAATGTATATTTATGTGAAGGTAGAGTTTGGTTTGAAATAAGTATGGGGTTTGAATGTTTAAGTATATGTATTAAAGTGCTTAGGCAGGTGTAGTCACTCTTATATCTAAATGTATCATACCCATCTCGTAGCCTTCATTACAGCCAAATAAAGTCCTAATTGATCCTAGATTGGATGAGCTCAATTAGTGGAGTAGTACACTACGGGCAAGCTTATTTCTGAGAGTGAGTGAATTCTTTCTATCTTGAGTTCCTAAGTGTTCTTAAATTTTATTGTGTGGAACTACTCTTTTTTGTTGTGTAAGGGCACTTGATTCATGAAGGAAAAGTAATCTCAGTGACCACTATATTAGAGTAAGTAGGTGAGTTGTGAATAATGTGTGGTACATGTGAGTCAAATCTTGAGGTGAAGATGTTACGCTTTTGTGCTTAGTCTTTTTTAAATATTCTTGGTGTGATGAGTTAGGAAAATTGCTTTAAAAAAGTCGCGTCTATATAAAGTGTAGTTTGATTACTGAGAGCGAGAAATGGTTTAAGTTTGGGGTGTTGATAATAGGCTATAATTACGTGTTTTAGTCGATTATTACACTCTAATTTACTGCACTTTAGTTGAGTTTGCGCTTTAATCGCTAGTGTTTTGCACTAATTATGTATTTTATGCCTTGTAGGTGTGATTCTGATCTATATAGATGTTATAGAATGAATTTTAGTGTTTTGAAGCTTTGAATTCTGAGTGAAAGCTCGAGGAATTAAGCCGGGATCGTGTTCGGGGGTCAAATTTGATAGTTGAGAACAAACGAAGACTCAATGAGGTATGTTGTGTACTGTCTAGAAATATATATATATATATATATATATATATATATATAACTTTTTAATCAAAACTCCATTTTGTCTCCATAATATATGGTCGGAAAGATAACTCAAAGGGATACAGCTACCATGTTTTGAGCTTTTACAAATTTCAAAGGGAACAAGGTGAAAACTCACAGTTTCACTTCAACCGTGGCAGGACCGCGGCAGAGTGCAGACGCAGACAATTGAAGAATCAAAGGCCATATTTGGCCGCGACCACGGTAGAACCGCGGCATGACCACGGTAGAACCGCGGCATGTGGAGGAAATGTGAGGTACTAAAGTGCAAAACACGGGATTTTTAGCCCAAAATACTATTTTAAACATTAAACTTCGCCCAATGGAGGCATGTATTGATTTTTAGAGTTTCTTAGCAAGGAAAACCATTGTGAGAGATCACCCAAAACATCTTTCTTCTTTTTTTTTGATTTTTATTGCTAGTTTTTATGATGAATATTGTTTTAGCTTGTTTACCCATATTCTTGAGTAGCTAATTCCCTTGTCTAAGATTTTGATGGAACCTATTGGGGGATGAACTTCTTGTTTATGTGAATACAAATTGCTAGTTTCAATCTTTATTTATTAAACTATGTTCTTGTTGTAATTAATTGACATGATCCCCAATTAGATGTGCCTATTTAATGTGCATAACTCTGTAGAGAGTGCATATTTAGGTTATTTTTGAATAACACCACTCCAAAAGTAAAAGAGGAATCTATAACTGCGGGTTTAAAGGCAGGATTAGGGATAACGAAGCCTTGGGTGCAATCCTAAGTGAACTGTGCTGATTAAAGCTAGCTAGTGTATCTTGGCAGAGTGCAATAGTATATTTTTATGATTACTCGGGAGAGATTTACGGTAACATGAGCGTTCATGATTGATAGAGGTGTGTTGGTAAATTTTTATGAAGCATAAACAGAAGGGATTCCATCAAGAGGAAAAATCTTTACCTTAGATTTTTCTCGTTATTTTTTACAACCTTAGAATTTTATTTTGCAGCTTGTTATTTACTTGCAATCTTAGTTAGTAAAGAAACCTTCAACCGTGATTCAAAAGTTTGGGAAATTGGTTCTCAAGAGTTTATTGGATCTAAAGATTGTGATTGATAGATTAACTCTCTGTGGATTCGACCCTGGGGGCAATACTCAGGTTATATCTTGAGTTCAGACCGCAGCGAGATTACTGATTCTTGTTAATCTAGTGACTTGAGGTAGCCCTGCAGGCGTCTGTAGGCCTTGACGTCTCCTTCTATCTACTTTCATGTTTCTTACTTGTATTTCTAGAGATAGTGTTGCATTTAATTCTTTCAGACCTTTAATTGTAGTACTCTTAGATCGGCTGTGAAACTGTGCCACCAGTTCTGGGTAGTCGAGACTCAAATAGTTGTGTTAGACTTTCATGTTCAGATAGCTTATAGTTTCTTTCTTCCGCTTATGTTAAATTTCACTGTTTAAATGTTATTATTTCAAAATTGTTAATGAGTATAAAATGGGTAAAAAGCTAAATTGTGCAATTAATTGGCTTGCCTAGCTCATATTAGTATGCACCATCACGACTACCGAGGGTGGGAATCGGGGTCGTGACAAGCTGGTATTAGAGCTCTAAGTTATATAGGTCTCACAGTTAACAGACAAGCTTAGTAGAGTCTGAGGGATCAGTATAGAGACTTCTATATTATCCCAAGAGGCTACAGAGTGGAAAAGTTTCACTTCTATTCTTCCATGTCGTGCGATTTTGTTCTCTCAATGCAAAATTGAAGCCTCCACTCTTGTCAATTTGCAAATGGCGAGGTAGTAAATTGTTTCTTAAGTCGAGCAGCAGCACAGACTGGTGGTAGATCAGCTACTTCTTCGGAGGCTTTGTGGAGGTTGGAGGGATTATTGATTGGCTATATCAGTTAAGTCATCAGCATCGACTTGAGATAGTTCACGTAACTATTTCAAGAATAGTCTCTCCCAATCACTCAGAGAGAGGCCTATCTGAGGCAATTTGAGCGTCTCCAATAGGGTTCTGTGACTGTTAATCAGTACATGATCAGATTCATCGCTTTGCTCATCATGCTCTTATCATGCTTTCCATTAAGAGAGAGAGCAAGGAGGTTCAATGAGGGACTTTTCGAGCCGCTCAGTTAACTAGACATCAGCTATAGAGATTCGGAGTTTCTTGGGGTTGGCAGGCTACTATTGTCAGTTCATGGAGGGGTTCTCATCTATCGCAGCCCCGATGACTAGGTTGACCCAGAAGGGTGCCTAATTGAGATGGTCAGACGAGTGAGAGGCAAGATTTTAGAAGCTTAAGACAGCTTTGACTATGCACCAGTCTTGGTTTTGTCCACAGGTTCAAGGCCGTATACAATTAATTGTGATGCTTCTCGTATTGGGCTTGGTGCAGTATTGATGCAGTATGGCAAAGTCATTGGTTATGCTTCGCGGCAGTTGAAGTTTCATAAGAAGAACTATCCTGCTCATAATTTGGAGTTGGCAGCCATTGTTCACGCATTGAAGATTTAGAGGCATTATCTGTATGGCATGGCATGTGAGGTGTTCACGGATCACAAGAGTGTTTAGCAATTGTTTAAGGAAAAAGAGTTGAATTTGAGGCAGGGGAGGTGGTTGGAGTTGCTAAAAGATTATGATATCACTATTTTATATCATTCAGGGAAGGCCAATGTGGTGGCCAATGCTTTGAGTAGGAAGTCCGCCAGTATGGGCAGTCTTGCTTATATTCTGGTTGGTGAGAGTCCGCTTGCTTTGGATGTTTATTCTTTGTCCAATCGGTTTGTGAGGTTGGATATTCTGAGCCTAGTCATGTATTAGCTTGAACGGTTGCTCGTTCTTCTTTATTGGAGCAAATCCGTGATAGACAGTATAATTATCCACATTTGTGTGTCCTTAAAGACACGATGCAGCGCGGAGGTGCCAAGAAAGTTACCTTGGGTGATGATGGAGTTTTGAGATTGCAGGTCGAGATTGTGTGCCTAATATGGATTGAATCCAAGAGTTTATTTTTATTAGGATTTGCATAATGAAAAAGTATATTGCTGCAGATGTGGCTCGATGTTTGAATCGTCAGCAGGTTAATATGAGCATCAGAGGCCTGGTGGTTTGTTTCAGAGGATTGAGCTTCCTGAGTGGAAATGGGAGCGAGTCACCATAGATTTCGTTTTTGGACTCCCCCAGACTCGTAGGAAGTTCGACGCAGTGTGGGTCATTGGTGATAAGCTGACCAAGTCAACGCTTTTCATTCCATAGCACTCTCCTATTCATCCGAGAGGTTAGCTGAGAACTATATACCCGGGAGATTGTTCGTCTTCATGGTGTGCCTGTGTCTACCATTTTGGACCGAGGTACGCAGATTACCTCGCATTTCTAGAGAGCCGTTCAGCGAGAGTTGGGCCCCCAGGTTGAGTTGAGTACAACATTTCATCCTCGGAATGATGAATATTTCGAGCAGACTATTCAGATTATAGAGGATATGCTTCGATCTTGTATCATTGACTTTGGAGGCACGAAGAATCAGCTCGTACCTTTAGTAGAGTTTGCCTACAACAACAGCTACCAGTCGAATATCTAGATAACTCCTTATGAGGCTTTATATGGTAGGTAGTGTCAATCTCCAGTTGGATGGTTCGTGCTGGGAGAGGCTCGGTTGTTAGGTCCCGATCTAGTTTAGGAGGCATTGGGGACAGGGTCAGGATCATTCAGGATAGGCTTCGTACAGCTCAGTCCAAGCAAAAAAGTTATGCAGACAGCAAGGTGCGAGATGTTGCTTTCATGGTCAGTGATCGGGTATTGCTCCGAGTATCGCCTATGAAGGGCGTGATGAGATTTGGGAAGAAGGCAAGCTTAGCCCTAGGTTGATTGGTCCGTTTGAGATTCTTGGTCGAGTGGGAGAGGTGGCTTATAGACTTGCGTTGCCGCCGAGTTTATCAAATGTGCATCCAGTGTTCATGTGTCCATGCTTCGAAAGTATCACAGTGATCCATCCTACGTGTTAGATTTCAGCATTGTCCAGTTAGACAAGGACTTGTCTTATGAGGAGGCGGTGGCTATTCTAGTCCGGTAGGTTCGTTAGTTTAGGTCGAAGAGTTTTCCTTCTGTTCCTGTTCAGTGGAGAGGTCGGCCTCCTGAGGCATTCACCAAGGAGTCCAAGACCGATATGCGAAGCTGTTATCCTCATTTTTTCCCCGACTCAGGTACTTCCCACTTTCTTTTAAACTAAATTTTGTGTTTCTGAGGCCTTGAAAACCTCATTTGGAGTCACCACAATTTATGTGCGTAGTCCGGACGCATATCGGAAAGCTTAAATATGAACATCTGTGAAAATAATAAATTTTGACTATTAAATTAATAAATTTGACTTCGATCAACATTTTGGGTAAACAGACCCGGACCCGTAATTTGATGATTTTGGAGGATTCGTAGGAAAATATGGGACTTGGGCATATACCCGGAATCGAATTCAAAGGTCTCAAGCTCGAGAATCAAATTTTTAAAGAAAATTATTTTCTAAAATTATTTAAAGGAATTTGAAATGATTTGATTAGAACCTGATGGTATCGGGCCAGTATTTTTGGTTCTAGCACCCGGTACAATTCTTATATATGACTTAGCGTTTTAGTGAAATTTGATGAAAAGGGATGTCATTTGACTTGATTCGTACCTAAACTGCTAAAATTGATATTTTAAGAAGTTTGAGAAAATTCTTTGATCTTGAAGTTTAATTCGTTGTTATTGAGGTTATTTTGGCAATTTGATCGCAAGAATAAGTTTGTATGATACTATTGACTTAGTTCGTATGTTCGCTTAGGAGCCTCGAGGGCTCAGGTGTATTTCGGAGAGGTTTGGACTTAAGAAAAGTTGTATAAAATAGTTGTCCTGGTGTACTGATAATTTCTTCTTCACGTTCGTGGGATGGTCCTCGCGAATGCGATGTGTAAATTATGTTGAAGGAATTTCCTTCTATGTGAACGCGTAGCTTAGGTCGTGAACGCGAAGCATTTGGGGGTTATCCCTTCGCGAACGCGGTCCTGGCCACATGAACGCGAAGGCTAATTGAGCCTGGGCGGGGGTGGGGCATTTGTCTTACGCAAACGCGAGGGCTCCATAAGATTCTTCTCAGTGAACGCAAGCCTGTTTACGCAAATGCGAAGGTCTAAAGGCCTGACTCATCATGAACGCGATGAGTTTGTAAAGCAAAGAGTGTTTTCGCCATTTATTTTTAAGTCTCAAAAATAGAACACTTATGGGGATTTCATAAATTTTCACAAACCTCTTCTTCTCCAAAGCTCTTAGGTGATTTTTGAAACATTTCCTCACTATAATCTCTAGGGTAAGCAATCTTTAACTTATTTTCTTCCATTTTTATCAACACCCACTAGATGTTTAGACCTAAAATATGAGATTAACGGTAGAAAATTAGAGATTTGGGTAGAGTTAGGACTTTTTGATTAATTGTGATATAGACCTCGGTCTGGGTTAAATTCTGGAACTAAATATATATTCGGGCTCGTGGGTGAATGGGTGATCGTAGTTTGGTTCGAACCTCGTATTTTGACCAATCAGATTGGTTGTCGATTTTTGGATTTTTAGGAAGAATGATTAGAAATCTATAATTAAGCATTGGAATTGGATTGTTTAGAATTTATTGATGTTATTAAGTCGATTATGTCTAGATACAATTAATTTGGAGTCAAATTCGAAAGGAAATGCGGCATTTGAGGCTTGAGTTGGCCGTGGAAGTTCGAGGTAAGTGTTTAGTCTAACCTTAACTTGAGGGATTAGAAGTTGGGTCCTATTTGCTTTTTGTTTCTTGTTGAGTACGACGTATAGGGGTGGTGACGAGTATCAATACGTTGGTGTCAAGCATAACCGTGAGTCTTATACTATGATTTTTATGATTTCGTTGTATATTCATGCCTTGGTGAAGATTTCTATTTGTTGTGTAGAGTTGTGGAAAGAATTGTGACTTATGCACATTAAAGAGTGTTGGCTTCAATTGTAAAAGGAATTGTGAAAGCATAAGTGATAATTGAAACTCTAGAGCATTGGCTCGAGTTGTAAAGTGAATTGTGAAGTAAAAGTGAGAAAGAGAAGAGATCATTATGTTTCCCCCTTGCCGGGCTAATATTGAGTTGTGGTTCTGCTGCATTGTGTTCTCAATTAGTATTACGGATGCTTAGATTGAAGATTCTTTGTGTTGGGTAGGGATTATGGTTACAGTTGAGGTACTTATGTGTCATAATGAGTTGGTTATAGCTAAGGTAGTTAGGTATTGTAACAAGTTCAGTCGTAGCTGAGGTAGTCAGGTATGGTAACAGGTTTGGTAATAGTTTAGGTAGTTAGTGTGAGCACGTGATTTTTGCCCCATATATGAATTATTCCTGTGAAAATCAAACAAATAATTTTCTTTATTTTTACAATTTTTGTGCATTTTTGTGTCATTTTCTGATAATTGTTGCATGTTAAATTATAAAAACACAAAAATACAGCATTTACATTTAGGATTAATTTCATATTTTAGGATTAATTAGGGGTTAATTTGTTTTGGCTCAAAATATGAAAATTCACAAAAAATTAGTTCATTTTGCATTTTAATCATTTTTATTTGGAAATTGTCACAAATTAGATTTTTTACAATAACTTTAGGAATTATTTAATTTAGTTTAAATATATTAGGATTTTAGTATAGCTCCAATTTTATAAAATTAGAAAAATACAATACAAAATTAAATGGAAAATAACAAAAAAGAAGTGAATTAAAAAGTGGAATAAACGAAAACGGCTGCTTGTTTTTGGGCTAAATTCAAATCCCTAGCCCAATTGAATTTAGCCCAAACCAAATTTCCCACCCCATCCCAACGACCCGATCCGCCCACTAGATAACCCAAAATGACGTCGTTCCAAGAGTTAAATCTTAGCCATCGAATCCAAATCCAACGGACAGGACTATCCTAAGATGTTCCATATATAATTGTCCGAACAGTCCCCCCCCCCACCCCACCCCCACCCCATTCCCATCTTACTCACAGACCCCTCCCTTCAAGAACCCTCATCCCGCTGCCACCAAACCCCACCGCCCTAGGGTGGCGGCGCCAGCTCCAAACCTTCTCAAAATTACACCCCTCACTCTCCTGAACCTCCCTTTTCCATATATGCTAACATTTTCCCTCTAATCAAACCAGATCCCTCGAATCTTGGTTTAAAAATCAGGCTCATAATACAAAATCATCCAAACAAGTCCAAGTTGCTACCAGAGAGTCTATCCCTCGTCCTCACCTCAAATCCATGGCTATGCTTCTTCAAATTTCAACGGTTCGCCCTCAGGTCCATCTAGGGTTCATCAGTGTAGCCTCATTTGGGAATGTTTCTTTTAGGGTAAGTTTTCTTGTAGTTTTATGACTCATTTTTCACAGTTTCATAATTTCTTCTTCTTCTCCTCCACTGTTGATTTGGTCAATCGTAGAGTTCTTGTAGTCATTCTGATGTCATGCCTGAGTTTAGACATGTTACGACTAGTTGATTTTGTTTTAATCATTAGTTATTAGTTTAGTCCATTTTTAGCAGTAAGTTTAATATCTCTAAATTTCTGTTAGCATTAATCAGTTAGTAGGATTAGTTGTTTATCGATCGCATTTTAATGTCGTTCATAGATAATATTAGTCGAATAAGTAGTGTTATAATATGCATGTTGAATGCCTACCTGAACTGTTCAATTTCTTCTTTTCTGATTATTGACTCTATATGGATTGTTAGCTTAGTCGATTCTCTTTTATAATTACTATTATAGACTGATTAGTTTGGGGTCGTTAGTTAATTAGGCTGGTTTTGAAATTTGGATTTGGGAAGTGGGTTGGGACTGATTTCAGTAGTATTGTATTCTAGTGTTAATTGATATTGTTGGTTAGTGTACTGATAGACAACTTTAGTTCAAATTTAGCTAGGGTGATGGATTGGGTTCAGTTAATTCAGATTGTAGTTTTCAGATTGTTGCAAGGGTAATTTTGGCATGGAAAAGGGTAGTATCTTGAGAAATAGTAATTGCAATGTAGGATTAAGGGTAGTATGTTATTTTTGGGGTTAGAAGAGCACCCTATATCCTTCTAGATTGGGGGTGAAACTATAGCTTTCAACTTTTGGTAGTACTTGCTTGGATAGCAAGTTAGTATTATAGGTCTTAAATAAAAAAGGGAATAGGGACTGATATGCAAACCTTTTGGCTGAACTTTTCTTTCTTCTTGGCCTATTTAAAGGCCTCAATTGCCTATTGAAAGGGGTCTTCAACTTTTTCAGCTAGAAAATTCCTCAAGAAATCTAATTTTCCTTTTCATTTAGCTTCAGATTAATTTCTGCATTCAAATACCCAAAAAATACAAAAAACGTATATATACAAAAATAGAAAAACCATAAAATTTCACTATTTCATTGAGTCTCAGTCCACTGTCAAGATAGCTTTCAAAATTCTTTCTCATAGCTTGATTTTGGGTCTGTTTTTCGATCCCTGGAAATTCTTCCCCAAAAACAGTATTCTCCGGTAGTTTTAGTTAGATATGAAATAACTTTAGTTCAATTCTCTAGGTTATTTCAAAACCAAAAATGGCTTGAACTCTGGTATTTCTGCTCAATATATGCTATATGAAGGTTTTTGGATTCACTGGTATTGGCTCGAGTCATATGTGAGTGTGTTGGTTTATTGAGTGTGTTGGATTGATTTGTTGATACTGCTTGGTTTTTAAAGTATTATTGGATTCCTGAAATCGTTCCTGGGCTGTTGTGGATAGTTGTTATTGCTGCTGATCTTTTCCTCTTCTTATTGCTCCCTAACTTCCAGGTATTTGCCTCTCCCTTGATGTATTGGTGCTGATGTGGAGTGGAAATGCAATAAAATGTTTACTCTTCTACTTCTCGATCCTTGTCTGCTTGGACTGATAGGGTGATGTTTAATAGTTTAGATACAATAGTTTAACTTAGTCCTAATTTACATATGAGTGTATAACTGAATTGAGGATGGAATGTAACTGGACTATTGAATGCAATGATCTCATCTTTATATACATTACTCATTTAAACGAATTTGATATGCACGTTAGTCTATTTTACTGATTCATTTGCAAGTTCAGTCTGTAGGAATGCATCATAATACATATTGGTTGATTGGTTGTTAAAATTGGCAATACAAGATGTTAGATTCTCAAAGTGCGCATGAGTTGAACACATATGTGAAATTGATTTAAAGTCAAGCATGCACTGAATTCATTGTAATTGTAGTCATTTGAAACATTAAGGTAACATATTAAACTTTTCAAGTTGTTGGACTGTGTGAGAATGGCTTCTGATCTGCAGATCATTAGTTAAGTGGATGAATCCATATTGCAACTCAATTTCCAAAATAAAATCATAAAGAATCCTTGATATGCATGACTATCCCAGCAGCCCCTTTAAGTAAATATTATTAAAGTCTATTCATGTTTTCATGAATTATTTGAAATTAGTGCTTGGCAATATGCAATTTGAAGTCATGTTTGGAACTGTTGAAATTTGGGGTCTTGTACTCATTAGGATTCGATGGCCATACGCCATTATGTAGGCATGTTGAACGGATCTAGTGTGAGGCCACCATCTATTGGGCCTGGGACTCTTTCCACGCTGAGCTTGGACACTATGTCCAAAGTTCCTTTAATTAAATTTAAAATTTGGGTTTTGAGTTAGGTAGCGGGTTTTAAACTAAAAGGTTCGTCCTTTTGTTTGGACCCGGACATGAACTTGAGGCCCGGATTTTAATATAATTATTTAGGATCTTTCTTTCTTTTAGAGACAAAAAATCAAAAAATAGAAAATATAGTCTCTTTTAGGTTCATTCTTTAAAATAATGAGACGAGCCTCGCCAAATAAAGATGCAAAACTGCGGAGCCCTCAATAAAGTTTTAAAAATACTTAGAGAATCGGGAATGGCCGTTTAGAGAATTTCACGACCCTCTCAAATGATAGCGCTAGACTTTTTTAGGCACGTATTTTAATAATTTTACTTTCCTAAATATGGGTGGGCAATTTATGCGACCCAAATCCAAATCCTAAAACGTTGAATAGAGTGTGACTAGGATTGCCGGTTCATTTGATGCGGCGCAATTCTAAAACACACTTTAAATGACGTTCACTTTCTATTAAATAGAAGTGGTTAAGCATAAAACTGGCACAGGCTCTTCATGTAATAAAATCAGATAAAAGTTAAATGCGGCAATTGAGCGATCGTGCTAGAACCACGGAACCCGGGATGCCTAACACCTTCTCCAGGGTCCAGAATCCTGGTTCGCACACTGTTTACAGAGTCACGACTTTCCTCGATTCGGAATTCAACTGGTGACTTGGGACACCATTAATCTCCCAAGTGGCGACTTTGAATAAATAATAATAAAATCGCGTTTTGATTGTCCTTCAATTGGAAAAACTCTTTTACGATCCATTTGCAGGGGTGTATAGCAAAAAAGGAGGTGTGACAGCTCTGGCGACTCTGATGGGGAACAGAACCCATAACATTTTGTTCAGGGTTCAGAATTCGAGCTTAGAATAACTATTGTGTTTGGCTTTATCTGATTTGGTTACATGATATGTGCATAATGTGCTAATTGATTGCTTTACCGCTTTGGTATTACGTGAACTGTATATAAACTTTTCCGAACCAAATCTCCTCTCTAAGTCTTCTAAATTGTGAAGAAGGGTGTACGGCGTACGACTTCTTTTCTGTCTAGTATCAAAATCCCAATTTAGAACAAGGTTTGGATAAGTAGAAAAGTCGGCGAAGCTTCTGTATTCCCGGATTGCCACCTCCCCCTCAGCTCGAGTTTTCCGCTCGGGTAAGCCAGGTCTAGAACAAACACCCAGGTTTTAAACCTAGAATAACTCAGCCTTATGTTGGATACCTAGTAGGAACGCTTATTTGCATCATGTGCATTTTGACTTAGGGGACTCAACACATGGGTTGGGTCCGTCTAGGATTAGCAACCTGAAATGGAAAGGGTGTACGGCGTACGACTTCTTTTCTGTCTAGTATCAAAATCCCAATTTAGAACAAGGTTTGGATAAGTAGAAAAGCCGGTGAAGCTTCTGTATTCCCGGATTTCCACCTCCCCCTCAGCTCGAGTTTTCCGCTCGGGTAAGCCAGGTCTAGAACAAACACCCAGGTTTTAAACCTAGAATAACTCAGCCTTATGTCGGATTCCTAGTAGGAACGCTTATTTGCATCATGTGCATTTTGACTTAGGGGACTCAACACATGGGTTGGGTCCGTCTAGGATTAGCAACCTGATATGGAAAAGATCATCCTGACGCATCCTACTTATTTTCTGTGCATTTATTTGTTTCGACCTGCATGTTGACCGGCTTTTTGAATCTCGGGAAGGTTAGAAAATGAGGGAAAAGAAGAATAAAAAGGAAAATAATGAGTCGGAGAGTTAACTGATGAATTCAAAAAAACCACTGCCCAAGTATTGTCGGAATTCTCGTGAAATTTTGAAGAAAAAATAAAAATATCCTATTTTTAAATAGTTGTTTTATTCAATAGAGTCCATCATTTTTTTAGTTTGTCTTGCTTGCAAAAATGGAAAATGAAAAATAGTTTGTTTTGTCATAAAAAAATTTTAAAAAAAAAGAATCTTGATTTTGTTTTTCTTGCTTCAAAATAGTTTATTTGCCAATGGAAAAATAGGGTGTATCATTACAAAAATGAGTCTTTATTTTTAAAATAGGTTGTATTACTAAAAATAAAAATAAGAGTCTATATGTTTAATTGGGAAAATAGGTTGTTTGTTGAAAATGAAAAGGAAAATTTTTTATTTTATTTTGTTTTCAAAAATAGAAAAGGAAAAATAGTTTGTTTCGCCATGAAAAATGAGAAAGGAAAAAAAAATCTTTTATTTTAGTCTTGTTTTCGAAAATTAAAAAAAATAGTTTTTTCTACCATAGAAAATGAATTTTTATTTTTTTAGGCTATTTTATTAAAAGAGTCTTGTTTTAAAAAGAAGTTCTTACTTTATTTTTTATACCAAAAATGAAAATGAAGAAGAGTATTGTTTTAAAATGGTTCGGTTAATTTGCCCGAACTACGCATGGTTTGATTCTCACCGGACGTGAGATACATAGGCAACCCTCATCGGGTCCAACCTCCCCTCTACAAAAATAGCCCAAAAAATGTCAAAATTTTAATTTTTGCCACAAGTCATGTAAGGCCGCTTTGTCAAAAATAGTCAAATGTTCCCAAATAGGACGCCGGAAGGCTGAATTTGCGCAAACGGCCGTTTTTGGTCAATTGTGATTTTTAACTAGCTGACTAAACAGCCTTTAAATCTTCATTTCTGAAGTGCTGAAAGGTCGTGTTTGAAAATCAAGTCTTTTATTTTCCAATTTGAAAACATACAAAATAGCATATAAACAGTTTTATCTCTTTTGAGTCGAATAAAAGTTTTTCTTTTGCCTAATCACCTTAATAAATGTGCAGGATGAGCACAAATCAAATTGGCAGTTTTTAGCGAGGTCCCTCTACAGCTCCACATGTGGTGGAATGATCTGGGAGATGATAGTAAAAAACAATGGAAAGAATTTTTGGAGGTCTCGTCAATCTATTAAATATCAAGACAAATATAGATGTCATTGAAGCTCTAATACCGTTCTGGGGTCCAACCCGTAATGTATTCCGCTTTACAGACTTTGAGCTGACACCTACACTAGAGGAGGTTGAGGGTTATGCAGGTTTGGATGGGAAATTGAGAGGGCGATATTTGCTTTCACCTATATTGAAGTCTCCACATGGGTTTTTTAATTTGCTACACATTAATCGAAAGGTGCAAGACGACGATCAGTCGAAAGGTTGTTGTACTCTCCAATTCTTATATCAACAGTATGGTACTCCTCGGGGTTTTGAAGAACCGAATCTCGGATTAACTCATGATAGGGGCAGAAAAAAGTGGGAGTTAAGATGTCTTTTAGCTTTCCTGACGGTCTTCCTGGGAATCGTGATTTGTCCACGCAAAGATAAGAAAATAGAGATAGGCCTTGTAGGGATGGCCAACGTTGCGATCAAAAGGCTTAACAGTACTGTGGTCCGTTTGGTGTTATATGAAATCTACCAAGCCTTAACTGTGTGTCGAGAGGGAGGTGATTTCTTTGAGGGTTACAATCTATTACTCCAGCTATGGATACAGGAACATCTCTGTCATCGGGTAGGATACATGAATCACGGGCTGACTGGAAGGAACTGCATCAGTGGTTTTGAGAAGCGGGTAGCGGGCGTTGAATTCCCTGAAGGTGTCGAAGCATGGTTTGCACGATTAAGGTCATTGACAGCTAATTAAGTATAATGGGTGTTTGGATGGTTGCCTGATACCGAGGTAATACACATGGCGAACGAAAAATGTCATATTCTTTTGATGGGGGTTCGCAGTATCTAGCCCTATGCTCTTCATCGAGTATTGCGCCAGCTAGGAAGGTTTCAGACAATCCCCACCGATGTGGATCTAAGCAAGCATGTCATTGAGTTAAGTCCAGGAGCCTCATTTCCAGAAAAGGAAGTTCGAAAGCTATGGAATGAGTGTAGATTTCTCAAGTAAAAGACCATGGTTCGAGAACGAGCTAAGGGAGAAGTAGATCCGAAGTACAATGCTTGGTTCAGAAAAAGGTTCCAGATTTGGAGACCTGCTAAAAGAGCCCATGTCCAACAATTTACGGATGACTCACAAGAATAATGGGGCTGGTTGGCAAAGGAAGAAAACTATCGTGCTGAAATTGGCAAATTGAAGCAACAGATTGCAAGTTTGACTTTCGAGAAAAGTGTACAAGTTGCGACGGACCAAAGTGAAAAAAATAGACTAGATCGAGAAAATGAGATGGTCAAGGCTCAGATACATCAAATGAAGGTAACCGCCAATAATCAACAAAGAGGTAGATCGGATGAGAGACGCATAAAGGGTTTGGAAAATGAGGTCAATGGGTGTCGGGACGAGTTGGAAAGATCTAAGAACATCATGGCAAAGTTCAAGGCACAATGGGCTACAAAGACAGAAGAGCGTCACCAATATTTGAACCAATTGAAACGGGATCACGAGAAGATTGTGGCCGATTTGAAAAGAAAGGTGGTCGCCCTCGAGGGAAACTTGGTCAAGCAGGCCAAACACTTTGAAGTGGAAAGTGGGCATTGTTATGACTTATTGGCCCAAATGGAGGTGGAAGTTCAACAATTGCAGGATCAGCACCTGTAAGATTCTCAGGCTATAAAAACATGCGATAACCAGATAATACGTCTTCTCATAAAAAGAAGCGAGCCAGAGACAGAATCAGAACCATTGCTCATGCCGTTTTGAGAAGATGCGGGCATGTGAAGATATGACTGTTACTACCTTTTTCCCAGCTGTAGTGATCTGTGTCAACCGAACTTTGCTTGAATTAGAGCAGCTTGAACACGATTTGGAACCCAAGTCCGCGTCGAGGCCGAATGACGCCCCGCGGACACCTAAGTTTGAGGCTTTAGAGTATGCTTAGTCCGAGTCTATAGCTTTTCTATTTTCGAGTATGTCGTTGAAATGTCATGTGTGCTGTTATCACAAGTATGTAGTCTTGCGTCTGTAATCATTCTAGTTTGTGTGCGTTCCCCAATAGTGTTAGCTTGTAATAATTTGTTTTAGTAATGAAAAATTAAAAATTCCACAAATTTAATTTCCATCCTTTATTCTTGCATTTATTTTCACGAACTACGCTGGGTCTGATTCGTGCGGGATCACGATTCGTAGGCAATCTCCATAGGATACGACCGTAATCACAAAAGAAAAGAAATAGAGATTAAGAAAGAAAGAAAAGAGCGGAAAAACAAAGGAAAAGAGGAATGAGAGTAAGGAAAGAGAGAAAAAAATATAAGGAGCGGAAAAACCAAAGAAAGGAAAATAATAAAGCAAAAGAGAAAGGAAGGGAAAGGAAACAAAAAATGAGCAGGAAATTGTGACGGAAGCAATAAAAAGCTGGGATGACGCACGCGGTCAAGCAAATGCATAATAGAAATGATTTACTGTATAGGTGCATTCATGACAACGTGCGGTTATCAAATATGTTAAAGCCTAATCATTAACGAAGTGGTTGTTTTAAACGTATGAGTACAGGCAGGTGCTTAGTTGATTGGCAATTCTGGCAACTCACCATTACAACCCCCGGGTGAAGGATAAAGAAATGTCTGGACAGGATTCGGACACTAGTATTGTGGACCCCACGAAAGAGGTCGAGGTGACCGATGTGGGGGCTATGAAAGAAGAGATGAAGAAGTTGAAAGCCCAAATGAATGACCTGCACCGGGCTTGGTCTCAGGGGCACCCGACACAATTATACCACGCCAACCCTCTTATATCCCACACTTACGGCAGGCTCAGGAGTCTTTCACTCCCGAAACATCTCCACCCTTCCAGTATAACATCCATGTGTATGACACTAGTTCATATACTCCACCGGCTCCACAACCCAAACAAAATCCTCCTCCGCTCGTGGCTCCAATCTTTGGGGCTCCTCCTCCAGCTCCATTACAAAGGTCCTCTAGTGAACCACTATTACAAGCCCATGATGCCAAATATTACCCACCTGAACCCACCTTTAAGGCTCCTGATCCGTACTCATATACCCCTCACTTTGAGATCCCAGAAGAAGTCCAAAATCAGTTAAAAATGCAGAGCATGAGGAAGTGATCAGAAAATTCAAAAGCTTGGAGCAATCCTTCAGGAACATGCATACGTTTGGCAGCCAAGTCAGTGTTTCCTATAAATATTTATGCCCTTTCTCGGATGTCTAGCTGCCGCGGGGTTCAAGATGCCTAAATTTGACCTGTACGAAGGACGCGGAGACCCGGTGGCCTACCTCCAAGGATTCTGCAATAAGATGAGAGGTGTTGGAGGAAAAGAGTAAATACTGATAGCCTACTTTGGACAACGTCTGATCGAGTCTACATTGGAGTGGTACACCAGACATGACCCTAGCCGATGGTATACATGGGATGATCTGGCACAGGCGTTCATTGGCCATTTTCAATACAACCTCGAGATAGTCCCTGATCGTCTGTCATTGCTGAAATTTGAGAAGAAGCCAGAAGAATGTTTTAGAGAATTTGGTTTCCGATGGAGAGAGCAAGCAGCTAGAGTGGATCCCCCAATGAGGGAAAATGAGATGGTAGACTACTTTCTGCAAATGTTAGAGCCGACATACTTCGTTCATCTAGTGACGTCTGTGGGTAAATCATTCAATGAAGTAGTGAATATGGGCGCCGTGATTGAAGAGGTTTTAAAGTCTAATAAAATCTTGAGTTATTCGCGCAAAAAGCAACCACGCAATCCATACAAAGAAAGGTACTGGTGGTGTGCTAGGAGAGAAGAAGAAGGAAGAAGTGGCCACAGCGGAAGCTAGCACCTAGTCCAGGCGCAGCAATCCTCCAACCTACTATAGCCAACCCAGACCCCACCACCCAAACTACCCATATACCCCATACGGCCCACCAGAACATAACTACCTACCCCTAGAACCACACTTCTCTGTCCACCATGCCCAGACATACACGGAGCCTCCGGCGCACCCGCAATGGCGTGCACCGGTTCCCCAAAACAAATATACACCTCCACAAAACACCCATCCACACCATAGGGCTTATAGACCACGACCCAGTTTTCGCCCGAACCAAAATTTTCAAAATGAGATGGCCCCAAACAGAAGAACTTTTACCACATTGGGAGAATCTTACACCGCTTTATTCCATAGACTGAAGCAGTTGGGAACGTTAACCCCAATCGAGCCTAAAGTACCGAATCCACCTCCCAGAAACCTGGAATAGTCCGTTAGCTGTGAGTATTGCTCGGCAATGCTGGGGCATGAAACTTAAAAATGTTGGAAGTTGAAGAATGCGGTGCAAGAGCTTATTGACAACCGACGTATTGAAGTACAGGCCCCAGAGGCACCAAACATCAATCAAAACCCTCTGGCAGCACATCATGAGACTAATATGATTGAGTTGGTGCACAAGGATAGAGAGGTGAAGAAACCCTCAAAAACCGTGATTATGATCTGTGCTATCGAGACCAGTTCAAAAGAAAAGCTGACTGAGGAATAAGAAGGGGTGAAGTTGAAAGGTACAAGTGACAATCCAGTGGTAGTGATAAGGAAAGAATTATCTGTTGTTGCAAAGAAACCAGAACCAGTCAAGTTGGTGGTACCAGGGGCATCACCCGCGCTCGTGGTTGTTGTGAAAGGTGTTTACAGAGAGCCAGTGATCATCAAGCCGGTAGTACAGTTACCTATGGTTGATAGAAAAGTTGTGCCATGGAAATATGAGAAGGTGATAATAACATACAAGGGGAAAAAATTGAGGAGCAGAGTTGTAAGGCGCAAATATTGACTCGATCGGGGTGTTGCTTCGCCCCCGAGGAGTTGAGAAAGGCTAGGGCTATTAAAGACAGTCTAGTATTGGTCAAGAAGGCTGTTACTGAGGATGAAGAAGAGGAGTTTATAAGAAATATAAAGGTACAAGACTATTCCATTGTCGAGCAGCTGAGAAAAACACCGGCCCAGATTTCGTTGTTGTCATTGTTGATCCACTCTGATGAACATCACCGAGCTTTGATGAAAATATTAAATGAAGCCCATGTGCCTGATAAGATTTCAGTGAACCACTTGGGAACAATTGTTAATAAGATCTTTGAGGTAAATAGGATAACATTTTCAGAAGATGAGTTGCCCGTGGAAGGAACAGAGCATAATAAAGCCCTTTACTTGACAGTCAATTCTGAATATTCAGTGGTGACCAGGGCGTTGATAAATAATGGGTCTAGTGCCAATATTTGTCCAATGTCTACAATGAACAAGCTAAAGATCGATAATGACAAAATTCGCAAGAACATTGTATGTGTCCGAGGGTTTGATGGGGGCGGAACAAACACTGTGGGGGAAATTATCCTCAAGTTGACCATCGGCCCAGTTGAGTTTACAATGGAGTTCAAGGTGTTGGACGCTGCGGTATCATACAATCTGTTACTGGGACGACCAAGGATCCGTGTGGCTAAAGCAGTGCCTTCCTCACTTCATCAAATGGTCAAATATGAATGGGACAGGCAAGAGGTGGTTCTACATGTAGAAGACCCCACCAGCGCTGCAGGTGATGCTATTGCGCCCTTTGTAGAAACTAATGACGATAAGGGCCATGGGTCTATCAGGTTTTTGACACAATCAGTGTGAACAAGGTACCAGAAGGTAAAAGCATTCTGCTTCCCTGGGTAGCAGCTGCAAGCGTCATGGTGGTTCAGAAATGATGGGCAATGGGTTCGTGCCGGGAAAAGTTCTGGGCGCCAAGTTTCAGGGCATTTTTCAACCGTTTCCTTGACTAGGAATTTAGACACCTTCGGGCTGGGGTTCAAGCCAACAACAACAGGTATCAGAAGAGCCCGTAAGTTGAAAAAGAAAGCTTGGGTTCTCCCCAAACCAATTCCACAGTTGTCCAAGTCCTTCGTTAGGCCGAGGGCCAAAAAGCAGTTAGTAGCATAGGAGATGGGTTCATTGATTCGAGCAGAGGAGAGTTTGGATGAAGTGTTTGAGAGGGTATTTGCATAAGTAAACTTGGTTGAGGCTGGTGAAGGTTCCAGTAATGCAGACATTCAGCACATTGGGCCACATGCTAAGATCAATAATTGGGAAGCCACATGCTAGGATGAATAATTGGGAAGCCAGTCTCTGCCAGTTTGGAGGGAGTCCCGGTAGTGGCACTCTGTTTTTCTTTTATTTTAACCTAAATTATTCCAGGGTTTGTAATCCTTGTGACTATGTTCCGTCCATTTGGATGAGCTAAGCTATGTTATCTTTACGTTTTAATGAAATGCAATTTTCTTTCCTTCTTCTTTCCTAATTTTGTTTCCATTTTTCTTTTCTTTTTTACAGTTCTTTTATGCTGATATCAATGACATGACATGCATGAGGACTTCCCGGCCCAATTTTATAAGCCAACCTAACTTAGAAATAATAATACAAGAAATTGAATGTGATGATGAAGAGGAATATGATGATGATGAAGCCTATGAGGAAATTCGTAAGGAATTGAAACACTTTGAGGAAAAACCCAAACCGAACTTAAATGACACAGAAGCAGTTAACCTAGGGGACCAAGATAATGTCTGAGAAACTAAAATAATTGTTCATCTAGAGCCGCAGCTCAAGGAAGAAATAATCGCGGTGCTGTTGGAATATAAAGATGTTTTTGCTTGGTCCTATGATGATATGCTAGGACTGAGTACCGATTTGGTGGCTCACAAGTTTCCTACCGATCCATCACTCCCACCTGTTAAGCAAAAATTGAGAAAGTTCAAAACAGACATAAGTGTGAAGATTAAAAAAGAGATCACTGAGTAGTTTGATGCAAAGGTCATTCGTGTTACACGGTATCCCACCTGGTTAGCTAATGTTGTGCATGTACCAAAGAAAGATGGCAAAACCAGGGCGTGCGTTGATTATCGAGATCTCAACAAGGCGAGTCCAAAATACAACTTTCCATTGCCAAACATCCACATATTGATTGACAATTGTGCCAAATATGAGATTGGTTCTTTTGTGGATTGTTATGCGGGTTACCATCAGATCTTAATGGACGAGGAAGATGCAGAGAAGATGGCATTAATCACGCCGTGGGGAACATATTACTATCGGGTCATGCCATTTAGTTTGAAAATGCCGGGGCAACTTACATGAGGGCTATGACAACGATCTTCCATGATATGATACATAATGAGATTGAGGTGTACGTAGATGATGTGATTGTGAAATCAAGGCAGCAGTACGACCATGTCATGGATTTGAGGAAATTCTTTCAAAGGCTACGCAGGTACAATCTAAAGCTCAATCCTGCAAAGTGTGCTTTCGGGGTGCCATCTGGAAAGTTGCTAGGGTTTGTAGTCATTCGCCGGGGTATTGAATTGGATCCATCAAAGATTAAGGCCATTCAGGAATTGCCGCCTCCGAGAAACAAAACTGATGTGATGAGTTTGTTGGGAAGATTGAATTACATTAGCAAGTTCATTGCTCATCTCACAACTACTTGTGAACCTATTTTCAAACTGTTAAAGAAATATGTTGTGGTTAAATGGATGGATGAATGTCTGAAAGCTTTTGATAAGATAAAGGGATATTTGTCGAATCCACCCGTGTTGGTTCCGCCAAAACCAGGGAGGCCTTTGATTCTGCATCTGACAGTCTTGGATAATTCGTTTAGTTGCATACTGGGGCAGAATGATGTCATAGGCAGAAAGGAGCAGGCGATCTACTATCTCAGCAAGAAGTTTACATCTTACGAGGTTAAGTATACTCATCTTGAGAGGACGTGTTGGCCCTAACTTGGGTGGCACAGAAGTTGAAGCATTATTTGTCGTCTTACACCACTTACCTCATATCTCGGTTAGATCCATTGAAGTATATTTTCCAGAAGCCTACGCCCAAGGGAAGGCTTATAAAGTGGCGGATCTTGCATATGGAATTTGATATTATCTACATGACGCGGACCGCGATGAAAGCACAAGCCTTAACTGATCATTTAGCTGAGAATCCAGTTGATGATGATCATGAGCCTTTGAAAACTTACTTCCCTGACAAAGAGGTAATGCATATTGATGAGTGGAGCAGGTAGAGAAACCAGGATGGAAACTGTTCTTTGATGGAGCGGCAAATATGAAAGGCGTGAGAATTGGAGTCGTACTTATTTTTGAAACAGGTCAGCACTATCCTATTACGTCTCAGCTTCGTTTCTATTGCACAAACAACATGGCGGAATATGAAGCATGCATTTTGGGATTGAGATTAGCTGTGGATATGGGTGTCCGGGAAGTCTTGGTCATGGGTGACTCGTACCAATTGGTACACTAAATTCAAGGAGACTAGGAAACACGGGATTTGAAATTGATACCATACCGACATTGCATGCATGAGCTTTGTCAACGGTTTCAGTCAATAGAGTTCAGACACATCCTGAGGGTTCACAATGAGGCTGCCGATGCTTTGGCTACTTTGGCATCGATGTTACATCATCCAGATAAGTCTTACGTAGATCCATTGCAGATTCAGGTCTATGATCAAAATGCTTATTGTAATATGATAGAAAAGGATCTTGACAGTGAGCCGTGGTTTCATGACATCATGGAATATATTAGAAGGGGGGTATATCCGGAACAGGCCACCGATGATCAGAAAAGGACTATTCGTCGAATGGCAAGCAGATTTATCCTGAGTGGCGGAGTACTATACAAAATAACACCGGATCTCGGAATATTGAGGTGCATGGATGCGAGGCAAACCGTGACTATCATGACCGAGGTACATTCTGGAGTCTGTGGTCCGCACATGAGTGATATGTTTTGGCAAAAAAGATCTAACGGGCAGGGTATTATTGGCTTGCAATGGAGTGCGATTGTATCGGTTTTGTACGCAAATGTCATCAGTGCCAAGTGCATGGAGATTTGATTCATTCTCCACCATCAGATATGCATACGTTGTCAGCGCCATGGCCTTTTGTTGCTTGGGGCATGGACATTATCGAGCCAATTGATCTAGAGGCATCAAATGGGCACAGGTTTATTCTGGTAGTAATAAATTATTTTACCAAGTGGGTGGAAGCGAAGACGTTCAAGTCTGTCACTAAGAAAGCTATGGTGGAATTTGTGCATGCGAACATTATTTGTCGGTTTGGTATACCAAAGGTGATTATCACAGACAATGGGTCTAATCTCAACAGTCATTTGATGAAGGAGATGTGTGAGCAGTTCAAGGTTACTCACCGTCATTCTACCCCGTACCGCCCTAAAGCAAATGGAGCAGTTGAAGCGGCCAACAAAAACATAAAGAAAATACTGCGAAAAATGGTTGAAGGGTCTAGACATTGGCATGAGAAGTTGCCTTTTTCATTGTTGGGATATCGCACCACAGTTCGTACTTCGGTGGGATATCGCACCACCGTTCGTACTTCAAGTTCCAAAAGTCATCAAAATCTAGCCACTTTTAATGTAAAGATAAATTTGAGCAAAAATACTGTTCAAAATCCGGAAAATACGCCCGCATTTTATACGGGAGTTCCAGCATAAGTATGCTTGAACTCCCACATATTATATGGGAGTTCCAGGATAATTATGTTGGAACTCCCGTATAATATGCGGGAGTCCAAGTATAATTATGATGGAACTCCCGCATAATATACAAGAGTTCCAGCAAGTATAAATGTCCAGTATAATATACTGGATTTTGGAGTACTGATGCTCCAGTCTCCCGTATATTATACAGGATTTAGCAAAGTATACCGGTCTAGCATAATATGCTGGAGTTTGTACACAAATGCATCAAAACACCCGTATATTATACGGGACCAGTCTCTGTTGCAGCAAAATAGTGGGTATTTTTTATTCACTTGGTAAATGCTGCTATCTTTGATTGACCAGTGCAAAAACTGGCTATTCCGTGCTATTTTGACGAAATTATTCTTTCTCTTATAAAGGAATACCGCTACGTTTTGAGTATATCAATATTTTATATTTATCTTGAATGGTATTGTTGAACTTTTAATTAATGTATACTTCCTTCATTCCAGTTTATATGAACCTATTTCTTTTTGGTCCGTTCGAAAAGAATGACTCATCTCTAAATTTAGAAATAATTTAGCTTAATCTTACAATTCTACCTTTAATGAGAAGCTTTTATAACCACACAAATACACTGGGCTCGTTTTTGACTTGTTTAGAATCACAAATTCCAAAAGTCTTTATTTCCTTAAACCCCGTATACAATCAAACAAGTGCAAATTCTTCAGTTTATTGCTACGATATTATGGAATTCATAGCTAAACATAAGTGTATTGCCACGAGAGAAATTACAAATTTAGCCACAAAAATTGAGCCTGCGTGGCAAATAAATTATATCTCTTGTTACAATACAAAATCTTGTGGCTACAATATGAAAAAGCTATAAATTTTATTTGTCGTTGCAAGAGAATAAAACCACTTGTTACAAGTATATTTTTTTGCGTAAAGAACTTTTTACCATCATATCTACAACATAAAAAAATATTGTGGTAATAAGTATTAGTCCTTAGCCACGTATCATGTAAAGTTTGTAGCTAACTTCTAGCTACGCTATATTTTGTTACGAATGCTACGAATATACTTGTTACAAGTATATTTTTTTTGCGTAAAGAACTTTTTACCATCATATCTACAACATAAAAAAATATTGTGGTAATAGGTATTAGTCCTTAGCCACGTATCATGTAAAGTTTGTAGCTAACTTCTAGCTACGCTATATTTTGTTACAAATGCTACGAAAAAAAATATTGTAGCTAAAGTGTTTAGCCACGGAAATTTTTATATTTAGCTACAATGTATTTCGTAGCTATAGATGCATTATGTTGTAGTGATTTTTATTTTAAAATAACTTTAAAATTTCAAATTCAAATTACTCCCAAATTTGAAGTAGTTATATTTTTTAACATTTTGATTTTTTTAATATATCTAATTATAAGATATCTATATTTATTAATTTAAATAGAGTAACCAATTAATTCAAAATCTAAAACGGCTTTTTAGTTAAAAAGGTAGTTTATTTGTCTTAACAATGCCAATTGCCTTTTTGTGATTATGCCACTTGTTTTAATAATGTGCTTTTGCCTTTTCTTTTATTATATATAGATTTATAGATTTATTTTTGTTTTTTATTTTATATTTTACAATATTTTTAAGACTCCAACTTGAAACTATTCCTCAATTTGAATGAGTAGTTTCTTTTTTTTTTATTTTCTTTTATAGCTAATTATATGATATATATTCAAAAGACTTTTTAGTTAGAAAGGTAGTTTATTTTATCTTAAAAATCCAACTTGAAGTCATTCCCGGATTTGAATTGGCAATATTTTGCTTTTTTTTTTTTAATTTTGTTTTTTATTTAAAATAATTTTAAAACACCAATTAGGTTGGAGCTTTGTCCTTAAAATACATACTTGGCATCTTTTCCCAACTTGAATATGTGGTTTTTTTATTAATATTTTTTTATTGTAGCTAATTTAATTTTTTCTTATTTTTTATTTTTTTATTTTAAAATAACTGTTGAACTCCAATTTGAAATTATTCCCCAACTTGAATAGATAATTTTTTTAATTAATACTTTTTTTATTGTAGCTAATTTAGTTTTTTCTTAATTTTATTTTTTATTTTAAAATAATTTTAAAACTTCAGCTTGAAATTACTATCTAATTTGAATTCATAGTTATTTTTTTAATATAACTAATTATAAAATATCTATATTTATTAATTCAAATAGAGTAACCAATTAAATAAAAATTTAAAAAAATTAGTTAAAAAAGGCAGCCTATTTTTTTTTAACAATGTCACTTGAATATTTGTAGTTATGCCACTAGTGTTAAAAATATAAATTCTTTATCCCAAATTTAAAAGAGGAAACCAAAAAAAAAAAAAAAACAAGAAAACGACAAGAGGAGTTTGATATAGTTGGGGGACCTCTGTGCTCCTCTTCTGTCTCTCTCTTATTAGTTTTCCTTCTCGAGTCAAAAGGATATACATCCCCCTTACTTCTTATTCGTCAGTTTGGCCAATGATTCATCATTTCTTTCCAAGTACATACAAATGCAATGGTTCTGGAAATCTCGAGAACGTATTCACTCATGTATTTGCAGAGACCTATATATATACTTGCAGGTTCCTGTTTGGGTTTGCATCTGATTGGAAATAACCATGGCAAAGAAGTCTGAAGAATTATCAGAATACTTATCAGATGATGTGGAAGCCAATCCAAGTAACGATAGCCTTACTATGAGTGATGATAATGAAGAAACTGCTGACGAGGAGGGTCAAATATCACCATTTTCTTCTCAGCAATGGCCCCAAAGTTTCAGGTTAATACTTCACTTTACTTCAGTTCCCATAACTTGTCCACAATGATTAGTGAACAAATCACTTTATTGCTTATGTTCCATTCAAACTCCGGTGTCTTACAGTTTGTGTTTCAGTTTTATGGACCAAACATTGGGTGTCAATTTTGGATAACAACTGTAAAAGGGAAAAAAGGATTTGATGAGAATCCTATGTTATGTTGTAGGAACTTGTTTAGATAAATAGAAGATAAAATTGTTGCTTTCTATCAACCTTAGTTTTTAGACGACACATAAATACACTTCAACATGGTAACGACTGGAAGTACCCCCCCCCCCCCCCCCCTCCCTTTCCTTTTTCAATTTCAGTTGCTTGGCGCAGCTTCCTTTTCTGCTACCTGACTGATATTCTGCTTCAG
The DNA here is from genome assembly GCA_034376525.1 of Nicotiana benthamiana. Classification (NCBI taxonomy): domain Eukaryota; kingdom Viridiplantae; phylum Streptophyta; class Magnoliopsida; order Solanales; family Solanaceae; genus Nicotiana; species Nicotiana benthamiana. The sequence goes on along the minus strand of CM067338.1, from coordinate 51,871,455 downwards.
CTGTGCTTTTTAGTCCTTGATTAGAATTCCTTATTAGCATCTTGTTTGAGTCAATAGTATCAAAAATATTTGGCATGTTAGAAGAAAAAATATCTAATTGGTTAAGGTTAACGAGCTACTTTGCGTGAGTGGTGGGTTTACATAACAGAGAGATTTTGGAAATTGGAAAAACTGAGGATTGGTTCTTGGGACCATACTCACCATTATACGTTAGCACCTCCTGTTTTTCCCTTCCAAAGAATTTATTCTGACCTGACGAGGTCGCTTGTATTGGTGTGGCGATATATGAGCTGGATGATGTAGGATGGGATATCGGTGATTAGATTAAAGCTCAGATGTTATTGTGCATGTGAAGTACTTTTGGAAATCATGTTTTGAAAAGGGTTTGGGATGTGAGGCCAAATTTGCAAGTCGTGCAATTAAAGGTATGTTTAAGAGTCTCGACACACGGGAGGGATAGCCTAATAGAGAGGGCCGTTCTGAGGTTGAAATTTCGAGCCTATGATTCATCAAGAGAGAGAAGTGGGAGAAGCAAACATAGGCTCCCAGGTTTTTTTTCTGGATTGGGTTGGGGGGGGGGGGGGGATGGGAATTTGGTTGGGCTTTACCATTTCATCAAGAAAAGGAAAAAAGTAGGTGCCTTTGGGGAGGGTCTGAGGGCTTATTGATGTGTGTTTGAAGTTAGGAGCTAGCATGAGGAAAGAACCGCTTCTTTTCTGTAGCTTTGGTGACAAACGAGCGAGTTTAGATCTCCACTATGAAAAAGGTTTATCTTTGTTAGATATGTAAATATAGTAGAACTCTAGTTATAGTAGAACTCTAGGTTATTAGTATTATATATAGGGCTCATTGTATTATGTTTAATCTCAGTTATATTCTTCTCCCGTGCTTTCTCACATGGTATCAAAGCCAGGCCCATCCCAATTATTGTTACCGATGTTGGGCCCCCATTTATGTTGTCCACGCTCCAGAGATCTGGGCGTGAGGGGGGTGTTGAGTTGTCCCACATCGGAGGGATTTGAGGTCTTTGGTCTCCTTATATGGCTTGGACAATCCTCGCCTCATAAGCTAGCTTTTGGGGTTGAGTTAGGCCCAAGGTCCATTCTTTTCATAGTTATAGTAGAACTCTAGGTTATTAGTATTATATATAGGGCTCATTGTATTATGTTTAATCTCAGTTATATTCTTCTCCCGTGCTTTCTCACAATCTTCATATCAGATATTTGCTCTGATTAGAAGAATGGGAGAGAAAAAGTTTCTTATGCTGTTCATATGTATGATAACAGAGAGACAATTGACTCATATACGATTGCTGCATCACCAAGTTTCGGACTCCTACGACTTGGATCCAGTATAATATGTGAAGTCGATAGTAGAGAGTTCTTGGACTCGGATGTGAAGACACATTTACTCGCTGAAAAGGAAAAAGTTCAGGAGCAAAATGTCGTGGATGGAATCTCAGTAGCAAAGACATCTTGGTCAGAGAAGGCTTCTTCATTGCATGAGCAACTGGTTGGGGAATTACCAATTTCCTATGGATGCAGCTTAACTCAGACTATATTCAATGGTAAGAAAAACCTTGATGTTGTTCAGAGTCTTTTCTTTTGTTATGCCAGTAATTCAGTATCTATGACAATCTGAATGAGCAGGATGAAACAACTTCCAGTGAATAGCTTTACTATGGGCTAAACCTAAAAATCTACCTAGGAGGGAGATCTTAGGATTTTGAAATCAGAAGTGCTGAATCTGCTAATAAGTGATAATCTGAGATAATCTCTTTTTATCTGTTTTAGGTGTCAATGTCATGGCTGGAGTTGGACTGCTCTCTACTCCTTATACAGTGAAAGAAGCTGGTTGGGCTAGTTTGTTAGTGTTGGTAATTTTTGCAGTTATATGTTGGTACACAGCTTCTCTTATGAGTCATTGCTTCAAGAGCAGGGAAGGAATCACAACCTATCCCGATATTGGAGAAGCTGCATTTGGAAAATTTGGACGCCTTATTATATCTGTGAGTTTGTTTAATCTGTAGTTGCTTGATCCTATGTGCAATCATTTCCAAGTTCCAGAAGTTTAATCTACAGTTTTTTGATGCCTTGATCCTATGTGCAATCAGTTCCAAGTTTCAGCTATGGAAATCTTGTGGATGAGTGTAATTTTAAGATTTAACTGTAATAGCCCCTCCCTTCGTATCCCAATAATGTGGTCCCCCTGTCATCTTTGTTTAGTTGGGACTAAATCTTTCCCTGATTTTCTTCATTGCTTGTTTAGGTTAATTGTTTACCCTTTGTATAGTAATTAACCACAAATTAGTAGAATGACAATTAACTATTTTATGTGCCCATGCTTTCTTTCACCTAGTTTCCTACCAATCCTTCTTCTAAAACTACCAAAGGACGCCTTCCTGTCAGGAAGTCACCAGTTTTGCCTTCTTCTTTCCACTTCTCCTCTATCATCAACCACATTCTGTTTGCCTTTCACCTACTTGGATAAATTAGGATAAAAATAAATTACTGGCGGATTCAAGCTAGTAGTTGGATACTCCAAAAAGCTTGTCGGTAACAGCAATGTCCACTTTTATCCGTACCAAGTACCAACTCCACTGTGTGACTTTCATTTGCTTCTGTTACTATAAAATCTTTTATCATGACATTGTCCGGGCAAAAATAGAATGCTTCCAGCTGTTAGTTAAAAATGTTACTTCATGTTAGATCAATGCAGTTCGTGGAGTGGGAACAAATGTTAGTAATTTGGACCCAGTAAATGTAGCTTTCTGTACTGCTAGCATATAGTTTTTCAGTTGGATGGACATATTGTGATTTGCTGGGGGAATTTTTATTTCATGATGCCAACGTGGAACAATACCAAACTTCTTTTTGGCTTAAATATAAAGTTACTGGCTAAAAATATGAGTAAGCTGATTTATGCTTACAGGGACAAAGGAAAAAAATTGATTGCTCGTTATAGATTGTTCGATCTTTCCTGACAATTTTCTGATGTTCTGCTATTTCTTTGCAGATTATCTTGTACATTGAGCTCTATGTAAGTGAAGATTGGGTTTAGACCCTGTAGTTTCATTGTTCACCTAGACTCCTTAACATCTGACCTCTAACATGTGTTCCACCAATGCAGTCATATTGTGTAGAATATGTAATTTTGGAAGGAGATAACCTTACTACTCTTTTTCCTGGAACTTCGCTAAACTGGGAGGGCCTTAAACTTGATTCGACTCACTTCTTTGGGATCCTGACTGCGCTAGTTGTTCTGCCAACTGTTTGGTTGAGGGACCTGCGTGTAATATCATACCTCTCAGGTGCACTTTTGACCAACATAAAGCGCTGACGTTGCTTCAAACAGCAGTAATCTTGGCATGGATGGTTTTCAACCATCATCTGAGAATCTTATTGATGTATTTGCAGCCTGCGGAGTCCTTGCGACTATAATAATTGCTCTATGTGTGCTTTTCCTTGGTACGGTGGATGGAGTCGGATTTCATAATACCAATCAGGTTGTGAGCTGGAGTGGGATTCCTTTTGCTATTGGGGTATATGGCTTTTGCTTCTCTGGACACTCAGTGTTCCCAAACATCTACCAATCTATGGCTGACAAATCAAAATTCAATGACGCAGTAGCAATATGGTATGGTTTTCTACTATTGAATAGTTTTATGCATTTTCCTCAATGGTCCGTTAATGACCAAAACCTTCTTGTTATGCAGCTTTATTCTGTGTATTCTAATATATGGAGGTGTTGCAATAATGGGGTATCTCATGTTTGGTCAAAGCACATTGTCTCAGATTACTTTAAATATGCCTGAGGATTCAATCGCTTCAAGAATAGCAATATGGACCACTGTATGTATGCTTTCTGTTTTTCCCTTCAAAATATTCCTGAATCTTATTTGGCAATCATTAATTTTTATCTTTATTCTTGCTCTACCATGCAGGTTATCAACCCATTCACGAAGTATCCTTTTACACTCGGAAATATCAGTAGAGATTTTAGATTGCATGTCTTAAGTACACAAAAGGGAAGAACTTTGCATATCCTTCTGCTTTCCTTAAAGTTTGCACTTGCACAGATACGCATTGCTGATGAATCCTTTGGGAAGAAGCATAGAGGAATTGCTGCCCCCAAGAATCTCTAGTAGTTTCTTGTGTTTTATTCTCCTAAGGACAGTGCTTGTCTTTTCTACCCTGTGCGTTGCATTTCTAATTCCCTTTTTTGGTACGTAACATTATCTTTCAGCTACAATCTTTAACTTAAAATTTCTAATCTCATTTTAGTTCACTGAAGGCTATTCTCCTATCAGTATTTATTCTTTATACATATAATCTGGAACCCTATAGGCTTTATGAATCTTCTGCATCACTTCCGCTTTATGCCGGCCCAGCTTATTTCCATACCAAAAGTTTGACTTTTAAGGAAAATTAGTTGTATAAAACTAGAGGTTCTCCAATGATACACTTATCCCTATAATGACATGCAAGTCTCTAGCTGAATTCTAGAGACTCTTGGCAAACACTGGATTAAATGTAAATCAGACAAGAATAGAACCTTAATCCACGTGAATGGTAGCATTGTTATGAATCCTCTGTTTCATTGTGTTTTGCTGTTAGCTTAGTTTTGTATTGGTCAACATGAATCCTTTGTCCAGTCTTATATACCCAAACATCTATCTCAACGTATGCATTTCTATGCCATACAATCTTTTACATCTTAGGAGCTAAGTATTCAGTCCAGTATAACATTGTTGGGGTCGCAATTACTCTATTGAACTTGCCTACTTTTCACTTTGTTAGGTATCTTTTATTACACAATATTCCCTGGTGCTCCTCCATTTCTGCCATCTTATTTTAATTCTGTGTGTTGCATGTTCATCTATCACCAACTCTCTTAGGAGACTAAGTTTCTATTAGGGGCACCACAACCCTGCCTAATCTGATTTTACACTGCTAAGAAAAGATAGAGAAAAAGAAGGTAATCTCGAACAATATAGTACATCTGAGTCACTTTTAATTGATGTGTTCTTCTTCTAACATCAAAATTCAATGAATTCACTAAGTCTCTCTTGAGCCAGAAGCTTTTCTGGTTGCAAATATTACTGCTGCCACTTGCTTTAGTTTGTGTGATAATTCTTGGATAATTAGCAAAAGAGGTCATATATATATATATATATATATATATATATATATATATATATATATATATATATATATATATATATATATATATATATATATATATTATATTAGAGCATGTATGAGTATGATTAGCTGTATGAAGCCTTCTGGTCCGGGTGCTTTACCATTTTGCTGAAAACATGAAGACATTGATTTCTGGTTAACGAAATAAGAATTATGAAACATATGATAATGACGACTTAAAGATGGAGGTCTAAAAAAGTTCCGATTGATATCAACGCCAGAATCGCTAGTGTGGTTTTCATGTATAAGTAAGCACATGTATCTCCTTAACTTCCAGAATGGTTTGTTTAGATGTTTCTGATTGTGCTTGTACCATTTTAAATCCATCCAGACATGGATTACATTCAAAGAGAGAAAGCAAATTGCAGAGTTTTAGCTGTGATAATGTTCTTCCTCTCTAAATTGCGTTACTAAAGCACCGAATATGTGCATCAAGCAAAAAGCTTCACTTAGGGATGTTTGGTTGATTAAATAAATCTATGAGACAATTTCTAGTTATACAGTCATAAATCACTTTTGTTGCAGGTCTTGTGATGGCTCTGATTGGTTCTCTTCTCAGTATACTGGTGGTAAGCTCGTTTCCAGTTTTATTGGATCCGGAACTTATTGTTTTTGTATCATCGACTGATAATCTTTTCTTGGATATGCAAACTGATGAAGTGTGTGACCATCTCATCTAAAAGCTTAAGCTGTTAGAGAGAACTCTCTTTTATTTACTTAATTATGTCTTTGACACAAACTATCAAAGCTTTCTTTCAATTATCAAAAGTTCAATACCGATTTAGTGAAACCTATTTTTCCTTGCTGTACTTGGCTATATCTTGAACTTATTGTTTTTTTTAAATATTACAGATAATAACTTTTTCTTTGATATGCAAGCCATTAAGCTGTCAATTATGAAAAGCTTATTACCTATTTAGTGCAACCCATTTTTACTTTCTGTACTTGGCTATTTTATCTTCCTGATATTTTTCTTTGGTTTGATCCTTATGCTTCTGGAAACGTATTGGTAGAACTATCTTCTTTGATAATTATATTTCTCATAATCAGATAAGTACAATGTTGATAAGGTGGCAAACAATGCAGAATATATCGGGGATCCCCTGAACTTAACGACTTTTTATTCAGTTCAAACCAACACTTATGGCCTATACCCCGTTGAACTTGGCTATTTGATAGGCTCGACCTCTGGAACTGACAACCCATGGAAGTGGGAACACGTGCTGTCATGTGGATTTTTTTGTTCACGTGTCGTTTTTAAATATACAATATATATTTTACCCTTTTAAATACACAAATTATTTGGATCATCTTTTTCAGACAAAATCTGAAGGAAAAAACGTGGAACAAGATTATTTTGAGTATAATTGTTTATTTGGCTAAAGATAATGATATCTAATCAAGTTATATTTAAATATTTGCCCAGAAAGTAGAAAAATATACTGTTAGAACAAATAATCATGGCATCTAACAACATCAGCAACAACAAACCTAGTATAATCCCATAAGTGGGGTATGGGGAGGTTAGTGTGTATGCAAATCTTACCCCTACCCAGTGTTTAGAAAAGCGATCGCTTCATCGCTTAAAGCGTGAAGCGACACGAAGCGACTAGGGCTCGCTTTTTTCTGGCCGAGGCGACTGGTCTCAAAAAAGCGCACGCTTTAATGGCAGAAGCGACGAAGCGATCGATTCTGTGTAAAAAGCGCATAAGGGCCCTTTTTTAAAGAAAAAACTTTGGGTCTGTCTTTTAATTATACAAAACAGGCCCTAAATTGACAAAAAGACTAAAACAACTTACGGTTCTCACTTTCTTTGTTCGACTGTTCGACCAAAACAGAACTAGGGTTCTGGACTTCACTGCTGGTCGCCTCTTTCTTCTTCTGCTGGACTGTCCAGGTAATTTCTCCTCTGCTTTGTGCTTTCTATCTTCTTCTTCAGTTCTTCTTCTCTTTTTTTTTTTATTTCTTCTGCTTTCGTCTTCTTCAGTTCTGGACTTCACTGCTGGTCGACCAAAACAGTTCTCATTTTTCTCTTTTTTTTTTCTTTGTTCTTCTTCTTTTCTTTCTTTTCTTTCATATATATATATATATATATATATATATATATTTATAATATATATATATATTTATGAAAGATTTTTAGTGTATGTGATTTTTAAATGTATATTTTCAGTTTATGATTATATTTTTTTGAGGCGTAATTTACGTAATTTCAGTTTATTTTCAGTTATTTATTATAATTTATATAACTTCAGTTAATTATTATAATTTATATAATTTCAGTTTATTTTCAGTTAATTATTACTATAATTTATTTAATTTCAGTTTATTTTCAGTAGCTTTGATTTTGCTTGTCTTCTGGTTTATGGATGGTTTGTGGATGATTTGGTGGTACCTAGTACCTAGTTTTAAGTATTTAAATTGATGTTTTTGATTATTTATAATTTTACATTATGTTTTTTAAAAATTGCGCTTCACTTCAAAAAAAGCGTGTGCTTCTTTGCGCTTTGCGCTTTGAAGCGAGGTGAGCCCTTGTCGCTTTTTTTTGCGCTTTGCTCTCTCCAAAACACTGCCCCTACCTTGAGGATAGAGGGGTTGTTTTTGATAGACGACCTGCTCAAGAAAAGATGAAAAGAAAGCAGTAGCAACAAGTAATAGCAACAACAGGTTGAGGGTAGAGGGGCTGTTTTTAATAGACGACTTGCTCGAGAAAAGATGTAGCAACAAGTAATAACAACAGGATAATAAGAAAAGAAAAGCGAAAGGAACAAAATGTAGTAATAAAGATCCAACAATAATAGAATACAAGACTAACCACTAATACTACAGGTATAGGGAAGAAACTCTCGACTACCTACTAACCTAGTTTCGGCCTCACACCTTTCTATCAATGGTTATGTCTTCAGTAAGCTGAAACAACATAAAATCCTGCCTAATCACCTCGCCCCAGTACTTCTTTGGCTTATCTCTACCTCTTTTTAGATCCATCAAGGTCAATTTCTAACACCTTTTCACTGGGGCATCTGTGCTTCTCTTTTTCACATGCCTAAATCATCTAGGTCTCACTTTTTGCATCTTGTCCTCTACCCTGTTTGAATATCTTTATTCCTAATCTTATCGTTCTTAATATGCCTACACATCCAATTCAACATTCTTATTTCTGCTACTTTCATCTTCTGGACATAGGAGTTCTTGATGAACATATAAGCTCAAATCGTGTAAGCTTGCAAGCACTATGCCTTAGCTAGAGAAATAATTTACTAACAAGAAAGGGAGACCAAAAAATCGACTGAATGATCGGAGGTACCAACTCCAGAAGAAAAGAACCTGGAATATAATTGGGGTGTCGAGGAATGGTTGCAGAACCAGACAATGTTGATTACCTGCTGTCCACGCGCAGCCATTGCCGCTAGCTGTTACTGCTTTATTGCTGCCGCGTGCGCCTTACGTGCTACTTTGATGTACTTGGAAAACGGACCAAATCCACAATTCGAACTCCGTTACTTTGGATAAAAGACTTTTTTTGGCTAAAAATAATGAAATTTAGCCAAATATTTTATAAATTTGACCCAAAAAAGAATAAACATACAGTTGATATACATAGTCATTGCATGAAGAGAAGAAATACATAAAAAAAGTTCTTCTTTAGAAAATGCACCATTAGAACTCCGTTACTTTCTCTAAATCTTCTTTTGTTTGGCTAAAATAATGGAGTTTCAACTAAGTTTTGCATATTTGGCTCGAAAAAGAAATACACAGTTTTACCTTCTTTTTTTAAAAAAGAAATACACAGTTGGAACTAATAGTCATTATATTAAAGAGGGAAAAAAATCATAGTTGGGATAAAATACACTATGTATATTAAGAAGAAATAAGGAGAAATATAGTTGGAACAATTAAATCATTGTATTTGATTATTTGACAACTAAATCATTGTATTTGATTATTTGACAACTAATAGTTGAAAAATGCCCCTCTTGGAAATTGATTTTTTCAAATTTCTTCCCTGTCAAGCACCTAAAAGAGAGTGTATTCACGCTCTTTCACATCAGCATCCGGCGGGGTCGAGACTAACAGATTGCCAAAGTTCAGGTGGGTAATTAGGCCAACCTAAAATTTAGGTGTGAACTGAATAAAATTTGTCAAGTTAAGGGGGTCCCGATGGCTGATAGATTGTACCTTTAAATAATAGTTTAGGCTCTATTGGCGGCCTGAGGCCAAATGACAAGTTGTAGGTGCAATTCTAATTGGTTTTTCAAATGGTTAAAAGGTCAACTCAAATTCATTTGAGCATTATGCTTCTCGGATGACATGATAGATCTCTTCTTTTTACCAAGAATATCTTGATAAATTCCTCTTTACATCCAATCGGTCGCCCTCCCCTCTCCCTTCTAGAAATAAATAAATAAATATATACAATGGATGATATGGGTCTAATATTCAAAATAATGGAGCTTGACGAGATAGAACTTTCCCGTCGAAGTTCCAAATGAAGAGGTTGAGCTGTTTAGTTTGTATTTCTCAAACTGTTTAGCCAGCCTATGAATAGTTAGACTGTTTGAGCACATTGATTCACTTGCCAAAACTGATAGTAGCTGTTTTCAGACTTTAATACAATTTAGTAAAAATAGAGAGGCAACCAGAGTCCTGGGGTAGAATGAGTAAACCACCAATAGTTATATGTTTTGACGGCAGATCTCGGCTGATTATTTTACTTCTGCTCACTATTTTATGCTGGTCAATATATCTGAATCTTCTTGCTTTTCAGGCTGTAATAATGCCAGCTTTATGTTTCCTAAAGATTATTAGAAAGAAAGCAACAAGGACACAGGTAATTGATGTATCGCTGTTGGCATTAAATTTTTAGGCTTGACTTCCATTTTCTGGCCATAAACCGTTTGGGCTCGCATACTAGTTGCAGAAATATGAAAAGAACACGAGAATTAACATATCATTTCCCATTTTATATTTTCTTGATTATTAATTCTAGGTGATGTAATTTGGGTAATGGTGAGTAATGATGAGCATCAATGTTTGACGTTTTCAGATGGTTTGTAGCATCAGCATTATTGCAATCGGCATTGCAAGTGCAGTTTTGGGGACTTACTCCTCGCTCTTGAAAATTGTGAAGAAATACTGAAATCCACTACAGCCGACAAAGCTTGGAGGTGAACATGTTATCAGTATAACATATCTTGTGTACTCCCTGACTCAACTTATGATCTCTATCCCAAATTTTATCTAATCTTCTTCTCAGCTTCACTTTCCAGCAACTTTGCGACCCATTATCGTTTTATTTTCAGTGTGAGTTGGCTAATAATACTTGATGGACCTCTGCATCTCTGTTTTTGGCTTTGATTGCCTATGTTAGCTGTTCCAACATGATTTAGTGGTTTGAGAATGATTAGATGAGGAGAAATGCCTGTGTTTTTTGATCAGTGGAAGTATCGGGTGCAGAACTTATCTCTCTTTTTTAAAAAATAAATAAATTAGAAAGTATGCGTTGCATCATAGATAAACACTTAAAACAATATAAACTAGGATATCAAGCAGATAGTCTCATCAAACGTTATAAAGTATATACATGATCGGGAAATAAAAGCCCTAACGGTAAGGACATGATCAGTTTATCCAGTATTTTGTTCAGTACGTGCATCAAAGTATACAAGATGGCGGTCCATAACATATTGGCTTACACTATCTGAAAAAAATCTGTATCGATACCTATCAGTGTTACACGTGTATGTCGAGTACTGTTGTATGTGATTTTGTAAAGTAATATTAATATTACTAAAATAAAATTTAGAGTAAATAACTATAAATGAAGAGCATAGTATATCGTTTTTGAATGATTAATGTGGATCATCATATACAACAAGCAATAGCAACATACTTAGTAAATTTTCACAAGTGGAGCAGTGAGGTCTAGGGAGGATAGGATGTGCGCAGTCTTATCCTTATTTTAAAAGGCAGAGTTTTCTAATAAATCCTCGGTTAAAGAAAAGTTGAAAAGAAGTATGGAAACAAGTAATAACAAGAAGAAAAAAGAAGACCAAAACCAAGGTAACAACTAAACGGTAGGTAATAATAGCAATATAAGATTAACAAGACATCAAATTAACACTAATGTTATCAAACAAATTAAGACAAAGGGAAATACTCGACTACCTACTAACTTTCTACCCTAATCTTCGACCTCCACAACCTCCTATTAAGGGTGGTGTTCTCAGTATGCTCCAGTTGCGCTATATCCCGCCTAATCACCTTTCCCCAACACTTTTTTAGCCCCTCTACCCCTTTTCATAACTACCAAGGTTAACCTCTCACACCTTCTAACTGGGCTTTTGTGCTTCTCTTGTTAACATGTCTGAACCATCTCAATCTCGCCTCCCGTATCTTATCTTCCATGGGGTCACCCCACCTTATCCCGAATAACTTCATTCCTAATCTTATCTAACCTAATATGGCGGCACATGCATCTCAACATCCTCATTTCAGTTACTTTTATCTTCTGGACATGGAAGTTCTTGATCACCAAGCATTATGCCTCATACAACATAGTTGGTCTAACTACTACTTTGTAAAACATACCTTTAAGTTTCATTAACACATTCTTATCACACAAGACACATGAAGCAAGCCTCCAATTCATCTACCCTACTCCAATACAGTGTGTGACATCCTCATTAATCTCCACTTCACCTAGTAATATTGACCCAAGGTACGTGAGACTTTCTCTTCCGAGGATAACTTGTGTATCAAGCCTAACATCCATGTCTGCTTCTTGGGTAACGTTGCTGAACTTGCACTTCAAGTACTCCATCTCAGTCCCAACTTGAAACCCTTAGACTGAATAATCCGTCTCCAAACCTCCAGCCTCTCGTTAACACCATCTCGCATCTCGTCAATCAGAACTATGAGCCCGTTTGGATTGGCTTAAAAAAAGTAGCTTTTTAAGCACGATTGCTTAAAAGCAGCTTTTAAGTGCTGGAGCTTATTTTGATAAATAAGCAGTTATATGTTTGGAAAAAAGTATTGAAGCTTAAAAACACTGTTGAAGTGTTTGGCAAACAAGTAGTGGTAAGCACCTTTTCTTATTAAAAAGACAAAAATATAAAAATTTTGGTATATAAAAATGAATATTAAGAGGAAAGAAGAGGGTAATTTCGGTATAATAAAAACTTATAAGGGCAAGAGAGTAATTTTATTGGTCAAACTAAAATGGCTTTTAAGCCAAAATCAGAAAAGTTGGGGTCAACCAACTTGTTGCTTTTGGCTTTTTAAGCACTTTTTAGCTTTTAAGTCCATCTAAACGCCCTCAATATCATCTACAAATGACATACACCATCCTTTATATGTGTCAAGTCAATGCGTCCACTGCCAAGAAAAATAGAAACGGGCTAAGGGTTGATCCTTGATGCAACCCTATTACAAGTGAAAAGTGTTCCGAGTCTCCACCTGCTATTCTCACTCGTATGTTAACTCCATCGTACATGTCCTTAATCACCCTAATGTAGGCTACATGCACACCTTTAGCCTCCAACCACCTCCACAGAATCTCTCTCGGCACTTTGTTGTATACCATATCTTGGTCAATGAATATCATATGCAAGCCCCTCTTTATTGTCTTATACTGCTCCATCGTCCAATCTCGCTATAAGATGAATGACTTCCGTAGTCGAACGATCCGACATAAAATCGAGCTGGTTCTCGAAAATACACACTCCTCACCCTCCCTTCCACCCAGCTCTCCCAAACTTTCATCGTATGGCTTAGCAGTTTGATACCTCTATAGTTGTTGAAATTCTGGACATCACCCTTGTTCTTGTACATCGTATAGTAACATGTAAATAATTAATGTTGATCATCTTATCATAACATGCACCTTATTTTTCACTAATAAAAAATATACAACTAATAGTACTTTGAAGTCGATAAAAGAGAGTTGCCACATAATATCTTAAGGTATATTAGGGTACTCTTTTGTCAACAAAAAAGTTATTATTTAGTAAAAAGAGGATTTCCTAATTCTATTATTTTATCTATCAATCAGAAAAGCGAAGCCAGTTCCATTACGTATTAATTGGTGAGCTAATCAATATCAAATATGAAAGGGAAATCGTTAAATTATTCAATTATTATCTATTAGTCTATGAATGTTATTATCCTAATGGTATGCTAACCGGTGAGATTTGGGTGAATTGGGTCAAGGTTCTAGTTTTTCCGAGGTAACTCCTTAAACTTAGGCTAGATTTGGGAAAGAAAAGTATGTATTCTGCTTAATCAATGTTTAAATTCTGAGAAAGGTTGTGTACATACTTTTGAAAAAGAAAGAAAGTTATCTGTTATTGAGTTTATAAGTGGGGATTCATCTTTTAAAATATATGTATACTTATTAAGCTGAAGACTAGATATGCTCTTATTTTCGAGAAAGATCTTATAAAAAAGTTCCTTGTTTTGAAAGATGAGTATATACTTTTAAGAAAGAGGGTGTTACCTATTTGTAACTTAGTAAAGTAAGGAACCATTTTGAAAGTATACCTCAGGTCAGAATGAGCGTGCCTTATTTGTAAATCAATTTTCAACCGGAACCTTGTATTTAAATCTACCAAAGCCTAATACTTGTTGAAAATCATTAGTAATATTAGCCTTTCATTTATTGGAAAGATAAGTTTGAAAATTAATTAATGATCAAATAGTAGAGTACTATGGGGAGCAAAACTTCTAATTTAAATGTTACCTACGAGTCCCTGCATTTGCCTAATTTTGCTAAAAGAATAATCAAAATATTAAAATACTCGATACGGTCAGTACGTATACACAGAGGCAATAAAGAATAAAAATTGTACTTTTAAAGTGGAGTAGGAAGAACTGGACTCTCGATATGGGCCGGCAGGTATTCAAGCCCAATATAATATAGAGAAATCTACACAAAATGTCCATTTGGGCGAAACTAATTAAAGAATTTAAACTTTTTACATAATATACCTATACGGTTCAAAATAATTATCCGTACTTTTCCTTAACATTTCCTTTTTCTCATTAACTACTCTTTGTTTTTTTATGTTTTCTCTTTCCTGTTTTTGCTTTTCCTTGACTTTATCTTTCTCCCATTAATTATTTTCTGTCTTTTTTTGTTTTTCCTCTCCTGTTTATTCTTACATAGAAAGTTATTCAGCTCTTTCATCATATGTGCTTTTGTTTAAACTATAAAAGCTTCAAGATATTCTTTGTACTTTTTTTCCTGCATTCATAGATCAAGATCCCCCGATCCAAAACATCACGTTAATAATTTTCATGGCCAAGTTATGTCTTCAATCACATATAGAGGCGGATCCAGGATTTTAATTTAATGGATTTAACTTTTAAGATTTTAATGTTGAACTCATTATATAGTTAAAATTATGGGTTCAAATCTAGTACTTGTTGAGATTTTATTAGGTTCTTACATATAAACTCATACTCTATATCGGAAGTTATGGATTCAATTGAACTCGTATACAATAGGCTACATCCGACCCTGACCACATACTGCGATTAACTAACTCGAGGATTATATATTATTACTAGAACTTATTATATGAGGGCGGAGCTTGGAGAAGTTCTGGGTAAGCGGATGCTATGTGGTCAGAGACGGCGAACTTGGTTAGGGAGGTAGCACTGGATGTGCTCGGGGTATCAAAGGGCTATTCAGGAATACACCAGGGTGATTGGTGGTGGAACGATGTAGTCCAAGGAAAAGTGGAGGTGAAGAAGGCGGCGTTTGCTAAGATGGCAGGGAGCACAAGCGAGGAAGAACGGAGAGCGAACAGGGAGATCTACAAGGCCGCGAGGAAAGAAGCAAAGATGGCGGTTATGGAAGCCAAAAACGCGGCGTTTGGTCGCATGTACGAGGAACTAGGGGAGAAAGGCAGGGACAGGAAGTTATTCCGGTTAGCTAAAGAAAGGAAAAGGAATGCGCGTGAGCTTGACCAAGTTAGGTGCATCAAGGGCGAGAATGGTAGAGTTTTGATGGGGGAGTCTCAAGTCAAGCAGAGGTGGCAGACATACTTTCGAGACTTACTTAACGATGTGGGTGATCGTAACATAGAGCTAGGGGAGTTGGGGCATTCAGAGCAACATAGAGATCTTGGGTACTGCAGGCGCATTAGGGCGGAGGAGGTCATGGGGGCTTTGCGTAGGATGAGTAGGGGTCGAGCGACCGGGCCTGACGAGATCCCGGTAGAGTTCTGGAAATGCATGGGTAGGTCAGGAGTGAAGTGGCTCTCCAGGTTGTTCAATGCGATCTTCAAGACCAAAAAGATGCCGGAGGAGTGGAGGTGGAGTACAGTGGTGCCCTTGTACAAGAACAAAGGTAACATCCAGTGGTGCAAAAACTATAGGGGTATCAAATTAATAAGTCATACCATGAAGGTCTGGGAGCGGGTGATCGAGACAAGGGTGAGGGAGATGACATCTATATCTGTGAACCAATTCGGTTTCATGCCGGATCGCTCCATTATAGAAGCTATCCACCTTGTCAGGAGGCTGGTGGAGCAGTTCAGGGATAAGAAGAAGGACCTGCACATGGTGTTTATCGACTTGGAGAAGGCGTATGACAAGGTCCCAAGGGAGGTGCTATGGAGGTGCTTGGAGGCGAAGAGCGTACCAGAAGCCTACATCAGTCATTAGGGACATGTACGATGGAGCTAAGACTAGGGTTAGGATGGTGGGTAGCGACTCAGACCATTTTCCAGTGGTTATGGGGCTCCATCAAGGATCAGCGATTGGCCCTCTCTTGTTTGCCTTGGTGATGGATGCTCTTACCCGACATATTCAAGGGGATGTGCCTTGGTTTATGCTATTTGCTGATGACATAGTCTTGATAGACGAGACGAGGGTCGGTGTTAATGAGAGGTTAGAGGTATGGAGACAGGCTCTCGAGTCTAAGGGTTTCATAATAAGCAGATCTAAGACAGAATACCTGGAGTGCAAGTTTAGCGCCGAGCCAAGCGAAGTAGGCAGGGACGTGATGATTGGATCTCAGGTCATCGCCAAGAGGGACAGTGTCAGATATCTTGGATCGGTGATTCAGAGGGATGGAGAGATTGACGGGGACGTAACTCATCGTATAGGAGCGGGGTGGTCAAAATGGAGGCTTGCATCAGGAGTCCTGTGTGACAAGAAAGTTCCACAAAAACTCAAGGGGAAATTTTATAGAGCTGTGGTTAGACCGGCCATGTTGTATGGGGTGGAGTGCTGGCCAGTGAAGAACTCTCATGTTTAGAGGATGAAGGTTGCGGAGATGAGGATGCTCAGGTGGGTGTGCGGGCTCACTAGGTTATATAAGATTAAGAATGAAGTTATTCGGGAGAAGGTGGGGGTGGCCTCGATTGATGAGAAGATGCGAGAAGCGAGGCTGAGGTGGTTCGGGCATGTACGGAGGAGAAGTCCTGATGCCCCGGTGAGGAGTTGTGAGCGACTGGCGATGGTCGGCGCACGGCGAGGCAGAGTGAGGCCTAAGAGGTATTAGGGAGAGGTGATTAGGTATGACATGACTAGAATGCGGGTTTCTGAGGACATTGCCCTTGATAGGAAAGTCTAGAGGTCTAGTATCAGGGTTGTAGGATAGGGGCCCCTAGAGTTTTTCGTACCCCTCACTCGGGGTTGGGTGAGGCTTGGCAGGGCTACCCTTAGATGATTTGTGTATTGGATTGTGTCTCTCTTATGGTAGTTATTTATGGTAGCTACTATCCGATATTATTACATGCTATTTTATTTATGGTTATTATGTTTAGATAATTATTTATGCTATTCCTGCTTGACTTACTAATGTTCTTTTGTTTTTGTTTTTGTTTTTGTTTTTGATTTTGTTTTTCCTCTCCTTCACTGAGCCGAGGGTCGATTGTAAACAGCCTCTCTACCCTTTCGGGTAAGGGTAAGGCTCGCCTACATATTACCCTCCCCAGACCCCACTTTGTGGGACTTTACTGGGTAGTTGTTGTTGTTATTATATGATACACAATCTAATGACAAAGAAAAAATGAAAATAAAATAAGATTTTTTAATTAAAAAAAGAGCTAACAAAATGATATATTGCAATAATATGCAATATTTTAGCTGAAACTTTAATAAAAACATATTTACCTAACAGTATACCGCTACAGTATCAAAATATACTGTAAGAATATATAGTTATATTACAACAGTATACTATAACAGTATACATATATACCATAACAGTATACTATAATAATATTGTCACGGCCCGAATCTTTCACGCGAATTTCAATCATGTTGCCATCTGGATCATAAAAGAAGAGTTGATCCACAATGACTCCACCTTCTTTTACAGTTGTTGTTACATACTCAATCTTCATTTCATCCAATCTCTCAATAATAAGGTCCATATTCGAACATTGGAATGAAATGTGGTTCTTTTGGGTTTATCTTTTCTTTCTTTGACTCTGTATCTTCTTTTCCTAATAAATGTATTCAAATTCCATGGTTGAACAACCTAAAAAAACAATCTAAATTGTCAGATTTATTATCGTTATCCTAATTTGATTATGAATACCATGTTGGCATAATTATATGTCATATTGGTATCATATGGTAGTTTGAACATTGTTTTGGTTGTTTTAGCTGTATTTTAAGTGGATTTTATTATGAAATAATTTATATCAATATGGGTTGCAATAATGTTGGAATTTTTGTGTACCGATGGACATAAATTATGTGTATTAATAGTGTTTATAGTTATATCTCATACAACTATATACCCTCTTAGTATACGAAATGAGCAAGTTATTTTGCGATAATTTAGCTTGCAATATGAGCATGTAATTTTCTCATACTTTTATTGTGTCCTTTAATGTTTTGGTAGAGTAGTATAGTCGTAGATAGTTGTAGCAATAATCTAAAGAAATTATATACTCTGTTGGTATACATATATACTATATTGGTATCACATGGTACTAGAAGTCTTTTTCGGTACTTATAGTTTCATTGTATTTTTCAATATTATTATTATTTTTATTCTAACTAGTATATATAGAGATTTGGTTGCCGTTGATTATATTTTCTTGCTCTAGAACTGGTTGTATTACCGGTAATGGTAGAGTGTGTATTGATATTTATAGGAAAGGAGATCAAGGTTTTCATGGTAATCACGTGTTGATTCTTAGAATTTGATTATGTAATTTATGGTGCTCAACAACAGTCTATGTGATATTCAGTGGATTAAATCAAGCGACAACTGATATTATTTCAGTTTAATAATTGAATTTAAAAATGAGAAAAAAAATAAAAGGTATATTGTACTAGTTATATTTAAAAAAATATGAACAAATATTTACTATATCAATTATTTTTCTTATTGTGTAATTTTTTTGGTGAAAACGATAAATGAAATTAGATTATGAAGAGAAAAAGAATATAAAAAATAAGAAGTTAAATGAAATTAGAAAAGGAGAAGAAAAAAGTAAGAAGAAAACGAGAAAAATAAAAAGCAGAAAGGAAAAAGAAAAAAGAAAAGAACCATAAAAATAAAAAAGAATTGGAGAATAGAGAAAATTCACCAAAAAATTACTATGGGTAGGAAATGTAATTATTTTATGGGTAGAAAAAATAAATGGGTAGACAAGGGTAAATAGTTTTATTTTTGTGGGTAGCTGTGTCAAAACCCCATAAATACACGGGTAGGAGTGGCAAACGGGCGGGGCGAGTCGGATATGGTTCGGGTTGAAAAAGGGTAATAAAAAAATAGGTCAATTATCCGACCCGACACATATTTAATACGGATAAAAAAGGGGTTAACCGGCGGATAATATGTGTTACTCATATTATCCATGACTTCTTGTATATGATCATTTTTGGGAGAATTCTTAGTCTCCTTAACTTGAGGGAACCCCAATTTGAGGCTTTACACATGTAAAAGTTAGAAGACTCATTGGTTATCCATTGGTTACTATTGGTTATCCATTTTCTAAAAAAATAATATGGTTCTTATCCATATTTGATCCATTTTTAAAAAGTGCATTATCCAACCCATTTTTAGTGGATAATATGGGTGGTTAACTATTTTCTTTGAATTATTTTGTCACCCATATACACGGGGAATTCAACATGAACGGAGCATCCTAGACCTGGAAATTGGGCTTGAGCTCCAAATGGGCTCAATAGGCCCAATTTGAATTTATGCATACAATGAAGCGAGAAATTTAAAAATAGCCAGATTCACCACTGGTCGTTGAAAAATAGCCAAGTTTCAAAAGTCGTCGAAATTTAGCCACTTTAAATATGAGCGAAAGCACTATTCAAAATCCTAAAAATACGTCCGCAAAATTTTACGGGAGTTCCAGCAAGTATAATTGTCCAGTATAATATATTGGAGTTTGGAGCACTGGTTCTCCAGTCTCCTGCAACTTTTACAGGAGTTAGCAAAGTATGCCAGTCCAGCATAATATGCTGGAGTTCGTACACAAATGCATCAGAATTCCCGTATATTATACTGGACCGGTCCCTGTTGCAGCAAAATAATGACTATTTTTCATTGACTTGGTAAACGCTGGCTATTTTTCATTGACCAGTGTGAAAACTGACTATACCATAATATTTTAACTACAAAGAAAGGAGAATGATTAGTATATACCCGTGTGAGGTATACATAAACAACATCTTGATAAGCACAAAAACTGAAGAATATTGTAGAGTCATTCCTCATTTATGTTAACCCTATGAGGATTAATAAGAGTTAATGAGTAAGAGCTTAGCATAAATCCTCATTCATGGATACAATCCCACTTTGTGAACCCTTGATACTTCAGAGTTCACAAAGCTCTCATGGACCCCGAGCAGTGCTTGTGTCGAGAAGGGGTTTCATATCCATAAACAAGTTTTCAAATCCAAATACCCTCAATCACTCACTGTTAATCTTCCCCACAGGTTTAAGCACAAATAAAAGGGCCTATTCAATGGTTTCATATTTCTAAAATACAAACAGTATGTGTGAAGGATCAGGGTAATCCATTCAAAAGTTCAGGCACAAGAATTTAACAACTTTAAGCATATAGGCTGTTTTAATCTATCACCGGAATGCATATGCAGTCTAGGGCACAACATTGACTTAAGAAGACTAATATCAGAGTAGATGATACAAAGGTAGGCATAAAATCACTACTGAGACATAGTCAAGCAAGAAAAATAAAATATAGGTAATAAATATGTCTCATTACTCATATGTTTTAGACTCGGAAGTGTTAACGAACAAATATCATACAGAGGTGAGCGTAGCTATTTGGTTTATTAGCTCCATTAAATATATAATGTTCCAGGATCCTTCTAAGCAGGTTCAGATCATAAAAATAGTTCATGGTGCACTCCTAAAAGCCTCAACATAGTTAACAGCAGGCATACATTTTATCATTTTAATACTTGGACTGACTATTTCATTTAGAAACAGATGGGTTATCAAAGGAATTAATTACAATTAATATTTATTTAGTCCTAATGACAAGACATATAGTTATAGCAATACATAGGTTATCAATCATTCCAACTATCAGACTCGAGAAATCCCAGGTTAAGTCCTTTATATGTAATGATATTAACAGGTGTGAGACAATAGGTTAATAAAATCCATTTTACTTTGATAAGGCAAATATGTCGACTAGAATTTGAACATGCAGAGGTTAGCACGTGGCTTGCATACAGGTTATCATGACAGACATCTACAAATCAGTTATGTTTAGTTTTGAGAACAGACACTAGCAGGATTTATTGCATGGTGTAACGACCCGATCAGTCATTTTAAGTAATTGCATCATGTTCCCCCTATTAATGATTTACATATTTGTGTTTATAATTTTCTTGTGGGGTTGATTAGTTTCGTTCCGGAAAGTTTTTGGGTTAATTCAGACCCTTATTTTCTTGACTTAGAAATTTAAATGAGAAATATTGATTAAACTTTGACTTTTGTGAAAATAACCCTGGGACTGTATTTTGATGACTCTGATAGCTTCATATCACGATTTCTAACTTGGGAATATGCCTGATATTGATTTCAAAAGTCCATAGGTTGATTTATCTTATTTTGCCAAAATTTGGCAATTTGAAGTTAAAGTTTGACAGTAGGTTGGCTTTTAATTAATGAGTTCGAAATTTAATTTTGGGACTTGGAATAGGTCTGTTATGCTATTTGAATTTTTTTTTGCAAAATTTGGTATCATTTGGAGTTGATTTAATCGGATTAAGACGTTTAGTTGTAATTATAGAAGTTCTTGAAATTTTTATATTTATGTAGATATTTGATTTGGAGCCCGGAGGGCTCAGATGACTTTCGGACATCATTTGCAGACCCATTTATAGCAATTGCAATGTCCCAGTACAAAGGTAAGTGGCCGCAATTGCGATGGATTCTTCACAATTGCAAACCTATGTCACAATCGTGACATCAGAAGCTGATCAAAAGGGCTGGAAGTTGGGATTTTATCTCACATTCTCTCATTTTAGAACCTTAGACTCAATAGGAGGCGATTTAGAGAGGGGATTTTCATCTACAAACTTGAACAAGTTATTCTAGTCTATTTCTAATCATATTCCATCAATATATCTTATATTTTAAAATCATATGAATCAAAGTGAAAATTTGTGAAAGTTTGTCAAGTTTTTGAAAAATAAGAAATTGAATTTTGAGAGTCGATTTGGACTCAGAATTTAAAATTAATCACATATATGAACTCGTAGGGACATGGATAGTCGGAATCTATCATTGGACCCCTATTTTGACCGGACAGGACCAGGTTGACTTTTTGGAAAAAAGTGTAAAGATCATAGCTTTATCTATTGTAATTGATTTCTTTTTGTTGACATAATTCATATCTTCTCGTGCCCCTTGATTTTCACCTTCTCCGCTCCATGAACACACATAAGACTGATTAATAAAAGGTGTATACAGTCCTCCATTTGTTGTATCAACAATGTGAACCTATTTTGTACCCGTCTTATCAATCTTCTTTGTCAATATGCTTACTTGGGTCATGAGTGTGGCCATGTTATCTGCATGCGAATTATTTGGATCAAGAGGAACTGAATGCACTATGGGTGCCAGTGTTGTACCTCTAGTCATCCACCCCAAATTTTATGACATCTTGTCAAGTAGGACTTTGCACTCGATGAATGTCTTACTCAAAAATACACCTCCAGCTGAAGCATCCATATTTGTCTTTAGATTGTCAGCTAACCCCATGTAAAATCTTTGGCTGAGCATCTGGTCTAGGATGCCACGATGAGGACACTTTACCAGCATTCCTTTAAATCTCTCCCACGTTTCTTGCAAGGTTTCAGTCGGTTGATGCTTGTATTGCGATATTTCGTCAATCTGCCTTGCAGTCTTGTTGGGCGGGTAAAACTTATTCAGGAACTGCTTTACTAATTCTTCCTAGGTAACAATGGAATTGATAGGGAGCGAATTTATCCAAGTCTAATATTCCCTGGTCACAGAGAATGGGAACAGTAACAACTTGAAAGCTTCCAGGGTCACATTTGGCTGCCATTGGGTCTTACAAATTGACAGAAAATTTGTCAAGAGTTGTTGCGGGTCTTCAATGTGTGATCCGGATAACAATCTTTTTTTCTGCAGTAGATGCGACATATTGTTTGTTATCCGGAAGGTCTCCGCTTGAATTGTGAGCACAACTATGACAGTGGCCAAGTTATTAGCTGTGGGTTGTGCCTAGTCATAAAGTGCAGCTTCGGGCACAAGAGGTGCCACTACTCATACGTTGGGGTTTGCTAGCGGATCCCCAACGTTTCCAACGACGTTGTCTACGTCACCCATATCAAATTCGAGCTGGTGTGATTGTTGGGATTGTTGAAGTCTCTTGTTGGCAAAGTTCAATTGCATGAATGTTTATACGGGGTCTGAGAGTCCTTCTAGCAGTTCTTCAGTCCACGAAGAATTTCTAGGCATACACCTGAATTCCACAAGAGTTCAAACGTTAGAATTTCAATGAAAATATTGGGTATAGAGAAAACTGACTACACTAATAAAAATTTACTTCTTTCAATTGATAACACTGTTAATTCACCGTAAATGGAACCATATCTTGATAACAAAAAACTACGCCTTATAAGAAGACACGCGGACGTTGCAAATATAATCTTAGTAATTCCGCCCAGAGTTAAACCACAGGGAATTAACCGATCAATTACTTTTGTCGGACTTACTAAATTCACATAATCAATTTTCCCAAATATTGTGATTAACAAGTAATGATATTTCTAACAACTAAAACTGAAAATAAATAACATCTAAAAAGTAATTATGCTTGATGTGTAAAAAATTGGAATAAGGTCTAAGGTAATGGTTTCCCCCGTTGTTGATTCCCTTGGTTGTATCTCTCTTATAGTTGTGACTTAGTTTCTTGTATCAATCGTGAACTCTCCGGCCATCATAAATCTCTCTCAAGTAATTCTGATAATTTACTAGACGCACTCTCTCAAGCTACGTTAGCTAGATTCGCATTACATTTCATATAGATTGCACCTGAGGTATTGTTATCTCTAATCCAACCTCTAAACCCTCGGTTATGACTCCCATCTATACTTCGGGAGTGTTGTTCATGCAATTACCTAAATATGCACTCTCTCTCAAGCAGATACATACTTAATAGGGATGGATAATTGAGGGCCCTTTCAATTAACCACAGTCAAAATGTAGATGAACAAATAGATATTAACAACCAATTCAAAACTATATTAATATAACAACCAAGTCATCCCTAACGGGTTTCACCAAAACCTTAGATTAAAAAATTTAGCTACTCATAACAAAGTAAGAGAAAACTACTAAATTATTCATAAAGGAAGAATTGCAAGAAAATAAAAGAGATAAAGAACTATAAATTTTTGGGTGATCTCTCACACTTGTTCCTCCACCAAAAATAATCTAAAAAACAATCCTCCTGTATCTTGGGCGAGCTTATACAGCTGCGGCGTGGACCGAGATGAACGCTGAACAGACTACTTTTTTGTGTTTTATTTTCGCGTTCTGCTCCACGGTCCACCGCGGTCGGGGTGGACTTTTGTCCAATCATTTTCTTTTGCTCCTCTGTGTTCGGGTACTTCTTCATTGGGTGTTTTCTTCATATTATTGCCTCCAAACACTTCATGTTGCTTCCTCACACATAATATTCCCTGCAAAACCAAATAACACTATTTAAAGCATTTTGTTGGCAACTTACATTATAAAATCACAATGAAGCAGGAGAAATTAAGGTGTAAATATAAACTATATAGCCTACTATCAATACCCCCACACTTAAATTATTGCTAGTCCTCGAGCAATTCACCACACTCTATCAAAATTTCTTCCCTAAGATTTTCCCTACGATTCACACCACGAACATTTTACAAATGTTACACCTAGTAGTGAGAAAACTTTACCTCAAGAATCAAATCTTTGGTACCACGTAACATTCGCACTTACTCAAACCACTCGTGTACAAGAGTCAAGACGTACATTTCCTTTGTGAATGACATGCTCTCACATCACACAAAAGAGTAGTTCCATATATAATTATAATGGTAACAACTAGGAACTAAAATAGACAGAATTCGCTCACTCTCAAAAAGAACATTCACATGCCACAAAGATGCACCATAGGCTTGCCCGTAGTGTAGTACTCGACTAATCGAGTCCTACTCAGTCTAATATCAATAGGACTTTATTTGGTTTTAATGTAGGCTAAGGGACGTGTAGGATATATTTGGATATAGTGACTAACCTCCCTAAGCACTTTTAGTACAATTACATTAAACTTCAACATCATCGTTTTGTCAGCCAAGACTCCACCACATTTATTTAATTGTTCCCATACATTAGGTGCAATTTGTACAAGCTACCACTTATTAATCACTATACAATATTATATAATATATATATATATATATATATATATATATATATATATATATATACAATATTATATATATATATATATATATATTTTTCGTGGTGCTTCTATTTTTATGCTTCACATTCTGCACATTTTCTCTATTTCCATGGTTCAACTTCAAAAAACCAAACCACCACCCCACACTTTTTTTGCATATTTAAATACCGTTCTAGTGCTTAGTGAGAGGAAAATTGGTTCAAACAGCAGGCTATTTAAATTATTGGATAAGGTTCACATTGTGGTTGCCAAAGAAACAAGCTTATAGGCTCAACGAGGTTAACTAAGATGTAATGCATTCAGGTGGGTTTACTTTATTTGTCTGGCTCAACAAAGAAATACCTATATCACTTCTAAAACTAAATGAAGCTACTATTTTGTTTTGCAAACATACCGGGCAAGTTCTAGGCATCAAATGTACAACATGGAAAACAGTAACACTCATACGCACATGGCACATGACTCACTCCAGATTAGTTTATCAAGATATTCTCTTTAGAGTGTTAAGGTTTGGTACAAACATACCATTTTAAAGGAACTTAAACAAGATTCAAACCTTGAAGCTAAGCGATACACTCTAGCGTCTATCATGTTCAGGTGTAGACACGCTAAGGGTTTTTCCTTTGGTTTTTTCTCGTAGCTCATTAATCCTAACTTACAACTAAAAAGTACAAAAACAAAAACTACCTATACTTAGTTCAAGATAAACCCTTGAAAAAGAATCGTGGCCTAAAGAAAAACCAAGGGGGGGGGGGGGAGGTTACTACACTACCTAAAAAAATAAAATAAAAAATCTTTTTGGTATTTTCTCTAAACTAACTTCCCTCAAGAAAATTGCATAAAGGATCCATCATCAGGAAGAGTCTCTATATTCTATTTTTTTCTCGACTTAGTCCCTCAAGAATCTCGCCGAAAGAGATCCACCGTCGGGATAAGTCACTTACTATTTTAACTTCCTAATGAATTATTATTCTATAACCAAAGCAATCAACGCAAAACAAAACTCAGAACATCAAACAGTTAATTTTTACACGTACGAACATACAATGAAGTATCCCCTACCCCATACTTAAAACGAATACATGTCCACATGGATTAACAATATAAAAAGCAGTGAGGTAAAGGAACTTCGCTAAATGATCACTATTGATCGGAAACTGTGCGTGGGTTCACGTTGCAGGCGTGACCCAGAGCTCTCAACCAGCCCATGAATTTCTTTTCTGCCTTCACTTGTCAGGTCACCGCATCAATACGGGTACTCAAGTCAATGATAGAGGTCCGCAACCCAGGCATCTCCATCTCCAAAGCTACCATTGTAGTGCTTCGGCGTGGCTGTGATTAGCCTGCCTCGTCCCCTCTCGGAGGAGCTGTGATCTCATCAGCCCCAGCATCATCATCGGACTCATTAGTAGAGTCATCATTATCTGGAACCAGCTCTCTTCCCATAAACTCGAAGGTTCTCAAGGACATTATCCATGCGGCACAATCGGGTGACTAGCGAAGGGAAGTTGTGGCCCTTGATTAGCTCAGGAAATCTAATGAACATTTCATCATGGAGGACTCATGAAACATCAAACCCTTGGTGAGTCATAATGCAGTAGATCATAGTGGCCCTTTGCCCATTCATATCAGTGGTATTGCTGGATGGTAGCAGACGAGTATTGATGATAGTGAGACAACACTTTGCTTCCCAAGTAAGAGATTGTGAGTGAAAAATCGTCAGCTGTGCTACCCATTTGGTCAATTTGCCAGGTATACAAATTACCTCCTGAATTGTGTCCTAGTCAACCCATGGGTGATGATACATCATGTAATAATCGTTACTCGTGAATGCCGGGAGGTGATATGCTCTGAGGATGACCTCTATTTAAGCATTAACCCGGGTGTGGCGCACAGTCACAAACCCATTCTCATTTTCTGGCAAATTTGCATAAAATTCTCTCACTAGCTGAATATTAGCCTCCTTTGGAACTTCAAAGAATATGTCCTGTTGACACCTTCTTAACTCATTAAACATGTTTGGGAACATCTTCTTCAATGCCGAACGATCGATATGGACCTCATGGAGCAAATTATTAGCAGCTTTCTGATTGTACTTTTTCTCCACTGATTGAGATACAAACTGATTGCTATCAAACTAAGTTGCACTGGCTTGGACCCTAGCTCGTGTGGAGCCTCCTGGACCAGTAGCAGAGGACCCAGTGTTTCATCTCTTACAAGATGAACTTATAGTACCTGTCGAAACTAAGAAACGCTTATTAGAACAAGCGCATAATGTGTGACTATGGGTGGTTCCTCAGACTTCACCACACCCCCATAGTATGATCCCCTCCCTATTATATATTTAAATTATGTATATTTTCCTGCTATTGCATATATATCGGTACAAATTATTTTGGTAGGTCCTGTCTTGCCTCGTCACTACTTCGCCGGGGTTAGGATAAACACTTTCCCGCACATGGGGTCAGTTGTGCTAATGCTACACTCTGTGCATCCTTTTGCATAGATCAAAGAGCAGTTTGGACCTCAGTGGCAGCATTGATTGGGAGTTGTCTTCAGTCTAGGGACTTGTAAGGTAGCCGAGGGGACGTCCGCAGGCTAGAGTCCCTTTTCTCTGTTATCAGTTGTTTTCCTTGTATCGAGACAAACTTTGATGTATTTCTACTCAGACTTGGTTTTAGCACTCTTTAGCAGTTCGTGAGTTAGTGACATTGGATCAAGGTAGATATTTATTTAAATTTCCATTTTTACTTAAATGACTTATTTTATTTTATATTGTTGAGATGTTATCAGAAAATATTTTAATACTTGGCTTGCCTAGCTCCGTTAGTATACGCCATCATGGCTCATATGGTGGAACAATCCAGGTCATGACAAGTTGGTATCAAAGTACTAGGTTACATAGCTCTCACAACTCACAAAAAAACTCAGTAGAGTCTGAGGGATCGGTACGGAGACATCAGTATTTATCCCCTAGAGGATGCAGAGTTAGGAAAAATTTCACATTTGTTCTTTCTTGTCGTGCAATTCTATTTCTCAAATACTGATTGTCTTTCTACTCTGTTCTTTCACAGATGGAGAGAACACATGCCTAGCAGCCCGAGCCCCCAACAACATCCCCTACGAGGGGCAGAGGGCGAGGGTGAGGTCGTGCCAGAGGCCAAAGCCGGGGTAGAGCTCAGCCCCGAGCAGCAGTCATAGAGGTGAAGCCTCATGTTGATTATGATGAGGAGGTTCCAGCCCCAGCTGCTCCGGTGGGCCCAGCTCAGATCCTAGAGGGGTTTATAGCCACCCCTGTTCTTCAGGACGCTTTGGTCAGATTGGTAGGCCTTATGGAGAGTGTCACTAGGGCGGGTTTGCTTCCCGTAGCATCATCTACTTTTCACGCTGGGGGAGGAGTCCAGACTCAAGCTACGCGTACTCCAGAGCAGGTAGCTCCTCAAGCCCAGGTTGCAGCGGTTCGTCCAGCTATGGAAGCTTAGCCGGGTGTTGCGACTCAGACCGATGATAGTGCGGAGATGTCTGCAGATGATTTATGGAGGCTTGATAGGTTCACCAAGATCTTCACCACATTCAGCGGTGCTTCTACAGAGGACCCGCATGATTTCTTATTCAGTTGCCATGAGGTTCTCCAGAATATGGGTATTGTGGATACCAATGGGGTTACCTTTTCCACCTTTCGACTAGCAAGATCGGCCAAGACTTGGTGGATGGACTATTGTTTATCCAGGCCAGTAGGGTCGCCATCTCTTACTTGGGACCAGTTTTCAGAGTTGTTTTTGGAGAAGCTTCTCCTAGTTACTAAGCGAGAGGCTATACGCAGGCAGTCGAGCGCCTCCATCAGGGTGCTATGATAGTCATGCAGTATGAGACCCGTTTTATTGATTTGGCATGCCATGCTATTATTACACTCTCCACCAATAGACAAACGCTGCCGAGATTTATTGATGGTTGATTCAGATCCGTATCAAGATGGCTATGGGGGCCGGGAGTGAGATTTCCTTTCAGCAAGCGGCCAATGTGGCCCGTAGAGTAGAGATGGCTCTTGCACGAGGAGGTGGTCAAGGGTCAGGAAAGAGGCCTCATCATTCTGGTAGGTTCAGTGGTACCTCATCTAGAGGTCTGGATTCTTATGGTAGAGGCCATCTACCGAGGCCCTTTCAGTCATCACTCCAAGTCTCTCATGGTACTCCAGGCGGTGGTGGTTCTTGTTGGAAACACGTTCTCAATGCAATATACTAAAACGTGTGTTCTTTTGTATAGATTTTGATGAATGACAAACGAAGAGAAAATTGATATATGACGAAGTTCAAGAAACAAGCGCACAATTGACATACAACGAGATTCAAGATCAAGACAAAGTTTTATAGCTTAATTGAGTCATTCTTAATTGTGATCTTGATCCTACAACTTGACTCGTAACATGGCTTCTCTCATAAAACTATATTCCAAAATCATGCATATTTAATTTAATGTCAAATGATTTTATATCATGCATATTTACAGTAGTCAAAATAATTTTTAGACATGCCTTAAAAATCTGGACTAAGATAATCGATTATGTACTTATGATAATCGATTGTTTTAAGCCAAGACTGCATGACAATCGATTGTGAACTAATGACAATCGATTGTGAGTAAGACAGTGAGCATCAGGTTTTTCAAACCTGCATGACAATCGATTGTGACTGAGGCAGTGTCCATCAAAGTTTTTCACAACTCAGAATAATCGATTATTAACTAATGGTAATCGATTATGTTGAGACAGTGTCTTCCAGTGGTTTTCAAATTTATTAAATAATCGATTGTTACATTGGACAATCGATTGTCAAAGAGACAGTGTCTAAAATATTTTTCAAAAACTGATAAGTAATAGATTGTTGACTTTGTGCAATCGATTGTGAAGCTGACCGTTATCGTAAAGTTTTCAAATACCGTCAGGTAATCGATTATTGATTCTGTATAATCGATTGTTTTGATTAAAATCCGGAAAAGATTTTTTGAACGTTATTGGGTAATCGATTATTGATTTTGTATAATCGATTGTTTTGATTAAAATCCGGAAAAGATTTTTTGAACGTTGCTGAGTAATCGATTGTTGATTCTGGACAATCGATTGTTTGGGTAAAATCTGGAAAGGATTTTTTGAACGTTGCCAGTAATCGATTATGGATTGTAAGTAATCGATTATCAAGCGTAAAATCTGGGATTGAATTTTGATCTGACTGGCAGACAATCGATTGTTGGGGTTTGACAATCGATTGTCAGTGAGTAAAATCAGCAACTCTTAATTGGCAATTAGGCAACGGTAATGCCAAGTTTTTCAACTATTAATACAGCTTCATTTCAGTGTTTTAAAAACAACAACATACTACAACTGATCATTACATTGCTATAAGCTTGCATACTTTTGTTTATCATTTTATATTCAATTTCATAAAGCTTTTGAGAGCCATATTCTTGTCCAAAGTTGTTGTGATCTAGAGCTTACTTCTTCTTCCCATATCTACTCATTAAGGAGTATTGTGTTTGAGTGTTTAGTGTTTTATACACTTGTAAGAGAATTGTGATTCTCTTGTTGTAAGGAACTTGTGTTTCCTTGGTTGAAGTCTTGGAGTGTTGTATCTCCGAGCAAAGGTGTTAAGGCTTGTGTCCTTAAGTTGTAAAGGTTTGTTGAGCACCCGTAAGCTTAACAAGTTAGTGGAAAATCTCGAGAGAGTCTCTCGGGGACTGGACTAGCCACGTGTTGTGGTGAACCAGAATATATCGGTGCGTTCTTTCCTTTTTGTTTATTTGACACACTTATTTATTTCCTGCAAATTTTAATTTCCGCAAGTTTACGCTAAATTTTATTATAACGCTATTCACCCCCCCTCTAGCGTTTAGCGTATTTTCTAACAATTGGTATCTGAGCCATACTCTCTGAAGACTTAACAGTTTGAGAGAACCATCTATGGCTTCTACTCGTGACTCTTTTGCAGGAATTGATGAAGGACAGTTCTCCACACGACCACCTCTATTCAACGGTACAAATTACACGTACTAGAAGGAGAGGATGAAGATCTTCGTTCAGTCCAACAGATTTCACCTTTGGAAGGTGATAATGAAGGGAAACCAAATTCCAACAAAGAAGGTGGAAAACGAATGGGTTCCCAAGTCCGAGGATGAGTATGACGCGGATGACATCCGAAAGGTTCAAAATAATGCTAAAGCAATTAATTTATTATATTGTGCTGTTAATGCTAACGATTACAGGAAAATATCGTGTTGCACAACGGCAAAGGAGATGTGGGACAAGCTAGAAGTTACGTACGAAGGTACGGACCAAGTAAGAGAAGCAAAAATTGATTTCCTAACCCATTCTTATGAACTATTTCACATGAAGGAAGATGAAAAGGTGGACGAAATGTTTGATCGATTTTCAATAATCGTAAATGACCTACATGCTCTCAAGAAAACATTCACGGATAGAGAGCTCGTTCGAAAAATTCTTAGAAGTCTCACACCGGCATGGAGATCAAAGGCCGATGCAATTCAAGAATCCATTGGCGTTTCAAACGTCACCATCGACGCACTAAGAGGTAACCTTAAGACCTATGAATCTACCATTCTTAACCCTTTTGTTGATGATCAAAGGAGGCAAAGAATAGCTCTAAAGGCGAGCACAAGCCAACCGCAAATTGATGAGGAAGGAGACAACGAGTTTGGACTCGTTATCAAAAGATTTCAAAAGTTCATGCTCAAGGAGTATGAACGCAAGGGCAAAAAGCAAGGCGAACAAATCAAGTGTTATGAATGTGGTTAAATCGGGCACATCAAATCAAATTGCCCAAACATCAAAAAGGAAAAGAAACCTTTTAAAAAGCAACGTGCATACACTTCTTGGGGAGGCGACTCCGGAGATGAGTCAAGCGAAGGAGAAGAAGACGAAGCAGCAAATCTTTGCCTTATGGCACAAGAAGACAACAAAGATGAGGTATGTCAAATTTCGTCTAAAAACTTCTTTACTCTTGAAGAAATGCGAACTGCTTTTGATGAATTATATGCTGAGTTTATTAAGGCTTCAAAAACTGTTAAAGGCATAAAAGAAAATGCTTCATTAAAAGAAAAGGATTTTCAAAAACAGCTTTCTTTGAAAGAAAAGGATTTAGAAAAACTGGTTTTAGAAAATGAAAAGCTGAAAGAGGAAAACAAGTTTTTTGGAAAAAGAAGCGCCGATAAGCCCGAAAGTTCTACTAAAAATTGTTCTTCTTGCTTGCATCTCAAAAATGAGGTAGATAGACTCAAAGGTACCTTAGATAAGTTAATTCTTCCCACAAGAATTTGAATGAGGTCCTTGTAAATTTGAAATCAACCAAGCATGGCATAGGATTTAAGAATGAGGTTAAAGAAAAGGTTGAAGCCAAACCCCAACCACCTAAGGCTCAACCTAGGACTAATAAAACAAATGCTTATCCTAGAAATAGCAATCCTAGAACCAATATGCATGCTAGACAAAATGTTGAACATTTTAGGAGACCTAGAAATGACTTACCACCTAGAAATAGTTACCCTAGAAATGATGCATATTTTAGGCCAAATATTAAACCTTTGAGAAGACCTAAAAATGGCCTTCAACCGAGAAACAATCACTCTAGAAATGCTGCCCATCCTAGAGCTCATAGTAGGAGAAATAATTCTCATGAAATGCGAAATAGTCATAGTGTTCAAAATAGAGTAAGAAATTTTCATCCGTCTAGTTACTATGAACCTAGAAGGATGCATAACCCAAACGTGACTTGTCATTATTGTAGACGTATTGGTCATATTGCTCCTGCATGCTTTACACGTCATAGACATATTACTCAATCGCATCATTATAATATGCCTAACCCCCCAAGGACCCAAGATGGCATGGGTACCTAAAGAATATTAATTTGTTTGTAGGTGTGCTTGAAGGGATCAAGTGTACTATGGTACCTTGATAGTGGATGCTCCAAGCATATGACGGGAGATGAATCCAAATTCCTTCAATTAGAGCACAAAGAAGGAGGAAGTGTTATCTTCGGTGATAACAATAAATGAAAGATCATCGGCATCGGCTCGGTCGGTATCTTAGATAGCTTGAAAGATAAAATACAAGAGGAATCACCCAAGGAAAATAAAGATGAAACTGAGGAACAACCAATGGAAGAAGCGCCACAATTGGAAAAAGAAACAAAAGTGCCAAATGAGTGGAGGACGATCAAAGATCACCCTCTTGAACAGGTAATTGGCAACGTTGGAGACAAGGTAAGTACCTGAAACTCTCTCAAAAATACCTTAGAACATACTGCTTTTGTTTCTCAAATTGAACCCAAAACCATCTCAGAAGCAATTGCGGGTGAATTTTGGACCTTGGCAATGCAAGAGGAGCTTAACCAATTCGAACGCAATGACGTTTGGGATTTAGTGCCAAGACCCGAAGGTCATACCATAATTGGTACGAAATGGGTTTTTTCGCAATAAACTAGATGAAAATGTTATAATCACTAGAAACAAAGCTAGGCTTGTAGCAAAAGGCTATAATCAAGAAGAGGGTATTGACTATGAGGAAACATATGCTCCCCTAGCTAGAGAAGCTATTCGCTTATTGCTTGCATTTGCCTCTTCTATGAATTTCAATTTATATCAAATGGATGTGAAAAGTGATTTTCTAAATGGTTTTATTCAAGAAGAAGTTTATGTTGAACAACCCCCCGGTTTTGAAGATTTTAAATCTCCCGATCATGTTTTCAAACTCAAAAAGGCTCTTTATGGTTTAAAACAAGCTCCCCGAGCTTGGTATGAAAGATTGAGTAAGTTTCTTTTGGAAAATGATTTCATTAGGGGGAAAGTTGACACAACTCTCTTTGTTAAGCATAAAAACAATGATATTTTGTTAGTTCAAATATATGTAGATGATATTATATTTGGTGCTACTAACAATGTTTTATGCAAGGAATTTTCCGATTTAATGACAAGCGAATTTGAGATGTCTATGATGGGTGAGTTAACATTCTTTTTGGGATTACAAGTAAAGAAAATGAAAGAAGGTACATTCATTTGTCAAACCAAATATTGCAAAGAATTGCTGAAATGATTTGAGATGAACAATGCAAAAGAAATGGCAACTCCCATGAGCACATCCAATCATCTAGACAAAGATGAGAAAGGTAAGGAAGTCGACACCAAAAAGTATCGAGGTATGATTGGCTCTCTTCTTTATCTTACTGCTAGTCGTCCGGACAACATGTTTAGCGTGTGCTTATGCGCTCGTTATCAATCGTGTCCGAAGGAGTCTCACCTTGCTGTGGTAAAACGGATTTTAAGGTATCTTGTTGGTACTACAAATGTGGGTCTATGGTACCCCAAAGGCTCTTCATGCCAACTTGTTGGCTATTTCGATTCCGATTTTGCTGGATGCAAATTGGACCGGAAGAGCACTAGTGGCACTTGCCATTTGCTCGGTAGCTCTCTCGTTTCTTGGTTTAGCAAGAAACAAGTAAGTGTTGCGTTGTCCACAACCGAGGCTGAATATATAGCCGCGGGGAGTTGTTGCGCTCAAATCCTATGGATGAAACAACAACTCTTGGACTATGGCCTAAGTTTTAATCATATCCCTCTTAGATGTGATAATACTAGTGCCATATGCTTGACGAAGAACCCCGTTCTTCATTCGCGAACGAAACACATTGAAATTAGACATCATTTTATTAGAGATCACGTTC
Source organism: Nicotiana benthamiana (assembly GCA_034376525.1). NCBI lineage: Eukaryota > Viridiplantae > Streptophyta > Magnoliopsida > Solanales > Solanaceae > Nicotiana > Nicotiana benthamiana. Next base: position 51,836,589 of record CM067338.1, on the reverse strand, counting down.
TCAAAGGCGATGTCGAAATTGAATTTGTTGAAACCAAATACCAATTGGCAGACATCTTTACAAAGCCTTTAGAGAAAGAGTCCCTCTTCCGAATTCGCAGTGAACTCGGGATCCTTGACTCCACGTTGATCTAAGTCATGCCTTGCATTCTTTTTACATGATTTCTAACTTGAGCGTCGGAGATGTCTAATTCTTTTTTGCAGGTATCGCCCTAAAAGTAGGGGGAATTATAAAGCATGACGCGCAAGAATCGAGTCTTCTTCAGAAAAATCTGTTTCCCTCATCTAATAATCGATTATCTCGTATCAATAATCGATTGTAATGCTATCATTTGAGCTATTATACTCTCTTTAAATAATCACACCTTCTTTCCAATAAATAAACAAGGTTTATTTCATCTTTGGCATCTTATTATTATTTTTGCTAATGGCAAAAGGGGGAAGATAACGGGTATGATGCACTCTCAAGTTATAAGCTTAAATTGAGGGGGAATTCTCAAATTGAGGGGGAACAAATTGCATACTTGTTGCATGTATATACTTGTCTTGAATCGTCAATATAAATTGCTTGTCTTGCATATCCCGCTTAATGTTTGCCATTATCAAAAAGGGGGAAATTGTTGGAAACACGTTCTCAATGCAATATACTAAAATGTGTGTTCTTTTGTATAGGTTTTGATGAATGACAAACGAAGCGAAAATTGATATATGACGAAGTTCAAGAAACAAGCGCACAATTGATATACAACGAGATTCAAGCTCAAGACAAAGTTTTATAGCTTAATTGAGTCATTCTTAATTGTGATCTTGATCCTACAACTTGACTCGTAACATGGTTTCTCTCATAAAATTATTTTCCAAAATCATGCATATTTAATTTAATGTCAAAAGATTTTAAATCATGCATATTACAGTAGTCAAAATAATTTTTAGACATGCCTTAAAAATCTGGACTAAGATAATCGATTATGTACTTATGATAATCGATTATTTTAAGCCAAGACTGCATGACAATCGATTGTGAGTAAGACAGTGAGCATCAGGTTTTTCAAACCTGTATGACAATCGATTGTGAACTAATGACATTCGATTGTGACTGAGGCAGTGTCCATCAAAGTTTTTCAAAACTCAGAATAATCGATTATGAACTAATGGTAATCGATTATGTTGAGACAGTGTCTTCCAGTGATTTTCAAATTTATTAAATAATCGATTATTACATTGGACAATCGATTGTCAAAGAGACAGTGTCTAAAATGTTTTTCAAAAACTGATAAGTAATCGATTGTTGACTTTGTGCAATCGATTGTGAAGCTGACCGTTGTCGTAAAGTTTTCAAATACCGTCAGGTAATCGATTATTGATTCTGTATAATCGATTGCTTTGATTAAAATCCGGAAAAGATTTTTTGAACGTTATTGGTAATCGATTATTGATTTTGTATAATCGATTGTTTTGATTAAAATCCGGAAAAGATTTTTTGAACGTTGCTGAGTAATCGATTGTTGATACTGGACAATCGATTGTTTGTGGTAAAATCTGGAAAGGATTTTTTGAACGTTGCCAGTAATCGATTATGGATTGTAAGTAATCGATTATCAAGCGTAAAATCTGGGATTGAATTTTGATCTGACTGGCAGACAATCGATTGTTGGGGTTTGACAATCGATTGTCAGTGAGTAAAATCAGCAACTCTTAATTGGCAATTAGGCAACGGTAGTGCCAAGTTTTTCAGTTATAAATACAGCTTCATTTCAGTGTTTTAAAAACAACAACATACTACAACTGTTCATTACATTGCTATAAGCTTGCATACTTTTGTTTATCATTTTATATTCAATTTCATAAAGCTTTTGAGAGCCATATTCTTGTCCAAAGTTGTTGTGATCTAGAGCTTACTTCTTCTACTCATATCTACTCATTAAGGAGTATTGTGTTTGAGTGTTTAGTGTTTTATACACTTGTAAGAGAATTGTGATTCTCTTGTTGTAAGGAACTTGTGTTTCCTTGGTTGAAGTCTTGAAGTGTTGTATCTCCGAGCAAAGGTGTTAAGGCTTGTGTCCTTAAGTTGTAAAGGTTTGTTGAGCACCCGTAAGCTTAACAAGTTAGTGGAAAATCTCGAGAGTCTCTCGGGGACTGGACTAGCCACGTGTTGTGGTGAACCAGAATATATCGGTGCGTTCTTTCCTTTTTGTTTATTTAACGCACTTATTTATTTCTGCAAATTTTAATTTCCGCAAGTTTACGCTAAATTTTATTTTAACGCTATTCACCCCCCCTCTAGCGTTAAGCGTATTTTCTAACAGTTCTCAGCAACATTATTCTGACCAGCAGTCCTTCAATGCACCACCAGCTCCCATCAGTGCACCGCCACTTCAGAGCTTTAGGGGAGGACATACAGGTCGACAAGGCCAGCAATTTTTGCAGCCGATAGCATGTTATGGTTGTGGTGGCCCAACATTGTTAGGTTTTGCCCTCGAGCCTCGGGTAGTTCTCAGCAGCAGGGTCCTCGCCCCATGATTCATGCCCCAGGTGATCCACGGCTTGCTCATCCAGCTAGAGGGAGGGGTAGGGATCATAGAGGTGGAGGTAGAGACCATAGAGGTGGAGCTCGTACCGCCAGAGGTAGGGGTCAACCAGTAGCCGATCGTCCCAAAGACATGGTTTAGGGAGGTGGGCCCCAACCCCGGTGTTATGCTTTGCAAGACAGGCCAGAGGATGAGTCATCAGATGCTGTAATTACAGGTATTATTCTTGTCTGTGATAGAGATGCTTCAGTGCTATTTGACCTTGGGTCTACGCATTCATATGTGTCATCCTATTTTGCACCGTACTTGGTTATGCCTAGCGATGCCTTGAGTGTTCCTATTTATGTATCTATACCGGTAGGTTATTCTATAGTGGTCGACCGAGTGCATCGTTCCTGTGTGGTAGTATTTGGGGGTCTTGAGACCCGTGTTGATTTATTGCTCTTAGACATGGTGGACTTCGACATTATATTGGGGATGGATTGGTTGTCCCCGTATCATGCTATATTGTATTGTCATACCAAGACCGTGACCCTGGATTTTCTAGATTTGCCCCGACTAGAGTGGCGAGGGACCCCAGGTCATGCCACCCGTAGTGTTATAGCATATGTGAAAGCTCGACGCACGGTGGAGAAGGGGTTTCTATCTTACTTGGCGTATGTTCGTGACTCCATCGCAGGGGTCCCATCAATTGATTCTGTTCTTATTATTCGGGAGTTTCTTGAGGTTTTACCTTCAGACCTGCCGGGTATGCCGCCCAACAGGGATATTGATTTCTGTATTGATTTGGCTCTGGGCACTCAGCCTGTTTCCATTTCGTCATATCACATGGCCCCACTAGAGTTGAAAGAGTTGAAGGAGAAGTTGCAGGATTTGTTTGATAAGGGTTTCATTAGACTTAGTGTATCTCCTTGGGGGTGCCACAGTGTTATTTGTGAAGAAACTGGATGGGTCGATGAGGATGTGCATTGATTACCGAAAAATGAACAAGGTGACGTTAAAGAACAAGTGTCCACTGCCGAGGTTCAGCAATTTATTCCACCAGCTTCAGGGTGTGAAGGTTTTTTCAAATATAGATTTGATATCTAGCTACCATCAGCTGAGGAATAGGGCTTCTGATGTCCGTAGGACAACATTTCTCACTCGGTATGGGCATTATGAGTTTTTGATCATATCGTTTGGGTTGACCAATGCCCCAGCAGCATTTATGGAGTTGATTAACCGAGTGTTCAGGACCTATTTGGATTTGTTCATGATTATTTTCATTGATAATATTCTGATATAATCCTGCAGTAGAGCACGAGCATTACCTCAAAGTGGTTCTTCAAACTGTGAAGGATAGTTAGCTATATGCCATGTTTTTGAAGTGCGAGTTCCGGTTGCATTTCTAGGTCACGTTGTTTCAGCAGAGTGTATTCAGGTGGACCCGAAGAAGATTGAGGCACTCAAGAACTGGCCTCGACCAGCATCTGCTACAGAGATCCAGAGTTTCTTGGGGTTAGCAGGTTACTATCGTCGGTTCGTGGAGGCATTTTTATCTATTGAAGCCCCGATGACCAGATTGACCCAGAAGGTTGCCCAGTTAATATGGTCATATGAGTATGAGGTGAGCTTCCAAAGTCTCAAGACAGCTCTAACTACGGCACCGATATTGGTTATTCCCACGGGTTCGGGACCTTATATAATTTATTGTGATGCTTCTCGTATTGGTATTGGCGTAGTATTGATGCAGGATGGTAGAGTTATTGCTTATGATTCGAGGCAACTGAAGATCCACGAGAAGAATTATTTGATTCATGATCTAGAGTTGGCAGCCATTGTTCATGCTTTGAAGATTTGGAGGCATTATCTATATGGTGTGAGGTGTACACGGATCACAAGAGCCTTCAGTACTTGTTCAAGCAAAAGGAGTTGAATTTGAGGTATAGGAGTTGGTTGGAGTTGTTGAAAGACTATGATGTTACTATCTTATACCACCCGGTGAAGGCTAATATGGTGGCCGATGCATTAAGTAGGAAGTCTGCCAGCATGGGTAGTCTTGCTTATATTCCGGTCAGCCAGAAACCGCTTGCTTTGGATGTTCAGGCCTTGGCCAATTGATTTTTGAGGTTAGATATTTTTGAGCCTAGCAGGGTGTTATCTTGCACTGTCGCTCGTTCGTCGTTGTTGGGGCGTATCCGTGAGTGGCTGTTTGATGTTCCCCATTTGTGTGTCCTGAAATACACGGTGCAGCGTAGAGGTTCTAAAAAGGTGATCTTAGATGGTGATGGTGATTTGAGATTGCAAGGGCGAGTCTTTGTGCCCAATGTTGAAGGAATTCGAGAGTTGATCTAGCGGAGGCCCATAATTCTTAGTAATTTATTCATCTGGGCACCGCAAAGATGTATCAAGATCTGTGACAGCACTATTGGTGGCGCAGAATGAAGAAAGATATTGTTGCATATGTGGCTCGATGTTTGAACTGTCAGCAGGTTAAGTACGAGCATTAGAGGCATGGTGGTTTATTTAAGAGTATTGAGCTTCCCGAGTGTAAGTGAGAGAGGATTACTATGAATTTTGTTACTAGACTTCTGATGAACCGGAAGAAGTTTGATGCGATTTGGGTCATTGTTGATAGGCTGACCAAGTCAGCGCATTTTATTACTGTTGCAGCCACTTATTCATAGGAGATATTAGCCGAGCTCTACATCCGAGAGATTTTTCTCCTTCATGGGGTGCTGGTATCTATCATTTCGGATCGGGATAACGAGTTTACCTCACGCTTCTGGAGAACAGTCCAGCATGAGTTGGGCACCCAGGTTGCATTGAGCACAACATTTTATCCTCAGATGAACGGACAGTCCGAACGGTCGATTCAAATATTAGAGAATATGCTCCGAGCTTATATCATTGATTTTGGAGGCTCTTAGGATCAGTTTTGGCCTTTAGCAAAGTTTGCCTACAGCAACAGCTACCAGTCCAGCATTCAGATGGCCCCATATGAGGCATTGTATGATAGGCGATGTCGGTTGGATGGTTTGAGCCGGGATAGGCTCGGTTATGGGGTACAAATCTAGTTTAGGAGGCCTTGGATAAGGTCAAGATCATTCAGGATAGACTTCAGACAGCTCAGTCTAGGCACAAGAGTTATGCAAATCACAACGTTCGAGATGTGGCTTTCATGGTTGGCGAGCGAGTATTGCTCCAATTGTTACCTATGAAGGGCGTAATGAAATTCGTGAAGAAGGGAAATCTTAGCCCTAGTTCATTGGTCCATTTGAGATTCTCGACCTTGTGGGAGAGGTGGCTTATATACTTGCCTTGCCGCCTAGCTTGTCAGCTGTGCATCTAGTTTTTCACGTATCCATGCCTCGGAGGTATCACGGCGATCCAGCCCACGTGTTAGATTTTAGCACTGTCCAATTGGACAAGGATCTATCTTATAAGGAGGAGCCGGTGGCTATTCTAGACCGGCATGTTGAATAGTTGAGGTCGAAGAGTGTTCCTTCAGTTCATGTTCAGTGGAGAGATCAGCCTTCTAAGACATCGATCTGGGAGTCCGAGTCTGATATGCGGAGCCATTATCCTCATTTATTTCCTGACTCAGGTACTTCTTTCTTTTTTCCGTTCAAGGATGAATGGTTGTTTTAGAGGTTGAGAATGTGACGACCCAAAGGATCATCACTTGTTTTCTCTCTTTTCCACAGTAAGAGTAGCGGTAGCAGTAGTAGTAGTAGTAGTAGTAGCAGTAACATGAGCAGTAGCCGCAGTAGTAGTAGCAGCGGTAGTAGTAGCAGTAGCAGTAGAAGTAGTAGCAGTAGTAGAAGTAGTAGAAGTAATAGTAGCAGCAGTAGTAGCAGCGGTAGCAGTCGAAGTAGCAGTAACAGTAGAAGTAGCAGTAGCAGTAGTAAAAAAGGTAGTAGTAGTAGTAGTAGTAGTAGTAGTAGTAGTAGTAGTAGTAGTAGTAGTAGTAGTAGTAGTAGTAGTAGTAGTAGTAGAAGTAGTAGTAGCAGTAAAAGTAGCAGTAGTAGTAGTAGCAGTAGCAGCTGTAGCAGTAGCAGTAGTAGCAATAGCAATAGTAGCAGCAGGAGCAATAGTAGTAGTAGTAGTAGCAGCAACAGCAGCAGCACTAGTAGCAGTAGTAGTAGCAGCAACAGTAGCAGCAGTAGTAGCAGTAGCAGTAGCAGCAGTAGCAGCGACAGTAGTAGCAGCAGTAGCACTGGCAGTAGTAGCAATAGTAGCAGTAGTAGTAGTAGCAGCAGTAGTAGTGTAGCAGTAGTAATAGCAACATTAGTAGTAGCAGTAGTAGTAGAAGTAGCAGTAGTAAAAGTAGTAGTAGTGGTAGCGGTAGTAGTAGAAACAGTAGCAGTAGCAGTAGCAGCAGTAGCAATAGCAGTAATAGCAGCAACAGTAGCAGCAGTAGTAGCAGTAGTATCAGTAGTAGCAGTAATAGCAGTGTTAGCAACAGTAATAGTGGTAGAAGTAGTAGCAGTAACAGTAGTAGTAGCATTAGCAGCAGTAGCAGCAGTAGTAGTAGCAATAGTAATAGCAGCAGTAGTAGCAGTAGCAGTAGCAATATTAGTAGTACTAGCAGCAATAGTAGGAGCAGTAGCAGCAATAGTAGCAGTAGTAGTAGTAGCAGCAGTAGCAGTAGTAGTAGTAGTAGCGTAGTAGTAGTAGCGGTAGTAGTAGTAGCGGTAGTAGTAGCAGCAGTAGCAATAGTAGTAACAATAGTAGCAGTAGCAGTTGCAGTAGTAGTAGCAAGAGTAGCAGCAATAGTAGCAATAGTAGTAGTAGTTGTAGGAGTAGCAGTAGCAGTAGTAGTAGCAGTAGTAGCAGTAGTAGCAGTGGTAGTAGCGCAGTAGAAGTTGTAGTAGTTGCAGTAGTAACAGCAGTAACAACAGTAGTAGCAGTAATAGTAGCAGCAGCAGTAGTAGGAGTAGTAGTTGCAGCAGTAGCAGCAACCGTAGCAGCAGTAGCAGCAACAACAGTAGGAGTTGTAGTAGCTATAGCAATAGTAAAAGTAGTAGTAGCAGTAGTAATAGCAGCAGTAAAAGCAGTAGTAGTCGCAGTAGTAGCAGCAGTAGCAGCAATACTAGTAGCACCAGTAATAGAAGTAGTAGTAGCAGCAGTAGCAATAGTAGCAGCAGTAGCAATAGTAGTTGCAGCAGTAGTAAAAACAGTAGCAGCAGTAGTAATAGCAGTAGAAGTAGTAGTAGTAGCAGTAGCAGTAGTAGCAGCAGTAGTAGTAGCAACAACAGTAGTAGCAGTAGGAGTATAGCAGTAGCAGTAGCAACAACAGTAGTTGTAGCAGCAGCAGTAGCAGTGATAGTAATAGCAGTAATAATAGTAATAATAGTAATAGTAGTAGTAGTAATAGTAGTAGCAATAGTAGTAATAGCAGCAGTAGTAAGAGCAGTAGGAGTAGCAGTAGCTGCAATAGTAGCAGTTATAGCAGTAGTAGCAGTAGTAGGAGTAGTAGCTATAGTAGAAGTAGTAGTAGTAGTAGCAGTAGCAGTAGCAGTAGTACTAGCAGTAGTAGTAGTAGCAGTAGTAGTAGCAGCAACAGTAGTAATAGCAGCAGCAGTAGTAGTAGTAGAAGCAGTAGTAGTCGACAGTAGTAACAGCAGCAGCAGCAGTAGTAGTAATAATAGCAGTAGGAATAGTAGTAGCAGTAGCAATAGTAGCAACCGTAACAGCAACAGTAGTAGTAGTAGTAATAATAGTACTAGTAGTAGCTGCAGTAATAGTAGCAATAGCTGTAGCAGTAGCAGCAACAGTAGTAGTAGTAATAGTAATAGCAGTAGCAGTAGTAGCAGTAGCAGTAGCAATAACAGTAGCAGTAGTAGTAGCAGTAGCAGTAGCAATAGCAACAGCAGTAGAAGCACCAGTAGTAGTAGCAATAGCAGCATCGGTCGAAGCAGCACTAGCAGCAACAGCAGTAGCAACAGTAATAGTAGCAATAGTATCATTAGCATTAATAGCAGTAGTAGCAATAGTATTAGCAGTAGTAGTAGCAGTAGTAGCAGCAACAGTAGAAGTAGCAGCAGCAGCAGTAGTAGCAGTTGTAGTAACTGCAGCATCACTAGCAGTGCAGAAACACTAGCAGTAGCAGTAGTAGCAGTGCAGCAGCAGTAGCAATAGCGGTAGTAGCAGTAGTAGTAACAGTAACAGTAGTAGTAACAGTACCAGTAGCAGTAGCAGAAGCAGCAGCAATAGCAGCACCAGCAGTAGCAACACTAGTAGTAGCAGTAGCAGCAGTAGAACTAGCAGCAGTAGCAGCAGCAGTAGCAGCAGTAACAGCAGCAGTAGTAGCAACAACAGTACTAGCAGTAAAAGTAGTAGTAGGAGTAGTAGCAGATGTAGTAGCAGCCGCAGTAGCATTAGAAGAAGCAGAAGCAGCAGTAGTAGTAGAAGCAGTAGAAGAAGTAGCAGATGCAGTAATAGTAGCAGTAATAATAGTAGTAGTAGTAGTAGCAGTAGTAGTAGTAGTAGCAGTAGCAATAGAAGTACTAGCAGTAGCAATAGTAGTAGCAGTAGCAATAGAAGTAATAGCAACAACAGTAGTAATAGCAGCAGTAGTAGCAGTAGTAGTAGTAATAGCAGCTGTAATAGCAGTAATAACAGTAGGAGTAGCCGTAACAGTAATAGTACCAGTAGTAGTAGCAGCAGCAGTAGCAGCATAAGCAATAGTAGTCGTAGAAGCAGTAGTAGTAGCAGTAGTAGTAATAGTAATAGTAGCAGCAGTAGCAGTAGCAGAAGCATAAGCAAAAGCAATAGCAGCAGTAGTAGCAGAAGCAGAAACAACCGCAATAGAAATAGCAGTAGTAGAAGCAGAAGCAGAAGCAGAAGCAACAGCAGTAGTAGAAGTAGCAAAATGATTAGTAGTAGTAGTAGAAGTAGTAGACGCAGTAGCAGTAGAAGTAGCAGCAGAATCGGAGTAGCAGTAGTAGCACTAGCAGTAGCTGTAGTAGCAGTAGCAATAGCAGTAGCAGCAACAGCAGCAGTAGCAGCAACAGTAGCTGGAGCAGTAGGAGTAGCAGTAGTAACAACAGTAGTAACAACAGCAGTAAAAGTAGAAGTAGCAGTAGGAGTAGCAATAGCAACAGTAGTAGTAGTAGTAGCAGTAGTAGTAGCAGTAGCTGTAGTAAATAATATTAGTAGTAGTAGCAGTAGTAGTGGCAGCAGTAGTAGTAGTAGTAGCCGCAGCAGTAGCAGCATCAGCAGCAGAAATAGAAGCAGTAGTAGCAGAAGCAGTAGCAGTAGAAGTAGCAGAAGAAGAAGCAAAAGCAGCAGCAGAAGTAGCAGAAGCAGAAGCAGTAGTGTCAGTAGGAGTAGCAGTCGCAGTAGCAATAGTAGCAGTAGTAGCAGTAGTAGCAGTAGCAGTAGCAGTAGTAGTAGCAGCAGTAGCAGTAGTAGTAGCAGTAGTAGTAGCAGTAACAGTAGCAGTAGTAGCACTATTTGCAATAGCTGCAATAGCAATAGCAGTAGCAGCAGTAACAGTAGCAGTAGCAGTAGCAGCAGCAATAGCATGAGTAGCAGTAGTAGTAGCAATGGCAGCAATAGCACAAGAAGTAGAAGCAACAGCAGTAGAAGTAGCTGTAGTAGTTGCGACAGTAGCAGTAGCAGTAGCAGTAGCACTAGCAGTAGAAGTAGAAGTAGTAGCAGCAGTAGCAATAGCAGTAACAATGGAAGTAGGAGTAGTAGTAGTAGTAGTTGCAGCAGTAACAGCAGCAGCAGTAGAAGTAGAAGCAGCAGAAGCAGAAGCAGAAGTAGAAGCAGAAGCAGTAGCAGGAGCAGGAGCAGTAGCAGTAGCAGAAGCAAAAGCGGAAGCAGAAGCAGAAGCAAAAGCAGCAGTAGCAAAAGCAGAAGCTGCTGCAGCAGCAGAAGCAGCAGACGTAGCAATAGTAGAAGTAGCACAAGCAGTAGCAGTAGGAGTAGCAGTAACAGTAGCAGTAGTAGACGTAGTAGCTATTGTAGATGTAGTAGTAGCAGGAGTAGCAGGAGTAGCAGTACTAGAAGTAATTGTAGCTGCAGCAATAGCAGGAGAAGCAACAACAACAACATCAACAGTAGTAGAAGTAGTAGCAATAATAATTGAAGTAGCAGTAGTAGCAATTGTAATTGCAGCAGCAACAACAACAATAGTAGTAGCTGTAGTAGTAGTAGCAGTAGCAGTAGCAGTAGCAGTAACATTAGTAGTAGTAGCAGTAACATTAGTAGTAGTAGTAGCAGTAACATTAGTAGTAGTAGTAGCAGTAACATTAGTAGCAGCAGTAGTAGTAGCAGTCATTAGTAGCAATAACAATAATAGTAGTAGCAGTAGCAGTAGCAGTAGTAGTAGCAGTAGCAATTGCAGTAGCAGTAGCAGTAGCAGTAGTAGTAACAGTAGTAGTAGTAGCAGAAGTAATAGCAGTAGTAATAATAGTTGTAGTAGCAGTAGTAGCAACAGTAGTAGCAGTAGTAGCAGTAGCAGAAGTGGTAGCAATAGTAGTAGTAGTAGCAACAACAACAACAGTAGTAGTAGCCGTAGTAGTAGTAGTAGTAGTAGTAGCAGTAGTAGTAGCAACAACAGTAGTAGTAATAATAGTAGTAGTGCTTGTAGTAGTACTAGTAGTAGTAGTAGCAGCAGCAGCAGTAGTAATAGTAGTTGCAGTAGTAGTAATTACTATTATTCACTAGTCAACTTTTGTTTATAATTTAATAATACTATACTATCTCAATTCCTTGTTAGTATTACTGGTGACGCTCACTTGTTAGTTTCATTGCTTTGTATATTAATTTACTAATAGACTAATTACTATTATTATTATCTACAATATTGTGGTATTTGGTTTTCTTCACTAAGACTTTATATTATCTTTGAAATATACTTTAGTTTAGTTATTAATTATTAGTAGTACACTAGAAATTAATGTTAATTTATTTTAAAATTTTAAGTAGCTTATGACCCGCTCTTCTATTAAAGAGTTGGCTAATTACGATCCTGAAATTGAAATATTTCTTCGATTGTGCAGGAAAGAATAAACATCGTCTTCTCAAGGAGCCACTTGTGAAGAAATGAAAAACCAGGAAGCAGAGGACATTAATCCACTTGGGATCCCACCACCAGTCCATGTAGAGGAGCAATTTGATGAAGTGGCACTAAGGCCAGCAAATAGAATCCTTAGGGATTATGTTAGACCTGATCACTTCAACTGTGAATCTAGTGTCAGGAAGCCCCAGTGGCAGCCAACAACTTTGAAATCAGAATCGTCCCGATTAAGATAATTCAATAATCTTGTATCTTCACTGGTGATACAAGTGAAGACCCACATAGTCATTTAATTAATTCTCTAGAACTTGTAGAAACTGCTAAGTACAATGGAGTACCTCCTGAAGCTATCAAGTTATGGCTATTTCCTTTTTCTTTAAAAGGAGATGCCAAGACTTGGTTGCTAAGTTTGCCTCAAGGGTCCATTACGACATGCGACCAGATGAATTAGAAGTTTTTAAAGAAATATTTTTCCTCTGCTAAAACAACAAAGTTAAGACAAGACATTTCTAATTTTTTGCAAACTGACATTGAGTCAGTTTATCAAGCTTGGGAAAGATTAAAAGCGATGTTAAGAAAATGCCCACACCATGACATTCTTGAACATATGCAATTGTACATTTTTATCACGAGCTAAATCCTTTGCTAGAAATGTGATAGATGCAGCTGTACGAGATTCTGTAATGGAAAAAACCATAGAGGAAGCATTGCAACTGTTGAATGAAATTTCTAAGAACGCTATCCAATGGCCATCTGAGCGTGTAATCATTAAAACGTGTAAAGCCCCGAAAATTTTTGCTAAGTAATTTAAGATTTTGAGGTGCCAAAGTAGGCTAATTATTTTATTTTGTGTGAAAATGAATGCTAATAATAAAATGGATATCAATTGGATAATGTAATAAGTGTGTAAGTCTTATTATAACTGAATTGTGGTCTAAAGAGAGGCCTAAGTCTAAGCCAAGTTGGAAAATTTCATATTAGACTGAAGTTATAAATGAGTGTGCACAAGATGTCATTTTGGATTATCATATCTCTAGCTATTTAAAGAGTTGTGTGATGCACAACCTATCAACTTGAATCCCTTTGAGTCTAGTTTCTAACGCAGTAAATCGTTTGTCATTTGGAGATGTATACAGAAAGTTATGATCATTTTTGTATCCCTTCCATTACTAGCACCCTAGGTAGCGCCAAACGCTAGCTGTGGTGCCATGAATTTTGAGCTACTACAATCAGCGCCACAGGCAGCGCCCAGCACCACCTTTGGTGCCTGAAAAAGCCTATAATATTAATTTCGAGGTTCAATTTTACCCATTTCATTTGGACGAACTTGGGGTTTTTCTTTCACCTTCTCAAGACCTTCAAATCCCCCAATCTTCAAGGTAAGCAATCTCCATTATCTTGGTGTGAAATTCCATCATTTCCTACACTATTATTGAGAAAAATCTTCTCATAAAACACTTAGATTTTCAAGAAATTCTTTCAAGAACTCAAAGGAGGGTTTTGCAAGATTTCTTCCAAAAGGTAAATCGCACACCTTAGACTTACATATATGGATATATTATGGGAATATGAGTATGAATCAAGCATTACAACTTATGGTATGATGATTGGAAGCCATAAATTTCCAAATTAAATGCATGATCATGGTAGAGATTTAAAGGTGATTATTCAATGGAATTTTGTTGGTTGGGTGTGAACGGTTGATCACATATGTGATGTTAGGAGTATAAATTATTAAATAATAATAGTGGGATGAATAGTTGGTTAATGGTGATAGTTGGATGAACAAATACCATAGTTATGAGGTGTAAATATCTATACCTACAAGGTGTTTGATAAAATGCCTAAATGACATAAGTTATGGAAATTGTTAGTACTATTGGTTAGATTCAATGATGTATTGTAGATTGAAGTTGATGAAATATATTGTATCATTGTAGTATCATTAAAGGGCGAATTTGAAGTATGTATGGCTAAAACCCCGTCTTTTAGAAATTTAGCTCTATCGATGCTTGTTTAAATGTGGTATGACTGAACTTTGGATTCTTGCTTTGATTTCTACTTTACATTAATTGGTGCTATGACCCTATATTTGTGGAAGATGCATTCCAATATGATCAGTACGCTATTATTGATAACTTGAAAAGGTGCAAGGAATGTGAATCATGTATTGAAATGCTTAGAAAATGAATTGAGGTTGAAGAATGTTAAGTATATGCTCAAGTGCCTAGATTTCAAAACAAGTTTAAATTGTGATTATTGTGCCTAATCATAAGAATTCCTCTCTATGCTTATAACTTGAATTTTTCATGTGTAATTGACATCTTGAATTGAATTGCTTAATTATTGAAATTGATATTGATGTGAAATGTGTGAAACTAATGTAAAATGTGGGAAAGAAGAGACTGAGTTATGAAATATGGCCTAGTGCCAAGTATGATGCGATAATTGTGTCCCCAAGTGCCTATGAATTGATATATGTGAAATGAATATTGAAATGAGATGATTAATGAGAAAGGAACAATGCCTAGGTAAGGCGGTCTAACCGATCGGGTCGTGATCGGACACCATGCCACAAACATGGTGGTATTGTGTTGATATTGAATTCCGAAAATTGTGAATGAAATTGTGATTGAAGTACATGTCTCAAATGAGACAACCTAGCCGATCGGGTCGTGATCGGACTCCGCTCAAGAAAGCAGTGGTATTGTGAATGATGATGAACAATGTCAAGTGCTCCAAGCTAAATTATGGAATTGTGTGAAAGATTATATGGTTCATTTATTTGATGATATGGCGATTGTTAATGCTTTTGATTTTCTTTTATGATCTCTTTATTCTTGTTTGACAATTCTTTCTAATGAGAAGGTGTTAATGACATCTTTATTCTTGTTTGATAGTTCTTTCTAATTAGATGGTTTTTAGTTATATATACTAGCGCTATTCAATGACACTAACGTCCCTTTTGTCGGGGCCCTGTATCGTTTTATGATACAGGTTGTTCCACATGGAGCAGCAATGACTAGTGATAGCAATATCCTCTTCCCAGCAAACTTGGTGAGCCCCACTCTATCCCGTGGTCATGTTATGTATCTTCTGCCCATTTTCTCATCATCTACTTTGTAGTTGAGGTATAGTGGGAGCATTATTGTCGATATTTCCATATTAAACTTCAGTTATGCTTAGAGGCTCCGCAGACAGGTTGTGGGTGGTGTTTGGCATAGGGAATCAAAGTAGATATATTGATGTTTGGCAAAGAATTATAAAACTTGTAATATTTTTGATAATTGTGATATAAGTTGTTAATGAAATACTTTATCAAGCTGATTAATGGAGTTCATCTCCTCTTTATTCATGAACTAGTTTGGGTAGAATGAAACCTAACAAGCTTGCTCAATCGGGTTTACTCGATTGCTCGCCGGTCGCGCTCCTCGGATTTTGGGGCATGACAAAAAGGCTGCTATAGTAAATCAAGTTGATTCTTTAAATACACTAACGCAACAGATTATTTCTTTGGCATAAAATTTTGAATCTTTTCAGGTGAATACACAACAATCAAACCACTGTGAAGTTTGTGACATGTGCGGAGGAAACCACCAGAACCATGAATATCAAGAAACCAATCAAACGGATGAACATGCTAATGTCATCAGTTACCAGCCATATCCTTTTGGGAGTCCAATGGAACAGAAGCATCCAGGATTTTAGTGGAGTAACCCAAATGGTGCAGAAAACTCTCAAAGCTTCCAGAAACAACAGGTACAAGGTCCGTAAGGATACCAGAGTCAAAATCGTGGGCAACCGAGTTACAAAAACCTTATCAACAAGCAGGACAATATCAACAAGTAGGGTCATACCAGCAGAATCCCCAACAAACTCATCCAAGTCTTGATGACCTTTTGTACAAGTACATTAAGGTCAGTGATGAAAAGATGGAAAGCCAAAATTCATCCCTCAAAAATCTGGTAATTCAGTTAAGCTAATTGGTAGCTCTTGTGTCAGAAAAGATTCAGGGTCCCTTACCAAGCAATACTTAGAAAAATCCAAAAAATCACCTTAAGGCCATCACTTTACGGTCAGGTAAAGAACTAGATGAACCTTATGCAGACATACAAGAAAAGAACCAGACAGAACAACAGGTAAACAATGGTAAGAATGTTGAAAAACCATCTTATCCATCAAAGAAGAAAGAAATAAATAATAAGGAAGATTTTTTTTGAAAAAATGGTTGCGCTACCTGTGACATTTCCTTTTCCACAAAAAATAAAACGAGAAAAGCTTGATAGTTAATTTGCAATTTTTTGGAAAACTTAAAACAGATTCATATTGATATTCCTTTTACTGATGCTTTCTTGAAAATGCCTTCATAGGCTAAATTTTTAAAAGAAATTTTTTCAAGTAAAAGGAAATTGGAAGAAGTTTTTGTTGTAATGCTTACTAAAAATGCAGTGCTATACTTCAAAATAAGCTACCACAAAAACTTGGTGATCCTGACAGTTTTACCATTCCATGTACTCTAGGAGGAGTATATTTTGAAAAAAGCACTTTGTGATTCTGGAGCTTCAATAAATTTGATGCCATTTTCTATCTTTAGAATAATTGGATCTTGGTAAAATGAAAGACATGTGTTTCTCTTCAATTTGCATATCAAAGTACTAAGAAACCAATGGGAATAATTGAAAATGTACTTGTAAGAGTAGATAAGTTTGTTTTCCATGTATATTTTATAGTACTTGAAATGAAAGAATGTCCTGATGAACCGACAATTTTAGGTAGACAATTTCTTACTACAATAAAAGCAATCATTGATGTTAATCAAGGGCAACTAATCTTGAGAGTTGATGAAGAAAGAGTAATTTTTGATATGCAAAAGATGCTAAGATTTTTAGGAGATGAGACATCATCTTCATGCTTTTCTATTGACATGATTAGTGATCTTGCAGATCAATTCAAAGATGATCAATTAATTTCAGATTCAATGGATCGCTTATTCTGGTGTTTATCAGTGGTGGTATACAATCGGTTTACGCACTAATGAAGATCTTTATACTGGCGCTCTTTTTCTATTATTTCTTTCTGCCATATCCTTAATAGCAGGTTGGTTACACCTACAACCGAAATGGAAATCGAGCGTTTCCTGGTTCAAAAGTGCCGAATCTCGTCTGAATCATCATTTGTCAGGACTCTTTGTCGTAAGGAAAATCAGGCACCGCACAAGATGATGATCCTACAATTAGGAGAGAAGCTGAAATACTGAAAAAAGATTCTGAGGATAAGGAGATTCAATTAGAAGAAGTTCAACCAAAAATTGAACTCAAAGTTCTTCCTTCTAATTTAAAATGTGTTTATCTTGAGCAAGAATTATTTCTAATAATTATTTCATCTTCCTTGACTGCAGAAAAAGAAGAAAGACTAATCCAAGTCTTAAAAGCACACAAAAGAGCCTTAGGATGGTCTGTAGAATACATCAAAGGGATTAGTCCAGCAATTTGTACGCATAGAATCCTCATGGAAGATAGCTACAAGCCAATAATCCAACCCCAAAGGAGATTGAATCCTGCAATGCAGAAAGTGGTGAAACGGGAGATTTTCAAGCTTCTAGCGGTAGGTATTATTTACCCAATTTCAGATAGCCCTTGGGTTAGTCCAGTTCAGGTAGTACTAAAGAAAGAAGGTATGACGGTTATAAAAAATGAAAATAATGAACTCAGACCTACGAGGACTGTTACAGGATGGAGACTATGTATTGATTATAGACATCTCAATGATGCGACTAGAAAAGATCATTTTCCTTTACCATTTATTGATCAAATGTTAGAAAGAATTGCGGGATATGGTTTTTACTATTTTCTTGGTGGCTATTTAGGGTATAACCAAATACCAATTGCACCTAAAGATCAGGATAAGACAACTTTCACATGTCCCATGGAACATATACATACAGGAGATGCCATATGGTCTGTGCAACGCCCCTGCTACATTTCAGCGTTGAATGTCAGCAATTTTTTCTGACATGATTGAAATTTTTCTTGAATCTTTTATGGATGATTTTACACTCTTTGGCAAAATATTTGAAGATTGTCTTTACCATTTGACTTTAGCTCTTAAGAGATGTGTGATTATGAATTGGGAAAAATGTCATTTGGTCAATGAGGGAGTTGTTTTAGGACAAAAAATCATTGCTAATGGGCGAGAAGTTGATAAGGCTAAAATTAATCTAATAGCAGGATTACCCCCTCCCACAACTGTTAAAGGCATTAGAAGCTTTCTAGGTCAGGCAGGTTTTTACAGATGGTTCATAAAGGATTTTTCAAAGATTTCAAAACCTTTGACTAACCTCTTGATGAAAGATGTTAAGTTTAATTTTTGAAGTGATTGTATGATATATTTTGACACCCTTAAGGAGAAATTATCAACTGCCCATGTAGTTATTGTGACGACCTGACCCGTCGTCTCATGAGTTACCTCTCTATTTTTTCCATTTCCAACTTCTTTATGCTTCTTATCTAGATCTGAGGTGATCGAGTTTGTCTGGAGTGGTTTTGATAAGAAATGAGACACTTAGTCTCTTTTAAGAAGGTTTAAGTTGAAAAAGTCAACCGGACATTAACTTATGAGTTAGAGGTCTTGGATGTGAATTCTAACTATTTTTTAGTTCTGGGAGGTGATTTTTGACTTAGGAGTGTGACCAGAAGTAATTTTGGAGGTCTGGTGTTGAATTAGGCATGAATTGGCGAAGTTAGTATTTTGGCGAATTCCGATTGATAGGTGAGATTTTCAGACGGGTGTTGGAATGAAATTCCGAGAGTTTCTGTATCTTCATTTTGTCATTTGATATATGTATGCAAAATTTCAGGTTATTCGGACATCGTTTGGTCGGATTTTTTATCGAAAGTGTATTTCGAAAGTTTTTGGAAACTTAGGCTTGAATTCGATGAGTTTTGGGTAATTTGATGTTGCTTAAGGTGTTTTAATCATTGGAATAAGTTTTAATGATGTTATAAATTATTTTGGCATGTTTGGTCAGGGTCCCATGAAGCCCAGATAAGTTTTCGAAGAGTTTTTGAAAGATTTTTTCCGTTTTGAGCATAAGCATATAGTGATCCAAAGGTCCATTTTTAGTTCTAGCAATTGAAATTTGATTTAAAGACTTTTGGTATTTCCATAATGAATTATAGGACTGATTTGAAAAGTTTGGTCTAATTTCATCATGTCGCGATTGGGTTTTTGACGCGAAACATGTGTTAATTGTTTAACAAGGAAAATGTATGCTGTGTTGAGAAAATGACCTCCGAATTGAGTTACGATTGAAGGAATATTTTTATCATTATTTGTGACTCATAGAAACAAGAATCATCGAATAGTGAGTTCGTACGATGGAGTTAGAGCCTTTTTAGTGAAAAGAAAAGCTGCTGCAATTTTCTGGGCAATTTTTGCATTTTTCGTACGTGTGAACAATGATCGCACTTGCATGAATAGTATCCTTGTACAGTACCCGTATACAATATATATTAACATTAGTTGTGTACATTACCCTTGCACAGTATACATTAACAGTGCCCCGTAACAATATCTGTGAATAGTACTGTGAATAGTACCCCCCCCCCCCCACCATTTTCTCTTCACTTAACCCATCAACATCATTGGGTAAGCTAAAGCTTGCTGATGGCTCTACTACTCCCATTGTTGGGAGTGGTACTGTGAAAGAAAACACGGATGAATCCTACTCTGTATTTTCCAGCGGACAGGCATTTGTCTAAAGAGAACCTCCTTCCTTGCCCTCGAACCTACTATCCAACGACATGGAAGACTTAGCATTGGCCTATCACTCGAATTCCATTTTATAGTTGTTGGAATAAGTGTTACTTAAAGTATTTCTTTTTGACTTCTACGTCTCTCTTTGAAAATATAGACAGAAAGAAGCTTCTATTTATAAACAGTAACACGGGGTGAACAGTAACTGCAAATTTCTAGACAGATTGTTTTGGAAGTTCTAAAAATATTTTCCATTTTTGTGATTTGGAGCTCGGATAGGGCAATTTTTGGTCAGATTCTCATAGAGAACAACCGGGGTAAGTGTTCTTAGCTCAATTTTGGTTGTATAACTTGAATCTATTACGAGTTTTGGCGTTTAATCAGATAATTTTGTTGAAAAAAGTATACAAAACCCTCTTGGATAGAATCATGGATGTGAGGGTCAAAATGTTATGGGAACTGGATAATTTTTGTATGGTTAGACTCATGGTGAGATAAGGAATCTGATGATGTTAATTTTTTGAGTAATTTTCGATTTGGTATTGTTCCTATAGCATAATGTGACATACTCGTGGTTTTGGATAGATTCAAGACACGTGGAGGCCAATTCGAGGGGCAAAGACATCAGAATTAAAGAAATAGCCGGTTTGAGGTGAGTAATGATTTTGAATAATGTCCTGAGGTTTGAAACCCCAGATTTCACAATGTAATGCTATGTTGAGATGAGATACGCATTGTATGACGGGCGCGGGGTCACTTACGATTGGGCATTTCGACTTGGTTCATCTTGGTTGATATTTTACCGCGTATTTGATAAAGACTTGTTGTTTTTCACCATGATTTGGTCTTATTACCATACTTGGGCTTCACGACAACTATTTGAAATCCTTTGTGAATTTCCATCACTCCTTTCCATACTAATTGAAATATTATTAGTACTCAGTCCAATTGAATTGTACTGTTTCATAAACTCAGCTACACTTTTATTCAACCAGTGAATTAAATGATATTTCTAATATTGTTTTGAACTGAGCACCATTGTTTTACTGATGCCCAAGTGGCTTATCATTATATTCTGGGCTGACTGAGGCGGAGGGACATGTGTGAGGATATGTTGAGTGATGTGAGAAGGCTTCCAGGCCTCGAGTATGATGTGACAAGGCTTTATGACCTTATGTTAATGTGACAGTCTTTAAGGCTTTATGATATAGCTCTTGGGCTGTAGGAGCCTCGCTGGAGTCTGTACATACCCCCAATGAGCGCAGGGTACCCAGGTAAGTTGGGAGTGAGCTCGAGGGGCTGATGTTGTACTATGTTGTCACAACCTAAAACCCGGTCGTGAGGGCACCCAGCCCTAAATCTAGGTAAGCCTGACCAACAATCGCTTTGATTTAACATTCAAGTCTCAAACCGAGAATTTAACAAAATAATAATCCAAGAATATCAATAATGTAATATAGATAAGTACGAACCTAAAACGCATCCATATGATTTGGGGTCGCGAGTCTAGAGCCTCTAAACAAAACTGAGTAATAAAAATAGTATCTGAATATCAATATAAAAATCTGGGAAATTATATAATAATAATGAGCTGAGAAAATAATAAAGAGCAGCCAGGTCCTGCGAACATCATGCAGCTACCTCAACGACTCTAGAAATATCTCTAGAGACTACGAGAATCAGCTAAGCCTCCGGTGTACCTGAATCTGCACACAAGGTGCAGGGAGTAGGGGTGAGTAAACCGACTCAGTAAATAATAAGCATAGAAAATGTCTGAAAGTAAGAAATCCACGAAATACCACGAATCAAAGCTATAACTAACATTCCTATAACTTAGCTATGAACTAACAGCAAAATAGTATCACAACAGCAACCAAGTATCTATCTACGCTCCCTTTTTCCCTACTAAAAGAAGTGAAATCGGGTTTACGATATTATGGACAAAAACAACTCTTATTTCCGTTTGGGAATTGGGTATTGGAAGTTGAAGAGTCGCCACCTAATGATTATAGTGCAGTAGGACACTTTTAAGAAGAAGAGAGTAATTTTTTTTTGAAGCAAAACCAGAGTTTGGGTAAGGGCTTGAAATTATCTCGAGGGGAAGGTGTTAGGCACCCCTCAAGATCCATTAGTGTGGTTCCCGGCCGTGCTAATTGTGACTTTAATGGAAAACAAGGCAAATAAACAAGTAAGGTTCGCATATAAACATTCAAACAGTTTGAGAATTTTGAAGAGGGGAAAGGCATAATTTATACAAAGGCAGAAGGGAGAGTTAACTTGAAAAGCATGACTTATAGAAAAAAATGTTAATGAAAGCAAAAGAGAAAGAGGTCATAGGTTTGATTATAATATGGATCATTCGATACAATAGCTCGCACATATTCCCAAAGAGGGGTCGCTTTATGATATTATCGCATCGTCATCATCTCCATATTCTACCCTTCCCACCCCGTTAAGGTATTTAAACGTGTTTGGTCTCGTTTACTTATTTCATGCTAGTACCTGTACCAACCTATTAGTCCCGGGGTGTTCGGACTTCTAATCTTATGAGGGGGAGAGAAAGATAGGACATATATGAAGTTTTCAAAGGTAAAAATACTAAGCGTCTATAAAAACAAATAGCATATAAAGGAATACAAATCAGACATTAAAAGGATCATATAAACCCTGTAAGCCATAACAACGATTAGCCTAGCATGACTTACAAATACTGATTTGGTCTAAATATTAAAGCAGATCGTGAATGGATTAGTTAAACACACAAAGTTGGATGGAAAATCTGCTTTTAGCTCCCCGTGCATGTTATCAGGAGTTGTTAAAAGGCAGGGGATGTCAACGCCCCCTTTTTCAAAAGCGAAATCGGGTTTTACGACATTATGGGAAAAACAACTCTCATTCCCGTTTGAGAATTGGGTATGGAATTTGAAGAGTCACCACCTAATGATTATAGTGCATTAGGACACTATTAAAGATGGGAGGAGTATTTTGAAAGAAAACCAGAGTTTGGGTAAGGGCTTGAGATTATCTCAAGGGGAAGGTGTTAGGCACCCCTCAAGATCCTTGGCCATGTAAATGTGACTTTATGAAGAGATGAAGCAAGTAGACAAATAAGATTCACATATAAACATTTGGACAACTTAGGAAAAAAAAGGAAAGTCATAAGTTAAATAAATAGAAGGGAGAATGGATTTGAAAAGAAAGCACTACTTTAGGAAAACGTTTAATTAAAGCAAGCAAAGGAAAAAGGGTCCTAGGTTTGTTTATAATATGGATCACATCGGTACAATACCCCGCTCACACTCCTCAAAGAGGGGTCGCGTATGGAATTACTGCACCGGTCATCATCTCCATATTCTACCCTTCCCTTCCCGTTAAGGTATTGAAACGTGTTGGTATCGTTTACTTATTCCATGCTAATACCCATCCCAACCTGTTAGTCCCGGGGTATTTGGACTTCTAATCCTAAGAGTGGAGAAACAGAGAGAGGATATATATATGGAGTTTTCAAAGGTAAAAATACTAGAACGACAAACAAAACAAATAGCACATAAGAGGTATGCAAATAAGACAGTCAAAGGCTCAGACAAAACCTCATAACATAACAACAACTAGTTTAGCATGACTTCAAATACCGATTTGGTCTTTTAGAAGAGGTAAGAAGAGCGGACATATTAGTTTAACATATAGAAGTTGGATAGAAAATCTACTTTGCACCCTCTGGGCCCGTTGTTAGGAGTTGACAGGATTTAAAACCAATAGTCTTTAGAGAAAGCATTGGTTTCAGACATAGGTCTGTTAAAGAGAAAATTAAAGTTTTGCAAAAAAAGTTCAGAAATGGCTTACAATTTAGCCGAACTTCTTGAGAAAAGGATGCAAGAAGAAAATTTTCAAAAGAACCTTAAAGTATAAACTTAGGCAGGCAAAGTAATTCAAAACTGCACATTTAGCAGAGTAGTGTACAATGGCAGACCCGGGCCCGATTTTAAAAATGGACAGATTTAGGACGAAATATACTGAAACCTTGTAAGCCCATTAAGAGAGTTTGAACCTTACATGCGTGATACTGATTTTGTGTTATTGCTTCTTATACGTTTTAGACGACCTACTATTTGCCTAGCATTTTATACAATTCCTATAGGCATGTTTTCCACGCGAGATGCAACATTGGGATCCTATAGGCATGCTTTCTATACGAGATGAAATGTTGAAAGCTTATAGGCATGGTTTCTATATGAGATATGACATTGAAACCTATAGGCATTGTTTCTGTATGAGATGCGATAGTGTAAGCCCTATAGACATGGTATCTGTATGAGATTGCGATAAAGTACACCTATAGACATGGTATCTATATGAGATGCAGTATTGAAACCTAATAGACAGAATCTCTAAGTGAAATGCAACATGGAAAACCTATAGACATGGTATCCATATAATAAAGTAAACCTATAGTAATGCTTTCTACCATTAAATTGATGTACTAAAGTAAAGTTCCCCCCATATCCCCTTTTACTATATCCCCAAATTCTTTTATGCAAATTACTCACAAAAATCTGGACAGAAAAAATATTAAAGGAAATAAGTAAATACATCAATACTACAACAGGCCCAAGAAGCGCAAAGCAAATTTAATGTCCAACATGTGCCTTTTACCAAATCCAGACTCCCAAATCCGAGGCTTTCTCTTTAATGTGTTTCAAAGTTTCAAAGGCTTTCAAGGAAACCCAGGCAATGCTTACACCCTAAGAAATTAGAGTAGTGCGGAGTGTGGATTTGACATCCCTAAAGCACCTAAGTTCATAGGAGACTCCAGGGTCCCTAAGCATGGCTTACCAAAGGGGGGTAGGACTTAAAGAACTAAGAATAGGTGTAAAAGTGAGGAATTAGAGGAAAACTAGTACGATAGGTGGTCATACCTAGCCATGAAGTGAGACTGGCACACCCCTAACCTCTTGCATGGTTCAACAAGCAAGAGCAGACTTGCAAACAAGTCAGACTAAGGCATGTATGGTGATAAGGACACCAACAGACCTTTGTCAAGGCTCAAACACATAATATAGGGGATGGGGAATGGGATTACTTTGAGTATAGGCTAATAACAGCCTTAGTTTTGAACTAGGAGTGGCAATGAGGTTCCAACCTAATCCAAAACATACTCATATGCAAACAGGGATCAAGGGAAGGGGGAATCGCATAAGAATACTTGAATGAACAAGATTAAATTAAAGGGATTCAGGGGAAAGAGGTGTAGATGAAATTAAAGCATGGTAATGAACAATAAACAGACAGGGGAAAAAGGGAAAGGGATTAAACATGCTGAACTTAAATTGAAATGCTTAACATAAACGGACCAGGGGGGAAGGGAAAGAGGGTTAATCATATTAAAATACTTAACATAAACAGACAATGGGAAAGGGAAAAAGATTAAACATGTAATAACTTAACTGATCATAAACAGGAAAAGGGAACGGCTTAACTAAACAAATAGTTTGGAGGTTGATAATGAGAAATTAGGAGCCTACCAGTTGCAAACTTGAATAACAAAGCAAGTATGGATCCTTATAGTTAGCCTTGGCTTTCAGCCTGCTAACGCGTAGCAAGAAAACAAGTAACAAAGAAGAATATAGAAGAGAAGGGAGTTTTCAGTGAGTGAAACTAGAGAGTAGCCGTGTATCAGTGTGTGTTCGAGTGAGAAAAGGTGAGGGCCTTTAATAGTTTGAAAAGATGCAGCAATAAGGCTAGAAAATATCAATCAGTATCAATCACAAACAATTAAGAAGAAGGTTTCCTTTAATTAACGAACCCGCTTGAGGTAAATAAACTTAATTTATTTTTGGAAAAAAAATCAAGTACCAATCACAGAATTTAGCGCAAATACGTGTAAGAAGTTTTGAAAAACACACGGTTAAACACATAAGGCAGGTCCATTACCTAGAAAATCAAGGGATTAGATACTAGCTTGTTTGAACTTAGTCAGAAAACAGGTCTCAATTAGAGAATCAATTAAACTATAGAAAATCAATTTTCCCAAATTAGGGTTGATCAGAAAGGGGAAATGTGACAATATAAAAAGATGCATAGTTTTGAACATACAAAAACTGGAAGTAGTAGAATAACATGTAGCAGAAACACACAAGCGAGAACTAGAGGCGGCTAGGCTTTCACAGAGAGAAAGTGGAAATCCCCTTAAAACTTGGATTCCCATTGCATACAGAGCATAAGGAATATCATAGATGAAGGTGAACAAAATCAGAACAGCATAAAGGGAAAGCATAGAACACATTAACTCGAAACCCGAGAAAATCATCTGTAAAACAAAATGCCTTAGAGCCATGGTGGAAAATACTCAGAATCAAAGTAAGTACTAAAAGAGAACACATAGTAAAGCAAATAGAGCAAAGAAATCAAGGAAATCAGAGAGATCATATAAACCCTAGGTTTTTAAGAAGACGACAGTTTGAAAACAAAAGGGTGAAGAAAAAGTGAAAAAGTACTTTAAAATCTTTATAGAATGACTAGGATTCAGAGAGAATCATAAGATAAAAACAGAGAAAACAGAAAAGAACCTCGAAAATTAGGGTTTTCATTAAAAGATGTCGAAGGATCGAGAAAAGCCTGGAATGGACTCGTCGGAGTCGGCAAAGAACCCAAAGCTTCAGGGCTCGCCGGAAAAGGCCGGACACGGCTACAGTAATCACATCGGAGGACCTCTGGTCTGATCAACTTTGAGGTGGGGTTCCGATATTCAAACCCAGGGATCAGGAGAGGTGAGGATTGACGGATATAGGCGTTTGAGGGCCTGATCGGCCATGAACGCCGGTGAAATAGAGCCAGAGACGATTAGGGTTCGGGGGGGCTAGAGAGAATTTGGGATTCAAAGGCGGTTGGTTTGGTAAACTGATTAGGGTTAGGGGTTATTTGGTCCGTTGATCTGTGTGATCAACGACCAGGATTGAAAGACGAATTGGGCGGGTTGGTTTTAGGCGGGCTTGTGTCGGGTAAATTTGAATGGAGTCAGGCAATTGGGGGGGTTAATTTGGGGATTGATTTGGGCTTCAATTGGGCAAAAATTGTAAGAATAAAAGGGCTACAATTTAAATAGCCATTTCCCCATTTTAATTTTGTAAAAATAGTAAATAACCTTATAAAAATCCAATAAAAATTACTGAGTTAATAACATATATCTAGGTATTAATTAAAAATATTCGGAACGATTTTGTACTTGAAATACTTATTAAATCGAAAAATAGGCTAAAATTTCAATATAATGCAATTTTAATCTAGAAATACCTAATGGCTTTGTAAAGATTCTGTAAAAATACATAAATTATATTTCTATGTAAATGAGAAAATAAAATAAATTACTTATATAAATAACAGGATTTGAGATTAAATATTGAATTTTATACTACAAAATAGGTCATAAATTGATCTTAGAATCCTTCAAAAAAATGTAGAAAAATACCAAACCTTTTGTGGGATCTTATATATGCATCTATATACTATTTTGAAAGTATTTTGGGTACAAAAATATATAGGGAAAATTTGGGTATGAACAGCTGCCCCTCTTTACCCGAGGAGGATGAAAGTGTTAACGAGTAAAGACAAGATGGCCAATTTTGACCAAAATGACGACTGTAAGAGAACTTCGACCGTGCTCTTGCTTCTGAGCTGGCTACATATCCCTGGTTTTACAGGAATCAGGTCATATGAAGTTCAGGAACCATTTGCCGAATATGTGAATGAAAGTTTTGGAAAAGGCGGACGCAATGGGGTTTGAGATTTGGCAAGGGTTCGGAGATCGAACGAGCCGCGGAGAACTGGAGCGGGATCGCTCCTTCTGAGACACCTGTGCCAGCCGGTGTACCTGCAAATGAATGATGTGCGGATATACTACATAATTTAAATGTGATGTTGTTCCCATTCGACCATGAATGTTGTCTTTAGACGATTAGGATGGCGTCCTCAAACTATGATGTCCTGGGCTATGAAGAGCATAAAAGTAAAGATTTGCAGGCCATGAAATGGTGTTCTCGGGCTATGCATATGGTGCCTCTGAGCTATGACGACTTTGAATAAGTTGGCGATATTTCAGCCCATGAGAAAGTGGCAATATGTCGGCTGAATGAATGCAAGGGTGGCGATGTTTCAGCCAAAGCGAGAATTTTAATGCGGGGGGGCGATATTTCAGCCTGATGAGATAGGATGGCGATTTTTCAACCAAATGGAAAATGAAGGAGGTAGAGATTAACCTCGGAAGGCAGAGAATAGCCTTATGCAATGCAGGATGGAGACATAGTTTAGTCTCAAAAGGAAGAGAATAGCCTTATGCAAAATGCAGATGGAGACATGGCTTAGTCTCGAAAGGCAGGAGATAGCCTTATGCAGGATGGAGGTAGAGCTTAACCTCAAAAGGCAGAGAATAGCCTTATGCAGGATGGAGGTAGAGCTTAACCTTGGAAGGCAGGGAATAGCCTTATGAAAAATGCAAGATGGAGACGGAGCTTAGTCTCATAAGGCAGAAG
This sequence comes from Nicotiana benthamiana, assembly GCA_034376525.1. NCBI lineage: Eukaryota > Viridiplantae > Streptophyta > Magnoliopsida > Solanales > Solanaceae > Nicotiana > Nicotiana benthamiana. The sequence continues at coordinate 51,808,769 of CM067338.1, read as the reverse complement.
ATAGCCTTATGAAAAATGCAGATGGAGACAGGGCTTAGTCTCGAAAGGCAGAAGATAGCCTTATGCAGGATGGAGGTAGAGCTTAACCTTGGAAGGCTGAGAATAGGCTTATGCAGGATGGAGGTAGATCTTAACCTCGGAAGGCAGGGAATAACCTTATGCAAAAGTGAAGATGGAGAAAGAGCTTAGTCTTGAATGTCAGAAGATAGCCTTATGCAGGATGGAGGTAGAGCATAACCTCGGAAGGCAAAGAATAGCCTTATGCAGGATGAAGGTAGAGCTTAACCTCGCAGAGAATAGCCTTATGTAGGATGGAGGTCGAGCTTAACCTCGGAAGGCAGAGAATAGCCTTATGCAAAATGCAAGATGGAGACAGAGCTTAGTCTCGAAAGGCAGAAGATAGCGTTATGCAGAAATGCAGATGGATATAGAGCTTAGTCTCGAAAGGCAGAGAGTAGCCTTATGCAGGATAGAGGTAGAGCTTAACCTCGGAAGGCAGAGAATAGCCTTATGAAAAATGAAGAAATATAAAGGAGAGGATGATGGTGATTTTCTTAGCTGGTAGATGATTGCGATATCTTGACTACTGGGGAAGTGTAGATAGTAGGCCTTTGCGAGTTAAGTAGTGGTTTCGGGGACTTCAGTTTTGTAAAGCACATGCATCACCTATTTGTACCCGGAATTCCTGCATCCAAAGAAAAATCGTGAGTTCTGTAAAGGGGGAGGTTAGTTCGCATCCCTCGACTCGCGCCGTCTTGTACCATTTGGGGTAGCGTTGCTGAACGATAGTGATCCAAATGAATTTATGCAAATTTTAGAAATCCTAATTCAAATGTATTTATATATAAGTAGAGAAAAGATAGTTTTGTTGTATGATGAACCACAACTGCAACGTGGTTCAAGGCACAGCAACCTTGGTGGCTCCGGAATTTTAAGGGTCCTCCTCAAAATTCTGCCCCAGTTTACTAGGCTGGCACTGTTGACGGTGGTGTTGAATGACTGAAAATGGATCGACCTCGGAATTTTGAGGGTCATCCTCAAAATTGTGCCCCAGTTTACTAGGTTGATGCTGATGCGGAAACTAACAAACTGACTTCGGAATTTTGAGGGTCCTCCTCAAAATTCTTCCCCAGTTCCAAGTGCGCGGAAAAATGGAATTTTATTGAAGATGTGATCGAACCCATAGGGTTGCCTACGTATCCCCTCTTAAACGGGAATCAGGTCAGACGTAGTTCAAATTACACCGTAAAGAAAATCATACTGATTAAACGTTGTATCTTTTCATTGCATATGAGTTGATCGGTTTTGGCCAAACTTCTCCGTCCATTTCTGCAAGAATAAGGGCCCTCCAGTTAGAACCCGGTGAACCATGTATGGACCCTGCCAGTTGGGAGAGAACTTCCCTTTGGATTCATCTTGATGTGGAAATATCTTCTTCAACACCAGCTGCCCTGGTGTAAACTTCCTTGGTCGAACTCTCTTGGTTAAGGCTCTGGACATTCTGTTCTGATATAACTGACCGTGAAAGACAACGTTCATTCTCTTTCCGTCTATAAGGACTAGCTGCTCGTAGCGACCCTTGACACATTCTACGTCATCTAGCTTAACTTCTTATATGATTCTCAAGGATGGAATTTCTACCTCAGTGGGAATTACCGCCTCTATATCGTAATCCAGCATGTAGGGAGTCGCCCCAGTTTATGTACAAACTGTAGTACGATAACCCAATAAAGCGAATGACAACCTCTCATGCCACTGCTTGTGCCTTTCGATCATTTTCCTTAGTATTTTCTTTATGTTCTTTTTGGCTGCTTCCGAATCTCCATTCATCTGAGGTCTATAAGCTGTGGAATTTATGTGCCTGATCTTGAAAGTTTCACACATCGGTTCATCAAGTCGCTTTTGAGATTGGAACCATTATCGGTGATGATCAACTCTGGGATCCTGAACTGACAGACAATACGATCTCGGACAAAGTGTGCAACAACTTTCTTGGTTACTGCTTTGTATGAGGCTTCTTCAACCCATTTAGTGAAGTAATCGATTGCCACTAAGATGAACATGCGTCTGTTTGATGCGGTAGGCTCGATTGGTTCAACAACATCCCTTCTCCAGGCGGTGAATAGCCACGGTGATCTCGTTGCAGTGAGCTCGTTCGAAGGTACCTTAATCATATCCGCATGTATCTGACAGCGGTGACACTTTCGAACATACTCAATGCAGTCTGTTTCCATAGTCATCCAGAAATATCCTGCTCGGAGTATCTTCTTCACTAGAACAAAACCATTCATGTGCTGCCCACAAGTCCCTGAGTGCATGTCTTCCAATAGCTTGGTTTTTTCTGTCGCGTCGACACACCTCAATAGTCCCAAATCGGGGGTCTTCCTACACAGGATTCCTCCGCTGTGAAAGAAATTGTTGGACAACCTTCAAAGCGTGCACTTCTAAATAGCATTAGCAAGCTCTGGATATGTTCCTATTTTCATATACTTTTTGATGTCGTGGAACCAGGGTTTTCCGTCGACTTCTTCCTCAACATGTGCACAATATGTCGGTTGATCATGAATCTTGACCTGGATAGGGTAGATGAAGTTTGTATTTGGATGCTGAATCATGGATGATAAAGTGGCAAGCGCATCTGCGAACTTATTCTGTATTCATGGAATGTGCTAGAATTCTGTTTTTCTGAACATCTTTCTCAATTCCTGTATGTGGTGCAGATAAGGGAGTATCTTGGAATTCTTGGTTGCCATTGAATCGAACCTGGTGTATGAGTAGGTCTGAATATCCAATCACTAGCAGCTCCTGAATGTTCATGTCAATGGCTAGTTTAAGCCCTAATATGCAAGCTTCGTACTCGGCCATATTATTGGTGACGAGATCCTGAGCTTGGCGAATACAGAGTAATGTTGACCGGTCTCTGATACCAGGACTGCTCCGATACCAACTCCTTTAGAATTTTTGGCACCGTCAAAAAACATCCTCCAACTGTCATAGGATTCTCCAATGTCTTCTCCTATGAAAGCTACTTCCTCATCAGGAAATACGTCTTCAGTGGTTCATACTCCCCTCCTATAGGATTTTCTACGAGATGATCTGCCAAAGCCTGACCTTTAACTGCCTTCTGGGTGACATAGACAATGTCGAATTCACTCAACAAGATTTTCCACTTGGCGAGCTTGCTAGTGGGCATGGGCTTCTGATGAATATACTTTAGTGGATCCATTCTTGATATAAGGTAGGTAGTGTAAACAGAGAAATAATGCTTTAATTTTTTATCTACCCAGGTTAAAGCACAACAGGTGCGTTCTAGTATGGAATACCGAGCCTCGTACGGGGTAAATTTCTTGCTGAGGTAGTAAATAGCTTGCTCCTTTCTCCCTATCTCATCATGTTGTCCCAAGATACAACCAAATGCTCCATCTAAAACAACGAGATAGAGCAATAAAGGCCTCTCAGGCTCAGGCAGAACCAGGACTGAAGGCGTAGACAAGTATTCCTTGATCCTGTCAAAAGCCTTTTGATATTCATCGGTCCATTTGGTGGCGTTATCCTTCTTCAGCATCTTGAAGATAGGTTCGCAGATGATGATAGACTGAGCTATGAACCGGCTGATATAGTTGAGTCTCCCCATGAAACTCATTACCTCTTTCTTGTTCTTCGACGGTGGAAACTCTTGAATAGATTTGACTTTTGACGGATCCAGCTCTATTCTTTGGCGGCTCACGATGAAACCTAATACTTTCCCAAAGGGACCCCAAATGCACACTTGGCGGGATTCAGTTTCAAGTTATATCTCCTTAGTCTATTGAAAACTTTGGTAGGTCCTCCATGTGATCTGCAGCCTTCCTGGACTTGATGATGATTTCGTCCACATATACCTCAATTTCCTTATGTATCATGGCGTGAAAGAGGGTATAGGTAGTGATGGCCCTCATGTAAGTAGCCCCAGCATTCTTCAAGCCAAATGGCATCATTTTGTAGCAATACATTCCCCATGGCATGATAAACACCATTTTCTCTGCATCTTCTTCATCCATCCATATCTGATGGTACCCCGCAAAGCAATCGACGAATGACTGCAACTCGTGCTTGGCGCAGTTGTCGATCAGGATGTGTATGTTTGGCAAGGGGATATCATCTTTGGGATTGGCCCGGTTGATATCCCGGTAGTCAACACTCACTCTGACTTTCCCATCCTTCTTAGGTACTGGCACGATGTTAGCTAACCAGGTTGGGTACTCTACCACTTGAAGAACTCTATCTTTGACCTGCTTGGTGACCTCTTCTTTGATTTTTAATCTCATATATGGCTTGAATTTTCTGAGCTTCTGTTTTACCGGCGGACATGCAGGGTCTGTCGGCAACTTGTGAGCGACAATGGATGTGCTGAAACTAGTCATATCATCATAAGACCATGCGAAGATATCCTCATATTCCCATAAGAACTCTGTATATTCCTCTTTTTCCATCTGTGATAAGTGCACACTAATGCGCATTTCTTTGACATCCTCTGTATCTCCCAAATTGACAACCTCGGTTTCATCCAAGTTGGACTTAGGTCTATTCTCAAAATTCTCGACCTCTCTAACAACCTCTTCTGGTATATCATCCTCCTCTGAGTCTATGTCTATTTGCTTCATAGCCTCATTGCGAATTACAGTTGTTGGTTCATCATCAAGATGCGTAATAGTAATGTTGTGTGGAAATAAAGTAAATAGCAGAGAAAAGTAATGAATAGTGAGATATTTGATAAACTGAAAAATACTTTTGATTAAATTCATAAATGTTCAAAATATCGGAGCTTTTTGGAAAGTAAATACAATGCTTGTTCAGCCTTGCTACCCCGATGATTTTCAGGTGATGGTGGTCCTGATTGACCAATTGGTGAGGTGCTACCCTCGATTCACAGCCTGAATGGAAGGGACTTCCTCCCCTTCCTCTCCAAAAGTCACACAACAGTCCATGTCCTCCTCCAGAAATAGGTTCTTCATTGACGCAAGAGCCTCTTCTTCTTCTAACCCGTAGAGAGTGTCGGCTGGTTGAAATGTCTGCTCCAATCAAGGTATGGGGTATTCCAATGGGTAATATGGGCCGGGCCATGGTGGTGACCAGTCTTTGAATTCCTGCCAAGTGTACTCGTACCCTAGTTCGAAGGTAGTAACATGCTTCTTCAACTGGATAGGTTTGGTGATGCCCTGAAGATTCTTACCAAGTACTTTCCCTGGTTAATACCCACTCCAATTCAGAATACTCTCGACCTTGTTACTCCACCATTTGTCCTTGTCCACTACGTTGACTTTCTCAATATGATGATATGTTTCTCCGCCTATCCTTCTTCTGCCTCCGATCATTGGAATGGTCTGGCGATTGTATATAGGATTGCTACCGTCGCTATCGATGATCACTTCCTAATGGTTCCATTCGAACTTCACGGCCTGATGCAAGGTTGATGCCACAGCTCCAGCGGCATAGATCCAGGTTCATCCTAGCAGTAAGTTATAAGATGTCGGTATGTCAATGACTTGGAAATCAACATCAAACCAAGTGGGCCCCTTTTGCAAACACATGTTAATCTCCCCGAGGGTGGACCTCTGAGAACCATCAAATGTCTTAGCATTAATAGCCCCATCTTTTATCTCATGCAATTCTTTGCCCAACTTCTTGACGGTGATCAATGGACAAATGTTGAGGCTAGAACCTCCGTCGATTAAGATCCTGGTGATGAAATGATGTTCACATTGCACAGTGATGTGTAGTGCTTTGTTATGGCCAAGCCCTTCTGGTGGCAGTTCATCCTCGTAGAAAGTGATTTTATGACTTTCCAATACCTGCCCTATCATGTTTGCCATCTCTCCTCCTGTTATGTTGCTCGGGACATAAGCCTCGCTCAATATCTTCATCAAGGCATTTTTATGCGCCTCAAAACTTTGCAGCAATGCCAAGATGGAAATCTGTGTCAGTGTCTTGTTTAGCTGTTCAACAACTAAATATTCTTTAGCCTGTATCTTCCTCCAAAGATCATAAGGTCCAGTTTCAATGGGACGTCCAGAGGCCTGCTTGTTGGACTCAGCTGCGCGCTCTGGTGTGTACATCCTGCCTGTTCTAGTCGTACCTTGCGTGGCAATTCTTTACCCATGCTTGCTTTTCCCTTCCTTCTTACCTTGACTGTGTAGTCCCAAGGTATGTCATTTGACTTAAATGAGGTTATGTCTGACATGGTGACCAGAATGGGCATCCTTGGAGGCCACATTGTAACTTCAATCGGTGGGGGTGCCATAGGAGTCCCGAACTCCACCACAATTGGCATTTTTGCAGGAGGTGCCTCAAAATCAAATGGTATAGATACATTCACCTCGTCGCCCTCAGATTTCCAGATTTGTAAAATGATAGGATTAAGAGTGATCACCGGCTTCTTGGGCTCATCTCCTTCAGCTATTAAGCCAATTGACCCTTTGGGATCCCATTCATCCTCAATCTCAATCATGTGGGTGCCTCCACCCTTATGGTCCGGCAGCGTGTTGTTGCTAACATTGGGAGTAGGCTCCTTAGCTACAATGACCTTGTTGTCAATTAAGGTATTAATTTTGTCTCTATACGAGCGGCACTCATTGATGGTATGGCCCTTCATCCCGAATGGTATGCGTAGGTTTTATTTTGGTTGATCCACTGGGAAGGGTTTTCTGGGGTTATGGGTGGGATGGGTGTAACATATCCAGCTACTCGGAGCTTCTCATACAGTTGGTCAATGGGACCTTTAACATACCAAGATAAAGCATCACCTTTCAAGCTCCTCATGAACAGTTTCATGTGGATCTTTTCATCTCTACCAACTCCTACTAACTTGTCACAATACATCATGAGGTGAACCCTGGGATCCCCCGTACCGTCGAACATTCTGAACTTAGGAGGTTTGTACCGCTCTAGGAGTTCGACATCAGGTTGAACACAAAGGTCTTCATAATTTAGACCCACTACACCCTTATTACCTTCCATGCCATTAATTCTGCTAGTGAGTTTCTTGAGTTCAGCAGCCAAGTTCTGAATGAGTGAGTCTGATTCTGACATATCTGATATGGGCTGTGCATAGTACGGCACAGTATCCATAGAGATAGGGGTATATTGGTGGTTTGGAGCAATTTGCGGCTTAGGGATGAGCGGTGGAGCATTGTTGCAAGCTTGGGTTGGGGTCTTCTGAGGAGGTGTAGGGACCTGATTGTTGACATCTACAGCAGCAAGGGAGATGGACAAACTTGCCAAACTCCGGACCTGGTCTAGCTCCTCTCGAAACCTTAGCAAAGTTTGCTCCAAATGAGAAGCAATCTTTTTGGTGATCGGGGTACCTTGGTAAGTTCCTTTAATTTCCTTTCTTTCTTCATTATCTCCCATCTTTCCTTTGTTCCTGTTTCTGGGGGGACTTGGAAGAGGAGTAGGAGGAGGACCCTTAGATCTTGTGGAGTATGCTGATGGTGCCATAATGCACGAACTAACCTTTGGGGAGGGGAATAAAAATAAAAGAAAAATAAAAAGGTAAAGAGTCAGTGCGGATTCTGAGAAAGAAAACAGTGCGGTATTTAAACACGTTGTTGCAAGAATATAAGTCGTTTCCTATTTGGGTGCCTCGTTGTGACTTAGGTAGGCCTAGCGACAGATATGATTTGGAGAACTTATAACACTAAGTGCCTCATTTTATCGTTAGAAAAGAGAACGAGTCAATACAAACTGAAATAAAGAGAAATTGTCACTAATGGCCAGTGGCCTTATTACATCAAGAAAGTGGTAAAATTCTAACTACTTGGTCCCAGAAGGACCTTCCCTAGATTCGGTATCTTTTGCCTCCCTCATACAGTTTCATCAACTCGCGCAGTCCCAGCAACAAGTAAGCCCGAGCCAAGTGCCCACTTTTAATACCTTCGGCTTCCTGAGAGTTGTTGATCATTTTCAGAAACATGCCTTCCAGCTTCACTAGACCCCGTTCTAAGTACCCTAAATGGTTGCTTGCGCGGACAGCCATATCCTTGCACTCATTGATTATCTTCTCTTGGGCCTCTAATATTTCCCGATGCTCACTTTCACACTCTCGTATCCATTTGCGTAGCTGATTTACTTGACCTATGTTGCAGTCTTCTCATCAATAACCCTGTGACCATAGACGAAACCTGTTTTCCCAAGCCAATATGATCTTCTACAAGCCATCTCGGGTAAAGCGGCACATGCCCCGCCTGATACCTATCTGGTTCCATAGATTCCTTTTCCAAAATGAGTATGAAATGCCACATATGCTTAGCCTGACACCTGTGTGGGCTATCGTCATCTTGGAAGTCATCCCTGTAATGACTCATCTTTTCTACCCTTGGTATAATCTACTTTCTTCCTACTTGCCTTACGACTCAAAGAGGGACATAAGGGTACGTTCCTCTTAAGCCAATTAGTACAATGAATGGCGCATCCCTAGACCGAATGATAAACTCCCCAGTTGGAAACCACTCGTACATCTATTGTACCTGCTCTTCTTTCAGATTCTCCAATTGTTGTACCCATCCACTGGTGTCTTTCGGGAGAGCGAACATATCTAGCATGAAGTACATTCGCTTTGGATGATGGAAAGCGATATGGTCACCCAGTCTCGGCGTACGATCTCCTGTCTATAATCTCCTTTTTGAAGATGTTCAAAGAGCCAGAGTTGTAGTAGCAAATTGCACCCTTCAAAGTGTGGTGCCCCTTGTTGTCATTTCTCTAAGGGTCGGTACAGTTTGGCGAGGATCATGGGTGCTATGCTGAATGTCTGCCTGTCGATACCCTCCATTATGGCTTTGGTTACCATGGCTAGTCTCGTATGGACTCTATCGTTCTACATTGGAAAGACTATCATGCCCGAAACAGAACATGAATACAAAGGCTCTCCTATGTATGTTCCCCAAAGAGGTGAGGGCGAACTCGTCCATGTGAGTGCGGTAGGATTTGCTATGTCCGATTCATACATGAAGTTGAAGGATATGTAGGAGTCCTTCAAACTGGTCAGATTAGGATTCTTCTTAAGCCCCATCATTTTCAGGAAACCTCTACCTTTGCGTTTTTCTAGCATAAGCAGCCCCGGGCTATCCCAAGGAATTCCGGCTAACCCCCAATTTCTTCCAACAACGACGTTATTTGAATAACCCCAAAGCGGAAGACAGACCGTTCACTATCCCAAAACATAGTAGCAACTTCCACAATCTTGTTATCTGGCCTAATTTCCAGGAGTGAAGGAAGATTTCCTAAGTGCTTGCGGACGAGAATCCGATCAATACCATGTAGATCCTCCTACCAGCTTAGTAACTTAGGGTGAATGTTTGTTACCATACCGAATATGGGGACCTCGTGCCTCGTTTCCTGCAAAATAGAGTGTTAGGACCTTAACCCCACCAGACTCGACTATTTAAATCAATAATTAGAAAAAGGTATTTAGTTCTCCAAAATCAATGCACATAATGTGAATGTTCGTTTGGGTTTCAAGGAAACTCGATGGACTTTTGGTTTAGGCTATCCTAATGAGTCATTATGCGGACAACATAACTGACTCGACTAAGTTCGACCATGAGCATGAACATTTAAAAAGAGTGAGGTTTTCTACTTTTGAAATGCTAGACAAGGTATTCTTGAGCGGACAACTCAAGAGGGAAAGGCACGGAACCGTCGACTACACCGTTGATCGACTTGTTTTACCGCAAATATGTCTTTTCCAAATTTATGGGGTTTATAAATATTGGAAGAGCGCAACTGCTCATTATAAGCGTTGCAATAGTAATTGTTTGGCACGAGTGGAAAATGATGTTGAAGGATGAAATTGCAACAATTAAATAAGTACATGTATTTTCACGTTCATAAGATAATGATTACAATAGATGCTCGGAATTGAAATAAAATAAGGGCAATAAAGCAGTAAACAGCTAAAAAAAGAAGACATGAAGAAACAAGTTAGTAATTATGAAGAAATGATTAATGCAATAAGTAAAGGTAGTAAAGAAATCAACAAAGTCACAAAATACGTAATGGTAAAAGCCTTGAAGAAAATTCCCCAGCAGAGTCGCCATGCTGTCGATGCCCCCTTTTACAAAAGCAAAATCTGGTTTTACGACATTATGGGCAAAACAACTCTCATTACCGCTTGGGAATTGGGTTATGGAATTTTAAGAATCGCCACCTAATGATTATAGTGCATTAGGACACTTTTAAAGATGAGCGAAGTATTTTGAAAGAAAACCAGCGTTCGGGTAAGGGCTTGAGATTATCTTGAGGGGAAGGTGTTAGGCACCCCTCAAGATCCATAGTGTGGTTCCCGGCCGTGCTAATTTGACTTTATGAAGAGATGAAGCAAGTAGACAGATAAGATTCACAAATAAACATTTGGACAGCTTAGGGAAAAAAAGGAAAGCCATAAGTTAAATAAAGTAGAAGGGAGAATGGATTTGAAAAGAAAGCACTACTTTAGGAAAACGTTTAAATAAAGCAACCAAAGGAAAAGGGGTCCTAGATTTGATTATAATATGGATCACATCGGTACAATACCCCACTCACTCTCCTCAAAGAGGGGCCGTGTATGGCATTAGCGCACCGGTCATCATCTCCATATTCTACTATTCCCTCCCCGTTAAGATATTGAAACGCGTTGGTATCATTTACTTATTGCATGCTAATACCCGTCCCAACCTGTTAGTCCTGGGGTATTAGGACTTCTAATCCTAAGAGAGAGGAGATATATATGGAGTTTTCAAAGGTAAATATATTAGAACGACAAGCAAAACAAATAGCACATAAGAGGTATGCAAATAAGACATTCAAAGGCTCAGACAAAACCCCAAAACATAACAACAACTAGCTTAGCATGACTTCAAATACCGATTTGCTCTTTTAAAAGAGGTTAGAAGAGCGGACATATTAGTTGAACACATTGAAGTTGGATAGAAAATCTGATTTGCGCCCTCCGGGCCCGTTGTTAGAAGTTGAGAGGATTTAAAACCAGTAGTCTTTAGAGAAAGCATTAGTTTGAGACATAGGTCTGTTAAAGAGAAAATTAAAGTTTTGCAGAAAAAGTTCAGAAATGGCTTACAATTTAACCGAACTGCTTGAGTAAAGGATGCAAGAATAAAATTTTCAAAAGAACCTTAAAGTATAAACTTAGGCAGGCAAAGTAATTCAAAACTGCAGACTTAGCAGAGTAGTGTAAAAGGACAGACCTGGGCCCGGTTTTAAAAATGGAAAGATTTAGGACAAAATATACCGAAACGTTGTGAGCCCATTAAGCGAGTTTGAACCTTACAGGCGTGATACGGATTTTGTGTTATTGCTTTTTATACGTTTTAGACGACCTAATGTTATCCTAGTGTTTTATACAATTCCTATAGGCATGTTTTCCAGGCAAGATGCAACATTGGGATCCTATAGGCATGCTTTCTATACGAGATGCAATGTTGAAAGCTTATAGGCGTGGTTTCTGTATGAGATATGACATTGAAACCTATAGGCATTGTTTCTATATGAGATGCGATAGTGTAAGCCCTATAGACATGGTATCTGTATGAGATTGCGATAAAGTACACCAATAGACATGATATCTATATGAGATGCAGTACTGAAACCTTATAGGTAGAATCTCTAAGTGAAATGCAGCATCGAAAACCTATTGACTTGGTATCCATATAATAAAGTAAACCTATAGGAATGCTTTCTACCATTAAATTGATGTACTAAAGTAAATCCCCTCCCATATCCCCTTTTACTATATCCCCAAATACTTTTATACAAATTACTCACAAAAATCTGGACAGAAAAAATATTAAAGGAAATAAGTAAATACATCAATACTACAACAGGCCCGAGAAAGTGCAACGCAACTTTAATGTCCAATATACGCCTTTTACCAAATTTGAGCTTCCAAATCCAAGGCTTCCTCTTTAGAGTATTTCAAATTTCCAAAGGCTTTCAAGGAAACCCAGGCAATGCTTACACCCCAAGCAATTAGAGTAGTGTGAAGTGTGGAATTACCAGCCCTAAAGCACCCAAGTTCAAAGGAGACTCCAGGGTCCCTAAGCATAACCAAAGGGGGGTAGGACTTAAAGAACTAAGAATAGGTGTAAAAGTAAGGAATTAGAGTAAAACCAGTACGAGAGATGGTCATACCTAGCCATGAAGTGAGACTGGCACACCCTTAACCTCTTGCATGGTTCAACAAGCAAGAGCAGACTTGCAAACAAGTCAGACTAAGGCATGTATGGTGATTAGGTCACCAACTGGCCTTTGTCAAGGCTCAAACACATAATATAGGGGATGGGAAATGGGATTACTTTGAGTATAGGCTGATAACAGCCTTAATTCTTAACTAGGAATGGCAATGAGGTGCCAACCTAATCCAAAACATACTCATATGAAAAGAGGGATCAATGGATGGGGGAATCACATAAGAATACTTGAAAGAACAAGATTAAATTAAAGGGATTCAGGGGAAAACGGCATACAGGAAAATAAAGCATAGTAATGAACAATACACAGACAAGGGAAAAAGGGAAAATGATTAAACACGCTGAACTTAAATTGAAATACGTAACATTAACAGACCAGGGGGGAAAGGGAAAGAGGGTTAAACATATTAACATACTTAACATAAACAGACCAGGGGAAAGGGAAAAGGATTAAACATATAATAACTCAGCTGATCATAAACATGCAAAGGGAATGGCTTAAAAAGCAAATAGTTTGGAGGTTGATAATGAGAAATTAGGAGCCTACCAGTTGCAAACTTGAATAACAAAGCAAGTACGGATCCTTATAGTTAGCCTTGTCTTTCAGCCGGCTAACTTTTAGCAAGAAAACAAGTAACAAAGAAGAATATAGAAGAGAAGGGAGTTTTCAGTGAGTGAAACTAGAGAGTAGCCGTGTATCAGTGTGTGTTCGAGTGAGAAAAGGTGAGGGCCTTTAATAGTTTGAAAAGATGCAGCAATAAGGCTAGAAAATATCAATCAGTATCAATCACAAACAATTAAGGAGAAGGTTTCCTTTAATTAAGGAACCGGCTTGAGGTAAATAAACTTAATTTATTTTTGGAAAGTAAATCAAGTACCAATCACAGAATATAGGGAAAATACGTGTATGAAGTTTAGAAAAACACATGGGAAAAAAGTACCAATCAATCCAGGTCCATTACGTAGAAAATCAAGGGATTAGATACTAGCTTGTTTGAACTTAGTCAGAAAACAGGTCTTAAATTAAGCTGTACAAAATCAATTTTCCCAAATTAGGGTTGCTCAGAAAAGGGGAAATGTGACAATATAAAAAGATGCATAGTTTTGAACATACAAAAACTGGAAGTTGTAGAATAACATGTAGTAGAAACACACAAGCGAGAATTAGAGGCGGCTAGGATTTCACTGAGAGAAAGTGCAAAATCCAATTAAAACTAGGATTTCCATTACACACAGAGCATAAGGAATATAATAGATGAAGATAAACAAAAGCAGAACAGCATAAAGGGAAAGCATAGAACACATTAACTCGAATCCCGAGAAAATCATCAGTAAAACAAAACACCTTAGAGCCATGGTAGAAAATACTCAGAATCAAAGTAAGTACTAAAAGAGAACACATAGTAAAGCAGATAGAGCAAAGAAATCAAGGAAATCAGGGAGATCATAGAAACCCTAGGTTTTTAAGAAGACGGTAGTTTGAAAACAAAAGGGTGAACAAAAAGTGAAAAAGTACTTTAAAATCTTTAGAGAATGACTAAGATTCAGAGAGAATCGTAAGATAAACACGGAGAAAATGGAAAAGAACCTCGAAAATTAGGGTTTTCAGAGAAGGATCTCGAAGGATCGAGAAAATCCTGGAATGGACTCGTCAGAGTCGGCAAAGAACCCATAGCCTTAGGGCTTGCCAGAAAAGGCCACAAACGGTTGCAGTAATCACATCGGAGGACCTCTGGTCCGATCAACTTTGAGTGGGGTTCCGATCTTTGAACCCGGGGACTAGGAGGGGTGAGGAGTGACAGATATAGGCGTTTGAGGGCTTGAACGGCCATGAACACCGGTGACATAGAGCCTGAGACGATTAGGGTGGGGGAAAGAGAGCATTTGGGATTCAAAGGCGACTGGTTTGGTAAACTGATTAGGGTCAGGAGTTATTTGGGATTTAATTTTGGTAATTGAAATGTGGGCCGTTGATCTGTGTGATCAACGGCCAAGATTAAAGGATGAATTGGGGAGGGTTGGTTTTAGGCAGGTCTAGGTCAGGTAAATTTGAATTGGGTCAGGCAATTGGGGGGGTTAATTTGGGCCTCAATTGGGCTAAAAATTGTTAGAATCTACAATTTAAGTAGCCATTTTTCCTATTTTAATTTTATAAAAATAGTAAATAAACTTATAAAATCCAATAAAAATTACTGAGTTAATAAAATATATCTAGGTATTAATTAAAAATATTAGGAATGATTTTGTACTTGAAATACTTATTAAATCGAAAAATAGGCTAAATTTGCAATATAATGCAATTTTAATCTAGAAATACCTAATAGCTTTGTAAAGATTCTGTAAAGATACATAATTATATTTCAATGTAAATGAGAGAATAAAATAAATTACTTATCAAAATAACAAGATTTGAGACTAAATATTGGATTTTATAGTACAAAATAGGTCATAAATTGATCTTAGAATCCTTGAAAAAAATTTGGAAAAATACCAAACCTTTTGTGGATGCTTATATATGCATCTACATGTTATATTGAAAGTATTTTGGGTACAAAAGTACGTAGAAAAAAATTGGGTATCAACAGGGGAGTCTTTTAAAAATAAGCAGTAGAGGAAATAAGAGATTTGAAAAAAAAGCAGTGGACAGTTTAAATAAAATGTGCAGAAAAGGTTCTAGAAAGACAAGCGGATTTGAGAAAAGGTGAGTTGCATGACGGTTTCGAAAATATTGAGGCAGGATGATTTTCTTACGCAGAGGTATAACAGAAGCATTTGAGCAGGCAGATTATTTTAAAAAGACTGTTTCAGAAAAAATACTTTGGGAAGAACTTTTTTTCAAGGACTGTTTCAAAGAATGAAAATCATTTGGGAAGAATTTCTTTTGAAAGGCAGAAAAACACAGATTTGAGATGTTAACAGGCATGCATCGCTAACAGTTTGCGAAAAATGTTATTTTGAGAAAGACATTAGAGCTCAGATAGCTGACTGTTATTAATTAAGCAAATAAGGCGAGTTGCCGATTAACCCTCTAGGCATGATGTCTATGCTTCTGATTTTGAAAGTCGTTAAGGAGTTGATGAATAATTGAGCGTTTAACCCTGCAGCTTGCCTATCGCTTATGCAAGTCTTATAGGCAGGATTTCTGTATGCATTTGATTACAAAAGTATGCAAGTCCTATAGGCAGGATTTCTATATGCATTTGATTACAAAAGTATGCAAGTCCTATAGGCATGCTTTCTATATGCATTTGATTACGAAAATATGCAAGTCCCATAGGCATGCTTTCTAAGTTATTTAAGCATAGAACCCTATGAACATGGTTTCTATCATTTGACTTGTGCAGAAATAATAAAGCCCTTCCCACACCCCTTTCTCTAATATCCCCAAATCATTTTACATAATTATTACACAACTTGAAAGAAAGGACTAAAGATAATAACATAAATACATCAGAACTACAACAGGCCCGGGGAAGCCTAAGACAACATTAATGTCCAACCCATGCATTTAACCAAATTCGGATTCCAGATTCGCAGTCCTTCTCGTACTCAAGGTGTTTTCAAAGTTCAAAGGACTCTTAGGGACTCCCGGCACTGCTTAACACCCTGAATAGCTTAGAATATCAAAATAGTGCAGTGTGGATGTACCAGTCCTATGGCATACGAGATCAGAGGGTGCTCAAGGGTCCCAAGGTATGGCTTACCAAAGGGGGAAAGAACTTAAGAGACTAAGAATGAGTGTAAAGGTGAAGGATTAGAGGAAGATCGATGCAAAGGTGGTCATACCTAGCCATGAAGGGGACTGGCACACCTCTGACCCTTTACATGGTTTAACAAGTAAGAGCAGACTTGAAATAAGTCAGACTTAGGTCTGTATGGTGATTAGGGCACCAACAGGCCTGAGTCAAAGCTCAACACATAATGGGGGGTTAAGGGAGTGGGATTAATTTGAGTATAGGTTGAGAACAACCTGGTTCTAAACAAGGAATAGCAATGGAGTGTCATCCTAGTTTAAAACACAACTCATACACAAGCAGGGGTTAGGGGAGTGAGAGGCACATAAGAACATTTGCAATAATTAGAATTAAACTAGAGGGATTTGGGAAAGGGATGTACAGGAATGTAATCATATACATACATAGCATCAAAAGCATGGGGATATGGGGTAGGGATGTGCATGCTGAAATTTAACTACACACTGAACATAAACAGACATGGGGGAAGGGGCAAGTAGACATGTAGTTTGGAGTTAATATGTAAATCAAGAACCTACCAGTTGCAAGTTTCAAACAGCAGTACAAACAGAACAAGTAGGATCCTGTAGTTAGCCTTGGCTTTCAGCCGGCTAACACAAACAGTACACCTAGTAACAAAGAACTTAGTAACAAAGAAGAGCAGAGAAGAAAGAGAGAATGCATATTATGAACTTATGAAATTGTTCGTGTCCTGAAATAAAAGAGGTGGGGGTTTTATAGCTTTAAAGTAAGTAGTAAATAAGGTAGGAAAATAATTTCAGTATCAATCATAACCAATTAGGGAAAGTATTCGCTCTAATTAAGGAACCAGACTTCATGTAAATAAACCCAAGTTTTTTGGGATGAGAATCAATGATATTTGAGATACAAATGGATATTGAACTTAGACAAGGTGCTGGTCCAAATTAAAGAATCACATAAGCTTGTAGGAAATCAATTTTCCCATAATTAGGGTTATTCAGAAAAGGGGGGATTATGACTATATAAAGAGGTGCACAAATTCGAACATGCAAGACTGGAATTAGTAGAACAAGTTATGCAATCAAAGAGCAGAAGCACACAAGTAAGAACCAGAAGCAGCTAGGGATTAGCCATAAAATATGTAGCAAACAATTACTCAAAGAAACGAAAAAACCCCTAAAACCTAGGGTTTTCATCACATATCGAGTGTAAAGAAGATAAATTTAGGAAGCACAGCATAAGGAAAAATAGAGAACCTAGTAAAATTTACTCGGAAACTCTAGAAATAACACTGTAAAGAAAACACATAGGAGCCATGGTGGAAAATACTCAAAAATCACAGTAAAGTTTAAAAGAAACCACAGTGGAGCAGATAAAGCAAAGAAATTGAAGAAACCCTAAATTTTAGGAAGACGAACAGTTCGAAGACAAAGTCGGCGAAGAAATGTGAGAAATACAACTTTAGAAAATAACTAGGATCTAGAGAAGATCGTAAAGATAAATACAGAGAAAACCTTGACAATTAGGGTTTCAGAAAGAGAACCATAGAGACATGAGAAAGGCTTGGAATGGATTGTTTCTGAGTCGACAAAGGACTCACAGCATCAAAGCTTGCCGGAGAAAGACCGGACATGGCCATAAAACCTCAAGTCGATGGACCTCTGAATACTGGTCTTCACAATATGGTTTCAATCCTCGAACAACAGGGTCGTAGAAGGGATTGAGGAGTGAGTGTAGGTAGCGTGAAGCCTGGATAGTCATAGTTCCCGGTGGAAAGAGGTCGGAAAGTGACTGGAGGTGGCTAGGGTTTCAGATGGGCTTGGGAGCGTTTGAGAGAGGAGGGGGATACAATGGTGGTTGATGGTGAAAAGTGATTAGGTTTAGGGGTGTGTTGGGTTTAATTATGGAAGGGATCATTGTGGACTGTTGATCTGAATGATCAACGTCCGCGATTTAAAAGAGGGAACTGGGCGGGTCGGTTTAATGGGTAACCGGGTAGGGTAATTGGGGTTAAATTGGGGTGGAAATTGGGTTATAATTGAAATAAAAAGGGGCTACAATTTAAATAGCCATTTTCCCCAATTTTGAATTTTACAAAATACTAAATGATACTGTAAAAATCAAATTAAAATGCTGGGTTGATAAATAATGTATAAGTATTAATTTAAAAATGTTAGGTACGTTTTATAGTTAAAATACTTATTAAATCGAGAAATAAGCTAAAATTACAATTTCAGGCAATTTTAGTTCTGAAATACCTAATGAATTTGTAAAATTATGTAAAAATTATGTAAATTATATTTTTATGTAAATGAGAGGAAAAATACATTACTCACAAAAATAACAAGTTTTGGAACTAAATATTGGATTTTATAGTGCAAAAATAAGTCATAAATTGATTTTAAAAACCTTGAAAAATATAGAAAAATGCCAAAACCTTTGTGGATGCTTATATATATGCATCTATATGCTATTTTGGGAATATTTTGAGCATAGAAATATATTGAAAAAATTGGGTATCAACAGCATCATATAAAGATGCGATTCAATGCACATGAATACGATGCGGCGTGCAGCCCCAGCCAACCATATTTGTCTAACGGCGACGGCGCTCACAAGGGGTGTGTTTACAGACTCCAGAGGGGCTCCTTCAGCCCAAGCGCAATATCAATATATAACCGCTGCGGCGTGCAGCCCCAGCCATCCTCTGTCCACAGTATGCATGTAAGTCACATAACATATTCAATATGATTCTTTGCCAGTTTCCAATTTATTAAGGTGAATACAATTTAATTAGTCAGTTTCAAAAATATGATGACGTAGCATTTATTAACATTGAATAACACAGGACTGAGATCAATGATTATGCAAATCATGTTATCACAAAGATATTCACCCTAGACGGGTACTACAGATCGGCACAAGGCCTTAAACATGGCATCAAGCCCAATTATCAACAACACAATGTTCATATCAGACGCCAATAATTCATACTCAGCTCTCGGGATGGACCAGGTCACAATCCCCAATCATTTACAATCCTGCACCTGCCATGGGGTGCGAGTCACGCCCTAACATAGCGTCACGATGTGATCAACCGGGGCTTCAAATCCTCGGGCCATCATCTATACAAACTACTCACCTCTAGCCGGTCGTAGACTTGTCAGCAATGCCTTTTCCTCTTGTATCGACCTTCGCGTATCGAATCAGCTGAAAAATCACACAAACATCAATAAATTTCGATTTCTAAAAGACGGTATTTTAGCCATACATATCCGAAATTCGTCCCCTTAATGATACAACGATGATGCAAAATCGTTATGTAACTTCCATCTACAATACAACACTCAATAGGGCCAATATTACTAATGATTTCCATAACTTATGCCATTTAGGCATATTATCAAACACCTTGTAGGCATAGATATTTACACCTCCTTATTATAGTGTTGGTTTATCCAACTAGTACCATTTACTAACAATTCATCCCACCATTATGCTTTGACAATTAATACTCTTAACATCACATGTGTGATCAACCATCCACACCCAAACCAACAAAAATACTATAAAATAAACACCTTTAGATCCCTACCATGTTCATGTATTTAAATTGGGAATTTATGGATTCCAACCAACATACTATAAGTTGTAATACTTGATTCATACTCATATTCCCATAATATATCCATATATGTAAGTCTAAGGTGTAGGATTTACCTTTTGGAAAAAATCTTGCAAAACCCTCCTTTAAGTTCTTGAAGAAATTTCTTGAAAATCTATTAATCCATGTTGATATAAGCGTTTAGGAGTAGTAATCAACTCAATGTACTCCAAAAATCTTACCTTGGATCATAGAAATGAAGAGTGTGACGAAATCCCCTTGAGAGAGCAATCCCTTGCTCCAAAAATGACTTGGGAACACTCTAGACCGGTCTTGAGGCATTTCTAAGGTCGTTACTAGTGTGGCCGCGCACCTGGGCGCGCATTTGGGCGTGCTAGTTTGCCTAGTGTTCTTTCATGGGCGCGCTAGTGACATATGCCCAGAAAAATGTTCATAACCTTCTCTATTCATCTCCAAATGATGCACGGTTTGTTACGTTGGAAACTAGACTCAAAGAGCTTTAATTTTGATAGGTTGTATCTCATACAACTCCTTATCTAATGGGATATATGATCGTCCAAAATGAGGTCTGGTGCACACTCATTTACAATTTCGTCTATTATAAAATTTTCTAACTTCGAAAGTTCCCGTTAGCTATCCGAAATCACCCCGAGGCCCCCGGGACCTCAATCAAACACTCCAAAATATCTTAAAACATTATTGAAACTTGTTCCAATCATTAAAATACCTCAACAACATCAAAACCATCAAGTTACATCGAATTCACACCTAAGTTCTTCCAAAACTTACAAAATATGCATTTGATAAAAAACCCAACCAAATCACCTCCGAATCAACTAAAATTTTGCACACAAGTTCAAAATCACCTAAAGAAGCTATAGCAACTCTCGAAATCCCATTCCGACCCTCGGATCAAAATCTTTCCTACCAACCGGATTTCGCTAAAATCCTAATTTCGCCAAAATAGGCTAACTTCTTTACCGGGCCTTCGAGATTAATCTCGATTGCGCTTCTAAGCCTTATATCATCACCTGAAACTAGTCGGATGGTCGGAAATCCATTCCAAGCCCTCTAACTCATAAGTTAGCATTCAGTTGACTTTTCCAAACTAACCTTCTCATAAAGAGACTAATTGTCTCATTTCTACCCAAACTCCATCCGAATCACTTCAACCTCTCCAAACACATATAATGGAACATATGGAAACACAAAACGGTAAAGACGGGCCGGATATACCTGAGACGACGGGTCAGGTCGTTACATCCTCCACAACTTAAACAAACGCTCGTCCTCGAGCGTGCTCAGAGTTGTACTAGGAGCCAACCAATCCCTGAATGACCTTACTAATCATATACCCCGGTGAATTCCACGTCACCCTAACTCACATAATCCCGATAATACAACACAGTTAAAATTTCACCGGCCATCTAGACCATAACCGTATAGTCAGATTGCACCTCCAAAACCATACACAATATGAGAACCTTATATTTATACTCAGAATAAGCCTGAACATTCTGTAATAAGCCATACCTGCAACCTCAAGTGCAGTCACCTGATATATCGCATAATCCTAACACTCGAAAAGATAATTTATATCCACAGTAGTTGTCCACAACAACCATGTACCGAATAGAAACCCCTTATTAGCTGGAGTCTTATTCCAACACTCCTATACTCTATCAATAATAATGAAAACATAGTAGTCCATAACCACTTCTCATATCAACCATTCACGAAGAATTTCTTCCCTTTTTGTCTAATACCATAACAAATTCTCGAGCCGAACCTCGACATTAACCTTTCAACAAGCTGAAGCCAAATCCGTTCGTGTTTATTAATAACCCCAAAGGTCTCTTATGACAAACACACCATCCTGGTGACATGACATATGCCAATAAGAGACGGTCTGAACATAGTTGAGTCACAAAAAAAAAGACTCAAACGAAAGAGTTGTACCTTAAGCTCACCAATACCATTACAACACAAGGCTGAGACCTCGTCCCACATTCTGAAGGGTCTAACCTCTGCGTAGCCTCGCTATGATACGCGATCTCATCCAAATACTATTTCACATGAAGAACCTCAAGTCGTTATACTCGAACTTGACAACCACGCACAGATTTATGTCTGAAACCAAGCAATCCATCACACTCTCGGTGAAGCAAGTTATATACACCATTCAATCCTGAAAGAACACCACTGATGTGCTATTCGCCGAACAACTCCCAATACGGACTTTCCTCAGGAACCAGGAAGCAATACATACAAGGTAACATACAAAAACTATCATCAACATATCTGGTGGCAGCATGACACCCGATCCACTAAAAGATCTCACATAGGGAGATGCACATCGAGTTGAATTTGCTCATAATTACAGAATACCGAGTATCGGTCGTGAGCACACTGAGTGCATACTCATATCTACTTATGGCGGTGTTAGCTACAAAGCTCTACTCCCACTATGAATCTAGATAGCATCGCAATTTATGTGTCACTGCCCAAAAGTCATAACGCCTCGCAGCACAGAAAAGCAACTCATAGATCTTCCAAGATCACTAGCAGATCCAATAATGGTTGAATCAACCCATCCTTTATTAATAAAATTCAGGACTAACCAAGCCCACTCAAGTCAAACACGTATTCAATCAGCTTACCAACAAACTAGTTACAAAGAAGTCTGAGGCTGCCTCTTCCACTACTATAACTCATGCCAAAGTCGTACGCTACAATGCCCGACACCAATTAAATACTAAAGTCCACCATCTCGCCCGGTGACATGCCAGGCCACGAGGAACGCATCCGAAATGGTCCCTCACTTCCGGAACTGAATCAACGGTAAAAACCTCTACACTGACAGTTTGCCACGAAGGCCCAACAAGATAACAAAATCTATCTCAGCCATCCGCTGGTCTTTGGAATGCAACCCACTCTTGCTATAGCATCACTCGATGTACTATGCCACACAACCTTTGGCATCTTTTAACATAGTCCATAACAAAATAGTCTAGATTACCCCAACACCGAGGCAATCAACCAATAAAGATACACTCTAGCCTCTAAATCCTAATTTCAACTAAACGGTGCCGAATACTCACAGTCCACAACCGCAAGTTAGACTATATCGCAGAACACCCAATGTCCAGCTCCATATAACATACAAATCACTATACATGGTCACATATTCTGCCGTATGAATAATTATTACACATCAAGTACCCATTCATTCTATGAAAGATATTTTAAGATTTCCCTATACCATCGACAGACTCCATTGCCAACAGTCGGTCCAACAGGTAACTGCTGCAATCCCACCAAATTGTTATCAGTTTACATCACCTTCCCCTCTTATTGAATGCATACTCCCGTCAAATTACTAGAATAGTAATACCATTTTCCTTAATCATCTGAGGGTCGATTCTTAAATCACATCCAGTTGTACGTGCTGCTTAAGAATTTAATGACTTCCCATTCAGAACTGAACCATAACTTACACACACAAATCACAATCCTCCATAACAGACCGCGCATACCATGCCATACTCGGATGATCTGAGAACCCCATCTTCTTTTTCCTAACCACAAGCTAAACTGGCAGAACTAAATCCTTTTATCCACACCAGTCTAAGTAAGTTGTCCGAACCCAAAAGCACTACCTCCCAATACCTGTAAGGGCTCATTACCTCAAACATAAACATGGAGTTAATCATATCTTCGCCATACCAATTTGGTCTACTAGCACACTATCCCATCTATCTAATTTCCCTTTTTGTTCCATCATAAACCTGATATTTCTCTCTCACTATAACATCACAATGCCTCAACTCGAGATTGCCACACGGAACTCGCATATAATACCACACTAACTATGACCCTTAGGCCATTGAATACTCTCTCAACTATTCCCAAAAATATCACATTCTAAGATACCCTCCTCTGAAGAACTTCCTGCGAATTTAAGTTTGCTTCCTTTGCTTCTCAAATACTGAATTTCGTAATTAACGTAACAACACCACAAGTCTTGACTTGTTCCAACGGAAACACTGACTTGGTTACGTACTCAACCTTAAAACACCTGAGTGCTACATATAGAATCCTGAACACATCAAAACCATTCTCAAGAGTCGTCCACTCTTTTACACACTGCAAATTACTTGACTTAATAAATCAAACCACTCGTGCCTTATCACCACTCTGACACCTCAGGACATGATCTCATTCTGATATAACTAAACAACTTCCTTCTCTTTAACTAAGCACTCCTTATCCACAACTCAAGACATCCTATTAATTTTTTCCCACATCTAATAAGCACCATATAGCCTTTGTCAAAATTTTGCTTCACTTGTACCACCCTCGGCTCAATTTATGCAACCAGAACTAATTCACCCGCATGCATCAAATCATAACTAACATAGTGAAATCAGCTAAACAACAGTAACCTCCCCAACTTAGCTAGAAGCCATATGTATCACAACACGTATACTCTATTGCTATCATAATATCATGGTGAGATTTAAACTCACTCTTTCATAAGCTTGTGGAAACACGAATCATCAAAAATTTTATCCTTTCTGCAATTCTTGCATTCATTCACACAAAGGTTAAGCCCACTCTTTAGGCGACAAAATTTTTACTAAGTCCAAAAAAAATTCAAAAATTTCGGTAGAGTTTCCTTTGTAATTGAGCATATCCACCTTCTAGAGAATCACCAAAACCATCCTGACAACACGTCCACAACTTCACAAAGCATCACAATGCATATCAACAACATTAATCTCAGTACTACATGTATTCTACAATCAAAATTAATACATGGACATGCGTTGCACCCATTCGAATCATAACGCATGGAAAATACCTTTCAATCACACATATAAGTATCACATCACTTCAGATCACCGCGCAGGAGATAACCCATCTGCTTCGTCTCAGATTAACATTTCTATATACCTTCCCTCATTATACAGATTACACAGCTACTTAGTCTCCCTGAGACTGAACTTATATTGTATCATGCAATTAACTTCACTCCCACTAGGAGACTCAAAAAGATTCTTCACGGTCCATAACTCGTGCTACTCATCGGGCCACTATAGGAAACGAATCACTTGAAAGTTCATCCATTATCTAGTAGAATCCTTCATTATACCATGTCCTATAATTGCATCTCGCAGTACTAGCATACTAATCACATGATTTCCAAAGTGCCATTTCGGCTAATAGCGATAATGACGAACACATACGTTCAAAACACTTGCTCATACGATCACCACCTCATTGCTCAGCCCTAGGCAAGGCCCAGCCTCAAATCCTCCAGACTGGCCCACCATCAATCCTCACGAAGATTACATCTCTCTCCTTGATCGGGGATTCGCAAGCCATCGAAGCATATATAATACCGAGCGCTCATGCGTGCATGCAGGTGTGAGGAAGAATTTCAAGAGTTACTCTTTCAAGCTGAATCAAGGACACGCGATAAGATTTCAAGAAATTGGAGTGCTTCTTAAAGGTTATATAGCCTCATGCTTATTCGTGTAGTGCACGACACACCCATAAGAAGAACTCTACTAAAACTGGCTAATGACTCGTGAGGCCTAGTAACCTGGCTCTGAGACCAACTTGTCACGACTCAAAACCCGGTCATGAGGGCACCCAACCCTAAAGATAGAATTTAAGCCTGACCAACAATCACTTTTAACATTTAAGTCCCAAACCGAGAATTTAACAAAATAATAATCCAAGAATATTAATAATGTAATATGGATAAGTAGGAAACAGAAAACACACCCATAAGATCTTGGGTCACGAGTCTAGAGCCTCTACACAAAACTGAGTAATAAAAATAGTATCTGAATATCAATATAAAAATCTGGGAAAGTATATAATAATAATAATGAACTGAGAAAATAATGAAGAGCGGCCAGGTCTTGCGAATGTCATGTAGCTACCTCAACGACTCTGGAAATATCTCTAGAGAATACGAGAATCAGCTAAGCCTCTGGTATACCTGAATCTTCACACAAGGTGCAGGGAGTAAGGGTGAGTACTATCGACTCAGTGAATAATAAGCATAGAAAATGTCTGAAAGTAAGAAATCCACAAAATACCATAAAGCAAAGCTATAACTAACATTCCTATAACTTAGCTATGAACTAACAACAAACAGTATCACAACAGCAACCAAGTATCAGATAAAGATGCGATGGAATGCACATGAATACGCTACAGCATACAGCCTGAGCCAACCATATATGTTTCATGTCGACGGCTCACTGGGGGTGTGTAAAGACTCCAGAGGGGCTCCTTTTTCCCAAGCACAATATCAATATATAACCGCTGCGGCCTGCAGCCCAAGCCATCCTCAGTCCACAGTATGCATGTACGTCACACAACATATTCAATCTGATTCTTTGTCAGTTTCCAATTTATTAAGGTGAATACACTTTAATTAGTCAATTTCATAAATACGGTAACTTAGTATTTATTAACAGTGAATAACACAAGACTGGGATCAATGATTATGCAAATCATGTTATCACATAGATATTCACCCTAGAAGGGTACTACAGATCGGCAAAAGGCCCCAAATATGGCATCAAGCCCAATTATCAACAACATAATGTGCATATCAGATGCCAATAATTCATACTCAGCTCTCAGAATGGACCAGGTCACAATCCCCAATCATTTACAATCCCGCACCTTCCATGGGGTGCGAGTCACACCCTAACATAGCGTCACTATGTGATAAACCAGGGCTTCAAACCCTCAGGCCATCATCTATACAAACTACTCACCTCTAGCGGGTCGTAGACTGGTCTGCGAAGCCTTTTCCTCTTGTATCGACCTCCTCGTATGTCGAATCTGCCAAAATATGACACAAACATCGATAAAGTTCGATTTCTAAAAGATGGGGTTTTAGCCATACATATCCGAAATTTGTTTCCTTGATGATACAACAATGATGCAATACTGTTATGTAACTTCCATCTACAATACAACACTCAATTGGGCCAATTTTACTAATAATTTCCATAACTTATGTCAGTTAGGCATATTACCAAATACCTTGTAACTATAGATATTTACACCTTCTTACTATAGTATTGGTTTATCCAACTACTACCATTTACCAACAATCCATCCCACCATTATGCTTTGACAATTAATACTCTTAACATCACATGTGTGAACAACCATTCACACCCAAACCAACAAAAATTCTATAAAATATACACATTTAGATCCCTACCATGTCCATGTATTGAAATTGGGATTTTGTGGCTTCAAACCACCATACTATAAGTTGTAATACTTTATTTATACTCATATTCCCATAATATATCCATATATGTAAGTCTAAGGTGTAGGATTTACCTTTTGAAAGAAATCTTTCAAAACCCTTGTTTGAGTTCTTGAAGAAATTTCTTGAAAATTTAAGGATTTTCAAGATGAATCCATGTTAATATAAGCGTCTAGGAGTAGTAATCAACTCAAAGTACTCCAAAAGTCTTACCTTGGATCATAGAAATGAAGAGTGTGACGAAACCCCCTTGAGAGAGCAAGCCCTTGATGAAAAAATCACTTAGGAACACTCTAGACGGGTCTTGGGGCATTTATCGGTCGATTACTAGAGCAGCCGCGCATTTGGGCGTGCTATTTTGCCCAGTGTTCTGTCTTGGGCGTGCTAGCCACTAGCGCGGCCGCGCTTCTGGGCGCGCTAGTGACATATGGCCAGAAAAATGGTCATAACCTTCTCTATGCACTTCCAAATGATGCACGGTTTATTGCATTAAAAACTAGACTCAAAGAGATTCAATTTGATAGGTTGTTGCTCACACAACTCTTTACATAACAGGAGATATGATCGTCCAAAGTGAAGTCTTGTGCACACTAATTTACAATTCGGTCTATTATGAAATTTTCTAACTTCGAAAGTTCCCGTTAGCCATCCGAAATCACCCTGCGGCCGTCAGGACCTCAATCAAACACTCCAATATATCTTAAAACATTATTGAAACTTGTTCCAATCATTAAAGCACCTCAATAACATCAAAACCATCAAGTTACATCGAATTCACACCTAAGTTCTTCCAAAACTTCCAAAATACGCATTTGATCAATAACCCAACCAAATCATCTCTGAATCAACTGAAATTTTGCACACAAGTTCAAAATCACCTAGCGAAACTATAGCAACTCTCAGAATCCCATTCCGACACTCGAATCAAAATCTCGCCTACCAACCGGATTTTGCTAAAATCCTAATTTCGCCATATAGGCTAACTTCTTTACCAGGCCTCCAAGATTAATTTTGATTGTGCTCCTAAGCCTTAAATCATCACCTAAAACTACTTGAATCGTCGAAAATCTACTCCGAGCCCTCTAACTCATAAATCAACATTCGGTTGACTTTTCCAAACTAACCTTCTCAAAAAGAGACTCATTGTCTCATTTCTACCCAAACTCCATCCGAATCATTTCAAACTCTCCAAACACATATAATAGAACATATGGAAACATAAAATGGGAAAAATGGACCGGAGATACCTTAGACGACGGGTCAGGTCGTTACATATGTGATTTGGGAGTGAGCCCGAGGGGCTGATGTTGTACTATTTGAGTTGGGAGTGAGCCGGAGAGGCTGATGTTGTACTATGTGAGTTGGGAGTGATCTCGAGAGTCTGATATTATACTGAGAGTTTGATATTGACTCGAGGGGCAGGTTTCTAATTATTTCTTACTTGTTGAAATTATTTCCTTCACCGTTTTAAAAGAGATTTATCCAATACTTCACAGCTTTATTGCGTAATTGATTTTACTACTTGAGATAGCATTATTTGTGCCTTTATGAGATTTCATGCTTTCAGTCATTATTCATTTTTGTTACTAACTGGGTCGGAGTACTCACATTACTCCCTGCACCATGTGTGCAGATACAGGCAGAGCTGAGTTCGTTCTTGAGCACCGATTCCTTCTAGACCAGGTGGTGACTAGGAGTAACGAGGTATCTGTTGACGTTTGCAGCCCCATTTTCTCCCTTATCTTCAGTTATTATGTTATCTTCAGACTTTGTTCCTAATGTTAGACCTTGTATAACTTTATTAAACTCTGTAGTAGCTCATGAGTTGTGACACCCTGATTTCGGGCTGAGTCAGGAGGGTTTTCCTATTTTTATCATGTTTATTTCTCACTTATTAATATATTATCTGTGAGTCGGACTTATTCATGCTACTGTTGTTCTGTTGGTTGGCCTTGTCTTCCCGAGAGGCGCCAACACGATCGGTTTTGAGAATTGGGCCGTGATAAGTTGGTATCAGAGCCTAGGTTACTAGGTGTCGTGATTCCTGAGCAGGTTTAGTATATTCTCGCGGATCGGTACAGAGACATCTGTATTTATCCTCGAGAGGTTGTAAAACCTTTAGGAAAAACTTCGTATTCTTAAAAATTTTATCGTGCGTCCTTGATTTAGCTTGAAAAGTAACTCTTATGATTCCTTTTATGTGTTCGTATATGTAAACGAGCGCTCAGTATCAGATGTGCCTTGATGGCTTGTAATTCCTCGATCGAAGGGCAAGACGTGATATCTATTAGTTTGATGTTAGGCCAATCTGGAGGACTTCAGGCCAGATCTTTGCCTATGGCTTGAGCACCGAGGTGTGAATTGTGCGAGCAATTGTTTTGAAATTATATATCAGGTATTATCCCTATTAGTGGGAATGATGGTTGGATAGAAACGTGAGGAGTATGTTAGTACTGCAAGATATATCTATATGACGTGGAAATGAAGAGGAAGATAGATGGACTGTTAAGTGTTTGATTTTCATTGTGATTGGATGCGTAGCCCCGATTTACTGGTGCATGAAGAATCTTTTCATGTCTCCTATTTGGAATGAACTAAATTTCATGCTACGATATGAGTTTAGACTCAGGAAGATTAAGTGATTGTGTAATGTGTATGACAGTAGAAGGTATACAAAAATATTAACCAAAGATAAAGCTAAATTGGCTTGTGAGGGGAATCTATTTGTCATACTAGTTAGATAATTTTTGGACGCTGAGATCGCTTCTATAAAAGTATTATGACGAAATCTATGAGTAGAGGAGCCCACCTTGAAGTTTGAAAACATTAAGGAAAGAAAATGTTCTTATTTGGTTGAATATCCCAATATTGGAGGGTCGAAATGTATTTTCTATGTGTTACCATTCAAATAGGTGCAACACATGTCCATGTATCAATTATGATAATATAATACCTGTAATACTGAGATTAATGTTATTCATATACATTGTGATGCTTTGTCAAGTTGTGGATGTGTTTTTAGGATGGTTTTGGTGATTCTCTTGCAGGTGGATAGGCCCAATTACAAAGGAGACACTACCGAAATTTTTTAAAAAAATGGGACTTAGTAAAAATTTGGTCGCCTAGAGAGTGGGCTTAACTGTTGTGTGAGTGAATTTAATAATTGCAGAAGCGTTAAAATTCCATATGATTTGTGTTTCCACAAGATTATGAAGGAGTGGATTCAGTCTCACTATGGTATTACGGCAACAATAGAGTATGTGTTTTATGATTTATCGAGTGCGTTTTGATCTATGGCTTTGATCCATGTTGGGGAGTTTGCTATTAAATAAGTTGATTGCATGATTATGTGCTATATTGGTTCAAGTTTGATGCCTATTGGTGAGTTAGTTATGGCTTAAAAGGTTGATCAGGCGGTGGCCAGGCTCATTTTTATGCTATTCCAGGCAGGACAAATGATATTGCTTCAAATGTTTTTATTATAGGTATTGTTCCAGTCTGCCGCAGATATCCTCTATATTATTTGATCCCAGTTCTTCCTATTCTTATGTGTCCTCATTATTTGCGTACGCCCCAAAAGTTTCCTTCTTTACATGTTCATGTATCTACCCTGGTGGGCGATACTGTTATTGTGGACCGTGTGGACCGGTCATGTGTTGTGATTATTGAGGGTTTGGAGACCCGAGTTGATCTATTTATATTGAGAATGGTGTACTTGATATTATATTGGGCATGGATTTGTTATCTCCGTGTCATGCTATTATAGACTGTCATGCTAAGATAGCTACTTTGGCTATTCCGGGTGTTCCGAGGATCGAGTAGCATGGTATGACTGATTATGTTCCTAGTAGATCATTTTCTTTCTTGAAAGCCCAGCGTATATTTGGGAAGCGTTGTCTATCATATCTAGCTTTTGTGCGAGATGTTGGAGCTGAGACTCTTAGTATTGATTTTGTCCCAGTTGTGAGGGATTTTCTTGATGCATTCATGCAGACCTGTCAGGCATGCCGCCGGATAGGGATATTGATTTTGGCATTGACCTGGTGCCGAGCACTCAGCCAATTTCTATTCTACCATATCATATGGCACATACAGAGTTGAAAGAATTGAAAGTGTAGCTTCATGAACTCCTAGATAAGGGGGTTCATTCGGCCTAGTGTGTCACCTTAGGGTGCACCAGCCTTATTTGTGAAAATAAGGATGGCACAATGAGAATGTGCATTGATTACACGCAATTGAATGTAGTAAGAGTTAAGAACAAGTATCATTTGTCTTGTATTGATAGCTTAGTTATGTGCGAATAGATTTGAAAGTTTTCTCTATGGTTTTTACCATGGTTCGAGCTAGATATCTTCTACTGGTGCACAGAATATATTGTATGTTATGAACTCCTCCTAAATGGGAGCAGATAGTAGATTTCTAACTTCCGGAATATAACCTATAGCCCAGAAATTTCCAATGATATTCCTGCGCTTACAAAATGATGGCATAATAGACGTGGTATGTTGTGCATGTTTAACATTTTCGTGTACGGGGTGACAGTTCATTCTTTAAGAGAAGGTCATGAATTTTGCATTGAATATTCAATTTCAGATATTTAGATTGGATGTTATAACTTCTCGGTAAGGCCTGAAAAGGGTGCGTACTATATTTTAACTAACAAATGTCTATTGGTATTACAACAGTCACTTGGTTGATCGACTAACAATATTTTGATCTTTTCATATAGTACAAATGTTTTGAAAATAATTATCTTGGGATGATTGTACTTGAAGGATGTGTCAATAATTTGGGTGTTTAGATTCTGATCAATTACGGTGATTTATGTGACATATGAATTTGGAGACGGGAAATTCTCAAAAATATACTATTTCGGGATTGTGGCATGTTGAGGAGAGTATTTTATCTAACTCTTTGGATGCACTAGTCGAGCTAATTAATGGTGATAATTATGCATCATGAGTGCAAATATATGTGAGTTTTGAACCTGTGTGAAAGTACCGAGCCAATGTTCATGCTCTAAAGAAGTGTAGGCTATGATATGCCTAGGGTGGGATATTGAGCTTAAAGGTATAATGTTTCCCTTATTCGTAAATCTTTGAAGAACTATCTATACTATACTTGAGATTTCCAAGATGCTAAATTCCAAAACAAACATGATTGCTCCTATATTATATGCTTGGACAGGAGGCCTGTGACCGTGCCAGGCGGATTATGGTATTAGCAACTAAGTTTCTCGTGGAGTTGATATCAGTGTGAGCTATGGAAGAGATGGTTATTATTATTCTATTCATGTATCTGGGTCCCAATGTGATTGACGAGCTCATAGCATATCGTTGGGGTGGTACTTGTGGAACTTGTAAAGCGGCTCACTTCTTGGAGGTATTTATTTTCCTTTCTGGGTAACCGATTGGTGCAATAGTGAGGTTTGCTAGTATAGAATTGTATTATGTCCTTCTCCGTGGGCATGATATTCGCTTGTAGTACTAGACATCAAATTGCGCTTGATTGATGGTTTTGAGCATGGCGAGTTAGGGTGTTGCATGTGAACTAGTGTCTGAATACCTCCCGGATGGATACGGGTGTTCTGTTTCTATGAAATGAGACGGGTTCTAAGCCTTGTGATGTGGTGGTACTGGTAAGCTTGAGGTACAACTTTTCTATTTAAGTCATTTTCATGAATTGAGTATGCTCAGACTGTTGCTTATTGGCGCGGGTACTGTGCGAGTTGTGGCTTAGGCTTGTATTGATGTGTCATGTCACTAAAATAGTGTTTTGGATTAAAAGAGATCAGCGGGATCATTAATGAATTCGAATGGATTCGATTTTAGTATGTTGAAAGGATAATATCGAGCCTCGACTCAAAAATTTGATGTAGCAATTGCCAAAGAAGAAGTGGCTTCATGAATGGTTGATATGGGAAATGGTTATAGCATACCGCATGATTTAGTTATCATTGGCAGTAATAAAAGTGTTAAGATGAGAATTCAGTTGATAAGAGTTTTTCTATTGGTATTCGGGTGTTATATGCAGCTGCTGTCAATGGAAGTTATTGCTACATGTATTTGAGTTATGTGGAATATCATGTAATTGCACCTGAGATTGCAGGTATAGGTTATTACAGCTGGTTCGGGCTTGTTTAGAATATAGATGGGAGGTTCTGAACTGTTGTATGATTTCGGAAATGGAAATGTGGTTCTTAAGTTTATTGGCTAGATCGGATTGCAAAAATTTCAGTTACAATGTGTTGTCGTACCTATATGAGATAGGGTGACAAGGGATCACCCCCAGGTTTATGCATGGTAAGGTTATTCAGTGATGTTTTGGCTTTTGGAACAACTCTAGGCACGTTCGAGGAGGAACGTTTGTTTAAGTTGTGGAGAATGTGATGACCTGACCCATCGTCTCATAATTTACCGCTCTGTTTTTCCCATTTTCAGCTTCTTTATGCTTCATTATCTGGATCTTATATGATCGAGTCAGATTGGAGTGGTTTTGATAAGAAATGAGACACTTAGTCTCTTTTAAGAAGGCTTAAGTTAGAAAAGTCAATCGGACGTTGACTTATGAGTAGAGGGCTCGGATGTAAATTGTGACGGTTCGTTCAGTTCTGGGAGGTGATTTGTGACTTAGGAGTGTGACCAGAAGTAAATTTGGAGGTCCGCTGTTGAATTAGGCTTGAATTGGCGAAGTTAGTATTTTGGCGAATTCCGGTTGATAGGTGAGATTTTGATCTAGGTGTCGGAATGAAATTCCGGGAGTTGTTGTGGCTTCACTTTTTCATTTGGGATATGTGTGCAAAATATTTGGTCATTCGGACATTGTTTGGTCGAGTTTTTGATCGAAAGTATATTTCGTAAGTTTTTGGAAACTTAGGCTTGAATTTGATGAGTTTTGGGTAATTTGATGTTGTTTGAGGTGTTTTGATGATTGGAACAAGTTTCAATGATGTTATAAATTATTTTGGCATAATTGGTCAGGGTCCCATGAGGCCCGGATAAGTTTTGGAAGAGTTTTTGTAAGATTTTTGCCGTTTTGAGCATAAGCATGTAATGATACAAAGGTCCATTTTTATTTCTAGAGATTGAAATTTGATTTCGAGACTTCCGGAATTTTCATAATGAACTATAGGACTGATCTAAAAAGTTTGGTCTAATTTCATCAAGTCACGATTGGATTTTTGACGTGAAACATATGTTAATTGTTTAACGAGCGAAATGGATATCGCATTGAGCAAACGAGCTCCGAATTGAGTTTTGATTGAAGGACGATATTTTTTTCATTATTTGTGACTCATAGGAACAAGCATCATCAAATTCTGAGTTCGTACGATGGAGTTAGAGCCTTTTTAGTGAAAAGAAAAGTTGCTGCAATTTTCTGGGCAATTTATGCATTTTTCTTACGTGTGAACAATGATCGCACTTGCGTGAACAGTATCCTTATACAGTACCCATGTACGGTATACATTAACATTAGTTGTGTACATAACCCGTGTACAGTAAACATTAACAATTCCCTCATAATAATGCCCCGTAACAGTATCCATGAATATTACCATCAACAGTACCCTCGTGAACAGTAACACAGAGTGAACAGTAACTCGAAAATTTCTGGACAGATTTAAAAATATTTTCCATTTTTGCGATTTGGAGCTTGGATAGGGCGATTTTTGGTCAGATTTTCATAGAGAACAACGGGGTAATTGTTCTCAACTCAATTATGGTTATATAACTTGAATCTATTACCAGTTTTGGCATTTAATCTGAGAATGTTGTTGAAAAAATGTATAAAATCCTCTTGGATAGAATCACGGATTTGAGGGTCAAAATGTTATGTGAATTGGATAATTTTGTATCGTTAGACTCGTGGCGAGATAAGGAATCTGATGATGTTAATTTTATGATTTTTCGAGAAGTGCGCCCGGAGCTCGGGTTTTGTCAAATTCGTGAATTTTGATGTTTTTCAGTTATTTTCGATTAGGTATCGTTCCATAGCATAATGTGACACACTCGTTATGGTTTTAGATAGATTCGATGCACGTGGAGGCCAATTCTAGGGGCAAAGGCATCGTGAGTTACAGAAGTAGCCGGTTCGAGGTGAGTAATGATTTTAAATGATGTCCTGAGGGTTTGAAACCCCGGATTGCACAATGTAGTGCTATGTTGAGATGAGACATGCATTGTATGATAGGCATGGGGTCACTTACTATTTGGGATTTTGACTTGGTCCATCTCAACTGATATTTTACCATGTATTTGATAAAGACTTGTTGTTTTTCACTATAATTTGGTCTTATTACCATACTTGGGATTCACGCCAACTATTTGAAATACTTTGTGAATTTCCATCACTGCTTTCCACACCAATTGAAATATTATTAGAACTTAGTCCAATTGAATTCTAATTTCATGAACTCAGCTACACTTTTACTCAACTTGAGAATTAAATGATATTTCTAGTATTGTTTAAGCTGAGCACCATTGTTTTACTGATGCCCAAGGGGCTTATGATTATTTTCTGGACCGATTGAGGCCAGGGGCCATATGTGAGGATATGTTGAGTGATGTGAGGAGTCTTCCAGGCCTCGAGTGTGATGTGAGAAGGCTTTAAGGCCTTATGTTAATATGACAGGCTTTAAGGCCTTATGATATAGCGCTTGGATTGTAGGAGCCCCTCCGGAGTCTGTACACACCTCTATTGAGTGCAGGGTACCCAAGTGAGTTTGGAGTGAGCCTGAGGGGTTGATGTTATACTATAGTTTGGAGTGAGCCCGAGGGGCTGATGTTGTACTATGTGAGTTGGGAGTGAGCCCGAGAAGTTGATATTGTACTGAGAGTTTGATATTGAGCCTGAGGGGCAGGTTTCTGATTATTTCTTACTTGTTGAAATTATTCCCTTCACCGTTTTAAAAGAGACTTATCTGATACTTCACGGCTTAATTGCATAATTGATTTTACTGCTTGAGATAGCATTATTTGTGCCTTTAAAAGATTTCATGCTTTCATTATTTAATTTATTACATATTGGGTCGGAGTACTCACATTACTCCCTATACCATGTGTGCAGATACAGGCAGAGTTGAGTTCGCTCCTGAGCACTGATTCCTTCCAGACCAGGTGGTGACTAGGAGTAACGAGGTAGTTGTTGACGTTCGCAACCCCGTTTTCTCCCTTATATTCTTTTACTATGATATCTTTAGACTTTGTTCCTAATTTCAGACCTTGTAGAACTTTAGTGAACTCTGTAGTAGCTCATGACTTCTGACACCCCCATTTCGGGATGGTTTCCCTGTTTTATCATGTTTATTCCGCACTTGTGATTATATTATCTATGAATCATACTTGTTCATGCTACTTTTGCTCCGTTGGATGGCCTTGTCTTCACGAGAGGCTCCATCATGACCGGTTTTGGGAATTAGGTCGTGACAGTTGTGTCCCCTGATTGGAGTCAACCTTTTCAGGTAATGTGTGATGCTAGTGATATGGCAGTTGGTGCTATTTAAGGCCAAAGGAAGTGTAAGATTTTTTGTCCCATTTACTACGCCAGTAGAACACTAAATGAGGCTCAACTGAATTATACCACAACAGAAAAAGAGTTACTGGCGATACTATTTTGATTTGATAAATTTTGTTCTTATTTGATAGGAATAAAGGTAACTATTTTTACTAACTATGCAGCTTTAATATACCTCTTAGCAAAAAATGATGCTCGACCTAGATTGTTAAGATGGATTTTACTTCTTCAAGAATTTGACCTTGAGATAAAAGATAAAAAAGGAATATAGAATCAGGTAGCTGATAATTTGTCTAGACTAGAAGACCCTCCCCTTGAGTTCAACTAGATAAAAGAAGAATCTCGTGATGAACACATTTTTTCAGTTGACTTTATTTTAACTCAACCACCCTGGTTCGCAGATATTGCTAACTACTTGGTTGGAAGATGGATACCCCAAGATCTCTCTTACCAATAGAGAAAAAAGCTTATTGATGCTAAGTATTATTTGTGGAATGAACCTTACTTGTTCAAAATTTGTACAGATAATATCATTATGAGGTGTGTACCTGAAGAAGAGATGACCAATATTTTGTATCATTGCCATGATGGAGCAATTGGAGGTCATTTTGCAGCAAACCGTATGGCATTTAAAATATTGGAGGCCGCATTTTTCTGGCCAACACTTTCAAATATACCCGAGCATATGTTGCACAATGTGACAGGTGTCAGAAAACAGGTAATATCACTAAGAGAGATGAGATGCCATTATAATCAATATAAGTATGTGAAATATTCGATGTTTGGGGAATAGATTTCATGGGTCCTTTTTCTTCTTCTCATTCATTTGAATATATCCTTGTAAGACATCTTAAACTGTCACACTATTCAGATTCTCTGCCTTCTCTCTAGGCACTATTCATTGAATAGTATTTCCGTCACTATTCATCGGTTATATCGCCGGAATCCGGTGGTGGATTTTCACAATTTTGGTGTCACGACATCCCTTCTTGTCGTGAATAATTCCCAATAGATTTTATACTCAAATCTATAGTCATTTTCTCTAAATCTTGAATCTAGTCCCCGAGCTACTCTAGCATCCAATTCTCGCTGTTTATAACAATGAATTCTGTCATCGTGTAGCGATCTTGGCAACCATGTCTGCGCGGACCTCTACCCAGCCTTTGGCTGTGTGAGAGGTCTTTGATTCAAATGAAAAGTTCAAGCAATCATATGCTTCAACTTTACAAGCAAAACAGCCGGCTACAACTAAAATAGAGCTAGTTCCAGTTTTATACGCTCATGATGAACCTATAATTCAATTCACAATGGAAGAGGCTAACAACTTCACTAAAGAAGAAGGATTACATCAGGCAGTGGTTTTAAAGTTCTCTTGTGGCAGACCTGATTTAATGGAAGTGCGAAAGATGTTCTCGTTGCAATTTGATGATCAAGGTCATTGTAATGTTGGGCAGCTGGAATTTAGGCATCTGTTAATCAGATTTGATCTGTACGATGATTATGTTTGCTTCCTTTCAAAGTCGACTCGATATATTAAATCCAATGGCGAAGAATACTTCTTCAGAACATTTTGATAGTCGTTCGGTTTCAATCCGAGGGAAGAAACATCGATGGCAGTCGTGTGGATATCACTGCCAGCCCTGCCTCCAAACTTCTTTGCTAAGAGATCATTAATGTCTATAGCATTAGCTGTTGGAAAACCTCTTGCTGTTGACAAGGTGACGCAGGACAGAACGACACCTAGCGCGGCAAGAGTTAAGGTTATAGTGGACCTTTTGAATAAACATCCAAAAAAGGTCATGCTACAGATTTTAGATCCTGCTTCAGGTAAAACTGTCGAGTTCCATCAACAAATTGTTTTCGACAATCTGCCAAAGTATTGTGCGTACAACAAACATCAAGGACACGATGTAAAGGCCTGCGGAATTAGAAAAGAAAAAGCTGGAGCAGATGTCGTGATAGAGGATAATCTGGTTAGTGATCTGATTCGTAATGATGGGAATGAAGTTGACAAATTACAAGGGGATGCAAGGGATTATCTAAATGGTAAACGAGCTGGACAACGAGTTAAGGATTTACAAGAAAAAGTTGATAATTCAGGAGTAGAATTAACAAAAGTCGCACAGCACACTGCACAGTTTGCTGAAGCAGAGACTTCACAAATGAATACAGTATTGAATGAGAATATTGGTCATTTTGATTCAGCTATACAACTTGGTATTGTTAAAATTTTACGAAACAGAATGATGATATTAAGTCTACTCAAATTTCTAATACAGTTAAATCCAATGGGAAGGTTTCCAGTAAACAGTTGGTATCAAACATCCCAGGGATTCCTCCTAATGGGACTGCTGATATACTGGTTTCTGGCCAAATAGTTCCAGCTGCTGAAGCTAACTCAACACTGAATGACAATATTGCACAGCTGTATAAAAGCACTTCCACAGTTGCATCCAAACAGAATGTTCCCAGTGACCAAGTGGTGTCAAATATGTCATGGAGGCTTGTGACTGATGATGTAATTGGTTCTGGTCAAATGATTCCAGCTGCGGAAGCTATATCAAGAATGAATGAAGATATTGCACAGATGAGTAAAAATGTTTCTACTGTTGCATCCAAATTGAATGTTTCCAGTGAACAAGTGATGTAAAAGTTGCAGACTGCTATGATCAGTAGTGTATCAGATGCTTCACAAGTAGCAGTTCCAAAGAAGCCTATTGACGAGGTAATGAATTTGGACAATCGACCTCCTAATTTTGTTATGGATGTACCTGCATCTTATGTGGAGAGTACTGGGACAATTCAAACCTCTACATCTTTTACCACATCAAGTGCACCCACTGAACAGGTCATTGATCTCGCTGGACATTTAGGACACAACCATCGAGCAGCAGTCTCTTCAAAATGCTTTGCATAAAAACAGTCAGCTATGGTTGCATCAAATTTGACACAGTCAGATGCATCTCGCATACCACCAGATGAAAACACCAAAAGGACAGATCAACTCTGGACAAATTCCAGTGCAGAGAGTAGCTATTGAACAGCAGTATTTTATGCAGAATGAAACAATTGTGGAATCTGATGAATCACAAGAGAAGTTAACACAGGCCAAATATCAAAAGGCTGCGAACAGTTTATTTCTTAATGAAACAGTCACTGCAGTTGCTGTAGTGTCAAAATTGGATTACTCTCTTCCAACTCACAGTCTTGATGATCAACAACACATGAGGAAGAATGAAACAGTTTTTGAATCTGCTGAATCACAGGAGAAGTTAACACAGGCCATGGATCAAAATACACCTGATAATTCACTGATTAATAAAGCTGTCATTGCAGCTGCTGTAGTGCCAAAGTTGGATTATACTCTTCCAACTCAGAGTCTTGCTGATCAAGGAGGTTCAACTGCTAACCAGGAGAATCAGTTTGGCCAAGCGAATGATCAGGAAGATCACACATTACAGTGGAATACAAAAATAGTTTTGGTTACTTTTGATCATATCAGAACAGAAGAATCCAAACATCAAGATCAATACTGCAATAATCATCAGGTAGGAGGAGAGGACAGACAGTTACTCATTCAAGTAGCTGATTCAAATGGAGTATCAGAATCTAATCCATCTGGTGCAATAGAAGCTGACAACACAAAAAATTCAACATCATATGTTACATGAACAGATCTATACCCTGCAGAATACAATCGACAAGAATAAAAGGCACAATGAACAGATGGCCAATGCTCAATTCTCTCCACCATCAAATTCCATTGGAAATAACAAACAACTAGTTGTTAGCATGAGGGACATGGTCACTAAGTAAAAATTGTGGAAAGACCAAAGAGATTATGACGACGAGGAGAGCTGGGGAGAAGGATTTGCTGCTTTTTCATCCTCAGGCGATGATCAAGATTTTGAGGATGACAATGCTGGAGAGGACAGTGAGGGTCAGTTCATAACTCAAAGGAAGTTTGCGACAAGTAATTATACTGGTAATATGCAAATAGTAGTACTCAGAAAAACCAATTTGAACCATAATGCTCTAGTATTTTTGCCAAGAAATACTATAAAATCAGGGGAAACTTCAGTTGCCAATCAAAGCACAACAAATATAGCTATCCAGAATCAGATTATGCCAATTAAGACATCCACGTCAATGGGGAAGGGACAACAACAGATTGTTTTATCTAGTTCTGCAACCAATCTCCAGAATCAAAATTTTTTCAAAGAGGAGATAGGAAGACATATATATGATGAAGGGGAGAAAGAAGATATCCTATCGCATTGTAGAGCCGAAGCATCAATAAATGGAGATTTTTGACCAATGCATAGCAAAACAAATAAGAAGTTTCGTCAAAGAGGTACAAGTGGAGATAACATGAGTTGTAAAGATGCTAACATTCGGAGGCCCCCAATGAGAATCGCAAAGCAGAAACAACTTTTGCAACCATCTGTTATAAAGCCTAATCGTTCGAGGAACAAGCATCATTTTTAAACCAATGTGGAAAAAATAAATTACATCACATTAGTAGTTCTCGGTGTTTTATCATCACATTAGTAGTTATTGGTGTTTGAAGCCTCAATAGGATGAATACGGTAAGGTTAGACCGGTTGTGTTATATGGGTAACAACTCCGGCGATATTGTCTCCCTTATTAGGATTTATCCTTATTGTTGTATTTTATTGTTTTCTATTAATAAAAATCTAGCCCTAGGCTTCGCCTAGTGGATTGTCAAAAATATATATATATATATATATATATATATATATATATATATATATATATATATATATATATATATATATATATATATATATATATATATATATATATATATATATATATATATATATATATATATATATATATATATATATCCTTGTGGCTGTAGATTATGTATCAAGATGGGTTGAAGCCATCCCGACAATGAAGAACAATGCTCATACAGTCTGTAGTTTTCTTAGAAAAAATATTTTTACAAGATTTGGCACACCTCGAGTCATCATTAGTGATCAAGGAACTCATTTCATGAACGGGCAATTTTCTGCTTTGCTATCAAAATATGGTGTGACTCACAAAACTGGAACATGATATTATGAACAAACACAAGGGCAAGTTGAAGTTTCCAACTGTGAGTTAAAAAGAATTCTTGAAAAGACGGTTGGAATTTCAAGAAAATACTGGTCTTTAAAATTAGATGATGCATTATGGGCATACTGACCGGCATTCAAAACGCCAATTAGAACATCCCCATATAAATTAGTCTTTGCAAAGTCTTGCCATTTGCCAGTTAAATTAGAACACAAAGCTTTTTGGGCACTAAAAGCATTAAACTTTGAATTAACCTCTGCTAGTAAAAAAGATTCTATTAGGTTAATGAATTAGAAGAACTAACGTTGGAAGCTTATGAAAATACCAGAATATTCAAAGAAAAAACAAAAATATGGCATGACAATTTGATCCGACAAAAAAGTTTCAAAATTGGAGATCAAGTTATGACGACCCGGCCCGTCGTCTATTGTATTTCAGTCCCGTTTTTCCCATTTATTTCTTCCTCATGTTTCATAATCGACATTGGTGGCGTTAGATTTGAAATTGGTTTGGTTTGGTTTTGGTAGGAAACGAGACATTTAGTCTCTTTAAGAAAGGCTTATATTGGAAGATCCGACCGGATGTTGACTATTGAGTTAGAGAGCTCGGATGTGAACTCCAGTGATTCGATTAGCTTTGGGGGATGATTTGTGGTTTAGGAGTGCGGTCGAAATTAATTTTGGAGGTCTTGTGTAGAATTAGGCTCGAATTGGAGAAGTTAGTATTTTTGCAAAATCTGGTGGATAGGTGAGATTTTGATCATGGGGTCGGAATGGGATTCCTAGAGTTGTAGTAGCTCCATTAGGTGATTTTGGGTATGCGTGCAAAGTTCCAGTACATTCAAAGGTGTTTAGGTCGGTTTATTGATCTAATGTGTAATTCGGAAGTTTTTAGGAAACTTAGGCTGTGATTTGATGATATTTGAGGATTTTGATGTTAACGATAGTATTTTGAAGGTTCGAGCAAGTTTGAATAAAGTAATAGAACATGTAAGTGCTTTTGGTTGAGGTCTAGGGGGCCTCGGGGTAAGATCGGGTGTTAAAATGAGAGGTTGGAGTGTTGTTACAGGTTCATGGTTGCTGTCATTTGGTATTTCCGCTTCTGCGGAAGTGGACCGCAGAAGCGGAGGCTAAGTCGCAGAAGCGAAAGGTGAGGCCTGGGGGCTTTCCGCAGAAATGGACATATTAACTGTAAAAAACGGTATCGCGTATGCGGGTGGAGGTCCGCAAAAGCGGAAGGTAAACCGCAAAAGCGGTGTCGTAGAAGCGACTATTATATCATGGAAACCAAAAGGGCTGTTCAGGCGTATTAAAATTTAACGTCCCAAATTTTTTAATGAACTCAATATTTCCACTTCGAACTTTGAGACTTTGGTGCAATTTTGGAGAGGGAGTCAAGGTACTTCATTGGGGTAAGCGATTTTGAGCCTAAAACATAAATATAATGTGTTATTACATGAATTAAGGGTGAATATAAAGAAATTTTGGATCAAAATGGAGGTTAGGGCAAACTTAACAGAGATTAAAACTAGTGATTTGAGGGGACAAATGGATTGCGATTCTGGTGAATTTGATATGTATAGACTCGTGCCGCGATAAGGATTGTTTTGATGTAAAATTTTCTGGATTTCAAGTAGTGCACCCGAGGCTTGGGTTTTGCCAACTTCGTGATTTTCGATAATTTTCAAGTCTTTGGATTGGGTTGTATTCCCTTAGCTTATTGTGACGTATTCCTTGTGTTTTTTACCTGATTCGGCGCTCGAGGAGGTTGATTTGCGAGGCAAGGGAGTAGCAAGCTAGGATTTCGGCCTACTTGATGTGAGTAATGGTTATAAATGATGTCCTGAGGGTTTGAAACTCCGGATTTGCACAACGTAGTTCTATGTAGGTATGAGACACACGTGGCATCATGAGCATGGGCTCTATTATTGTTGGGGATTCGGACTTGGTCCATCCCGAGCGATGAATCTATTGTATTTTGACTGAGACTTACTTTGTATCATTGCATTCTGGGCTAGATGCCATGTTTGGGGCCTTATGCCAATCTGTAGAACCCTTAGGGGGAATTCGAACTTGTTGATAATACTTTACTTATTGAAATCTTACCTTGAGTCATGTTCATAATTGATAAACATGAAAATTGATCAGGCTTTAGAAATTGGTAAATCATAATGTGAATAACAGGTGGGTTGGGAACCCCGTATTATCTTAGCTGCCCGTGAGACCAATCTATATTGACTGAGAGGGGTCGAGAACCCCATTTGTGAGGGCATTGATATGCTATGGATCGGGTTGCACGCCGCAGCAATATAATATATATATATATATATATATATATATATATATATATATATATATATATATTGGATTAGACTGCACGCCGCAGTAGCATACTATATGGATCAAACTGCACGATGCAGCAGCATAGCACTTGGGCTGAAGGAACCCCTCCGAAGTCTGCAAACACCCCAAGTGAGCGCAGTTGAGTATTACTATTGGATCGGGTTGCACGATATATATATATATATATATATATATATATATATATATATATATATATATATATATATATATATGGATCGAGCTGCACACCGATGTGACAACCCAAAGGGTCATCACAGTAATTCTCTCTTTCATTACGCT
Source organism: Nicotiana benthamiana (assembly GCA_034376525.1). Taxonomy (NCBI): domain Eukaryota; kingdom Viridiplantae; phylum Streptophyta; class Magnoliopsida; order Solanales; family Solanaceae; genus Nicotiana; species Nicotiana benthamiana. The sequence goes on along the minus strand of CM067338.1, from coordinate 51,764,661 downwards.
TTTGAGGCCTTGAAAACCTCTTTTTTGTTGAGTCGATTTGTGTGCGCAGTCCGGACACAAAGTCGAAAAATTTTTATGTAAATATTTGAACTCTGTGTTAAAAACTATGAATTTTGATACTAATATTGCTATAGTTGACTTTGGTCAACGTTTTGGGTAAATGAACCCGTACCAGTGATATGACGGTCCTGGAGGGTCCGTAATGAAATTTTGGACGGCATATTTCCGGAATCGAAATCCAAGGTCCCAGGCCCGAGTACGGAGCTTTTCTGTGAAATTGTTTTAGAAAATGCTTAAGCTAAAATGGAAATGAAGATTTGATCAACAGTAATGGTATCGGGCTCGTATTTTGGCAAGTCTTAAATGGGCATTAAGCGCGATCTGTAAAGTTGCTTGAAAATAGACGTCGTTTGACGTGTTTCGGACTAAAAGTGAAAAATTTTGAAAGTCTAGAACTTGAAATGAAAATCATGAGTTTTGGAGGTTAATTCTCTGATTTAGATGTTATTTTGGCGATTTGATTGCACGAGTAAGTCTGTAGGATGTTTTTGAGGTTGGGTGCATGTTTGGGTTGGAGCCCCGAGGGCTCGGGTGAGTTTTGGATAGGTGTTAGGCTCATTTGTTGCATTTCCACTGCTGGTGTCTGCAGTCTTCGCAATTGCGAAGACTTGTTCGCAAATGCGAACATCCCCCGTTTGGCCCTGTCATCGCAAATGCGATGTTTCTATCGCAAATGCGATATTCCCTCATGGCAACCGGATTTCGCAAATGCAAAGTCCAATCTCGCAAATGCGAGTTCCCCTCTTTCTGTGCCCAGTTCGCATTTGCGAACATTATCTCGCAAATGCGAGTTCTCCCTTCTCCTTGCCCAGCTCGCAATTACGAACTATTTCTCGCAATTGCGAGATCCCTTTCATTTCTCCCCAATTCGCAAATGCGAAGTTAATATCGCATTTGCAACAATTGCAACCCTGCAACTGATACTTAAACGAATTCAAACCTCATTTTTCATATCTTTCAAAACCCAAAACCGCCATAGGCGATTTCACTCGAACCCCTTCGTCCCCAAACTACTTGTAAGTCAACTTTTACTAGTTTTCTTCAATCATTATCATCTTCTAACATGATTTCATCCTTAAATCAAAGCTTTCATGGTTAAAAATGGGGGATTTGGGGTAGAACCTAGGTTTTCATAAATTGGGGATTTGGACCTCAATTTGGTGTCTGATTTCAAAACAAATTACATATATGAACCCGTGGGGGAATGAGTAACCCGGTTTTGGTTCGAAACTTGAGTTTTGACCACGTGTGCCCAGGGGAATTTTGGGAAATTTTGAGTAAAACTTTGGGAATTTCATTCTTATGCATCCAAATTGTTTTAACTAGCATTTGTTGATATATTTGAGTAAATTGTGGTTAGATTCGACCGGTTTTGAAGTGAATTCGAGGGGTAAAGCTATCCTAGAAGCGTGAGTTGAGTTGGAAGCCTTCGAGGTAAGTGTTCGATCTAAATTTGGCTTGAGGGAATAGGATTAGGTTGCTATTTTTTATGTGTTATGTGGGGATGGTGTATAGGTATGGTGACGGTTACCTACGCGCACGAGTCAAGAATGACAGTGATGTTGTATTTGCAATTAAATTTTGAAGTAAGTGAACAATCATGATAATTACTTGTTACAAGAACTATGAAGTGAAATTTGAGAATTTAATGAACTAAAGAGGAGCTTATGGTATTTTTCCCTTGCCGGGACCTATTGTTGAGTTGTATCTCCCTTGCCGGGACTCATTGTTGAATAATTCTCACTTGCCGGGATATTTTGCCTTGATTTATATATGTTTTCTTTTTCCCATTTTGTTGTAACCATTGATTTGGAGAGGAAGAGAGAGTAAAAGCACGAAGGGTGATGTCGTGCACTATTTAATGAGAGTAAAAGCAGAAAAGGTGATGTCATGCACTGTTTATCGAGAGTAAAAGCACGAAGAGTGATGTCGTGCCTTGTACTTGATATATTTGGTGAGAAGTGAGAGTAACATAACGAAGGGTGATGCTGTGCATTATGTTTGACTACCTTGGTGCGGAATGAGAGTAAAAGCACGAAGGGTGATGTCGTGCAGCTGTTGATTCATTGGCTTTCCTATTTAATTATAAATTACTCAGTTTCATCTATTGATTGTAGAAGATATATTTTAATTGCTACTCCCCAGCATGTCCCCTTCCTTTTAAATTGCTTAAATTTTTGCTCTCTTTCTGTTATTGCATGTATTTGTACATGTTGCTTAGGATAGGTCCAGTTTAGCCTCGTCACTACCTCGCCAAGGTTAGGCCGGGCACTTACCAGCACTAGGGTCGATTGTGCTGATACTATGCTTCTGTTCCTTTTTGTGCACAGGTCAGGACCCAGTCTATGGACCGCAGCTTTAGATCAGGAGTGATCCTTCTGTTCATAGGCTCCGAGGTAGTTCGTTGGCGTTCGCGGGCCCCAAGTGTCCTCTATCTTTTTAAGTTTGTTTTATTTGTGTCAAACAGACACATGATGTATTTATTTCAGACTATTATTTTTAGTACTCTTTAGTTGTCCGTGAGCAGTGACACCAGATACTGGATAGAGATACATTGCTAGTTTTCGGCATATTGTTTTCGTTATTGTTATTAGAAGACTTCCTCATGTTTTAATTAATTATTCTAGTATTTGGTTTGCTTTAGATTTAAATTTGTCGAAATGATTATAAAGGTTTGCTTGCCTAGCTTCAACACTAGGCGCCATCACGACTCCCGATGGTGGGTAAATCCGGGTTGACAAGCTGGTATCAGTGCCCTAGGTTACTTGGGTCTCACAACTCACGGACAAGCTCGGTAAAGTCTGAGGGATCGGTGTGGAGACGTTTGTATTTATCCCCCAAAGGCTACAGAGTTAGGAAAAGTTTTACTTTGGTCATTCTTGTCGTGCAATTCTGTCTCTCAAATATTGATTGTACTTCTACTCTGTTCTTTTGCAAATGGTGAGAACACGTGCGTCTTCTTCTTCCGTGCAGCAGCGTGAGCCCCTAGTAGCAGCTCCCGCGACTGGCAGAGGCCGAGGTCGTACCAGAGGCCGTGGCAGGGGCAAAGCTCAGCCCCACGCAGCAGTTCCAGAGGTGGAGCCTCATATTGACTTTGATGAGGAGGTTCCAGCTCTACCAGCTCCAGTGGGCCCAGCTCAGGTCCTAGGAGGAGTGATGTTTTCTTCGGATCTTCAGGATGCTCTTGTCCGCATAGCAGGCTTTATAGACAGTGTTGCTAGAGCGGGATTGCTTCCACTAGCACCAGCTACTTCTCAGGCTGGAGGAGGGGTTCAGACTCCTGCTACACGTACTCCGGAGCAGGTAGCTCCCAAGACTCAGGTTCCATTGGTCCAGCCCACAGTGACAGCTCAGACAGGCATTACAACTCAGGCCGGAGATGGGGCGGCCATGTCTTCAGATGCTTTGTGGAGGCTTGATCGGTTCTCCAAGCTTTTCACCACTACTTTCAGCAGTGCTTCATCGCAGGATCCCTAGGATTTTCTATACATTTGTCATGAGATCCTAGGACTATAGGGATAGTAGAGACCGACAGGTTCGATTTTTGCACTTTCAGACTTGTGGCCAAGACTTGGTGGAGGGATTATTGTCTATCTAGGCCAGTAGGGTCCTCAGTTCTGACATGGAATCAGTTTGCAAAGCTATTATTGAAGAAGTTTCTCCCCGTCACTCAGCGGGAGGCACTTCGGAGATAGTTTGAGCATCTTCAGCAGGGCTCTATGACAGTTACCCATTATGAGACCAGATTTTTTGACTTGGCACGCCATGCAGTAGAGATACTCCCTACAAATAGGGAGAGGGTCCGGAGGTTTATTAGTGGATTGATTCAGCCCATTCGCCTACAGATGGATGTGGTAGTTGGCAGTGATATTACCTCTCAGGAGGCGGCCAATGCGGCCGCCGAGTGGAGATGTCTTTCGCTCGAGGAGGTAGTCAGGGTTCGGACAAGAGGCCTCGACATTTTGGCAGTCTTAGTGGTCCCTCATCTGGAGGTAGGGATTTTCATTACAGTGGCCATCCCCCGAGACCTTTCCAGTTGGCACTTCAAGTTTCTCATGGTACGCAAGGCGGTGGTGGCCACCAGCAGTATTATTTAGACCAGCAGTCTTTCAGTGCACCACCAGCCTCTATCGGTGCACCGCCACTTCAAAGCTTCATCGAAAGACAAATCGGTCGACAGGGCCAGCAGTCTCAGCCGCCGAGGGCATGCTATGGTTGTGGTGACACATGTCGTGTTGTCAGATTTTACCCTCGAACCCCAAGTAGTTCTCAGTAGTAGGGTCCTCGCCCTACGATTCAGGCAGCAGGTGATCCACAGGCCGCCCAGCCAGCTAGAGGCGTGGGTAGGGATCATAGAGGTGGAGGGATAGACCATAGAGGTGGAGCCCGGACAGCTAGAGGTAGGGGTCAGCCCGCAGCAGATCATCCTAGTGACACAATTCAGGGAGGTGGGCCCAGCCCCGTTGTTTCATCCTATTTTACACCCAATTTGATCATGCCTAGTGGGGCTCTGGGGATTCTTGTATATGTGTCCACACCGGTTGGTGACTCTATAGTGTTCGACCGAGTGCATCGTTATTGTGTAGTGGTATTTGAGGGTCTTGAGACCCGTGTTGATTTATTGCTTCTAGACATGGTGGACTTCGATGTTATATTGGGGATGGACTAGTTTTCCCCGTATCATGCTATCTTAGATTGTCACGCCAAGACCGTGACTTTGGCCTTGCCAGACTTGCCCTGACTTGAGTGGAGAGGGACCCCAGGTCATGCCACCCGTAGTGTTATTTCGTATGTCAAGGCTCGACGTATGGTCGAGAAGGGGTGATTAGCATATTTGGCGTATGTTCGCGACTCCAGTGTAGAGGTCTCATCTATCGAATCTGTTCCTATTGTTCCGGAGTTCCCCGAGGTTCTTCCTTCAGACCTGTCGGGTATGCCGCCCGATAGGGATATTGATTTTTTTATTGATCTGGCTCCTGGGACTCAGCCTATTTCTATTCTGCCGTATCGCATGCCCCCCCCCCCAGAGTTGAAAGAGCAGCTTCCAGACTTGTTTGATAAGGATTTCACTAGACCCAGTGTATCACCTTGGGGTGCGCCACTGTTGTTTATGAAGAAAAAGGACGGGTCGATGAGGATGTTCATTGATTACCGGCAGTTGAACAAGGTGATGATAAAGAAAAAGTATCCACTGCCGAGGATTGACGACTTGTTTGACCAGCTCCAATGTGCCAGGGTATATTCGAAGATAGATTCGAGGTCTGGTTATTATCAGTTTGGGATTAGGGCGTCTGATGTCCCAAAGACAGCATTTCGTACTCGGTATGGGCATTATGAGATTTTGGTCATGTCGTTTGGGTTGACTAATGCCTCGGCAGCATTCATGGAGTTGATGAACCGAGTGTTTAGGCCTTATTTGGATTTATTCGTAATTGTGTTCATCGATGATATCTTGGTATACTTCCGCAGTCAGGAGGAGCATGAGCAGCACCTCATAGTGGTTCGTCATACTCTGAAGGATAGCCACTTGTATGCCAAGTTCTCAAAGTGCAAATTTTGGTTAAGTTCAGTAGCATTCTTGGGTCATGTCGTATCAGCAGAGGGTATTAAGGTAGACCCGAAGAAGATAGAGGCAGTCAAGAACTGGCCTCGACCAGCTTCAGCTACAGATATTCGGAGCTTCTTGGGGTTATCTAGTTACTAAAGACGTTTTGTGGAGGTGTTTTTATCTATCGCAGCCCCGATGACTAGATTGACTAAGAAGGGTGCCCAATTCAGGTGGTCAGATGAGTGCGAGGCGAGCTTCCAGAAGCTCAAGACAGCTCTGACCACGGAAAAGGTATTGATCTTGCCCACGGTATCTAGGACTTATACTGTATATTGTGATGCTTCCCGCATCGGACTTGGCGCAGTGTTAATGCAGAACGGCAAGGTCATAGCATATTCTTTGAGGCAGTTGAAGATCCACGAGAAGAATTATCAAGTCCATGACTTAGAGTTGGCCTCCATTGTTCATGCCTTGAAGATCTGGAGGCATTATTTGTATGGTGTGAAATGTGAGGTGCACACGGATCACAAGAGCCTTCAGTACTTGTTCAAGCAGAAAGAGTTGAATTTGAGACAGCGGAGGTGGTTGGAGTTGTGAAAGATTATGATGTTTCTATCTTATACCACCCAGGGAAGGCCAATGTGGTGGCCGATGCATTGAGTAGAAAGTCCGCCAGCATGGGCAGTCTTGCATATATTCCGGTTAGCCAGAGACCGCTTGCCTTGGATGTTCAGGCCTTGGCCAATAGATTTGTGACATTGGATATTTCAGAACCCAGCAGAGTTTTATCTTGCACGGTTTCTAGCTCGTCATTGATGGAAGGAATCCGGGAGCGGCAGTTTGATGATCCCCATTTGTGTGCCCTGAGAGACACGATGCAGAGGGGAGGTTCCAAGGAGATGGCTTTGGGAGAGGATGGCATATTGTGGTTGCAGGGGCGAGTTTATGTTCCCAACGTTGATGGTGTTCAAGAGTCAATCTTAGCGGAGGTCCACAGATCTCGGTATTCTATTCACCCGGGCGCCGCGAAGATGTATCAGGAGTTGAGGCAGCATTACTGGTGGCGTAGGATGAAGAAAGACATTGTTGCATATGTGGCTCGTTGTCTAAATTGTCAGCAGGTTAAGCGCGAGCATCAGAGGCCCAGTGGATTATTTTAGAGGATTGAGCTTCCCGAGTGGAAGTGGGAGAGAATCACTATGGATTTTGTTACTGGCCTTCCAAACACTCGGAAGAAGTTTGATGCCATATGGGTTATTGTTGATAGGCTGAATAAGTCAGCGCATTTCATCCCAGCTGCCACCACTTATTCGTCCAAGAGGTATGCTGAGATTTATATCAGGGAGATCGTTCGCCTTCATGGGGTGCCCATATTTATTATTTCGGATCAGGGTCCACGGTTTACTTCGCATTTTTGGAGGGCAGTGCACCATGAGTTGGGAACCCAGGTCCAGCTGAGTATGGCATTTCACCCCAAGATGGACGGTCAGTCCGAGAGGACCATTCAAATTCTTGAGGATATGCTCCAAGCCTGCGTTATTGATTTTGGAGGCTCGTGGGACCAGTACTTGTCTTTAGCGGAGTTTGCCTACAACAACAGTTACCAGTCTAGTATTTAGATGGCCCCGTATGAGGTGTTTTATGGTAGGCAGTGTCGGTCCCCAGTCGGATGGTTTGAGCCGGGAGAGGCTTGGTTATTGGGTGCATATTTGGTACAGGAGGCCTTGGATAAGGTCAATATCATTCAGGATAGACTTCGGTCAGCTCAGTCCAGGCAGAAGAGTGTTGCAGATCGTAAGGTCAGGGATGTTGCTTTCATAGTTGGTGAGCGAGCATTGCTGCGTGTATCGCCTATGAAGGGCGTGATGAGGTTTTGGAAGAAGGGAAAGCTTAGCCCTAGGTCTATTAGCCCGTTTGAGATTTTGGACCGTGTGGGGAATATGGCTAATAGACTTGCATTGCCGCCTAGTTTATCAGCTGTGCATCCGGTTTTTCATGTATCCATTCTTCGGAAGTAACACAGTGATCTCATCCACGTGTTAGATTTTAGCACTGTCCAATTGGACAAGGATCTATCATATGAGGAGGAGCCAGTGGGTATTTTATACCGGCAGGTTCGATTGTTGAGGTAACGGAGTTTTCCTTCAGTGCATGTTCAGTGGAGAGGTCAAATTTCGCAATTGCGAAGACTTGTTCCACTGCTGGTGTCTGCAATCTTCGCAATTGGGAAGACTTGTTCGCAAATGCGAACATCCCCAGTTTGACCCTGTCATCGAAAATGCGATGTTTCTATCGCAAATGCGATATTCCCTCATAGCATCCAGACTTCGCAGATGCGAAGTCCAATCTTGAAAATGCGACTTCCCCTATTTCTCTGCCCAGTTCGCGTTTGCGAACATTATCTCGCAAATGCGAGTTCTCCCTTCTCCTTGCCTAGTTCGCAATTGCGAGATCCCTTTCATTTCTCCCCAGTTCGCAAATGCGAAGTTAATGTCGCATTTGCGACATCTACACCCTTGCAACAGATACTTAAACGAATTCAAACCTCACTTTTCATATCTTTCAAAACCCAAAACCACCATAAGCGATTTCACTCGAACCCCTTCGTCCCCAAACTACTTGTAAGTGAACTATTACTAGTTTTCTTCAATATTTATCATCTAATCACATGATTTCATCCTTAAATGAAAGCTTTCATGGATAAAAATGGGGGATTTCGGGATAAGGCTGCAAAATTCACGGTTCCGAACCGGAACCGGACCGAAACCGCGGTTCTGGCGGTTCTGCCGGTTCCGGCGGCCCGGTTCCGGCGGTTCCAGTTCAGGCAGTTCCTCGGAACCGTGACGGGGCGGTTCTACCCGTTAGAACCGCGGAACCGGAACCGCCAGAACCGGAACCGGAATCGGACCGGTTCTGGTGGTTCCAAACGGTTCCAACGGTTCCATCCGGTTCTGTAACGGGCAGATTTTTAAAAAGAAAAAAAAAATTTAATAATTTCCAAATGGCTCTTTTTCAAAATTAGCCGTTTGAAATTTTAAAAAATAGCCATTTGGCCCCCAAACTTTAATTTAACCCCAAACTTTATATAATTACACAATTTCCCATTTCTCAAATATAAATACCACCTCATTCTTCCATTTCTATTCACCAATTCATCAATATCTCTCAATCTCTCTCAATCTCTCTCAAGCTCTCTTTCAATCTTTCTAGTGCAAGTGCTTAATTTATTGTTGCAAATTCGTGAAACATTGTGAAGTTGTTGAATTGAAGTTTTCAAGTGTTCAATTTCAACGATTTTTAATTATCAAGAAGTTGTTCGTCAATCCAGTCAACTCGTTTCAACTCTTACGTGCTAAGAATATTTTTGTGTGTTGTTATTTTGCTTAATTATAATTATTATGGCATTTTCGTTGAAAAATATGTTCGGTAAAGGAAAATCTAAAACCGGTGAAAGTAGTTGCCAAAATACTACCCCTCCCCCGGCTCCCCGACCTAGAAAAGATAAGCAAGTTCAAAGTAGTAGCCAACCTATAAATCCAAATGAAACCTTCGGAATCCTTGATAGTGATCACCCTTGTTTTCAATTTAGCGATATTGATTTTCTACATGATGTTGCAGTTGGTGATAGAATAGACGATGATATTATGAATGCTCTTTATCCTAATGCACCTATCTTAGAGGGAAATGAGGATGATGATGATGATGAAACCCAAGCTCCAGTAGATTTAGATGATACACCTACTAGTCCTGCTCATAACTTAGGTGATGAAACGGCACACCCACCCGTACAAACTCCCACTTTTAGTAGACAACCTCCTAAACGTACAGAAACATCATTAGTTTGGCAATTTTTTATTCAACTAAGAGAACAAAATAAGGCTAAGTGCAAATCTTATGGGGAATTACTTGTTCATAGGTATACTGGAGATCGTAGCGGCACGGGTAGTTTAGTTAAGCATATAAGATTACACCCTAGTGATAAGGCTAGATTTTTGCAATTGAAAGCGCAACAAGAGGGGAGGACAAGTCCTGATACTTCAGTTAACCCAAGTATTGGTTCAAATCTAGTTCAACCAGGAATAAACACAGTGACCGAAGGTATATTATATTACGATCCAAATAAGGATCGTGAAGAATTAGCTAAAATGATTACTGTTTTGTGTTTACCTTATTCTTTTGCTTCTAATCCTGCATGGATTCATTATATTAGAAAACTATTTAATCCTACGCATAAAGGTTGGCCTCGAGCCACAGTTAAGGCCGATATTTATAAATACAAGCATGAATATGAACAATACTTGCGCTATTTATTTACCCATATAACTAATCGTATGTCTATTACAACTGATATTGGTAGAAGTAATAATGATTGTGATTATCTAACCGTAACCAGTCACTGGATAGACGAAGACTGGACTATTAAAAAACGCATTATTGCATATAGGATAATTAATTCACGGCACACGGGTAGGTTTATTGCTAACACTGTTTCAGATTTATGCAGATATTTTTGTTTTACTGATAAAATAATGTCAATTTCCATGGATAACGCTTCTAGTAACACTAGTGCAATAGGTATGGTAACTAGAACACTTAATCCTGCTTTTACTAATATTTTCCATATTAGATGTATTTGTCACATTTATCATTTAATTGTTGGTGATGGTATGAGAATATTAAACATAGAAATTGAAAAGGTTAAAATGGCTCTTAATTGGCTTTTTTATTCAAACCGTAGAAGTAGACTTAGAGAATATTTTAAAAGGTGTGACGAATATGGCCTTAGAGAAAGAAAGGTTCCTAAACCTTGCCCGACTAGGTGGAACTACATGTACGAAAGTTTAGTAGTAGCGTACGAATATAGGAACCCAACTAACGCTACGTATAATTCTCGGGATTGTGGGGAGGAAGATAATGACATGCTAACTACACAAGATTGGACTAACGTTTAAATTCTTTTAGATTTTTTAGAACATTTTCATGTGGCTACAAATGATTTATCTGGCCAATATTATCCAACTATTTCTAACTGTTTAGTTTATATTGCCGCACTTGCTAATTTGTTTGTTGATTTTAACGAGGGAGGGGAAATTTATGAAATTGCAATAACTGAAATGAAAAAGAAGTTTAAAAAATATTTTTTTTCAATCCCTCCTATATTTGGTGTGTCTGCTATGCTAAATCCTACTATGAAATTAGGAGGTCCTCACTTTTGGTATTCTACTATTTATCAAGCTTTAGATCTTTCAGAAGAAGAAATGGCTACACTATCTGATGCAAAAGCATCAATTAAAGTGAATGCTCAAACTGTTTATAATGCTTATAAACAGGCGTTAGAGCATGCTAGGCCTAATATTCCAACCCCTACTTCGTCTACATCACAGTCGTCTAAAAGAGCTGCTGTTTTAACAGCTCTTAAATCGTGGACGGAGTTCAGGGGTACTCAAGGGGAAAATTTAGATGAAATTTCCCATCTAAATGAGCTTCAATTTTATTTGTCGTAGGGACTAGAGAATGAGAATCCAGACAGCTCTTTCGACCTTTTAGATTGGTGGAAGACAAGGGAAAAGCATTTTCCCGTTCTTGCAAGGATGGCTCGGGATGTTCTGTTGATTCAAGCGTCAACTGTTGCATCGGAGAGCACCTTTAGTCATGCAAGACTACAAATAGGTGATCACAGAGCGTCGATGCGGGACAGCTTGGAAAATTCAGTGATTTTTCGAGATTGGATCCGCGCGGAAAGAAGGAACTTTGGGCTAGCTGAATCACAACAAGAAATAGATGAGTGATATGAAGAAATGCTAGCGGAACTTGCTCAGGAAACATCTTCATCCGGAAGTGGTGATGAACAAGCTTCATTTTCACCACCGCCAACACAACCACCTCCAAACCTTGAAGGTTTTATGAGATTTGTTAGAAATAACACATAAATTATGATGTAACTTGTACATTGGCATGTCTTCTTTTAGTTTTTTTTCCTTTTAATGGTGGTATTAGTACCATGTTGTGCTCATTCCATTGGGAGAAGGAAGACTAAGAAAGATATGCCATTTTGGTCAATAAATATGCTCTTTATCATATCCTTGAATATCTTTTGTCTCCATATTTCTTTATCAATATATACTACTTATATACAATTTATACTAATTACTAACAACAACACAATATACACTACTTATATACAATATATACTACTTACATAAAATATATACTACTTATATAAAAAAATATACACTACTTATACACAATATATACTAACTACCAAACACAATATATACTATACTAATAACATAGTACACCATATAAAATATATTCTACAATATACTAATGACTACTATACAAGATATTGGTTTTAAAAAAAAAAATTCAGAACCGCCAGAACCGCCGGAACCGGAACCGCCAGAACTGCAACCGGACGGTTCCGGAACCGTATGGTAGCGGTTCCGGAACCGTATGGTAGCGGTTCCGGCTCCGGAACCGCCAGAACTGGAACCGCAGACCCAAATAGACCCAGAACTGGAACCGGATACAGCCTTATTTGGGGTAGAACCAAGGTTTTTATAAATTGGAGATTTGCACCTCAATCTGGGGCCCGATTTCAAAACAAATTACATATATGAACTCCTAGGGGAATGGGTAACCCGGTTTTGGTTCGAACCTCAAGTTTTGACCACGTGGGACTGGGGGCATTTTGGGAATTTTGAGTAAAACTTTGGGAATTTCATTCTTATGCATCCAAATTATTTTAACTAGCATTTGTTGATACATTTGAGTAAATTGTGGTTAGATTTGAGCGGTTTTGAAGCAAATTCGAGGGGTAAAGCTACCCTAGAAGCGTGAGTTGAGTTTGAAGCCTTCGAGGTAAGTGTTCTATCTAACTTTGGCTTGAGGGAATAGGATTAGGTTGTTATTTGTTATATGGTATGTAGGGTCGGTGTATAGGAATGGTGACGGTTACCTATGCGCCCGAGTCAAGCATGACCATAATGTTGTGTTTGCTATTAAATTGTGAAGTAAGTGAAAAATTGTGATAATTACTTGTTACAAGAACTATGAAGTTAAATTTGAGGATTTAATGAACAAAAGAGGAACTTATGGTATTTTTCCCTTGCCGGGATCATTTGTTGAGTTTTACTCCCTTGCCGGGACCTATTGTTGAGTTGTATTTCCCTTGCCGGGACTCATTGTTGAATAATTCTCCCTTTCCGGGATATTTTGCCTTGATTTAAATATGTTTCCTTCTTCCCATTATGTTGTGACCATTGATTGGGAGAGGAAAAGAGAGTAAAAGTACGAAGGGTGATGTCGTGCACTGTTTAATGAGAGTAAAAGCACGAAGGGTGATGTCGTGCACTGTTTATCGAGAGTAAAAGCACGAAGGGTGATGTTGTGCCTTGTATTTGATATTTATTGTGATAAGTGAGAGTAAAAGCACGAAGGTTGATGCTGTGCATTATACTTGACTACCTTGGTGAGGAATGAGAGTAAAAGCACGAAGGGTGATGTCGTGCAGGTGTTGATTCATTGGCTTTCCTGTTTAATTATAAATTACTCAGTTTCATCTCATGATTGTAGAAGTTATAATTGAATTGCTACTCACCCCAGCTTTTCCCATTCCCCTTTAAATTGCTTAAATTCCTGCTCTCTTTCTGTTATTACATATATCTGTACAGGTTGGTTATAATAGGTCCGGTTTAGCCTCGTCACTACCTCGCCGAGGTTAGGCCGGGCACTTACCAGCACATGGGGTCAATTGTGCTAATACTACACTTCTATGCCTTTTTGTGCACAGGTCAGGACCCAGTCTACGGACCGCAGCTTTAGATCGGGAGTCATCCATCAGTCCAGACGCTCTGAGGTAGTTCGCTAGCGTTCGCGGACCCCAAGTCTCCTTTATCTTTTCTAGTTTGTTTTATTTGTATCAAACATACACATGATGTATTTCTTTCATACTATTATTTTTAGTACTCTTTAGTTGTCCGTGAGCAGTGACACCAGATACTGGGTAGAGATATGTTGCTAGTTTTCCGCATATTATTTTCGTTATTGTTATTATAAGACTTCCGCATGTTTTAATTAATTATTCTAGTATTTGGTTATAAAGATTGGCTTGCCTAGCTTCGACAGTAGGCGCCATCACGACTCCCGATGGTGAGTAAATCCGGGTCATGACAAGATGGTATCAGAGCTCTAGGTTACTTGGGTCTCACAACTCACGGACAAGCTCGGTAGAGTCTGAGGGATCGGTACAGAGACGTCTGTATTTATGCCCCAGAGGCTACAGAGTTAGGAAAAGTTTTACTTAATTCATTCTTGTCGTGCAATTCTGTCTCTCAAATATTGATTGTCGTTCTTTCATAGATGGCGAGAACAAGTGCATCTTCTTCTTCTGCGCAATAGCCCGAGCCCCCAGCAGCAGCTCCTGCGAGGGTCAACGGCCGAGGCCGTGCCAGAGGTCGTGGCAGGGGCAGAGCTCATCCCCAGGCAGCACTCCATAGGTGGAGCCTCATATTGACTTTGATGAGGAGGTTCCAGCTCCACCAGCTCCAGTGGGCCCAGCTCAGGTCCCAGGAGGAGTGATATTTTCTTCGGATCTTCAGGATGCTCTTGTCCGCATTTCAAGCTTTATGGACTGTGTTGCTAGAGCGGGATTGCTACCAATGCACCATCTATTTCTCAGGCTAAAGGAGGGGTTCAAACTCCTGCTACACGTACTTCGGATCAGGCAGCTCCCCAGACACAGGTTCCATTGGTCCAGCCCACAGTGGCAACTCAGACAGGCATTACAGCTCAGGCCAGAGATGGGGCGGCCAAGCCTTCGGATGCTTTATGGAGGCTTGATCGGTTCTCCAAGATTTTCACCACTACTTTCTGTGGTTCTTCATCGGAGGATCCCCGGGATTTTCTATACAGTTGTCATGAGATCCTCAGGACTATGGGGATAGTAGAGACTAATAGGGTCGATTTTTGCACTTTCAGACTTGTGGGGTCCGCCAAGACTTGGTGGAGGGATTATTGTCTATCCAGGCCAGCAGGGTCCCCAGTTCTGACATGGGATCAATTTGCAGAGCTATTTTTGGAGAAGTTTCTCCCCGTCACTCAGGGGGAGGTGCTTCGCAGACAGATTGAGCATCTTCAGCGGGGCTCTATGATAGTCACCAGTATGAGACAAGATTTGTTGACTTGGCACGCCATGCAGTAGTGATACTCCCTACAGATCGAGAGAGGGTCCGGAGGTTTATTAATGGATTGATTCAGCCCATTGGCCTACAGATGGCATTGGGAGTTGTCAGTGATATTACCTTTCAAGAGGCGGCCAATGCGGCCCGCCGAGTTGAGATGGCTTTGGCTCGAGGAGGTAGTCAGGGTTCGGACCAGATGCCTCAACATTCTGGCAGGTTTAGTGGTACCTCATCTGGAGGTAGGGATTTTCATGATAGGGGCCATCCCCTAAGACTTTTCCAGTCGGCACTTCAGGTTTCTCATGGTAGGCCAGGTAGTGGTGGCCACCAGCAATATTATTCAGGCCAGCAGTCTTTCAGTGCACCACCATCCCTCATCAGTGCACCGCCACTTTAGATCTTAAGAGGAGGACTACCAGTCAACAGTGCAGCAGTCTCGGCCACCGAGGGCATGCTATGGTTGTGGTGACACAGGTCATGTTGTCAGATTTCGCCCTCAAGCCCGGAGTAGTTCTCAGCATCAAGGTCCTCGCCCTACAATTCAGGCAGCAGTTGATCCACAGGCCCCCAGCCATCTAGAGGCGGGGGTAGGGATCATATAGGTGGAGGGAGAGACCGTAGAGGTGGAGCCCAGACAGCTAGAGGTAGGGGTCAACCAGCAGCAGATCGTCCTAGAGACGCAGTTTAGTGAGGTGGGGGCCATCCCCATTATTATGCATTGCCAACCAGGCAAGAGGCTGAGTCATTTGATGCTATGATTACAGGTACTATGTTGGTCTGTGATAGGGGTGCTTCAGTATTATTTGATCTGGGATCTACTTATATGTGTCATCCTATTTTGCACCCTATTTGATCATGCCTGGTGAGGCTTTGGGGATTCATATATATATATGTCCACACCAATTGGTGACTGTATAGTGGTCAACTGAGTGCATCGTTCTTGTGTAGTTGTATTTGAGGGTCTTGAGACCCGTGTCAATTTATTGCTTCTAGACATGGTGGACTTCGATGTTATATTGGGGATGGACTGGTTGTCCCCGTACCATGCTATCTTGGATTGTCAGGCCGAGACCGTGACTTTTACCTTGCCAGACTTGCCCCCACTTGAGTGGAGAGGGACCTCAGGTCATTCCGCCCATAGTATTATTTCGTATGTCAAGGCTCGGCGTATGGTCGAGAAGGGTTGTTTAGCATATTTGGCATATGTTCGCGACTCCAGCGCAGAGGTCCCATCTATCGACTATGTTCCTATTGTTCGGGAGTTCCCCGAGGTATTTCCTTCAGACCTGCCGGGTATGCTGCCCGATAGGGATATTGATTTTTGCATTGATCTGGCTCCTGGCACTCAGCCTATTTTCTAACATACTTCGCAGGAGGAAGAGCGTATGAAAATTGAAGATAAGAAGCAAAAAAGAGTGAGAATTGAGTAGTCAATCGGGAATGAAAAAGCAAAAATAGCACCATAGTTGCGACAATAGCAATTGAAATTCATGAAGCAAAGCAATAGTTGCAATTACAAAGTCATAGTTGCAATTACGAAGCCATAGTTGCAATTATAATTATCATAGTTTCTACTATGGAGAACCTTGGCAAGAAAACTCTATAAATAGAGTGTGAATCATGAAGAGAAGGGATATAGAGTATTGTTCGAAGAAATCACTTTATAGTCTCTCTTTGTCTTTAGTATTTTCTACTAGTTGTCTTTCTTTTAGAAGAATAATATTACTTCATAAGTTCTTTGTTTTAAATTAGTTTTTATTACTTCGTAATGGAGTAACTTCATTTGTTGGGATAGTTGATGAAGTTTGATATATATATTATAATACTATCTCAGTTAATACATCCTTGTCTTGAAACTTTCTATTTATATTATATGTTGTGCTATAATAATATTTTTTAACTAATCATTGTTATCACTTCTATATATTCTATCTTTAAGTTACTATCATATTAATTTTATAATTCGCACAGAGCAAAATTAATATATAGTAACTATTGAATAAAATAGTGAAGTGAGAGCAATTATTAGTAAGCTATTTTTAAGAGTGGTAATCTTGCTTTCCTCCGTTTTAATTATCACGGAGGAATTGTTGTAGGCAAGATTATTAATTTTTTAGTAAAAATATTCTCACGAAGTTTTTACTACCTCTTAGCACAATTCAAGCAAGAAAAATATTTCGGTTTAATCGTCACTAGTTTTAACTCAATTAATCATATAACCTCACTGAGTTTTATTGATTGGCTACTTCTTAGTAAGCTAAATATAATTGTATTAGCAATAAGAAATTATTCCTTTGAGAAATACATGTAAAATTTGAGATTTTATTGTAATATATTATCAAGTGAATTCAACGATTCCTAACTCTTTTAAATTAAAAATCTTCCGGAAGTTCTTCATTTTTATTTAAGTAATTAGCAAGCTTTAAACCTCACTCACTTTTCATCAAATTGATTCTCTCGAATAGTAGTTGAAATATTAAAAGTCTGTAGCATATATGTTCCAATCTCTATGGAACAATATCATAAACTATAAAAAAATTTGACAAAGCACGAGCAGAAAAATCATATACGCATTGGCCTCGTCACAATTACCTAAATATGCACTCTCTCTCAAGTAGATACATACTAAATAGGGACGGATAATTGAGGGCCCTTTCAATTAACCACAATCAAAACATAGATGAAAAAATAGAGATTAACAACCAATTCAAAACTATATTAATATAACAACCAAGTCATCCCCAATGGGTTTCACCAAAACCTTAGATTAAAGCATTTAGCTACTCATAACAAAGTAAGAGAAAACTACTAAATTATTCATAATGGAAGAATTGCAAGAAAATAAAAGAGATAAAGAACTATAATATTTTTGGGTGATCTCGCACACTTGTTCCTCCTCCAAAAGTAATCTCAAAAACAAGCATCCCCTATCTTGGGCGAGCTTATATAGCTTATAAGGGTTTACAAAAGTTTTTCCGAATTGACACTTTGTCCCCAAATTTGTAGGTTTGTAAACAGTTCACCACGGCCGCAGCATGGACTACGGTGAACACTGCCCAGCCTATTTTTTGTGTTTTGATTCCGCGGTATACCGCGGTCGCAGTGGACTTTTGTCCAGTCATTTTATTTTGCTCCTTTGTGTTTGGGTACTTCTTGAGTGAGTATTCTCTTCACATCATTGCCTCCAAACACTTCACATATAATATTCCCTGCAAAATCAAATAACACTATTCAAAGTATTTTGTTGGCAATTTACCTTATAGTATCTATATGAGAATGCAGAAAATCCTATGGACATGGTATCTATATGAGAATGCAGAGTTTCAGTGATTTATAGAAGACGCAGAACATTAGAAACAATAATTCCTATAGGCATGGTCTCTAGGTGAGATGCAGAATCTTAGTGAAAATTCAGAACTTTAGAAACAGTAATTCCTATAGGCATGGTCTCTAGGTGAGATGTAGAATTTCAGAAATTATCATAATTTCACAAATAGTATTTTTCTATAGTCACGATATCTACCCCTTCCATGCATAATTCCCCACCCTTTTTCACTAATCGATCCCAAATGTTATTGCAAGATTATTATAGACCAAAATTAAACAAAATAAAGAAGAATACATCCGAAATCAGAATTCCAACCAAGGAGAGCCTAATTCAGACTCCTAGTCCAACAAATGTAATAAACCAACTTCAAAAGATCAGGTTCCGAAGCCTTTCACTTATCTGAAGATGTGTCAAAGTTCCAAGGAATTCCAAGAACTCCATGCAATGCTTACACCCCAAATATCATTGTAGAATTGAATTAAAGTGCAGTGTGGAAAAGGCAACCCTCAAATGTCCAAGTTCATAGGGAACTCAAAGGTCCCAAGGCAAGGCTCATAGGAGGGGGGCAGAACTTAGAATCGAGGAGTAAGTGTAAGTGCAACAGAGGGGAGTTAGGGAATGCCAAGGCAGGCTGGTGGTCATGCGCAGCAATTAGAATGCTGGCACACCTCTGACCAGCCTATCATCTAAAATTAGAGAGTTAGGACCTATTAAAGGTCAGGTTTAGCCCTGGACAACAATTTGGATACTGCCAGGCTATACCTTAACTCAACACACACAAGGGAATGGGTATGTGAATTGAAAGAGGCTAGGATCCAAAGGACACAGTTTTAATACATGACAATAACTTTGTATATTGCCATGTCTTAAACCATAGCTCACGCACATAAAGGGGAATGAGGAATAGGAATTCATTGTAGCAACGGATAGCAAGACATAAATAACTATTTTAAAGTTAAACTCTACAAAACAGTAAAGTAGACGGGCATAAGAACTTGTAAGTAAACACATTGGAGTTGATGCTAGAATCAAAAGTAAGACATACCAGTTACAGGAAAATAATTGAAAGTAGAAGTTTTTGTTAGCCAAATTGCGAGCAAGCAATGCAAAAGATATCATAAGAGAGTAAAGAGTGCAAAAGGGTTTGTGAATTAAAAATCAGTGAATGATGATGGTTGAACGTATAGAAGGGAATTCCCTTTTTATAGTGCAGCAAGTACGAAAATGTAGGGAAATTGGCCTTGAAAATCAATTTCCCTTTAATTAAGGGACTCTGATTTCCAGTGGGTAAAGATAATTAAGGAAATGATCAATCAGAATATTTTCCAAAGCAGTACAATAAAGGATAAATACATAAAAGATATTTAAGGTAAAAGTCTAGTTGTACTTGATTTTGGAAAAACAAGGAAAGGGAATCAGTAAAAATAGCCAATAAAAGAATCAAGTTGAAAGCTTTGTTCGAATGAACCGAGTCAGAAAAGAGGTAAAGGAAAGTTTAATTTAGGGGAAAATCACTAATCAAGTAAGCAAAATTAAAGGGATTCATAATCAATTAACAGTTGGCAAAACCTTTGAAAGAGAAGTTCTCATATACAAAGCATATAGATATGTCAAGCAAGAAGGATGTCATGCTAATTAGGAAAAACTAGCAAGAAAGTTTCAGAATCACAAACGTAGAAAAAATTCAAATTCAGTTCATAGACTCGTAGCGAGTCAGAGAGTTTAAGGTTTCAAAGTAGAACCCATGTCCAAACACAAAATTAAACTTGCCAAAGAAACCCAAAAATCCTAGGATTTTTAAACTCGAATTCGACACAGAGATGAGAAGGCAAGCTATTGAAACAGACTCAGAGACCCTTTTCAGAGTCTCATGAGAAAACATACAAATAAATAGCAGGTTCAAGGCAAATAGAACATAGAAAACAAATTTGAAGTATAGGGAACAAGTTTTACGAAAATCTTAGAACTTAAACAAGTTCAGGAGATAAAAAGGTACTGTAATCTTAAAGAAACAGTCAGTGAAACATGCTTGGAAAAAGACAATGTCTGGTAAATAAAGGATTAAAACACAGTAAAAACCTACAGTAAAGGAACACATAAGATGGACATGTGAGAGCATGAAACCAGAAGAAAAAGGAACGGAGCACAATAGAAAAACCACATAATACATTAAACAAAAGAACACATAAAGAAGAAGAAACATTTTTAAGAACCTTTTCCAGAAACCCTAATCGAAAAAAGTAACTTCTGAAAGAAAATCAGAGAACACGTTTAAGAAACCTAAGCAAAGTACAAAAATATAACAGATCTAAAAAAATAATCAGAGAGAACCTCAAATAATTAGGGCTTTAGAAGAATCCTAAAGGAGAAAGGCTTGGAAAAGTCCGATCTAAGTCGGATGAAGTCAGAAACAGGCTCAGAAGATCAAGAGCCACTGGAGCAAGGCCGGAGATGGTCGGAATCTTTGAATCGATGAAGGTCTGAGAGTACCATCGAGGTTAGACCTCGAGCCTTCAAGCAACCATGGTCTAAGGGTGAACGGAGGTGAGTTCAGGTCGTCCATGGCCTGAGAAGCCATGGACCCCGGTGAAAGCACAGTGGACTAAGGTGGGAGGCGGCTAGGGTTACGGAGAACCTTGAAAGAGTTTTGAGATAGTTTGGGATTCAAGGGCGGCAGAATGGTTGAAATGAGGGGGATTAGGATAGGCCGTTAGGTTAAAAAAAGGTAAGGGAAAATGGGGGTCGTTGATCTTTGAGATCAACGGCCAGGATGAGAAGGATAGGTGGGTCGGGTAGGTTTAATTGGGTCAGGGGCAGGTTCGAATTAAATTTCGATGGGGAATTGGGGATTAGAATTGGGTTTAATTTTGGGCTACAATTGGAAGACAATTTGGGTATATATTAAATAGCCATTTTCCCTATTTAATTAATGGAAATAGTAAAAATTCTCCTAAAAGAAAATTAAAAGCATTGAACCAATTAATAATACGAAAACATTAATTAAACAATACTGGAACTAATTTTGCAACTATGAAAAACTATTAATCGAAAAATAGGCTATAATTGCAATTATAGCAATTTCACTTTAAAAATACCAAATAAAGTTGTACAAAATATGAAAAAATCACCTTAATTATATTTTAGTATAAATATGAGAATAAAATAAGTTATTCACCAAAAATATAATTTTGGGAATAATTATTGGATTTTGCATTGCTAAAATAGACAACAAATTGGTTTTGAAAATTCGCAAAAATTTGGGGAAAATACCAAAAAACATGGGTAAGCTTATATATGCATATATATATTATTTTGAAAGCATTTTTTGCATAAAAATATCTAGGAAAAAATTAGGTATCAACAGGATTTTGATAGAATTTAAGGGAGAAAGGGGATTCAGAGGCGGCATTTGGCGTGAAATGGGGTGGGATAAGAGGTCATTTGGGTTTAATTAGGAAAGGGATGATATCGACCGTTGATCTAATGATCAACTGTCGAGATTGAAAGGGTTAGTTAGGGGATCCTGGTGGATTATATAAACGGGCTATGGTCGGTATTTGGGCCATTGTAATTAGGTTTGAATTGGGTTTAAATCACGCTACAATTCAAACAAAATATGGCTAACATTTAAATATTCACTTTTTTATATTTAATTTTTAAAAATAGTAAAATCATTTATAAAAATAAATTAAATGTACTAAAATGATTAACATTACATAATTATTAAATTTAAAATACTGGACTTAATTATTATAGATATAAACGTAATTAAATCTAAAAGAGGATAATACTGCAATTACATGCAATTAAGCTTTACAAATACTAAATAAATTTGTACAAATTATCTTAGCCATATTTTAGCATAAATGAGAGTCCAATAAATGAATCACTAAAAATAATTATTTTGGGATTACTTATTGGATTTTTTGGATAAAATAGGGCAATAAATTAATATAAAAATCTTTAAAAATTAAAAAATAATAATAAAGCATTTGGGAATACTTATATATGCATACATATGCCATTTTGCATGTTAAAACATACAGGAAAAAATTTGAGAATCAACACATGTCCCTCTTTACCCGGGAAGGATGAAAGAGTTGTCGGGTAAAGATATGATGGCCAATTTCGACCAAGCGAAATGGTTTGAAAAGGTTTAGGCCGCGCTCTGGCTTTTGAGCTGCATATCTATCCCTGGTCTTACAGGAATCAGGCCATATGTTGTTCCGGATCCGTCGGCAGAGTATGCCGATGGAGACTTCCCAAGAGCAGAAGCAATATTCAGGATGGGAAGGTCTGATAGAGCTATGGGAACTGGAGCGGGATCGCTCCTGCCTAGATGGTCGTTGCTCGCCGGTTTACCTACAAATAAGCAATACAAGAATATATTGTGCGTAAATTTAAACATGATGCAAATTCGTGTTGGACCATGAAAGTTGTCTTTGGAGAGTTAGAATGACGTCCTTAGACCATGATATCCTGGGCCATGAAGTGTATAATAAAGGATTTGCAGCCCATGAAATGATGCTCTCGGGCTATGAGGATGATGCCTACAAACCATGACGCCTTTGAATAATGATATGCAAAAGATTAAAATGGGTCCTCAGGCCATGGCATGGTGATCTTTGGCTATGAAAATGGTGCCTCTGAACAATGATGCCTTCAGATGATTTGGCAATCTTTCAGCCCATGAGATGCAGTTTTGGGGATCTTTCAGCCCATGAGATGCAATAGGTGGCGATCTTTCAGCCTTGCAGAATGTAAATAAGGTGCCAATCTTTTATCCACGAAATGTAAATAAGGCGGCGATCTTTCAGCCATGAAAATGTAGATAATTTTCTGATCTTTTCCATGCAAATGTAAATGAGGAGGCGATCTTTCAGCCATGAAAATATAGATAAGGTGGCGACCTTTAAGCCATGCAAATGTAGATAAAGTGGCGATCTTTCAGCCATGCAAATGAGGTGACAATCTTTTAGCCAAGCAAATGTAGACAAGGTGATGATCTTTTAGCTATGTAGATGTAGATAAGGTGGCAATATTTCAGCCATGCAAATGAGTTGGTGATCTTTCATCCATGCAAATATAGATAAGGTAGCGATCTTTTAGCCATGCAAATGAGGTGGCAATCATTCAGCCATGCAAATGTAGATAATATGGTGATCATTCAGCCATGCAAATGTAGATAATATAGCGATCTTTTAGCCATCCAAATATAGATATGGTGGAAATCTTTCATCCATGCTAATGTAGATGGAAGTAGAGCTTAACCTCTAAAGGTAGAATGGTAGCATTATGTAATGCGAAATGCAGGTGGAGACACCGTTTTGTCTCGGAAGGCAGAATGGTCGCCTTATGCAATGCAAAATACTGATAGAGACGCGTTTAGTCTCAGAAGGCAGAATGGTAGTCCTATGCAAGAAATAAAAAGGGGAAATGGTAATAGAGTTTTCTTAGCTGATAGGAGATTGCAATATCGTGATTGTCGGGGACATTGACATACGGAATACCACTGGTGCATGTGGATAGCAAATGCTGGTAAGTGCAAACGTTCAGAGAGTTGTGTTGCTAAACATTGTTTTTCTCGTGAGTGTATAGTATGTCAGATGTTTTCGCAATCCAAGTGTCAGCATCCAAAGAAAATCGTTAGTTTTGTAAAGGGGGAGGTTAGTTCGTATCCATACTGGCTCTGCTGACCTGATTGGTTTTGATCTGGTGATACTGTATGCACTATAGTGGTAGTGTTGCTAAACAAGGCAGTTTTAGCAATAAACATGCATGATTTAGTACAAACATAACATAAATACATAATTATGAATAGTTTTCTTTAGATGAACAAATGAATGCGACGTGGTTCAGAACATCACAACCCTTCTTGCTACTGAATTTTAAGGGTCCTCATAAAACTTCTGCCCCATTTTAATGGGTTGATGCTCCTGATTGTTGTTTGCGATGATTGGCTGAAATTACTTTGGAATTTTGAGGGTCCTCCTTAAAATTCTGCCCCAGTTTCCTATTGCGGTGGAAATGAAAATTTTATTGAATTGTGACCGAACCCATAGGGTGGCCTATATATCCCTATTAAATGGGAATCAGGTCAGGCCTAGTTCAATATTGCATCTTATAAGGTAAGCATAAAGATTACCTACTTGACTGCATCTGAATTGATCGGCTTCGGCCAGACTTCTTCGTCCATTTCCGCAAGTATGAGGGCTCCTCCTGCTACGACCCGCTGAACCATGTACGGACCATGACACTTGTTAGAGAACATCCCTTTGGCTTCATTTTGATGCGGAAAAGTTCTCTTAAACACCAATTTCCCCCGGTGTGAACTCTCTCGGCTTGACGCTTTTGTTGAAGGCTTTGGACATTCTGCTTTGATAAAGGTGACCATGGCAAACTGTATTCATCCTCATTCCATCAATAAGAGCAAGCTACTTGTAACGACTCTACCAATTCTGCATCATCGAGCTCTGCTTCTTGTATGATTCATAAGGAAGGAATTTCTACTTCAGCGGGAATGACGACCTCTAAACCATAAACCAGCATATAGGGGGTTTCCCCAGTTGATGTGCGGACTGTGGTACGATATCCCAATAAAGCAAATGATAGCTTCTCGTACCACTGCAATGCTTATGCTTCTCTATCATTTTTCTTAGTATTTTCTTGATATTCTTATTGGCGGCTTCTACGGCTATGTTCATCTGAGGTCTGTAGGCTGTAGAATTCTTGTGCCTGATATTTAAGGTTTCACACATAGCTTTCATTAAGTCACTCTTAAGGTTGGATACATTATCCATAATGATTGATTCTAGAATCCCGAATAGACAAACGATTTGGCCGCGGACAAAGTCTGCCATGACTTTCTTAGTCACTGCTCTGTAAGATGCTGCTTCGACCTATTTAGTGAAATAGTCAATTTCTACTTGGATAAACCTACTCTCTTTGGAAGCGGCAGGCTTGATTAGTCCAATAACAACCATTCCCCAAGCGGTGAACGGCCACGGAGAGCTTGTTGCATTAAGCTCATTTGATGGCAACTTTATCATGTCTGCATATATCTGGCAACGGTGGCATTCTAGAACTGGATGCAGTATGTTTCCATAGTCATCCAAAAGTAACCAGCTCAGAGTATCTTCTTTTCTAAGACAAAGTCGTTCATATGTGGACCGCATGTCCCAACGTGGATTTCCTCTAGTAGCTTGGATGCTTCCTCTGTGTCGACACCTTAGTAACCCCAAATCAGGAGTCCTCCTATATATTATTTCTCCGCTGTGAAAGAAATTGTTGGAAAACCTCTGAAGTATACGTTTCTCAGTAGTATTTGCAAGTTCTGGGTATTCGCATTTTGCCAAATATTCCCTAATATCATGAAACCAAGGCTTTCCGTCTACTTCTTATTCAACATAGGCACAATAAGCTGGCTAATCATGGATCTTTACAGGAATGGGATCAATGAAGTTTTTGTCTGGATGTTGTATCATGGATGATAAGGTAGCCAGTGCATCGGCGAACTCATTTTGGAATCTAGGAACATGTTAGAATTCTGTCTTAGTGAACCTCTTTCTCTACTCTTGTACATGATGCAGATACTGGAGTATCTTGGAGTTCTTGGTTGCCCAATCTTCTTGGACCTGATGAATAAGTAGGTCTGAATCTATGCCCACCAACAACTCTTGAATGTTCATGTCGATGGCCATTTTGAGCCCTAGGATGCAAGCCTCATATGTGGCCATATTGTTGGTGCACGGGAACCTGAGTTTGGTAGATACCGGATAATGTTGACCGATTTATGATACTAGGATGGCTCCTATGCCAACTCCTTTGAAATTTTCGGCTCCATCGAAAAACATACTCCAAACATCATAGGATTCTGCGATGTCATCTCCTTTGAGTGATACCTCTTCATCAGGAAAATACATTTTCAGGGGTTCGTATTCTCTGTCCAAGGGACTTTCAGCAAGCTGATCTGCTAGTGCCTATCCCTTGATCACTTTCTGTGTCACGTAGACAAAGTCAAATTCACTCAACAGGATTTGCCACTTGGGTAGCTTTCCAATGGGCATGGGCTTCTGAATGATGTACTTCAAAGGGTCCATCCTTGATATGAGATATATAGTATATGCACAGAATAGTGCCTCAACTTTAGAGCTACCCAAGTCAAAGCATAATAGGTGCATTCTAACAAAGAATATGGGGCCTCGTACGGGGTAAACTTCTTACTGAGATAATAGATGGCCTGCTCCTTCCTCCCCATTTCATCATGCTGCCCTATAATACAACCGAATGCTCCATCCAATACTACGAGGTAGAGTAATAAAGGTCTACTGGCTCAGGTGAGACCAAGGTTGATGGTGTTGACAGGTATTCCTTGATTATATCAAAAGCCTTTTGGTAGTCATCATTCCATTTGGTAGTGACGTCTTTCTTCAACATCTTAAAGATTGGCTTACAGATAACTTAGAATGTTCTATGAACTGGCTAATGTAGTTAAGTCGCTCCAAGAAACTCATCACATCATTCTTGCTCTTTGGTGGTGGAAATTCTTGAATAGCTTTGACTTTTGATGGATCAAGTTCTATTCCTCGGTGACTCACAATGAACCCAAGTAATTTTCTCGCAGGAACCCCAAATACACACTTTGCGGGATTCAGTTATAGGTTGTATATGTGCAGTCTATTGAAGAACTTACTCAAATCCTCCATGTGATCAGTGGCTTTCTTGGAATTGACAATAACATCATCTACGTACACCTAAATTTCCTTGTGTATCATATCATGGAAGATAGTAGTCATGGCCCTCATGTAGGTGGCCCCTGCATTCTTTAGCCCGAACGGCATCATCTTGTAAGAATACATTCCCCACGGTGTAATGAAAGTCATTTTCTCAGCATTTTCTTCATCCATCTAGATCTGATGATAACCAGCAAAGCTATAAATGATTATAACTCATGCTTGGTACAATTATCAATCAATATGTGTATGTTCGGCAAGGGGAAGTCATCTTTTGGACTGGCCCGGTTGAGATCCTGGTAGTCGACATAGACTCTGACCTTCCAGTCCTTCTTTGGTACTGGAACGATATTGGCTAACCATGTAAGATATTCTACTATCTTGAGAGTCTTAGCTTTGACCTGCTTAGTGACTTCTTCCTTGATTTTCGGACTCATATCAGGCTTGAACTTTCTGAGCTTTTACTTTACCGGCGGACATGTTGGATCGGTTGGTAGTTTTGAGCCACAATAGATGTACATAGAGCAGCCATGTCATCGTACAACCAGGCGAATATGTCCTCATATTCCCTTAGAAATTATCTGTATTCCTTTTTTTCTTATGGCGATAAGTGGATGCGGATTCGTGTTTCTGTGACGTTTTCTGCATCTCCAAGGTTAACAATCTCAGTCTCATCCAGGTTGGACTTAGGCATGTTCTCAAAGTTCTCAACCTCCTTAACAATCTCTTCTGGTACGTCACCTTCCTCTAAATCTATGTCCGTTTGTTGTGTTGTCTCGTCGCATGTCACAATCATTGGTTTATCAAAATAAGTAATAGTAATGTTGTATAAGCAAAGTAATGAAAGAAAATAATGGTAGCAAGTGTTGATTCATAAGAAAAGTCAAATGCTTTGATAAATTGCATAATACTTTTTAAAATTGAAGATCTTATTGCGGGAATTGAAAATATGCGAAAAATAAAATCTTTTAGTAAATAAAATAGTGCTCGTTTTAGCCTTGCTACCCTGAGGCTTGCCGGGCCCTGGAAGTGCTCCTTTGCTTACAACCTGTTGTCACGAACCCTCTTTCTAAAGACAAAAGCGGGTTTATGATATTTGGGAGGAAAACTTGTTCCCTTTTGGGAATTGGGTTTTAAATTGGAGAGTCGCCACCTAATGATTAAGCTCATTAGGACACTAGGAAGAGTTTGGATAAGGGCTAGAAATTATCTCGAGGGAAAGGTGTTAGGCACCCCTCAAGATCCACTAATATGGTTTCCGGCCATGTTATAATTGTGACTTCACATAATCAAGTATGAAATTAAAGTCTTAAATATCAGGGACTCGCATACAACATTGCAAATAAGTTGAAACTTAAGGAAAGGTAAAGAGGGCAGAAAGATTTAAACAATTCTAAAAGTAATAGACGAAAGCAAATAAAAGGGAGAGGGGTCCTAGGTTTATAATTAATATGGATCACATCAATGCAATACCCGGTAATCGCTCCTCAGAAGAGGGGCTACACGTCGTATTAGTGCACCAGTCATCATATCCATATCTACCCTTCCCACCCCGTTAAGGTATTAAAGCACGGAATAGTATCATTACTTATTGCATGCTATTACCCGTCCCAATCCTATTATTCCCAAAGGAATTGAGACTACTAATCCTAAAGGGGTGGGAATTGGGGATTTCATAGTTTTAAAAAGGATAAAACTCTAGGCGACAAGCAAAACAAATAGCAGTTAGGGGAAAATAAATAGCAGTTAAGGCTCACGCAGGCCTCCTTATTAAAAGAACAAATATAACATGACTTTAAATATTGGTTTGGTCTGAATTAATTTAAAGCGTAGGATATGCTGATTCATCACATATTGCTCAGATGAGGAGTCTGAATTAGCTTGTCTGGTTGTAGTTATCAAAAAACCTGACACAATTAATCACCTAATAGTTTGCCTAAGTGACACCTATAGGCATGATCTCTAGCAAAGAGTTCTAATTTTAAAGAAAGATTGCTGGTTTTATAAACAAAAGGACCTACAGACTTTAAACGGTCTTATGACTGATTTTAGACTCATAGACGAAGCTTATTCAATCGATTACTCCTATAGGCAAGTTATCTAAGCGTTATTGGTTTTCAAAATGATTAAATAAATGCAGGAGTCCTATAGGCATGGTATCTAGAATGGAGTTAATTATTATTAAACCTATGATTGTTTGCTTAACGACATGCATATGCAGAAGTGCAGAAAACCTAAGATCATGATTTCTATATGCAGAACTTATAGGCATAATTTCTAAGATGCAGAAATGCTGAACTTATAGGCATAATCTCTAAGGTGCAGAAATGCAGAACTTATAGACATAATTTCTAAGATGCAGAAATGCAGAACTTATGGGCATAATTTCTAACATGCAGAAATGTAGAACATCAGTAAAACTTATAGGCATGAGTTCTAAAATGAGAATGCAGAAATTCATAAATAACCAATAGGCAGGTTTAATACCCTATGCATGCATTCATCCCAATCCCTTCCCATTATCCATCCCCGATAGTTATTACAAATTATTACAAACCCGAATGAATCAGAAAAGAAAATTTAAATTACATCAGATGTTCCTGCTACAACCAAACAGCCTAATTCAGACTCGGCTTTTCTGGGGACGCGCTATTCAAGTCGAGTTTCCTTATTGTCACTGACATCCCTTCTAACTTCCCTATTTCCAAAGGAAGAAATAAAGGTCGAAAGCTCTCTTTCGAGAGCTCTTCCTTATGGATAGATAGTGCCACCGTGCTGTACAAAATCCTCTGTTTACGAAAAGTCTTGCCAGACTAGGAGCTCTACTAGGCTTGACCGTGGGAAATTTCTTGATTTATGAAAGAAAGAATGACGTAGGTAGATAGAAGTAGTAGGAGTTCCCGTCGAAGGGCAAATGATTCATTTAGAAAAGATTCGAGCCTTCCTTCTCCTTTTAGGGAGAGCTAATGCGGGTATTTTGGTTTGTAGGTAATAAAACCTACAATTCCGCTATGAGGGAAAGGAGTGAAAAGCTATGTGAAGTAAAAGAAGAGTTAAGAAAAATTCTTGTTTATTAAAATTTAATAAAAATGAAAGTACTTATTTTTTCTTTTTTAATTCACATTTTTCTAACAATATGAGATAAACCAACTTCCAGGATCAGATCTCCAAAAGCCATTCTCAAATTTGGGATATATCAAAGTTCCCAAAAGTCTCAAAGAGCTCCGGGCAATGCTTACACCCCAAACACATTGCACAATTAAGAGCATAGTGCAGTGTGGAAATGTCAGCCCTCAGATGTCTAAGTTCAGAGGGAATTCCAGGTTCCAAAGCAAGGCTCATAAGAGAGGGGCAGAACTTAGAATCTAAGAGTAAGTGTAAGTGCACAGGGGGGAATCAGGGAGAGCCATGGGGGGCTTGTGCCCATGCCCTGCAATTGGGAATGCTGGCATACCCCTGACAAGTCTGTTAGCCAAACTTAGGAGTTAGGATCCATTGTGGATCAGGTTATGTCCTGAGCGATAATTCGAATTCTGCCAAGCCAAGAACCTTAAATTAAACACATAGAAGGGAGCAATGGTATGGATTCACAATAGAAACAGAGGTAGGGAAAGAACATAATTAACATAAATCATTGAATATGAGCAGTAGAGTAAATAGGAGTGCTGGAACTGTAAAGTAAACACATAGATGAGAGGCAAAAACTAAATTAAAAAAATAAACCAGTTTCAAGGGAAAACAAGTAAAATAGTAGTCTGGAAGAGAGTAAAGTTGCAAACAAAGTGATTCCAAAAGATCTCAAGTAAAGTAGAGTGTTGAATTCAAAACAGTATTGCAAGTATGCAAGTATTGAGTTGGAAGTTAAGAACTAGTAGTGTGAAGGTGGTGTGAAGGTGGTGTGAAGATGAAATCATAAGGTGTAAGGTTAAGTTCTGAGGTGTCTTAAAAGTTCAAAAGGTCACCCTCTTTTATAGTGCAGAGAAGCAAGTAAGAAAGGCAAAGAAATATCATTGAAATCAATCTCCACTGGGATTCTGATTCCAACGGGTAAAAATTAATTAAGGAAAAAAATTTCTAATTAAAATATTTCAAAGTAGCACAAAAGGGGTAAATACATAGAAGTTATTTAAGGAAAATAGTCAATGGTACACAGTTTGTGCCAAATATGGCAAATGGATCAATCAAACAGCAATGAAACCAAAATTACAAGTTCAAATTTGAATGAACCAAGTCAAGAAAGGTAAGGAGGTTCAATCAAAGAAAATCAGTGACAATTCATCATCCTTATTAAAGAGATTTCAAAATCATTCACTTAGTTGGTAAAAACCTTTTGAAAGAGGAATTTTCTCGTATATAAAGCATACCAATCAAATAAAAGAAACTGATAGGTTATTTAGAAAAAAGAGTCGATCACTGAAAGTCTCAAAGTCACAAGCAAAAAAGATTCAAGTTCAATTACAGACTCATAGTAAGTCTGAAAGCCTAGGGTCCCAAAGTGGAACCCTAATACCACATGCCAAAGAAATCCCCCAAAACCTAGGGTTTCAATAGAGTCAGACAATAGAGATGAGCAAACAGGTCATTGAATGAGGCTCAGAAGTCTCTTTCAAAGACTTATGAGAGACAAATACACACGATAGAAAGAACATTAATTCAAGATCATGAGACCATGTTTGAGAAAACTTGGAGTTAAAACAAGATCAGAAGGAAGAGATGATATGAGTTTTTAAACAACAGTAGAGAAAAATTATGCTTAGCAGGAACAGAGTTCAATAAACTGAACAAAATCAAAGAATTCAACAAAAAACACATGTAGCAAAGAATAAGGAAAAAAACATGAATTATTATGCGAGCATAAGAGTAACGGCAAAGGATAGAAGAGTCTTGCATAATAGAAAAGAAACAAGAGAGCAAACACATGCATAACAAGAACAAAACATACAAGCATAAAACACACATAAAGAAAGAACAAGAAGAATCAAAAAATATTTGAAGAAACCTTTTCAGAAACCCTAAAATCGAATTTGAACGATTTAAAAAAGGAAAATTGGGGAAAACCTTTAAAAAGTCAAGTAAAGTCCAAGCATGTCACGGATCTAAGAAAAACAAATGAGTACAGAACCTCATATGGCTTAGAGTTGCAGAGAAACCCTAGAATGAGAAAGGTCTTGAGGAACGTAATATCCTGAGTTGAAAAAACTCATATTGCTTGAACACGCCGGAATAATGGCCGGAGAAGCCATAGATCTATAGATATAAGAAGAGCCATTGAAGTCGGGCTTCAAAACCTTGAGTAGATTAGGTTTACTAGTGAGAGAGAGTGAGTACATGCCACTCATAGCCTAAAACGCCATGGATTCCGGTGGAATCATGGTAGAATAAGGTGATAGACGATTAGGGTTTCGGGGTGGCTAGAGAGTGTTTGAGAGATGAAAGGGTTTCAATGGCGTCATCTCAAATGAAATAAGTTACATTAAGGGGGGTTTGGAAATTAAAAAGGAAAGAAAGAATCTCGGTTGTTGATCAAAATGATTAACGGCCTAGATTAAAAGGAAGTCGGGTGGCTTTTAAAATCGGGACAGGGGTCGGGTAAATTAGGAATTGGGTTGGCCTTGATTTGGGCAGAATTGGGATCAAATTAAGACTAAAATTGAAAGGAACTGAGGCTGTAATTGAAATAGAAATGTGTTAAATGTTAAATAGCTAATTTTTCCTTTTATTTTATAAAAATAGCGAAAAACTTATATTAAAAAAAAATTAAACGTACTGAGATTATTAATAATATGTAAATATTAATCCAAAAATACTAAGAATAATCTTATACATGTAAAATCTTGTTAATCGTAAAATAAGCTATAATTGCAATTATATGCAATTTAGCCTTGAAAATACCAGATAAATTTGTAAAAATATATAAAAATTACCTTTATTATATTTTGGTGTAAATATGAAAATAGAAATAAATTATTCACCTAAATGATCATCTTGGGAACAGTTATTGAATTTTGTACTACTAAAATAGACAATAAATTGATTTTAAAATCTTTAAAAATTAGGAAAAAACACCAAAACGGCATGCTTATAAATGCTTGTACATGCTATTTTGAAAGTATTTTGTATATAAAAATACATAGGAAAAATATTATGTATCAACACCTGTATAGAAGGGCCTTCCCCCCTCTTCCTCGAGAACAACACAACAATCCATATTATTGTCTTCTACGAACAAATTCTTTACTGCTGCCAATGCTTCCTCTGCTTCTGCCCCATAGATAACATTGGCCAGTTGGAAAGTCTGCTCCAAGTGTGGTATTGGCTACTCCACGGATAGTAAGGACCGCGCCATGGTGGCGACCAGTTGTTGAACTCTTCCCAGGTATACTCATATCCCAGACCGAAAGTAGTGCCGTGCTTCTTGAGCTTTATGGGCTTAACGATTCCTTGGAGGTTCTTGCTGAGCCTTTGCCAGGTTCGTACCCACTCCAATTCAGTATAATCCCGATCTTATTATCCTACCATTTGTCTTTGTCAACAGTATTTATTCGTTCAATGGGATGGTAAGTCTCTCCACCTAGCTTCCTTCTCCCTTTGATTGTCGAAATGGTCTGGCGACGATATATCCGGTTGCTCCCATCGTTGTGAATGATCATCTCTTAATGTGTCCATTTGAATTTCACTGCCTCATGTAGTGTTGATGCGATGGCCCCAGCACCAGGAATCCATGGTCGTCCCAACAACATATTGTAAGATGTCAACACATCTATCACTTGGAAATCAACATCGAACCAAGTTAGACCTATATGCAAACACAGACTAATCTCCCCAATGGTGGACCTTTGAGAGTCGTCGAAGGCTTTCACGTCGATAAATCTATCCTTTATTTCATGTAATCCATTGCCCAATTTATTGAGTGTTACCAGTGAACAAATGTTGATACTGGAACCCCCATCAATCAGGATCCTGGTGATGAAGTAGTCCTCGCATTTCATAATGTGAAGTGCTTTGTTGTGTCCAAATCATTCAAGCGGCACCTCATCCTTATGAAAAATAATTTTGACTTTCCAATACTTGTCCTACCATGTTGACCATTTCCCCAGTGATGTTGCTTGGCACATATGCTTCACTCAGCACCCTCAACAGAGAATTCTTGTGTGCCTCAAAATTTGTAGCAAAGGAAGGATGGAAATATGCGCCGGTAATTTGTTCAACTGGTTGATGAACAAGTATTGCTTGGCATGTATCTTTCTCCAAATATCATCTAGGCATGTCTCGATGATGGGTGATTGATTAGAGGCCTTCTTGTTTGACTCAGCTAAATGTTCAAGGGTATAAACTCTACCAATTCTCGTCATAACTTGTGCTGCATAGTCTTTTTGAACCTAACTTTGCCTTTTCTTCTTGCCTCGGCTGTATAGTCCTAGGGTATAGCCTTTGTATGGAATGGCGTATAGTTGACATCACCACTGGGATCGTCATAGCTATCTTTACTCCAAACGAAGCATGTGCCCTAGGTGGTAAAATTGTGACTTCAAACGGTCTGGGTGAATTTACGAGAGACACGAATTAGACCTCAATTGGTGTTGGTGTCTTTACAGATGACATTGTTTCAAACTCTAGCAGAATGAAAATATTTACCTAAGTATCTCCAGATGGCTGAATCTGGACTATGATTGAATTAAGGGTAACAATTGGCTTATTTGGGTAATCACCTCCTGTGATCAACCCGATTGGCCCCTCGGGATCCTATTCATTCTCTACTTTAATCATGTGAACACCTCCTCCCTTATGGTCTTGCAAAGGATTATTGCGGACATTTGGAGTAGGCTCCTTTTCCATAATAACCTTGTTATCAGTTTAAGTTTGGATCTTGTCCTTCAGAGAACGAAATTCATTGATGGTGTGTCCTTTCATGCCAGAATGGTATGCACTGGATTTCTTCGGGTTAACCCACTGAGAAGGGTTTTCAAAAGTTGCAGCAGGGATGGGGGTGACATAACCAGTTTCTTTGAGTCTTTCATACAACTGGTCAATGGGTTCATCAATGGTTGTATACTATTTAGAAGGTCTACGGTCAAAATTTGGTCGAGGTCTAGGGATGTTTTTGCATGTAGGAGGTGATTGATAGTGGTATGGTTGAGCATTGCAGGCTTGGTAAACATGTGCGGATTGGGAATATCTGGGTGAAGTAGTCTGATATATGGGAAGTAGAGGTGATTGATAAGTGGGTAGTGGAGTTTGGTAAGAGTTTGTGGGTGCTTGGTAGTTCAGGGTAGGTTGATATGCGAGTGGAGGCATTGGGTAGGTTTTGTATTTAATGGGAGATTTGGTTCTCTGTGCAACCATTACGGCCCCTACGTCCCTTTTCTTGAACACACCAGTGGACCCTAAGGCCTTATTTCTTCTTGTAAGGCCTCGAAATTCATAACCATGCCGTTTTTTATGCCGTCACACACACACACACACACACACACACACACACACACACACACACACACACACACACACACACATATATATATATATATATATATATATATATATATATATATATATATATATATTAATTATCTAGTCTCAAGATGTATATGCTCTTATAGCTGGTTCCACATTATCATATGTCACTCCATATGTTGCTACTAAATTTGGATAGAACCGGAACAGCTTCGTGAGTTGTTTTCCATATCTACTCCAGTTGGTGAGTCTATTGTGGTCACACGGGTTTATAGGGATTGTATTGTTAGAGTGTATGGTCTAGACACCACGACAGATCTCATTGAATTGGTGATGGTGAATTTTGATATGATAATAGGGGTGGATTGGCTTGACTCATGTTTTTCCAAGCTTGATTGCCGAACTAGAACCGTTAGGTTTGAGTTTCCCAATGATCCATTCATTGACTAGAAGGGGAATGACATTGTTCCAAAGGGTAGATTTATTTCTTACCTTAAGGCTGCAAAGATGATTAGAAAGGGATGTATCTACCATTTGGTCTGAGTCATGGACGTTGATTCGGAGGCATCGACACTTGAGTCTGTGCCAGTTTTGAATGAATTTCTAGAGGTCCTTCCTAATAAGCTTCTTGGAATTCCACCAGACAAGGAGATTGATTAAATTTGGAATCGATGTATTGCCTGGCATGCAGCCTATATCAATTCCACCCTTATATAATGGCCCCGACAGAATTGAAGAAACTGAAGAAGTAGTTGAAGGATCTGATAAATAAGGGCTACATCCGAACGAGTGTGTCATTGCGGGGTGCACCATATCTCTTTATAATGAAGAAGGATGGGTCATTCAGGATGTGTGTCGACTATCGGCAACATAATAAGGCCACAATCAAGAACAAGTACCCGTTACCAAGGACAGATAACTTGTTTGATTAGTTGCAAGGTGCTAACTACTTCTTCGAGATCAATTTAAGATCGGGGTACCACCAATTGAATATTAGGGAGCGGCATATTCTAAAAACAACTTTCAAGACTCGGTATGGGCACTTTCAGTTTCTAGTGATGTCTTTTGGGCTAACATACGTACCAATAGCTTTTATGGACCTTATGAAATGAGTCTTCAAGACTTTCCTCAACTCCTTTGTTACCATCGAGTATTGTCATAATGAGAATGGATCCTGGTAGAAATGGACGGCAGAGTTAAAATGAAGCCTATCAACTCAGACGTGATACAGAGACACTACATCTGAAGGCAGTAGAATTAGGATTTGGTTGTACCATAAATATTCCTGACCTAACTTTCCACAGTGGGATACATAGGCAACCCACATAAGGTCGGGTCTCCCTCCCCCTTTTGTAATTGAAAATCCAAATGTCATTTTGTATGTATTCATAACTATGCCACGACTTGATTTCCTTTGGTAGGAATACGTAGGCAATCCATATTGGATTCCATCATCTATTGTAATTTAACTGCATTTTGGCTTGATTCCATTTAGATACGTACGCAGTCTGAATTAAACTTGGCCACTTTTATTTAGATTCCTTACCAATTTACATTTGAATCCGTAAGTTTCTTGAATCAGGCTCGATCATTCCATCATAATTCATCCATCACTTTATCATCCTCCAACTACGTTCAAACCTGATTTTGTTCAGGTACGTAGGTAACCTGAAATGGTTCAGTCATAACCCTATGAATGCCTTTACAATGCATTTGTTTATATTGGGATATGATCACAACGACAAGAAACTATATCATAAGGGGCATCTCCAAAATTAGGATGAACGATAAGAATCACCAAGAAACGATGTTATAATCCGGAACAACGGCATTTTCCATCAAGATAAATGATTTTTTAAATGTTTTCAAAAATTCTATCTTTCCACCTATTTAACTTTGTGGCATAATCCACCAGATTCGGGGAAAGGCCAGGCCTACAATCAATATAAACTAGCAACCCCCTCCCCCGCCCCCCCCCCCCCCCCGCAATAAGATTTTTTTCTTTGAGCACAGGACCGACGGGAATCAAGAATACAATAGAACACCGAGGACAATGATGGACCCTCCACCATATCATGATCCCGTATCTCTCCCTTATTGTTCTGTTCATTTTTCTCAAATGGTTAAGGAATAAATTCAAATCTTTTGCAGGTATTCCGTATCCATTTGCTCTATTACTTGGAGCACCTTGTATATATCAAACCATCTGCTCAACCATCGAAGTGCCTTGTGCATATCGAATCGTCGGATCCTCATTAAGCCTGAGATATGTAGGCAATTCAATGACAGAATTTATTCCATAATCTGACAACCCATAATCTTTCCCAATTCCATGCACCATTTCTGAATTACATGCCTAGAGTCGGGACAAAATTAGTTTTTAGTCAATTTCTTTGGCCGCAAACTCTTTGATTGTCTCCAGTCAAATAGGGCAGTTGTTGACGACCAATTTTTATCCTCTCCTTAAAAATTAAATTATTTATGTGTAAAATTTGTTGTAAATATGGTAAAATATTTTTTAATCGGTAATACCTATTTTTATTAAAATATAGTGTGAAATAGCAATTAACATTGTTTAAATAATAATTTAGTATTTAAGATATGTGAACAATATTACTCCTACTATTTTGAAACTATTAAGATCACCTTTGTATTTTAATCAACAAGTTGTAAAATTAATTTAAATGAATTAACCTTTGGTTTAAAATTATATCACTTTGATTATTTTAATCTTTTTTACATAAGTTAATAAAGAGTTTTAGTAGACAAATAATTATTTATAATAGTTTATAATATTTTTGATGATTATATTCTATCACATTTAATTGGAATTAATCAAAGTAATCTTTAAAGAGGTTAAAAGGCTCAAAAGGCTATAATTGTAATTAATTGACTAAACTCAATGTGGCTATAAATTAAATTTTATTTTAGCTAAGTAAACCAAAAATACAGGCCCAATACGGCCATACCCGCTCCGGAACCATCTCTATCTATCCACTTTGGCAATCCACGCCAATCTCTGAGAGCCAATCAAATCATGCTAGATCACCCATCTCCCTCACTCACATAGAAAACACAACATATCTGAACAGTTGGCGCCAATCATCAATGGTCAATATTAATCCATCTCTATTCCCTTTATTTCTAATTCTTTTCCAGACCCCATTTCTAGTTTTCGGATTACAAAGATTCAACGGCCACCAATTTTTCCTCAAAACCTACTTTAATGATTCTCATCTCCCTGAAATATTTAGGTTGTTGATCAAACGATCCAATGGCCTAGATTTGGTATCGTATTTTAAACCTCAGAGACCAACTAGGACCCCCAACCTTAAATCATTTCAACACCAACCCGCCAATTACTTTCCTCTTTGTCTCCCTATTCTCTCAATCTTGTAACCCCATCAGCCTAAAAAAACTTTGCACAAATTGGTGCAAGGCCAACTCACTTGGGCCTAATTCATCTCCTCTTTCCATTCTAGTTGTGATTCCCGCTTGAATCTTTCCCATTTTGTCATTACAAATCAAAAACCTAGACCTAAAATAATGACTCGGGATTTCATATATTTTTCCCTGTTCTTTCAAATCGGAGCATGCATAGAGATTATTTCTGATTTCACTTCTACACTATCATCATCCTACCTTTATCACTTTCCACTATTAATTTTGAATATGACCGGAATCCTTAGGCTGAATGAAATTATCAAAGGATCATCCAATGTATTCGCCTAACATCGATCAATACTCTCTGAAACACAAATGAAAGAAAGAAAAAAGATAAAGCTCAAGGATTTCCTCATTAAGCATTCTCTGATTTTTCTATTTTCTTTTCTCTTCTCTGGTTCTGAGTTCGATTGTTGTATTGGTCATGAGTTGGAATCCCAAAACCGCAGTTGAACAATCCTCACTTGATTTGGTGACCTGCAGAAAGTCAGTACATACTGACCCCTCTATATTTTGGATTAATGGTGTACTTCTGTATTGTTGATGATCACTTTGTTAATTACTTATTGTTTGTGATCGATACTAGTGATGTAAATCCATATTTATCCTACCATGTCTTTGCATGTTGTCTTTACTATTAAATTGTGAACCTTCTAATTAAGCTATGTTGTGTTGAGGTTGTTATCAAATCCGTGTTGTCAAATCCTAATATTATGATTTGATTTGTAAAAATGCATATATGCTTAGTGATTTTATTATGGTCAAGTTTTCATGACTAATTAAAGCAATCACTATGTTGATTTTGTGTATAACTAATCTATATTAGTTAAACAACAATTGTATAAGTATTATCATGTCAATTAAGTTAGTTGAATCATGTTTTTGAACCTTTCATAGTGTTTCTGTGCCTCCAGATTAACTTGACTCTTCAACGTGTGACATTATGTTGATCTTTTAAATGTATTTCCATGTAGATCATGTTTTGTATTCCACTTGCATACTTGGCTGACCAGTTGATAAGTCCTTGGTATCTTACATGTTCTGCAGATTTAGTGATTCAAGTAGCTATGTTGTTGCTGTTTTTCATTCCTATTTAGCTACATGGTAAATTGAACCAAGTTCTGTGCAGATAAAATTGAATGTAACCATTTCTGTTGACCAAATAGTATGTCTCAAAGTGGAATAAAATCAGGCCTCTAAAACCTCCTCAAAGTACTGCAAACTCTTGCTACATTTGTTACGACCCCAATTTTCCTCCGTAGGATGCCGTGATGTCACCTAGTCTTTACGACTAATTAAGCCTAACATTTAATTATAACTTGATAGATATAATTAACAAAATACTGAAGCAAGTCTGATAAACTGATATACCCTTCTTAAATAGAATCCCAATAGTACACTTCCCAAAACTAGTGGAACTGAATTATAAGCTCAACAGAGTAACACTAGAATGTCTACTACATCACTGTCAGAATGAAAATACAATAGGAAGTAAAGATAAAGGAAGGTGACTTCAAGGCCTGCGGAAGCCGAGCAAGTTTACCTTGAAATCTCTTGAAAGCATCTAACAATCAGTAACTAATGTCCGGCACGAAAGACATACCTGGATCTACACAAAAAGATGAGCAGAAACATAGTATGAGTACGCCATAAGGATACCCAGTAAGTATCAAGCCTAACCTCGATATAGTAGTGACGACTCCAGGTCAAGACACCTGCTAGGATATAATAAACAGAATGAAAACATAAT
Organism: Nicotiana benthamiana; assembly: GCA_034376525.1. Classification (NCBI taxonomy): domain Eukaryota; kingdom Viridiplantae; phylum Streptophyta; class Magnoliopsida; order Solanales; family Solanaceae; genus Nicotiana; species Nicotiana benthamiana. The sequence continues at coordinate 51,724,166 of CM067338.1, read as the reverse complement.
AACAAGGAGTAACGGAATGCAGAACAACAAGTAATATGAAACCAGTAAATAACATAGATTAATGAAAGGATTGTAAGCATATATATAACATAAGAGAAACAATTGAAAAGAACCACAATGTTCATATACAGACAATAACTGATGAAACAAGAAAGAACAAAACAAAAAGAAGTGTTCCCACCAAATAACTCTTTCCAACATGAGATAAACAACAAGAATCACAACGAGGTACAACCTCATGCACAATAAGAATCATAACCAAGGTACCTCCTCGTGTATATCAAGAATAAAAATCGAGGTACCACCTCATTTTGACAATTCACATTCCCAATCACAATATTTCCTTATACCGCTGCGTAAACCTTACATTTACGTAGTTTTTGTATAAAATTTTCCGAAATAGCAACATGCACTTTAGCCTACCTAATGATCCCGCATGGCTTCACGTAATTCTCTTACAAGTAACATGCACATAAGTCACACCTTATGCCGCTGCATGCACATTAACACCTACAATTATACAGACGCATGCGCGTCAATTTTACATCACAATAACAACTCGTACCACAAGTACCCAAATGTCACAACTTGCTAGTACTCGACAATATCAATATTTTCACAACAATAGCCCATGGATCAACCACAATGTGTACAAGAATATCAACAAGAGCAATGAATGTAAATTTCTTAACAAGAAGGATATCCCAACAAACAACCACTTCACCTCAACGAGATAACAACTTTCACAACTTCAACACCAATAACTAAGCAACGATAAAGATAATATGTAACCATAATAATAAATAGGATTAACCCACAATGGAAGAGCTAACGTGTAACAATGACTTCAAATAATGGTAATTCAATAATGAAATAGGTAACATGTACAATGGTTTAAAAATGATAATCAACAATGAAAGAGATAACATGTAACAATAAAAGGGCAATAAGTTCAACTAAATAATGAGGGCAATTTATCAAGTAGAATGTAGAACAAGTGTTAAACAAGTTACTTAAGGCATATAAGGATAGATTAACACAAGTAAAAATAGATGGACTATGAGAATTTAGAACATGATATGTCAATTAAAGCATGAAAAGAGTCTAAGTAGCCTAAACCAATCAAATACCACATACAACCTGTGTACTCATTCCTCACCTTGCATATGTGACGTTTGCATGGCACAATTGATCAATCCCAATACTAATGGGTAGTTCCCCCACACAAAGTTGTGCAAGATACTTATCTCAACTAGGCAAATTCAACCCTTGGAAATAGCTTTTTCCTAAAATTTGCCTCCACGCAGCTTAAATCAAACCAAAATCGACTTAATATCATCAAACAATGCAGTGAAAATCAATTACAATAGGTAAAGCTATGATCTTTATACTTTTTCCAAAAAAGTCAACTCGGGGCCCACCCAATCAAAACCTGGGTCCAATGGTATATTTCGACTACCCATAGCCCCACGAGTTCATATATGTGATTAGTTTCGAAATCCGAGTCCGAATCGACTCTCAAAACTCAAATTCTTATTTTTCAAAAACATGACAAAGTTTCACACATTTTCACTTTTATTCAAATGATTTTGATATTAAAATCTAAGATATATTGATAGAATATAGTTGGAAATAGATTAGAATCACTTGCCTAATGTTTGTAGATGAAAATCCCCTCTCCAAATTGCCTCCTCCCGAGCCTAGGGTTCTAAAATGAGAGAATATGTTGAAATATCTTGTCTCCAGCCCTTTTGTCCAGTTGCAGGTGTCACATTTGCGACACTGGGTTTGCATATGAGAATCCTCACAATTTTGGACTAGGAATTGCATTTGCGAGACTTGACACCCTCAGTGATCATCGCAATTACGACAAAAACTTCACAATTTTGAAGTTGGACATAATCGCAAAAGCGAACTACAGTTCACATATGCGAACCAATACAAAATACAAATGATTTTGCAAATGCGAAAGGGAAGTCGCAATTGTGAAATCTGATCCCCCACTTTCACCTTCGCGATTGCGAGGCTGGTGCTCGCAATTACGATAACGGGGCATCAATAACACCAGCAATTCATTTTTAGTTCAAAAGCTTCCGAAACATGTCTGAAACTCATCCGCGCCATCAAGGCTCAAAATCAAACATCAAGGCAAGTCTAAAAATATCATACAAACTCACTCGTGTGATGAAAACATAAAATTAACATCTAAAATTACAAATCGAATACTAAAATGCATGAATTTCAAAGTAAAGGTCATAATTTCTAGAATTACAACGAAACGTCTGAATCCTATCAAATCAACTCGAAATTATACCAAATTTTCTAGAAAAGTTCTAAATAATATAATGGACTTATTCCAATTACCAAAATCAAATTCTGAGCTCGATAGCTAAAAGTTAACCTATAGTCAAATTTTTCAACTTTAAACTGTCAGATTTTGGCATAGCAATAAAAATCAACCTAGAGACTTCCGAAATCAATTACGGGCATATGTCAAGTCAGAAGTCACAATACGAAGCTATCAGAGCCATCAAAACACCATTCTGGGTTCATTTTCACAAAAGTTAAAGTTGGGTCAATATTTCTAACTTAGGCTTCTAAGTCAAGAATCAAAGGGTCTGAATCAACACAAAAGCTTCCTGGAATGAAACTAACCAACCCTACAAGAGATAAAATCATAAAAACACATGTGTGAATCCTCAAATGGAGAAACATGGCACAATTATACAAAACAAGCGGTCTAGTCGTTACATTCTCCCCATCTTAAAATAAATGTTTATCCTCGAATGTGCATAAGGACATACCTGAAGTGACGAATAGATGAGGATATCGACTCTGCATGTCGTTCTCAGTCTCCCACGTTGCCTCCTCGATCAAATGACCCCTCCATTGAACCTGCATTGAAGCAATGTTCTTTGATGTCAACTTCCGAACATGTCTGTCCAAGATAGTCACTGGGTCCTCAATAGAAATCAAATCCTCATCCAATTGGATTGTGATGTAGAATAAAATATGAGAAGGATCACCGTGATACTTTTAGAGTGTAGAAACGTGGAACACTGGATGAACCGCTGATAAACTAGGTGCATATGCAAGCTAGTAGGCCACCTTGCCAATCCTCTCAAGGATCTCAATAGGTCTGATATACCTAGGGTTCAATCTTCCCTTCTTCCCAAACCTCATCACACCCTTCATGGCCTATACCCGGAGCAAGACTCGCTCTCCAATCATGAATGCGACATCACGAACCTTCCGATCTACTTTTCTGTCTAAATTGGGTCGTACGAAGCCGATCCTGAATCAACTTGACCTTCTCCAAGGCATCTGGAACCAAATTCGTGCCTAATAAGTTAGCATCTCCCAGCTTAAACCAACTACCTAGGAATGAGACCGCTCCCATACAGGGTATCATAAGGAGCCATCTGAATACTCGATTTGCAGATGTTGTTGTAGGAAAACTTCACAAGCGGCAACAACTGATCCCAAGAACCCCCGAAATCCATAACATAGGCACGAAGCATGTAAGGCCCCGCAAAATTTTGCCTAAAACTTGGGTTGGCAGAAAAAGACATTTTTGCGGACCATAAATCACTTTACAGGCCGCAGAATGGCCGCAGAGCGAAACAGAAAATTGAGCAAAATTGTAGGCCCAAATTGCGGTCCATTATGTGGTCACACAACGATTTTGTGGGCCGCACAGCGATCTCAGATTCAGCATGGAAGTTTTTGGAAGGAGGTTATACGGTCGCAGAATAGATTTACGGACCGCATAATAACCGTAGAGTGGGGCACACCTACCCAGTTCTAGAGGGCCATTTCACGGCCCATTTTGCGGACCGCAACAGCATTATGCGGTCGCGTCCTGACCGCAGATCACCCTCTCATGTCAAAACTTCTTCCCACTTCACGATGCATGGCGCAGTCAACAAATTCGTACTACAGTGAGCTTTTAAAATCTTCCAAACATATTAGCTTGACTTTGACATTAAGGGAAGGAGGCCCCTAGTCCAAGTATAATAGCATAGGGGGTGCAAGGGTGAAGATACTAGAGTGGTTTGGCACTCCTGGTCAGCTTTTTTTCGTTCGGGCTTTCTTTCTTCTGCCTTTACGCGAGCCAATTATGCGTGGCGCTGGAAATCCTTAAATCCTTGGCAAACTCTTACGGAGCCTTACACATACATGGGATCAGTGACGCCTTAATTGATTGGAAATAGAGAATTAAATTGGCTTAACCCGTGAGGCTAGTTCAACTCGGATTATTCACACCACATCATAATTTTTGGTATAGATTTAAAATTTAGTTAGAAATTTAACAATATTGCAAATCTAGACAATACCAAAGATAGTGGTGCGTGACCCTTTTTCCTTTTACCACACTCTTCTTCTTTCTCTTCTTGTTGCTTCTTCTTTTTTTTCTTCTTACTTTTCGCCTTCTTCCATTTGTTGTTGTTCTTCTTCTTCCTTTTTACTCTTTTTGGTGTTATTGCTTCTTCGTCTGAAGTTCGTAAAAACGATTAAAATTATACTAAGTTATATTTTGTGGCTATGTTCTTAAATAGTTGTCCTAAAAGTGATTACTTGAGAAAATGTCGAAACTCCACCGCTTGTTAATAATTTTAAACCCATTAAAATTTGATACTTCCACTTATAGTTTTGAAAATAAATTCTTATTCTTGTAGAAACGTCATTTTCTTGTTGTGGTTAGTGACTATTAGGAACTATGGACACTGCTATTTGCTTGTTCTTGTGAAAAACGTCATTTTCTTGTTGTGATTAGTGAATGTTAAGTAATAGACTATGGACACTGCTATTTGCTTCAAAGTTTATTCACGTTTTTTATTTTGTTTCATAAGTCGTGAACTTGTTCAACACATCTTAAAAGTCGAAGCGATGTGATTGGTCACTCTTGATCTAAGCCTTTTCTTTTATGTGTTTTACTCTTCTTTTTTTCATGTTCAGACTTGTGTAGCTAAATATCTAATGGTCTTACTTCTCTAATTATTTCTTTCTCCTTTTACTCCTTATTTTTATGGGTGCTTGCTAGAATAATCCAAATCTCTTTCGGTAGTCATTATTTTCATATTACCACTCCACTAAAATGCAAATGAGAAAAACCTACAGGCAAGAGGTGATAGTAGGAAATTGTCCATCATCAACTATTTTTCAGGGTTTTAGGATGATTTAAAAAGTAGGAGATGTGAATTAGAGTTCAATATAAAACTCTATAAAGATAAAATTGTTAGTATAATAGACAAGCAAAAAGACAACAGGTTTAAAAAAATTGTTCTGGGTTACATTCGAAAATAACATTAGACCAGCGTAACTTCACAAACGATGAGGGAAAAAAATCTTAATACTTTTATCATTGAAAAGTCAGTAATATGAAATGTGACGACTAAGTCAGTGAGATTAAAAATCGATACTACCTTGGACACTAGAAACATGGACTAAGCAAAATTATGAGACTTACACTTGCCCATTTTTAATGTTGTCAAGCATCCCATACTCCTTAGCAGTGTTAAAAGTAGAACATCAAAATTGGAGTTCGTAAAACACCCCCTAAAGGTAGTTCATACAATATTGACAGCCTTAGAGAGGACATTCACTTGTTCATGTGGTCTTTAATAATAAAAGATAAAGTTACCACCACAACTTTCTATATTTCCTCGAGAATGACAGAGCGCACAAAGTAGTAGTAGTAGTAGTACTTTCATCTATCATCAGTATATCAGTCTGACCAGCGACACCTCATTGACTAAGGGACAATTCCTAGAGCTCATTACTTACATCAACCATTATGTTACATTGCTAACTAAATAAGTTAAATTCCATTGGACAAGAGTGAATACTATGGAAAGCAAAAAATAAACAAGAGAGGACAAGATCCTGTGATGCATGTCAAGGTACTGGTAATTGAAATCCTTGTCTGCTTTCCAGGGAGAATTGGAAAATCAAGTGCCACAAAAGCCCTGCCATCACATTCATATATCCAGTTGCTCAAGGTTCATCATGCTCGCTGAATTTTGTATAAGTTGCTTCCTAATATCAACCTGTATTTGCCAAAAGGGAGATGGGTAATAAAAGCGAGCCAATAGCAAAAGGGTGGAAAGAGATGGACAATCCACCATAGTTATTAAAAGGAAACGCATTAAGTCTGCTCCAATAAGTAGGTATCCCCAAGAAAAGATTCAGCCTAACACTTCATGCAGAAAAGAAAGAGACATACCCTGGATCCCATAAGTGAAGAGAAGACAACATTTGCCTCAGCTGCGTCCTCCACCACTAATTGCTTTAACAGCCTAGTCTCCGGGTTCATTGTTGTTTCCCATAGCTGGGCTGGCATCATTTCCCCCAATCCTGAAAATATTTCCATACGCATCACATGAATTGAACAAGGGAGGTTTAGAAGAACTTGCATGTGTATGTATAAGAGATGCCTAAGTAGTGTATCCGACACTGCTGGGGGGGAAAAACTAAAAACAACAATCACATTCATTAATAGAAAAGAAAGCATCCATTAGAGAAGGTTAGAGAGTTAATATGTATAGTGTCCCACATTGGTAGAGAAGGGTTTAGTACTAAGTAAACACCCTATATTAATAGGGCTAATGTAAGACACAAATGAATACAAGAAATTCTTTCTTCCCATGTCTAACTCTCCTAGACAACATCAAAAGTTGGGGAGGCCATTCTGCCCTCAAAAGCTATGAGTAGGATATAAGGCCCCAAATCTCAGCACATGCTTTTTTTGTGCCAATGTTCATGCAGCAAGGCTTTCTCTTTCCACAAACTCCCTAAGGTTATCTAAATTGGTTTTTGCCATTTGTTCTGGGGCCCCTCATTTAGCTGGCTAAAAACTTTGGCGAACTCTTCGATAATATCGGGATACACATTTCAAACTGAACATATCTCACATGGAATACGCTGTCTTCAAAACCAAAAAGCCAAACATGTCATGTTTCTTATCTCACCTTTGAACCTCTGTATGTTATATGATGCATTTGAAGGGAAGGAACGCTGGACCTTTTTAAGTTCTGCATCATCATAGCAGTAGTATACTTGTTTTCCCCTCTCAACCTGAAAAATTCCAAGTAGAACATTAGAAAAGGACAATAAAATACATAAGCTGTTAAGAGAACATCCGAAAGAAAATAAACCTTGTAAAGAGGTGGAACGCCAACATATATGCAACCTTCCTCAAAAAGAGCTCTCTGCAACAATTTAAGAATATCTCAATCAGGTTCTCCAAACAGTCAACTAGACATCTTGATTATTTCCCTTCATAATTCAACTGTTAGATCCCAGCAAAAAGCTCTAGTTGATGTTTCATTAGACCATGAATAAAAACGAAAGGGGCGCACCTGATATCTGAAGAAAAAGGTTAACAACAACGTTCGAATATGAGCACCGTCTACATCAGCATCTGTTAAAATTATGATTTTATGATAACGGAGAGCTTCCTTTTTAAAATCCTCCCCCTGAGATGCAGATGATTGAATGAGGAAAAAAAAAAAGTCTGAACAGACAGCACATTGCACGAACCTAAAAGATGAGCATAGTACCTTAACTCCAAGTCCTAAACCAAGAATAAGATTCTGAATCTCTTCATTTTTATACATAGCTGCTTCATCCTTTCTTTCAATATTCAAAATTTTGCCTCTTAAAGGAAGAATAGCCTGCAAAACATGAATAACTGATATAATTTACATGGCAGTCAGAATATACCATTAACTTAGAAAGCGATAAGAAATTAGTCTTCCAATCGCCACTTCTGCTACACAATTTCTCCAGATAAGTTTGATCTATCTTTGACCAATGTAAATATGCATTATTCACGCTTCAGCTGAACAATTCCTTTTTCCTTTTCTGGTCACAATGAGGATGTCAGGTTGCAGAACTTCCATCAACAATTTTGTAAGCTACAGCATTGCCTGAATAACAGGGATAAATATTCACAGAGCATCAACGAGTTTAGTTACCTGAAAGCGCCGATCACGGCCTTGTTTTGCACTTCCACCAGCTGAATCACCCTCAACGATGAATATTTCTGCAAGATCTCAAAAGGAAAAAAGATTTTGAGAAAAGATCTCAAAAGAAAAAAGGATTTTGAGAAAAGGCAGTTAAATATATATATTATATGCATGCCTATACTGAAAGACACATTGCTAGATAGTTATGTATAAATAATCCTAGTCCCATATGTAGGAGTAAAATATGTCTTAGTCTCATATGTAGTAAGAGTAGAATATATCCTAGTCCATATGTAGTAGGAGTAGAATATATATTATATATAGGGCTCGTTGTATCATTGTTAATAAGGTAGATTTTTCTCCTGTACATTCTCACATGGTATCAGAGCTCCAGTGAGAGAATTATCGATTCGCGTCATTCCAGCGAACCGGGAAGAAATCCAGCAACTTCGTCTTGTCCTTAGGGATTATCACTGCTTTAGGGGTGTTGTGCATATATCCGTACCACCATCAGATCTGAAACCCTTGTGCGACCAAACCTCAGAAATCTCAATCCCATCGGAACAGAAAAGTCAGTCACCGTGCGTCTTTCCGGTTGACGACTCAAGATTGATTTGCGCTATCTCCTCATCGGTAAGTGTTGTGCGAAAACCAACACTACCATCTTGTTCGAAAAAGTCTGGCTTACTCGTCCAGTGATTTTGAGCCTATTCATATAAATTACATCAAATTCTAACAGCTTTTATTTTTTCCAGTGTGAATAGTGCACTTTTTTCAGCGTGAACAGTGATTTCCGGCATGAATAGTAATTTCCAGAAAAGTTTATGTTTTCTAATGGTGTTTTATAACCTATTTTGTAGTGTGGAATTCATCTTAGTCTCAATATTTTCAAATTTCTCCGACGACTTTTGAACCGACTTCTGTTTATCATCAACCACCTGGTTTTGTTGCTCAGGGGGAGTCTAGTGACCTTGTATGTCGCTTGCGCCAGTCGCTTTATAGTCTAGAGCAGTCTCCTCGAGTCTGGTTTGGTAAGTTCTGCACAGTTATCCAGGAGTTTAGCATGGCTCGTTGTAAAGTCGAATGATCAGCTTGTAGATATTTTCACCAAGTCCCTCATTGGTACTCGTATTAGTTACATATGTAACAAGCTAAGTTGCACGGACTCTTCAATTTTGGTGTCGTCCCCGTCCCGATACGAGACTTGGACGGGTGCTGGAGCGGGAAACGTCCCGGATATGGTCAACCGACTTCGGACACTTTGACCAGAGTCCATCGACAAATTTGGGAGAAAAATTAAGATTTTGATTTCTCAAAATCAAAAGTTAAACAGATTTAAGTTATAGAAAATGGCATATCTTCAATGTTATAGTAATTTTGTCTCATTTTTTATGCTTTGTGTCGGAGAAGCCAAAAATTTTGAAGTGTTATGTTCTGATTTTATACTTCATGTAGACCTAGCATGTAGTCTCAATATTTACAATATTTTTATAGCTCTATTTTTTATTATTTTGTATTTTTTTAGCCATATCCCTGCGCACCCGTATCCATATCCAGATTCGCACCCCCGAATCTTAAAATTTAGATTTTACCAAATTCGACTCGGAATCGTCCCCGTATCGGATACACGCACCCGAGTCCGAGCAACTTAGGCAACAAGCTCGGAACATATGATTTGTATGCACCGGCTTGAGGGGGAATGTTAGATAGTTATGTATAAATAATCCTAGTCCCACATGTAGTAGGAGTAAAAATATGTTCTAGTCTCACATGTAGTAGGAGTAGAATATATCCTAGTCTCATATGTAGTAGGAGCAGAATATGTATTATATGTAGGGCTCATTGTACCATTGTTAATAAGATATATTTTTCTGATGTACATTCTCACAGACATTATCCAACTACACAATTAAAGAAACAAAACACGAAAGATCCTGACATCAATATATATATTGGGTGCTACATTTCAAAATTTTACTCCCCCAATCTTGGTTTTAAATGAGACTCTTCTTCATAATACACAATGTTTGACACACTTAACATATTTTCACACTTTAAATTACCTTGAGAAATTTAATTAATTACACAAATTAATTTTCAACCATGAAGTGATATCCTCTTTATCAAATACTCCATATATCCTTTTTGGCCAAATACCCAGATAGCGCCTCAGAATTGACACGGAACAGCAGTTAGATACTCTTTTTTTATTCGGTAAAGGTACATGCCAATTAGATACTTTTACTTTACTCAGCTCAACTAGGCAGGGATGTGTCTCTTAGACATCCGAATCTGACATAGTAATATGCATGCCTCCAACTCATTTTTGAGCGGGAGAATTGACTAAGTTACTTTTGTTTTCTTTTTAACTTGAATGCTAACCATATCAAGCCATCTTACATCCCTATTCCCCTCTCTAGTGATCCTCAACTCCCCCATCCTCTATCTCCAGCGATTACCTCAAATTATATTTTCCAAGTCTTCAAACTGTTACTAAAGAAAAATAAAGGAGAATCTTACAGTTTATCTTAGAGAGAGTAATATCTGACACACACGCTAACAGGATAAAATTGCTACTTTACTTTTTCGTCGACCATATATCCTCACTTTCAACATCTTTTAAGACACGTTATCTGACCTCTTTTCTGAGATTAGGAATCTTGTTGCAGCGAGGGAGAAAAACTCACCTCAAAAGGCAGCAATGGCTCGTCTAAAGGAATTAAAAACTATTCTCCGTGTCTCAAAGGAGATTATGTCAAAATAATCAATGGTCCTTTAACACCTCAGGTTCTATCGTTTGTACTCCTAATATTAAACTATTATCTGTGCTCCATGTCCCCGAGTTCCTCGTCAATCTTTTATCTGTTAGTGCCATCACCAGAGCTCTAAACTGTAAAATCGAGTTCTTTCCCAATCACTCTATTTTTCGGTATTTTCAAACATGGAAAGGGATTGGCACTGGTAGATTGCATGATGACTTGTCTATATTAAATGGAATTCAAAACCCTGGTGGTCAGGCCATTTTTGGGGAAAGTAAGAATATAAACCAAGAAATAATGCAACGGCATAAACAGTTAGAACACCCATCATTCTTTGTTTTGAAGAAGTTATATCCCAATTTGTTTTCAAGGCCTCGATTTGAATCTTTGTTTTGTGATGCGTGTGAATATGCCAAGCATACTAGAAACTCTTACCCTACGAGTGATAATAAAAGCACAACTCCGTATATGACTATTCATTCTGATGTATGGGATACTACCCAAACTATTTCTTTGTCTAGTAGTCATGGTTAGTTGCTTTCATTGATTGTTGCACTAGGATGACTTGGGTATATTTATTAAAAGTCAATAGTGAAGTTTCTCTTGTTTTCAGTCATTTGATAAGATGATTTGTTCTCAGTTTGATGTCAAAACAAAAAATTTGAGGATGGATAAAAGATTTGGTGCTTATTTGGAGTCCAATAGGATAGTCCATCAGACTAGTTGTCATTACACTAGTGCACAAAATGGGGTTGCTGAAAGAAAAAATAAGCATATATCAAATGTAACAAGATCTCTTATCTTCACCATGCATTTACCAAAACCTTACTAGGGGATGCTATTCTAGTAGTTGGCCTATCTTATCAACAGAATGCCACTTAAACCCTCAATTTTCAAAGTCCTCTGGAAGCTTTAAAGAGTAAGAATGAATATATTGTTCCTCCAAAGGCGTTTGGGCGTGTTTGCTTTGCTCATAGTAGGAATTCTAGAAAACTAGATCCTACAGCTGTAGCATGTGTTCTCATTGGGAATTCTCCGACACATAAAGGCCACAAATGTTATCGTCCTCCATCTAGGAGATCTTTTGTTAGCATGGATATTACCTTTTGAGAATCTGAGCACTACTTTAGTATTATTTCATCACCTCTGAAGAGGAAGAGGTGATTCTACCTAGTTCCAATATTGGACCTTAGAATGAAATTATCACCGAAAAAGTGAAATTGGAGAAAAAATTAGGGGGAGACTATAAGGCGTTTGGATAGGCCTGATTAAAAACATACTCAAGGAGAAATAGAGCAGAAAAAGCGTCATACAATCTACCTAAGCTAACCTTCTTCTAGTGGTGAGTTATCCACATTTTCTAATGTGTTAGATTTTCCTATTGTTCACGGAAAAAGAGTCAGATCTTGCACCACCAAGCACCTTTTTATCTTAAAAAAATTCTCTTATAAAACTTTGTCTACCTCTTATAGAGCATGTGCCTAGTCTATTTCTTCTGTGTCAATTCCCCAAAATTGGAGGGAAACTTTTGTAAATCCCAAATGGAAGTAAGCTATGATTGAAGAAATGAAAGTCTTGTCAAAAGATGAAACTTGGGAACTTCTCACTTCACCACCGAACAAGAAGTTGATTGGCTGAAAATAGATCTTCACTGTGAAGCACAAAGTTGATGGCTCCGTTGAAAGATTCAAAGCAATATTGGTGACCAAGGGATTCACTCAAACTTATGGAGTGGATTATCAAGAGACATTTGCCTCTATTGCAAAAATGAACATTATCGGGATTCTTTTGTCTTGTGCAGCTAATCTTAATTGGGACTTACAACAATTTGATGTGAAGAATACATTTCTTCATGGAGACTTAGAAGAAGAGGTGTATATGGAGATTCCTCACAGATTTGATACTGAACAAAGTCAAGAAAAGGTGTGCTGAATGAAAAAGGCCTTGTACGGACTGAAGCAATGGTTTGATAGATTCTGCAAAGTAATGATCTCGTTCGACTACCAACAAAGCAAAGTTGATCATACCCTCTTCATATGACATCGAAAGGGTAAACTCACTTTTCTCATAGTTTATAGTTAGATAGTTATATAAATAACGTGAATTAGTCTAAGTCCCACATAGAATAGGAGTAGGATACGTATTGTATGAATAGCGATCATTGTATTATGATTGAATATAATATCAATAATATATTTTCTCACATGGTATCAGAGCTAACGTGAGAGATTCATCGCTGTGCAAAAATACCAACGACTCTAGGAAGAAGAAATCAATTAGCCGAACAATTTTCGGTGACCGTAGGTTTGTCGGATTTAAAAGTTCTTTTTTGTCGGTGTTGTGCAAAAACCAACACCACCCACGAGGTAGATCACCCTCTGGCGACCAACCCCGACAAAAATATCCACCAGAATACCTGCCACGCGCCCTCATACAATTTTCTTTCTAATCCGACAACTTTGGTGTTTTCCAGCGTGAACAGTATTTTTTTTCATGTAACGAGCAGTGTTTTCCCAGCTATTTCTTCAAATTTCCCGCAGGAATTATTGATTTCCACTATTTCAAGTGAAGACCTTGACTTTCAACTCCATCTAATTAAGAGAGAAAAATAAATAAATCAATAAGTGTTATGATTTGCCATTCCAAGGTTAACCATACAACTTTTAGTCAAGACTTTGAGAAATTTGTTGTAGAAAAATGGAATCTTATACTATAAATAGTTGGATGGTTTCTCTACTGGATTGTATTGAGTTGCTTCTGTACAAAACGTGTAAACATACATCTTCAGAGATCGCTTCCATAGTTCAAGCAGGTAATAGTGTGACTTGTGTCTCTCAATCTTCATCCGACGAGTTTTGGGTCATTGATTCAGGTGCATCTGATCACATTTTTAGTAAAATATCTCGTTTTACTATTATTTCACATTGTCAATCTCTTGCAACAGTCACAATGGCCAACGGATCTCAAACCATGGCAACTAGAATAGGTCAAGCAAGTCCATTTCCTTCCTTACTTTTAGATTCATTTTTTATGTTCCCGATAGTCCTTTTAATCCTTGGCCGTTAGTCGCTTAGCCAAATTACTTAAATGCTCTGTTTTATTTCTTGATGGCCTTGTTTTAATACAGGAATGCAATACGGGGCGGATCATTGGTACCGGCCGTGAATCAAATGGACTTTATAACCTTATCCTTGCTAAATCACATGAACTTACATCTTGTCTTTCTTCAAAAACTTGTCCTGGTACTGATTCGCCAGATTTATTGCATAAACGGTTGGGACATCCCAATTTGTCAAAACTTCCTAAAATTGTACCTGGATTATCTCACTTGTCCACTCTAGAGTGCGAGTCATGTCAGCTCGATAAGCATGCTCGCTCTCATTTCCCTAGGCATCTTGATAATCGAGTAGAGTCGCCTTTCACATTAGTCCATTCAGATGTTTGGGGTCCTAGTTGGGTCAGTCCTACCTAGGATTCTGCTACTTTGTGTTCATTACCATGATTCAAGGAGATTTGATTTAGGAGTATTAATTAGCATGATTTCAGGAGATTTGATTAGATCTGATTTGATTTGATTTGAAGGCTGGATTGATTGTATAGATATATTTTATTTATTTAATTTACATTAGGAGCTTTGTATAGATTCCCTTACTCACGGTATGTAAACATACACAGAAATACAAGCCTTTTCTCCTTCTCAAAATCCACATGGTATCAGAGCCATTGTTGTCTATTTGAGGTATCTCTCTCACAGCACTAGAGGTCCTTTTTTATCAAAGAGGTCGAATTTTCTCTCTTAGTGGTTGTCCCCAACACAGACTACTTCAGGTCAGTTTTGTTTTTGAAATTTTCTTTTCTATTAAGGTCACTGGAACATTCCGAGCCTATCCCTACCGGTTTTTTATTTTTCCGTTCATTGTAGCTAAGGTTTGCTCGAGACAAATTTGCTTTCCAGCGAGACAGATTATTTTTGAGCAATTTTCTTCAGACTTCCTTCGGATTGAGTAGAAATATGGAGGCATTCAAGGACGATTTCAGGAGAAATCTTGTCTTTAGATAAAATTCAACTTCTTCATCGCCTCCTAGCCAGTGTTTTGAAAAGCGGTCGCTTCGTCGCTAAAAGCGCGAAGCGACGCGAAGCGACCGTCTAACGAGCGAACGCTTCCATGGCAGAAGCGCAGAAATCGATCGCTTCTTGAATAAAACAGCAGAAGGGCCCTTTTTTTAAAAAAAACTTTTGGGTCTGTTTCTTATTATACAAAAAAGACCCTAAATTGACAAAAAGAGTTACGCTTCTCTCCTTCAGTTCACTGTTCGAGAAAAAACAAAGCTAGGGTTTGCTGGACTTTTTACTTCCTTCTGTTGCTCTGCTTCAGTTCAAAAAAACAGAGAGCTAGGGTTGCCAAGCTCCTTCTACAGGTAAGTTCTTCTTTGCTTTCTTCTTCTTCTTCTTCTCGTTTTTTCTTTCTTTCTTCTTCTTCTCTTTTCTTCTTTCTTTCTTCTTCTTCTCGTTTTTTCTTGACAATCTTGAAGGAGAAGAAGACATAGAAGAATAAGATGTTGATTGACTTCTAGTAATTTAGTAGCTTTGATTTTGCTTGTCTTATGGTTTATGGATGGTTTGTGGTTGATTTAGTGGTACCTAGTACCTACTTTTAAGTATTTAAATTGATGTTTTTGATTATTTATAATTTTACATTATATTTTTTAAGAATTGCGCTTCACTTCAAAAAAGCGTGCCCTTCTTTGCGCTTTGTGCTTTGAAGCGAGGCGAGCCCTTGTCGCTTATTTGCGCTTTGCGCTCTCCAAAACACTGCTCCTAGCAAAACTTTACTCCGCTAATGCTGCCACATCCAATCATGTGCAATCAGGTACTGCCTTTGCTGTTCACCTTAATTCTTGGATTGTTGATTCTAATGCAAATAGACACATGACAGGCTCTTCTAAAAGCATTCAAAACTATTCTTCGATTCCCAAAGCAGATAATGTTAAAATAGTCAATGCTTCTTTAACACCTATCTCCGAAACAAGTTTTGTCGTTTGTACTCATAATATAAAACGATCATATGTTCTCCGTGTCCCCGAGTTCCTTGTCAATCTTTTATCTGTTAGTGCCATCCCCAAAGCTCTAAATTGTAAAATCGAGTTCTTTCCCGATCATTATATTTTTCAGGATCTTGAAACAGGGGAAAAGGATTGGCAGTGGTAGATTGCGTGATGACTTGTATATATTAGATGGAATTCAAAACTCTAGTCAAGCCTATTTTGGGGAAAGCAAGGATGTCAACCAAGAAATAATACTGTGGCATTGACAATGAGGACACCCATCGTTCTTTGTTTTGAAGAAGTTATATCCCAATTTGTTTTCAAGGACTCGATTTGAATCTTTGTTTTGTGATGGGTGTGAATATTGCAAGCACACTATAAACTCTTATCTTGTGAGTGATAATAGAAGCACAACTCCGTTTATGACTATTCATTCTAATGTATAGGGTCCTACCCAAATTGTTTCTTTATGTGGTAGTCGATGGTTTGTTACTTTCATTGATTGCTGCACTAGATGACTTGGGTATATTTGTTAAAAGCCAAAAGTGAAGTTTTCTCTCGTTTTCGCTCATTTTATAAGATGATGTGTACTCGTATTGATGCCAAAATAAAAATCTTGAGAAATGACAATGGCAGTGAATACATGGATAAAAGATTTGGTGCTTCTTTGGAGTCCAATGGGATAGTCCATCAGAGTAGTTGTTCTTACACTAGTGCACAAAATGGGGTCGCTGAAAGAAAAAATAGGAATCTGTTAGAAGTAGCAAGATCTCTTATGTTCACCATGCATCTACCAAAACCTTATTGGGGATGCTATTCTAGCGGCTGCCTATCTTATCAACAAAATGCCACTTAAACCCCTCAAGCTATGGACCTCTTGATGAAATTGTCACATGGGTAAACGAAATTGGAGAAAAGATTTCAATGGGAGACTATTGGGCGTTTGGATAGGCCTGATTTGAAAACTTACTCAAGGAGAACTAGAGTAGAACAAGCCATCATGCAATCTATCGAAGCTGAACCTTCTTCTACTGGTGAGTTATCTACATTTCCTAATGAGTTAGATGTGCCTATTGCTCACAGAAAAGCACCCAGATCTTGCACCACCAAACACCCTTTATCTAATTTTGTCAACTATAATTCTTTGTCTCCCTCCTATAGAGCCTTTGCCTTGTCTATTACTTCTGTGTATATTCCTAAGAATTGGAGGGAAGCTTAGGCAGATCATAGATGGAAGCAAGCTATGATTGAAGAAATGAAGGCCTTGTCAAAAAGAGAGATTTGGGAACTTGTCACTTCACCAACAAACAAAAAGTTGGTTGGCTGCGAATGGGTCTTCACTGTAAAGCACAAAGCGGATGGCTCAATTGAAAGATTCAAAGCAAAATTGGTAGCTAAGAGATTCACTCAGATCTATGGAGTGGATTATCAAGAGAAATTTGCCCATGTTGCTAAGATGAACATTATTAGAATTTTTTTGTCTTGTGCAGCTAATCTTGATCGGGACTTGCAACAGTTTGACGTAAAGAATGCATTTCTTCATGAAGACTTAGAAGTATGGAGTTTCCTCCTGAATTTGATAATGCATAGAGTCAAGGAAAGGTATGCAGATTGAAGAAAATCTTGTACGGAGGGAAGCAATCCCCCAGAGCTTAGTTTGACAGATTTAGCAAAGCAATGATCTCCTTCGGTTACCGACAAAGTAATGTTGATCCCACCCTCTTCATAAGACATCAACAACAACAACAACAACAACAACAACAACAACAAGAACCCAGTATAATCCCACTTAGTGGGGTCTGGGGAGGGTAGTATGTACGCAGACCTTACCCCTACCCTTGGGTAGAGAGGCTGTTTACAAATAGACCCCTGGCATCCTTCCCTCCAAGAACTTCCCACCTTGCTCTTGGGGAGACTCGAACTCACAACCTCTCGGTTGGAAGTGGGGGTTGCTTACGATCAGAGCAACCCCTCTTGGAAACGGGTAAATTCACTGTTCTCGTACTTTATGTTGATGACATAGTAATGACGGGAGATGACAAAGAGGAGATGGCCAGATTGAAGCAGTTGTTGGCACATGAATTTGAGATTAAGGATCTAGGAAAATCGCAGTTCTTAGGAATTGAGGTTGCTAGATCCAATAGAGGAATCTTTATTTCTCAAAGGATGTATATTTTGGATCTCTTGAAAGAAAATGGCCTGAACATTGCACGCCTCCTTACTAGTAACAAAAACACCACCAACATAGAACCAACTCTACAACAACAACAATATAAAACCCAGTAAAATTCATAAGTGGAGTCTAGGGAGGGTAGTGTGTACGCAGACCTTATCCCTGCCTTCGGGAAGATAGCTCCATTGCAGTAGAACCAACTCTATTGTAGTAATATGGAAATAAGGTCTTTCCTAATTCCTACAGCAATGAATGCCCATAACTACTTTATTAGATTGTTTGCGCTCAAAATCCATGAGCTAAACTCAGAAGCATGCCAAGCGTTCAGTCTTTTCTACAGAGAAAGGTCCTATATATTTCATGCAACTAAAATTAAATGTTTAACCCAAGTGTCACACTGATTTTAAAATCCATAATAAGGTAAGTTACCAGCTTCTTCAGGATTTGTGGCTGAACAATCAGCAAGCTTCCCCGGAAGAGAGGATGATTTTAAGACACTTTTCTGTCTCACCAACTCCCGAGCCCTCTTTGCTGCAAGAGCCGCCTGCATATGGTGCAATAGATACAGCAGGTAAAATAATTTCTTAACACCAATTGATGTCCTCAAGCAGGCAACTTAGTCAGCTTAATCTTACAAAGATCAGTCTTGTGTATGTAACAAACTGAGGTACCTTTAGTGCATTTAGCGACTTGGAAAGAATTGAATCTAGCACATCTGGATGCAATTCCAGATACTCCGTCAGATACTCTTGAACGGACTGATCGACCACCTTTCTAACCTCGGGATTTCCCAACCTAGTCTTCAATTGAAGACATAGTAAACAATGTTGGCCTCACAAAAATTGGAGATTTGAAGGCTTCATAGAACTTTTATACCATAACAATTGTAACAAATTTTTCAACCATGAAAGGAGAGAGATACCTTAGTTTGTCCTTCAAATTCTGGATTCGGAACTTTAACAGAAATAACACAGGTTAATCCCTCTCTTACATGCTCGCCACTTAAGCTTATGTCCTTCTCCTGAATGATACAAACGAACAAAACTTAAGAGTAACCCAAACATCCCTACTTATTGGGACATTAAACAGAGAGAGTTCAAGCTAACACAGCAGATTTTGCAGATTTAGGGTGATCGAATATTTTTGTTGCACTCAATTAGTGTCAAAGGGAAAGTGAATAGCGAATTCCGAAAGGCGGAATTGGAGATTTGGACTGATCTCAATTTTTTTCTTTTCTTCTTTGAACAAATAGAACATTTTTTCTTTCTTTCTGGAAGGCATTGATTAAGTAGGACTTATTTTATGAACAAAAAAACTTCTCCTACATTCTGGTCTACGGCACTCATAATTTGAATGAAAAACTAACAGATGTAAAAAGACCCCATGACTAAGATTAAGGTGATGGTCCAGAAAGCAATGCTACTATACTTCTCGAAGATGTCTGCATATAAGCAGTTCCAAGCTGAAGAAAAAAGTTGAAGTCAGCACTGCCAAAGTTCATTGACCTTGCACACTTGTATTCTCGCCTAATAATATACTCCATCCCAGTGCTTATCTAATATTATTTTTCCCTGTTCAATTTATTTCACCACTTTTCCTAAAGCAAAATGTGAAAAAACCAAACTAATACTACTTAATGTTTTAGTGGCCTTTATGTGACGAACTAAACCACTATTTACACATCTCAATTTCAATAGATTCCAATTAACTCTACTATTTAAACTTTCTTCTCTTAATATGTAGTTAATAAAGGGTAGAGGGGCCGGCCCATTTTTTGATAGGATTTGAACCATGTGCCACTGGCTCGGGGGGAGGGGGGGGGGGGGGGTTCTTGGTTATCAAAAAACAATACAACAACTACCCAGTATAATCCCACAAAGTGGGGTCTGGGGAGGGTAATATGTAGACGAGCCTTACCCCTACCCGAAAGGGCAGAGAGCCTGTTTCCAATCGACCCTCGGCTCAGTGAAGGAAAGGAAAAATAAAAACAAAAACAAAAGACAAAAGAGCATTAGTAAGTCCAGCAGAAATAGCGTAAATAATTATCTAAACATAAGAACCATAAATAAAATAGCATGCAATAATATCATACGGTAACTAACATAAATAACTACCATAAGGGAGACACAATCCAAAACACAAATCATACATGGATAGCCCTACCAAGCCTCACCCATCCCCCGGTGAGTAGTACGAAAACTCTAGGGGCCCCTATCCTACAACCCTGATACTAGACCTCCAGACTTTCCTATCAAGGGTCATGTCCTCGGAAACCCGCATTCTAGCCATGTCATGCCTAATCACCTCTCCCCAATACCTCTTAGGCCTCCCTCTGCCTCGCTGAACGCCAACCATCGCCAGGCGTTCACAACTCCTCACCGGGGCATCAGGACTTCTCCTCCGCACATGCCCGAACCACCTCAGCCTCGCTTCTCGCATCTTCTCATCCACCGGGGCCACCCCCACCTTCTCTTGAATAACTTCATTCTTAGTCTTATCTAACCTGGTGAGCCCGCACATCCACCTGAGCATCCTCGTCTCCGCAACCTTCATTCTCAGAACATAAGAGTTCTTCACTGGCCAGCACTTTGCCCCATACAACATTGCAGGTCTAGCCACAGCTCTATAAAATTTCCC
This sequence comes from Nicotiana benthamiana, assembly GCA_034376525.1. Taxonomy (NCBI): domain Eukaryota; kingdom Viridiplantae; phylum Streptophyta; class Magnoliopsida; order Solanales; family Solanaceae; genus Nicotiana; species Nicotiana benthamiana. The sequence goes on along the minus strand of CM067338.1, from coordinate 51,703,581 downwards.
CTTGAGTTTCTGTGGAACTTTCTTGTCACACAGAACTCCTGATGCAAGCCTCCACTTTGACCACCCCGCTCCTATACGATGAGTGACGTCCCCGTCAATCTCTCCGTTCCCTTAATCACTGACCCAAGATATCTAACACTGTCCCTCTTGGCGATGACCTGAGATCCAATCATCACGTCCCTGCCTACTTCGCTCGGCTCGGCGCTAAACTTGCACTCCAGGTATTCTGTCTTAGATCTGCTTATTTTGAAACCCTTAGACTCGAGGGTCTGTCTCCATACCTCTAATCTCTCAATGACACCAACCCTCGTCTCCTCTATCAAGACTATATCATCAGCAAATAGCATACACCAAGGCACATTCCCTTGAATATGTCGGGTTAGAGCATCCATCACCAAGGCAAACAAGAGAGGGCTAAGCGCTGATCCTTGATGGAGCCCCATAACCACTGGAAAATGGTCTGAGTCACCTCCCACCGTCCTAACACTAGTCTTAGCTCCATCGTACATGTCCTTGATTACTCGGATGTAGGCTTCCGGCACGCTCTTCGCCTCCAAGCACCTCCATAGCACCTCCCTTGGGACCTTGTCATACGCCTTCTCCAAGTCGATAAACACCATGTGCATGTCCTTCCTCTTATCCCTGAACTGCTCCACCAGCCTCCTGACAAGGTGGATAGCTTCTGTAGTGGAGCGACCCGGCATGAAACCGAACTGGGTTATCAAAAACAATATAGTCAACAAACGATGGATTCATTTTTAAGTAATTGAAAGGGGAAACTTTTTATTATATAAATTTAAGTGATTTCCTTATACATAACTACAAAGTCTTTAGGTCGAAAGGTGGTAATCCAGATAAAGATTCATACGACTTTAGAATAATCCTCTAGCTCGTGTAAACATCAAACAATGAGAACCATAAGGTGGTTATGAAGTTAAAGGTTCTGAAGGCACTAAAGCTCCAATGTGAACACCATGTGCAGAGTATTTTTTCCAATTGAAACCAGCAAAGCTATTGCAAGGGGTAGCATGCACATCCAAGCAATCATGGTCAAACCGACAGAAGTGAAACCAGAAGAATTCCAACAGATTTTGGTGCTGTATCAGCAGACTGGAAAGGCTGGAGAGATACAAAAACACCACAGATTTTTGTTGGAGCAAACAGAAATGAAAGAAACAATGAACCTAAATTCAACGAACCTTGATTGTCTTTGACTTTTTCCCAAGATTGTTGAGAATTCTTGTTAGGGCAGCTTTCACACCATCTATGTGAGTGCCGCCATCAATCGTCCGTATGCTGTTTGCATAACCTAGCATCGTGTCTGAATAAGCATCTGAGCACCTGAAATTAAAAACAGACAAGACACTGTAAAACATACAACTCTTAACACGCAATTCATATACATACCAATTGCTGAGAAGAAAAAAATCATGCAACCACTGCATGACGGCATGGTGCAGCATAAAAATTATATGTTGCTATAATTCCAACCATGCTTGACGAAGAAAAGAGTAAATAGAGGAAGATGGATAGAAGGATAAAAAGATATGAATATCTTACCATTGAAGAGCCATATCAATCGTGATTCCATCAGCTTCTTTTCTGAATCCCAGCACATCATGAAGTGGTTTCTAGAGCAGAGAGAAGTCAGGAACTACTTAATAGACTTCATACAACAAAAGCATCACCGGAAAAGTCAATCAATTTTTTTCTTTTTTGATAACCAGGAAATTCCCCAGAGCTAGTGGAACACGGTTTTCGGTGAATAATGGATTCGCTCGTCTACCTTTTTCCATTTAAATACCAGCCTTTTGTCTGTGGTAGGGTTTGAAACCGTGATGTGTGCTTAACCCACATATCATGCTCTATGCTCTTACCACTCGACCAAAGCTCTAGGGGCAAAGACAGTAATTAATTAAAGTCATTGTTAAATATACATGCATAACATTATCTGACAGATTTCAGACTTGATTTTTCTGATGAAGCAAGGATATTCCAATTTCAGACTTGATTCAGATATATTATTCCTTTTGTGCTAGAACTGTAGATTGTGATACCATGGAACAAATACCCCGTTTACCAAAATGCTTGTCCTCCTTTTGTAACATTTAGAAAATTTGGATTAGGTGTGGATGTATTAAATGAGTATTAATGTGACATTTTAGGCATGTGAAGCCCTATCGGGATGAGTATGGCGGGAAATAGTTGTTTTGGAATCAAGACAGAGAGTGAGGTGCATAAGATTCGATGGAATCGACTAAGTTTATGAAAGGTCTGCCTTCTAGCCTTAGACAGTCAAGGCCATGAAAACTCACAGCCTTCGACAGTTCAAGCAGAGCACTAACTTTATCGCCCTTGACGATGCAAGGTCGTGTAGTTTGGCGCCTCTGATGATGCCCCCGCGCTGACGATGTCTATCCGAGCCACTTTTATTTCCTCCTCAATTTTCGGACATGTACACTTATTTAAACCCTACCTCGTTCCCAACACCCCAAACACGTAGATTGCTCTAGATAGGGGAGCTCTCAAGAACCCAACTTCCTCCAAGGTCCCTCCATCATCCAAGGTAAGTTCTAATGATGATTTTCTAAGTTAATTTCAATTCTTTAACACCTTATTAACATGGGTAAACCCTTCAAATCATTAGATATTCGATTGAGACATCCTTGTTGAGAAAAGAAACATTAAAACTCGAATTCAAGAGGATTGAACTTCAAAAGGATAATGCTTCTTCTCCCTAATCATTTATAGCTATGTATTGATGAGTTCTTGGGAGAATAGTAAATGGGTTTGATTCAGAGAATCATATGAACTATGCTAGGGTTTTGGGTTGTTTACTTAAGATTGTTGTAAATATTTGGGTGATGAGAAATGGTGTTAGTCACATATATTTGGGATTGTAGAATCACCTAGACGTAGTAGAATGAGAATTGGGCGAAGAAAATACCATTAACAAAGGCTATGAGGCTTTACACCCATAAAGTGTGTGATAAAATGCCTGTGGCCAAAACATGAGTATTATTGCTAATATGGAATCCCTTTGACTTGTATTGTTACAGATTAATAGCCTATTTGACCAAGCTTTTTTTGGGTCCAAAAGTGCTTTTGTGGTCAAAAGCACTTTTGGCTAAGATTTGAGGCGTTGGGCCAAGCTTTTTGATGGAAAAAAAAATGTTTTTGAGGAGAAACAGAAGCAGTTTTTGAGAAGCAAAAAAAAGTAGCTCCTATCTAAAAGCACTTTTCTGAGAAGCACTTTTGAGAAAAATACGCTTAGAAGCAGTTTTTAAAAGTTTGGCCAAACACTAATAATTGCTCAAAAGTGCTTTTCAAATCAATTATCCAAACACAAACAGCTTCTCCCCAAAAGCACTTTTTTGAAAAGTACTTTTGAGAAAAGCACTTCTCAAAATAAACTGATTTTAGAAGCTTGGCTAAAAAGGCTATAAAGTTGAAATGGTTGGCGAACGTTGTATTAGGCTCAAGAGTAGGAAGTTAAGGTATATGAGGCTAACTCTCTACGTTTGGGAATGTTAATGATTCTCCCTATACTACGTTTCTTTTACAATGTTACTAATTGCCTCAGAAATATGGTTAAGCTTAGTTCCTTGAATAGTTGCACAACTTCCATTCTCTAGCTTCGTAATTTGTTCATGACTTTCAGTCCGAACGTTGTGAGCTCAGTGGATAATCAATATAGACTTGTGTTTAATGCTCATGAGTCTCCATCTAGAGTACTCAACATGTCATAAACAGTTGAAGTTTCAGTTTTCATAATCAGTTCAGGAAAAATATCTCAGTCTAGTTCCTATACAGCATTCCAATATCATGTAACTCGGTATGATTCAGTATTTCAATATCATGTATTGCAGTATGATTCTCAATTCCTGAATTTAAATTTCTAAATGTTGAACACATGTATTTGGGCATGAGGCCGTAGTTTATGCTTTTGCATCTTTGGGCCTGAGGCTGTAGTTATTAGTTATGTATACGTACACTTGGAGCCGAGGTTGTAGCTTGTGCACATATATATTGCGCTTGAGGCTGCAATAAATTTATTCAGATAAACAGGTAGTTCATCATTCAGAACAGGGAGAATTCATATCTTTACTTCCTTGTTCAATCATCAGTTCAATTTCAATTTCAGTATTTACAATTTTTTCTTTCAGTTGCTTTACATACCAGTGCAATTCAAATGTACTGACGTCCCTTTAACCCGGAGCCTGCATCTCACGATGCAAGTAATGATTTACAGGTTGACAATTCAGAGTGCTAGGATTCTCGTACCAGCTATTGGGTGAGCCCCGTTCTTTCGGGGCATTATCATCACTTTACAATCTTTTAGTGTATTCGGTACTTCATCAGACGTTTCATAAACTAGAGTAACAGTTAGAAAAAGTCGCAGGCTTTTCATGTTAAGCAAAATTGGCCATAGATATGTTTCAAATATATTAGTGTTTTCGCACTTAAATTTATATATCATTCAGCCTTTCAGTATATTAACATGTATTAGTTTATTCAATATGTTATGATATCATATGTTCATTCAGCCAGCCAGTTGGTTCGCTCGGTCACATGTAGTCAGGCACCAGGTGTCGTGTTATGCCTAGGCCCAGGTTCGGGTTGTAACACCTTTCCTCTTCGAAATGACCCAAGATGTTGTCTACATTACTCAAATGGCACCACAAAGCATTTTATAGATACATATTATATACCACAAAATATTTTATAGAAACCAGTTGTACTCTTCTTTTTTTTCATTTGCAACGGGTGTCCGAGCCGAGGGTCGATTGGAAACAACCTCTCTGCCCTTTCGGGTAGGGGTAAGGCACGTCTACATATTACACTCCCCAGACCCCACTTTGTGGGACTATACTGGGTAGTTGTTGTTGTTGTTGTTGTTGTTGCAACGGGTGTCCGAGTCTCTTCGAGCCCTGACTAATCCCGGGGGTGCACAGGCCCTCGGCAAGGAGTTTCCCGCAAGTGCACCACGATTAAATCAAAATTGTTTGCACCCAGTGAATTTCGAACTTGAGACCTTGAAAGGGAACAAACCCCAAGGCTCAAGTCAATTGCCACCAGGCCAACCCCTGAGGGTTAGAAACCAGTTCTACTCTTCTGAATACAACTTCATCCTTAATTCATTATTTTGTAATGCAAACAAAAAGATATGTTGTTTATAAGGAAAAAAATCCAAATATTCTTCATAACGAATATTAAACAGCTCAAATTTTAAAGTCCTCTTAATAATGGTGCCAAATCAGAACGGGAAGAACAAAATTGAAACAAGGGAGAACAAAATATAATTTGCTGGTTCCGTTCAATTTTCTAGAGTGCTGCCTACGGACAAGGACACTATGACATGACATGTATGTATGAGAGGATCACCCCTGAATAACCTGAACAATATTTTCAAGCTCGTTAATTAATGCAATAAGCCTTTACCGCCAGTTCTAAATTTTCAATAGCAAATAATTTACTCCCACATTTGAAAGAGAAATGAAGTGTGAAAAGTAAAAGGGAAAAGACAAACACACTTTGTCTGCATTCAGCCATTTCACGTATTCAACCAATCCTCCAGCATAAAAGTACTCATTGCATTGGATCTTCTCTGGATCTATGTCTTCCTTCTTGAGAGCAATTGTGAGCTGAAATAAAAGAACTGCTCAATTGTTTGAAACTAAAATGAATCTTGCATATTGGAAGAAGTTTATGTATGTCTATGCACCAAAATGCAGCATGCAGAAGTGAAGAATGTCAAATGCATTGCAATGAACTTCAACATGCAGTCACCAAATGGCATAAGCAACAACAACAACAACAACAACTCAGTATAATCCTACTTAGTGGGGTCTGGGGAGGGTAGTGTGTACACAGACCTTACCCCTACCCTTGGGTAGAGAGGCTGTTTCCAAATAGACCCCGACATCCTTCCCTCCAAGAACTTCCCACCTTGCTCTTGGGGAGACTCGAACTCACAACCTCTCGGTTGAAAGTGGGGGTTGCTTACCATCAGAGCAACCCCTCTTGTCCAAATGGCATAAGCATTTTCACTTAAACCATAGGTTGAAGAAGGAAGACATTCAAACAGCCATTGAAGTTCCTTCCACGAACAAAACCTCTCAAAGGCATCATTTGACAGCATCCTTCAGAAAACTTTGCATGAATCTAATTAATATTACTGACAATTTCCTATCCCTTTCTATTTCGACTTCTTTAAAAGGTGACGGAGTTAGAAGCTACACCGACTTGCTCAATAATTAAAAGCAGCAGGCTTTTCTCTGCGAGAACAATCTTGACATACCTCGGGATTGAGGAAAGCAAGCTCCCTAATTCTCCCAGCTATGGTGTTATAGTCAAATTGCATTTCAGTTGTGAATACTGCAAAGCAAGATGCCATCAGAACTTTAGATGCTAATACAGAAATCGGAAACATGAAAAGAATGGAGACGGCAGCAACATCTTTTGAAGTTTGAAGACAATGTAACTACCTTCTTTATCAGGCCAAAACCGAATGGCAGTCCCTTGTCGATCTCTCATTTCCACAGGGAGGTCATGACATATCAAAGTTGTTATTGGCTTCCCGCGTGAATATTTCTGTTGGTATTCTTTACCATCACGCCATATGGTAACTTCAAGGGCCTATCAGAGAACATGATATAGATCACTACGTCAAGAAAGAAGACTAGCAAACGAAAAGTGATCACGCCTGTAAGCATTTTGCTGAACATTGTCAGCTATGCTCAGGAAAACAATGAGAAATACATTATATACAAAAGCAGTCAAATCAAGCACCCTTCTTGTCAGTCTTTGTGACCATTTCTTCCATTCATCAGGGTTAGTACAGTACCAAGTGCTTATATTTATTCAATACGGAGTAAAGACTCCTAATATTACTTTCACTTCTCTCTCTCTTTTACTGCAATTCTCTAAGATTCTGCAAACTATCTTGACCAACGACCAACCAAAAGCCCAAAAGGAAAGAGAAGAAAAAAGAAATAGATGAAACATTACTGCACTCATACTAGTACTATTCGATTAAAGGACGAAACCCATCAGCGGTCACATTTTTGACAAAAAGCATATCTGATGAAAACGAGAGTTATTTTTTAGCAAGACAAACAAAATATAACTACAAATACACGTAATACTACAAACATTATTTCATTTCCTTTTATCTACTTTTCCTTTTAGATACTCACGGAACACTGCTCTAATTAGAAATTAAAAGGTCACTGAATAAAGAGTTGAACTGCTTAACTATTGATTTATGTCCACACATGCAAGAGGTGAACAATGGATTGTCTGTTATCATTTTCAGAATGTAGTCTCTCTTATTATAGCCTAAATTCATATCTGCTTTCCTTAAATGAGATAAATGGCACCCCAAGAAAGGAGCACAATCAACTTTTGAAAATGAAAACCCAGAACAAATTTCAAAATTTTGAAAGATCCTGAACAGCACATATTTGTCACAAAAGAAAAAACCTAAGAATGTTTAAACAATCTTGTAATATGCAAGTAAACAACATTTGAGGTCATTCTACCACTAGAGACTACTTATCTAGTTAAAGCAATGGCACTCACAAATTTGATTAAAGTATCCCTAGACAGTTAGTTAACAAGAGAACAACATAAAGCTAAAGTAAGCAACCCATTTACAAGAAGCCCAGTGTAGTCCCACAAGTGGGGTCTGGAGAGAATAGAGTGTACACAGACCTTACCCTGCCTTTAAAAAGGCAGAGAGGCTGTTTCCGGTAGACCCTCGGCTCAGGAAGGAAAAAGGGAAGGGGCAATAACAAGCAAACCAATCTGACAACCGAAACGAAAATACAAAACTAACACTAAGTAATGCAATCAGAAAACCAAAATAAGGCAGCAACAAGTAATAGCAGCAATCTAGGGATAAAACACGAAGGACAGTAAGCAACCCATTTAAGAGCAGAAAAACTAGTGACAACCGTCACAAAAGAAAAGGGGTGGCTATAGTATAAATATATTCTAAATTACAAATTCTGCAATTATTATCAGTGTACAGGAAAATGATAGAAGAAATCTCCAAAATAAGATATTGATACCTGTGACAATGCATTAACGACTGACAGGCCCACACCATGTAATCCACCAGACACATTATAGCCACTACTTGAGCCTCCAAATTTACCACCTGCATGCAAAACCTGCACAATTTGCTACCAGCACATCAAGATATACTCATGGTTCATTGTCTATTCTAAAAGCATGGTTTCCATTTAGACAGAAACTCAAAAACATTGATTTCCACGATTTTATACTATATTCAACAGTGCAAACAACATCAGTAAGTAGAACAAGAGTCAATTCAGAAGAATGTAATAAATTTTAAAAGCCGGAAACTACAATATTATTGGTTGTACAGTATATAACTAGGAGCTTATAATCAACAAAACTTTTCAACATACACAATAGAGTGGATCTCTAGAGATAGAGGTAGGCCTAAGAAGTATTAGGAAGAGGCAATTAAACAAGACATGGCGTAGCTTCAACTTTCAGAGGACATAATTCCTAATAGGAGGGTGTGTAGATCGAGAATTAATAGTAGGTAATGGGGTATCTCTTTTCCGTACCAGCCATATTAGTATTCCTCTTGTATTGTGTTATTCCTAGATTTATATCATTACCTGTTGTTTCTTTAGTTTCGATTATATTATCATCTTATCTTGATGTTATTACTGCTTCTTTTTGCTTTTTTCCTTGAGTCGGGGGTCCACCCGAAACAGGCTATCTACCTTCACAAGAGACGGGAAATGTATGCATACACACTACTCTCTCCAGACCCCACTTGTGGGATTATACTGGGTTTGTTGTTGTTGTTAGATCCATTTGTATAAATAATAAGCGAGAGTGAGTTTGTGCTTCAATTTTTTTTTAAAAGGTAATAAATTTTATTAACGTTTAGACAAAACATACATGTATACAAGAGGTATACCAAAAAGTAGAAAAACCAACACAAGAGTGAATTAGTCTATTTAATTATGAGTTGTGGCACTGCTTTAAAAGCACCTTTCTGAATACAATTTAAGAAAATACCTCTCTGAATTTCGGCTTAAGCATGTGATTACCTTGGAACTTACTCAAGCAATACTACTTCTCTTTTTTTTTAAAATGGTGGTGTCAAGGCCAGTTTGTGTGCACCTTGATAATTCCACAGGTACCTACTACCTTCCACCAGCACATGTACTGGGTAACTCTACTCGTCAAGGATTAAGCAGATGTGATGAAATAACCTAGTGTTTTCTGTAAACCATAATCTCCAAGGTTTGCACCCACTTTGTTATAGTGTTTTTAATATAGCTGATGAAGATTCTTGTAAAGCACAACTTCGGGTCACTAATTTATTTATTTTTTTGGGGAATTTGGATAAGAAAACTCTGGTTTACTAATACTACTGCTCCGAGTATCTTAGGTCAGGTTTTGTGGGCCAATCAGGCTAAATAGAAGATTATGCTAGCACTGGTTGATACTTAATACAAAATCACCATAGGTATGCGCAGGATAAGACAACTGGGGAAGTACAACTAAGCACCACTGAACTCTTCTATATAACTTCAATGAGAGATTACTGATTGTTGAATCTTTTTTACTTTCATAACCGAGAAACTCCCGAGGGCCAGGCACAGTTCGAAAATCAGTGAATACTAAGCATCTACACTTCTCCAATTAAATACCAGGCTTTGTCTGCGGCAAGTTCGGACCCATTACGTGTGCTTAACCTACGTATTACGCGCTGCACTCTTACCACTATGACCAAAGCTCCAAGAACAAAACTGACTGATGAATCTTGAAGCAACTATACCTTCTGTCTTTCACTTTGTCTTTCACTTTCTTTTTTCTTTGTTTCTTTTTTTTGAAAAGGAATACCTTCAATCTTTCATTATTGAGGAACCGTCTTTGGGAGTTCAATAACAGGTTTTCATAACTCTTAATTCTTCCTACTGATTACACAGGCTTCAAGGATTTTCCAAAATATAAAATTTCTCAAACATTGTTAGGTTAAAAAAATCTCATAACTTTGGACACATTTTTATAGACTTGTAGTCAGATGAGAAGCTCACTGAGCCCCATCCACTTAATAGGAAAAAACATACAAACATATGTGTGTGTGTGTGTGTGTTTAAAAACAGCCTGAAAATGGCTATCCCATGTGAACATACCGTCAAAACTGTCTCCAGAGAAGATTTCTTTGTCACTGGATGCAACTCTGTTGGAATCTGAAAATTTCCCAAGAAAATGCATTATCTAATGAGGAAAAAAAAATTTATCAACAAGCATAAGGTTTTGATCAGAATAGGAATTTCAAGGAGCTTTGACAAGCATGTCAATTTCTTATTAGCAAACTTCGTAAAACCATTTCTATCACATGCAGTGTCCAGGACCTCTCCTTGAAAGGTAGGAAGTAGTGGAAACAAGCAAGGGAGAACTGGGGAAAATCACAAACATGAACAGCTTGATGATACAAACATCATCTTATGTCCTAAGACAGCAGACTATTCAAGAGAAGGTTGAGTCAATCCTTTATGAGATGATAGGAAAACACAATATTTACATAAGCTAGTGTGTGCAATCTCCTATTAAGTTAGTCCTACTTCTGCAGAAGAGAATAAGATAGCACATACCCCTCGACCGTTGTCAGCAATGCTCACGGAGTTATCCGCATGAAGGACCACATCTATCTTTGTTGCAAATCCTGCTTGTGCCTCATCAACGGCATTATCCAATATTTCGTAAACCTACAAGGAAATATGTTCAATAACTAGGACAATAAAAGTTCCGTCAAGAATAAATAGAAGCGTAGCTAGCAACGCCACATATATGAAAAGAAAGGAATCGGAGAAGTCTAGAGATACCAAATGGTGGAGACCACGAGGTCCGGTGCTTCCAATGTACATTCCTGGCCTTTTTCTGACTGGATCCAAACCTTCCAATACCTAATGAAACAGCAATTTGCATAATTATTTTTACTGGTAAAAGATCAACATATTATCCACATCAATAATATTTTTCAATAGTAAAAAACAAACAATTTAAAAAGAAAATTACTGCTGAGAAACAAATAAGTAGAAGATATCCTACATAACTATATATATTTGCTTCGCATTAAGCTGCACTTGCTAGTGAAAGGTAACTCTGAAGGTTACTGTCTCAATTACATTCTTATCCAGGTAAACTGTAACTCAAAAGCTGACCGATGTCTTGAAGACTTCCATAAAGGTAATGCACAATATTGTAGAGTTTATTCACTATTCGGTCAATGATCTAATAGACACTATGTATCTACTGCATGTACTTGTGCACGTATACTTATGCTCAAAATAAGATATTTGACATTTCTGTGTTGCATAATCTGTGAAAGCAGTTGTTTTAATTTAAGTATTTTCCTTATCACCCTAAAATGCATGTTTGTTTCAGTGTTGTCAAAGGCAAAAAACTCTAAAAAGACTCAAGGTCTATTGGGGCTTTAAATGCACAATGCACTTAAATATGGGTTTGGTATTATAAAAAGGTGCAATGAAGGGGGAAAAATACATATCTAATTCAAGGACGAAGTAACAAAATAGATTCATAATATTATCCTTAACAATTAATACACCTATTTGAGTGTTGCTAAAGCACTTATTTTCTGATTATATTTGTTATTTAGTGCAACACACACACACACACACACACATACACATACACATACACATACACATACACATACACATACACATACACATACACATACACATACACATACACATACACATACACATACACATACACATACACATACACATACACATACACATACACATACACATACACATACACATACACATACACATACAACCCAGTATAATCCCACTTAGTGGGGTCTGGGGAGGGTAGTATGTACGCAGACCTTACCCCTACCCTGGGGTAGAGAGGCTGTTTCCGAATAGACCCCCGGCATCCTTCCCTCCAAGAACTTCTCACCTTGCTCTTGGGGAGACTCGAACTCACAACCTCTCGGTTGGAAGTGGGGGTTGCTTACCATCAGAGCAACCCCTCTTGTCCTATATACATATACATATATATGTATATATGTGTATATATATATATATAAATATATATATATATATATATATATATATATATATATATATATATATCCTTGATTAAATAGAGGATAGAAAGGTAAAAGAAGAAAATGAAAATGAAAAACGAAAAAGACAAACAAAAGTAACAAAATCGAAATGGAAGAATTGCATTCTTTCATAACTTACATGTAGAACACCACATCACTTAAATATGGATGATCATTTTCAAAAATCGAAAAACTAAGGTGTGTTTGGTATGAAGAAAATAAGTTAATTAATGTTAGCTAACACTGAATTGAGGAAAATCTTTTCTCGAAGGAATTATTTTCCACCAAAAGGAGCAATATGACTTCCGTCACTAATGGAAGTCATTTTCAATCACAAATATCTCAACTCTTACTCTAATTCACTTGCTTCAGACCGCTATACCGCTGGAAAAGAGGTAGAAAGAGGAGCAGCAGCACATTGTGGTGGAATACAATCACAACATACATGAGGTAGATTGGTTGGAAGCCAAGGAAAAAAAAAGATAAAGCTAACTCAATTCAGCAGATCAAATTAACTGTATACTTCTATTTTCCTTTCGATGTAAGGAGGAATTCATAATTGAAACAGAATCACTACTTAACCACTTAGAATCCCTATTAGAAAGGGATTCTTCTTTTGCTTTTGCGCACCTGTAAATGTTTCAGCACTTCCTTAGTGCTGCACTCATAATATAATTACCTTTCTCTCAGAAAAAACTCACTTGCTTCAAGCCTTCAACCAATACTTAGAGATTGTTATCAACTTTTAATACTGAGGAACACTACCATAAGACTATCCCCGTAGCTCGTACCCTATCATCCACTTCATTTTAATAATGATTGTGTCTGGACTCTGGACCAACTTGTACACTCCTAGATTAATTCATTGTGTACCTATTATACCTATTATCTCCCACCAACGTAGCACCGCATAGCTCTGGGCCTCTGGCTATGAAAGCTTAGGTAGATACGAAGAATTCACCTAGTGTTGCCTCTTCCAACCTTTGTGACCATGGTCGTTACTCTAGCTCTTCGACTGCCAGCATGTTCATCAACTTTATTATTTTACACCCAACTAAATATTGGAAAATGATCCTATAAAAGATTTCCCAAGGTAAAACACTTCCCCACATAAAACAATTTCCATCCTAAGTACACTACCATTGTATTGTATTTTTTTCAATTTTATTTTCAAATAGAGAGAATACCATCAAATACTTAATACAGAACTCAGACATATCCATTTTATCTAGCAGAGATAGGTGAATTATCTGTGAGGTTAAATACATAGCGTTCTGAGTACGATAATAGCAAGGGCACATGCTTTTCTCAAGCATTCTGTACCTGTTTGACATGTCAAATGCCTGTAAATGGATCACTTTTAGTCTTTGAAAGTGCTTACACATTAGAAAATGAATCGCCCACCAACTTAAAATCCAGTATCAAGTTATAATCCCATCTTCGTATACATTACTACAGACTGAGAGTATCTCACTGGAACACACTCGACCACAGAGTGATGTCCTCTTTCGGATTTCAAGAAAGGGACCTACATTATCTAGACTCCAAAAGAATGGGTCACTTTCCAGCATGATCAGAAGTTATTTGCTTTCTCCAATCTTACATAAAAACAAAACGTCAACATGATGAATATAATCATAGCCATTCACCTGAATTTGCTCAGAACCATAACCTTTTGACTTTGTATTTTCTTGAAAAGCCTCTGTAGTAGTGCTTGATGACATAAAAGCTCTTAGAGACACCATGTTTCTAATCAAAATTGCATCTGATAGCCTCCTCAACTTATTAATCACCCTGAAACAAGTCCACAAAGTTTCTTAAAAAGATAAACCCCAACAGGAAAACGTTCAAAAACCCAAATAGTTACAAACAAAGAAAAGGGTTGCATTACTTGTCGAAAAAATAAATTAACTAGCAAATAAACGGGCAGCACTTCCATATTCGTTAAATAAAGTACCAAAAGCCTCCTGTTTAACAATATTAAGCTGACCAAGAACATTCGTATTCCTAAAAATAAGGTTATCCCACCGTTCTGAAACAATAATCTAGTTTTTCAAAATACAGAAAAATTAGCGTATAAAGAACCAAAGGAACATGTGTCAGTACTCAGTATGCAGCGAACAACTCAACAACAACAACAACAACAACTACCCAGTATACTCCCACCAGGTGGGGTCTGGGGAGGGTATTATGTAGACGAGCCTTACCCCTACCCGAAAGGGCAGAGAGGCTGTTTCCAAACGACCCTCGGCGCATAGGATAAAATGTAAAGCTGCATTGGAACAAAGACAAAATTAGGAACCAAAGCAAGACAAAACAAAATAATAAAGCATAAGTAATCCCGCAGAAATAACGTAAATAATTATGCAAACATAAGAAACATAAATACAGTCGCATGCAATAATAACAAGCAGTAACTACCATACTAACAACCAAAAGGGGACCTAAGCTAAAACACTAGTCATCTATGGGTAACCCTACTATCCCACACCCAACCCCGGGTGAGGCGAACGAAGGACTCTAAGAGCCCCTAGCCTGCAACCCTGATTCTAGACCTCCAGACTCCCCTATCAAGGGTCATGTACTCGGTAACCTGCAGCGAACAACTCACTTGACTAAATATATCACACCAGCAACTAAAGTTCAAAAACCAAAATGGATAAACACAGAAAAGGCCAAGGGCGCCCTTTTCCCCCTTCTTTAAATGCAAAACCAAAGAAAAACAAATTAAAAAGAGGCTCCAATTGACAAAATAGCTTTCATTATACCAAGTCACCCAACCCAAAACATTACATTAATCCCTAAAAAAATCAATTATTTCCCTCAAATGGTTACAACATCGCCCTTCCTAAAAGGGACCCCTGCTATTAAATGCCCTTCATTTGAACAAAAAATCAGATACCCTTATGTTGGCCCGTCACTAAGGGTGTGGCCAGGTGGTGGATCAAGAACCAATAGGTCTCATGTTCAAGTCCAGTGGAGGCAAAAACACTACGTGATTTCCTCTTATCTTTCCAAGTATTGGTGGAAAAAATTATCGACTACATATGCAATTAGCCGAGGTGTGTGCATGTATCAAGAAAAAGTTCAGCTAACCTTGATGCTCTTCCCTCAAAGATTTTAATTTTTTCTCCATTCAACAAGAGATAAGAGAAATAAAATGTTTTTAAAACTTAAACACATAATGAAACAAATAAATATGTATACACACACATATATAGAGAGAGGTATACAGTCTACATAATGGAGGGAGACAGAGAGAGAAAGGAACCTGGGGTTAAGGACAATAGAGGGGCGAGAAAGAGAGATAGAGGAAAAGGAAAGAGTATGGGTATGGTAGTGAGAGTGAAGAAGAAAGCGAGAAGCCATGCAGCGAAGAGAGTGTTGAAGAGGAAAAGGCTTTAGCAGAGCCATTCAGACATTTACTCAAACACAAAGCCGACACTTCTTTTGAAAGCTTTCTTTCCGCGGTTACTGTGGCGTCTTCTTGCTTATGCGGGAATTCCAGGAAGAAGAAGATAAGAGAGTGTCTTCCGTGTGGTTCGAACAGTAATATGAAATAAAAGATTCTTACAATTGTATTTAAGGCGAATGTGGTGAATGTGGTGAATGTCTTTAATGTATTTAATTAGAGAGATTTTAGAGTCCTATTATTGGTAGCAAGATCTTCCTCTTTCCTATAAATAGAGGTGCTCTCTACCATTGTAATTCACTCCTAACTCTCAATAAGAAGAACTCTCTACTCTTCTCTCTATTGCTATTGTTCTTGCATAATTGTTCTTGTCTTTACTTTAGTTTATAACACGTTATCAGCACGAGACTCTACCGTCTCAAGTACCATTCTCGAAAATCCAAGGTATTTTCCCTCTTCCTAATTTAATTTTCGAGTATGTCTGACATTATGAAAAGAAAGTTCGTTGCCCTTGAAATTTCGGGCAAGAATTATATGACATGGGTGTTGGATGCTGAAATCCACTAGATGCTATGGGTCTCGGAGACACCCTCAAAGATAAAGAAAAAGCATCCACCCAAGATTGTGCGAAGGCCTTGATTTTCTTGCGCCACCACCTTGACGAAGGTTTGAAGATTGAATATCTCACCGTCAAGGATCCACTCGTTTTGTGGAACGGCTTAAAGGAGAGATATGACAACCTGAAGTTGGTCACTCTGCCACAAGCACGATATGATTGGGCCCATCTGAGGCTACAGGACTTTAAGTCCGTTTCTGAATATAATTCTGCAATGTTCAGAATTACTTCTAAACTGAAGCTATGTGGAGATAACATCTCCGATTACGATATGCTTGAGAAAACGTTTACAACGTTTCATGCCTCCAATATGGTACTGCAACAACAGTACAGAGAAAAGGGCTTTACGAAGTACTCTGAACTGATTTCTCTCTTACTAGTGGCTGAGCGAAATAATGAACTGCTCATGAGAAATCACGAAAATAGACCAACTGGGTCTACACCACTGCCTGAAGCAGATATGGTGCACTCTCACTATGCCAAACATGAAAAGGACCGTGGTCATGGTCATAAACGGGGTCAAAGCCAAGGACGTGGACAAGGAAGAAATTCCAAAGAAGTCCGTCACCCCCCAAAGAGAGATAACCACCGAAAGCAGAAACGGGATCCCGAAGATCCTAAGGCAAATAGTTCAGAAACTATATGTTATCGTTGCGGTGGAAACGGGCACTGGTCTAGGACTTGCCGAATACCAAGACACTTGGTTGACCTTTATCAAGCATCTCGAATGAGAAAACGCCCTGAAACAAATTTTGTCTCTGACGACAACTTTGACTTCACCCACCTGGATGTGGCAGACTTCTTTGAGCAACCCGAGGGAAAGATAGACCACCTAATCGGTGACGGAACCGTGATGAAAGAAGATGGAGCTGTTTGATTCTACTTGTATTAGTCAATGAATAAATTAATAGTCATTAGCATTAGCTCGTATTAGTTAGTTCATGATGTGATGTTTGTAGTAGTTCATTAGAATGTTTTCAATATGCTCAAATATCAATAAAATCTTTATTTTCCAGTAGAGGTAATCGACTAGCCTGAAAAACTAGTCGGTTATCTCACGTTTCGCATAAAACTGCAAAACAATCGATTGTCAATGATCAACAATCGATTGTCTTTAAAAATAGTGGCCTGGAATTTTTCAAAAATGATCAACAATCGATTGTCTATGTCTGAACAATCGATTGCCTTATCCAGTGAGGTCCAGAATTTTTCAAAAATGATCAACAATCGATTGTCTATATTTGACAATCGATTGTCAGACACAGTGAGGTCCGGAATTTTTCAAAAATCATCCACAATCGATTGTGGATATCGAACAATCGATTGTCTTAAACAGTGTGATCTGAAGTTTTTCAAAAATAACAAATAATCGATTGTGTGTGTTTAACAATCGATTGTCTATGTTCCAACAATCGATTGTGTGTTTAATAATCGATTGTCTTATGAAAAACGCTGAAATTTTCAAACTGCATAGTAATTGATTATGGACAACATATCTGATTTTGTTAGTCAACTGTTAGTAGCAGATTTTGAAAATATTATGTGACACAAAAGGATTGAACTTGTTTATTCTTATGTTCGTGTATCTCTTTTTTTGTATGTCAAACTATGGGAAAGCAAAATGGATATCTCACAAAGCGAACTTGGATCAACATCCAACTGTAAAAGTATTTGCCTAGTTGATTCATGTACTACACATACAATACTCAAAGAAAGGAAGTATTTCTCTCAACTGAATATGTGTAAGGCAAACATTATTACAATCTCTGGAAGTAGTAAATTGATTGAAGGCTCCGGAAG
Organism: Nicotiana benthamiana; assembly: GCA_034376525.1. NCBI lineage: Eukaryota > Viridiplantae > Streptophyta > Magnoliopsida > Solanales > Solanaceae > Nicotiana > Nicotiana benthamiana. The sequence continues at coordinate 51,685,611 of CM067338.1, read as the reverse complement.
AGCTATTGTAACTCTGCCCAAGGGCACGATGTTAATCATAGAGAATGCAATGTTCTCCTCCAAGTCTATGAGAAACTTGTTGAGCTTTAAAGATGTACGCCGGAATGGCTACAATATTGAGACAATGGATGAAGATAATCTTGAATATCTCGTCCTCACTTCAAAGAATGTCTCCGGCCAAAAGAGGGTTATTGAGAAATTCCCGTCTTTATCTTGTGGCCTGTATTGGACAAGAATTAGTGCAATTGAGGCACATTCAACAGTAAATCTAAAGAATACTGAGTCCAATACATTTGTACTTTGGCATGATCGACTGGGTCACCCAGGATCAACCATGATGAGACGGATTATAGAAAGCTCATATGGGCATCCGTTAAAGAATTTCAAAATTCTCTCAAGTAATGAATATCCTTGCACTTCGTGTTATCAAGGCAAGCTGATTATCAGACCATCCCCAACAAAGGTTGGGACTGAGTCACCCCAGTTTCTGGAACGTATACAAGGGGACATTTGTGGACCTATTCACCCACCTAGTGGGTCGTTTAGGTATTTCATGGTCTTGATAGACGCATCCTGTAGATGGTCTCATGTGTGCCTGTTGTCATCTCGCAACCTGGCGTTTGCGAAGTTAATGGCACAAATAATTCGGCTACGAGCACACTTTCCAGATAATCCAATCAAGTCCATTAGACTGGATAATGCTGCTGAGTTTACATCCCAAGCATTTAATGATTATTGCTTATCAATCGGGATAAAAGTTGAACATTCTGTAGCCCATGTTCACACTCAAAACGGTCTTGCAGAATCGTTAATTAAGCGCTTGCAGTTGATTGCAAGGCCATTACTGATGAGAACGAGGCTGCCCACTTCAGTGTGGGGTCATGCCATATTGCATGCAGCAATGCTAATTCGTCTCAGGCCGACAAATTACCACAAGTATTCTCCGTTGCAATTGGTTTTGGGTCATGAACCCGATATATCCCATTTAAGGATATTTGGATGTGCCGTATATGTGCCTGTAGCACCGCCATCCCGCACCAAAATGGGTGCGCAAAGAAGGTTAGGAATATATGTTGGGTTTGATTCGCCCTCCATCATTCGCTACCTTGAAACATTGACAGGCGACCTGTTTACTGCACGATTTGCAGACTGTCGATTTGATGAAACACTTTTCCCAAAATTAGGGGGAGAAGTTGGTGAAACCAAACGGGAAATTTTGTGGAAAAATGAATCATTATCTCATCTTGATCCACATACCTCTACTTGTGAGAAAGAGGTACAAAAGATTATCCATTTGCAAAGAATAGCAAATCAAATGCCTGACGCATTTACGGACTTGAAGAGGATAACGAAATCCCACATTCCTGCGGAAAATGTTCCGATCCGTATTGAAGTCCCTATTGGACAATTATCTAGTGTCATATCCAATGAGTCAAATGCACGCCAGAAGCGTGGCAGACCATTAGGTTCCAAAGATCGAAATCCTAGAAAGAGGAAAAAGAACGATCTAAATGACACTATGAAAGAAACACATGAGGACGCTCATGATTTGATTAATTCCGAGATTCACGAAGAATCTATTGAGCCTGAAGCTCTTGAAAATACGGAACTACTCCCAAATCCAATTAATATTGAGGCAAATATTAATCGAGTGGATGTTGTGGTAGATAATGTCTTTGCTTATAATGTAGCATCTAACATTATGAAAGAATGTGAGGATCTCGAACCTCAATCTGTGAAAGAATGTCGAGAAAGACATGATTGGCCAAAATGGCAAGTAGCAATTCAATCTGAATTGAATTCGCTGGCAAAACGTGAAGTTTTTGGCGCTATAGTTGAAACACCTAATGGTGTTAAGCCCGTTGGCTACAAGTGGGTCTTTGTACGCAAACGAAATGAGAAAAATGAAGTACAAAGATACAAAGCACGACTTGTTGCACAAGGTTTTTCCCAAAGGCCTGGTGTCGATTATGAAGAGACATATTCGCCTGTAATGGATGCAATAACCTTTCGTTATCTCATAAGTTTTGCTGTCCATGAGAAGCTGGACATGCACTTAATGGATGTCGTTACTGCCTATCTTTATGGCTCACTTGATAACGACATATACATGAGAATTCTCGATGGACTCAAGGTGCCAAATGCGCACAATTCCAAATCTCGGGAAATGTTTTCAATCAAATTGCAAAGGTCCTTGTATGGTCTAAAGCAATCAGGACGAATGTGGTATAATCGTCTAAGTGAGTACTTGTTGAAAGAAGGCTATATAAATGATGCCATTTGCCCATGTGTGTTTATAAAGAAAACAACATCGGGATTTGTTGTACTTGCCGTATATGTTGATGACATAAACCTTATTGGAACCCCTGAAGAACTCCAAAAGGCAATTGATTATCTAAAGGATGAATTCGAGATGAAAGATCTCGGGAAGACTAAACTATGTCTTGGTTTGCAAATTGAATATTTGGCAAACGGAATTTTTGTTCATCAATCTACCTATACAGAAAAGGTATTGAAACGGTTTTATATGGATGACGCACATCCGTTAAGTACACCGATGGTTGTTCGTTCACTTGAAGTGAACAAAGATCCATTCCGACCTAAAGAACGGAATGAAGAGATACTTGGTCCTGAAGTACCATATCTTAGCGCAATTGGCGCATTGATGTATCTTGCAAATACTACAAGGCCTGACATTTCTTTTTCAGTTAATGTCTTAGCAAGATTTAGCTCAGCTCCTACGAGGAGACATTGGAATGGGGTCAAACACATATTGCGGTACCTAAAGGGGACTACCGATTTGGGCCTATTTTATGGAAAGAATTGCAGCCCGGATCTTGTTGGTTATGCTGATGCTGGATATTTGTCTGACCCACACAAGGCTCGGTCTCAAACGGGTTATGTGTTTACCTGTGGAGAAACCGCCATATCTTGGCGATCGACTAAGCAATCAATTGTGGCTACTTCATCTAATCATGCCGAGATAATTGCTATTCATGAAGCAAGTCGGGAGTGTGTGTGGCTAAGGTCGATAATACATCATATCCAAGACAAATGTGGTTTGAAATGTGATAAACTACCCACAACTTTATATGAAGATAATGCAGCATGTATAGCTCAATTGAAGGGAGGATTCATAAAGGGAGATAGAACGAAGCATATTTCACCAAAGTTATTCTTCACACATGATCTTCAAAAGAATGGTGATATCAATGTTCAACAGATTCGTTCAAGTGACAATTTGGCTGATTTGTTCACAAAATCTCTACCAACGTTAACCTTCAAGAAGCTAGTTCACAAGATCGGAATGCGAAGACTTAAGGACATAAATTGATGTTCTTATCAGGGGGAGTTAAGGCGCGTTGCACTCTTTTTCCCTTACAAGGTTTTGTCCCAATTGGGTTTTCCTTGCAAGGTTTTTAACGAGGCAACCAATAGGCGCATATTCAAACATGTGTACTCTTTCCTTACTTTAATTTTTCCCATTGGGTTTTGTTTTAAGGTTTTAACGAGGCACATCATTGAATAAACATTCAAGGGGGAGTGTTATGAAATAGAAGATTCTTACACTTCTATTTAAGGTGAATGTCTTTAATGTATTTAATTAGAGAGATTTTAGAGTCCTATTATTGGTAGCAAGATCTTCCTCCTCCCTATAAATAGAGGTGCTCTCTACCATTGTAATTCACTCCTAACTCTCAATAAGAAGAACTCTCTCTACTCTTCTCTCTATTGCTATTGTTCTTGCATAATTGTTCTTGTCTTTACTTTAGTTTATAACACTTTTTTTTTTAATTGTTGAGTTTACTTTCCCTCTAAACCCTGTTATTCAATTTTCGGCCAATACGACATTAATGTTTGGGCTGATATCTATTGAGCCTTTCCCGTCGTAAAAATTGCACGACCCATCTTTAACCTTTAGTCGCTTTATCTTTTTTGTTGTATCCGTATCAAGTTTTTTAAAAACTTCAACTTTCCTTTATAACTTACTAAACAAGCTCTTTTTAAGTTAAACTAGGAAGCTCTTTTTTTTTTACTAAATAAAAACTTCAGCTCTTTTTATTTTATAACTGGAAAACTTAAGTTTTATTTTATAACTGTTTAAGTTTTTATTTTATAACTGAAAAACTTAAACTGGAAAACTGCTTAAATTTTTATTTTATAACTGGAGCTTAAGTTTTTATTTTACAACTGAAAAACTTATGTTGAAAAACTGCTTAAGATTTTATTTTATAGTTGGAAAAATAGTTAAGTTTTTATTTTATAACTGGAAAACTTAAGCTGGAAAGATGCTTAAGTTTTTTTTTTATAACTGGAAAACTTAAGCTGAAAAACTGCTTAAGTTTTTATTTTATAACTGAAAAATTGCTTAAGTTTTTATTTTATAACTGGAAAACTTAAGCTCTAGAGCTTATGTTTTCCGGTTACAAAGACAAAAACTTCAGCTGAAGTTTTTCAGTATAAAAGAAAAACTTCATACTCGTGGGCTGAAGTTATGTGAAAAAGCGGGTACACTTACAATTTTTTTGCAAAGCGGGCACAAGTTAAAATGTGACACAAAAAAACGGGTATAGATGCAAATGCCCATTTCCCGTCTAACATGGGCCCATGAACAATGGAGTGCATAAGTTTAAGCATTTATTTAAAATATATGCACGATCTATAATATATTTAAAGATTAGTCAATTTATTCAAATTTCAAGACATACTATCATGAATTTTTGTACCCTGAATTTTTTAGCTGCTAATTTGAAATCCAGTGCTTACTATCCTAAATTTTTGAGCTACTAATTTAAAATTGAAGATTAAGTGTTCTAATTTCTTAGCTATTAATTTAAAATTTAAGATATAAAATTTGAATTTCAAGACACAATTTTGAGCTTTAGGACGCGATGTCCTGAATATTAAACTTTGAGTTTTAAACTCCATGAAATTGTGTCCTAAAGTTTGAGAAAATTGGCTAATCTTTTTAAATATATTAGAAATTATGGATATATTTTAAAACGCATGCATAAAAGTGGCTACTTAATGTTATTTTCACATTTAATTTGGGATTTTTCATGAGGAAACTGCACTTTCTGCCTATTAGGCAAAAATTATTTACTCGTTTCTACCCAAACCCAAAGCTTTTGCATATTCTAGCTATGCGACCCAAAGTATTTACTCTACCGACCCAACTTGCTTCCTCCCCCTCCCCCCCCCTATTTATTTTGTCAGAAGATATGAATATTCACTCTACACGTTCCTTTCCTTTTTCAAAAACTACATAGCTCTTCAAACTATGGAAACTGCATCAGCAGTTTCACAATCAATTGTTCCTTTCACGTATGAATTTTTTAGATTTCATTCTACCTTTTTTCATAGCAAGGCAAAAAATTTCATATATTAGTACATTTTCTGAATTCTATTTTCATAGAAGTGGGTATTATTGATTTGTATAGGTTTGTTTGCACTTTCTTAATCGATGTTCATTCATTGTTGCATTCAGTATAGATTTGCAAGCATGTTGCATGTAGATGGTGGAATCGTGTAGTTAGTTCTTTAGACCAAGCAGGTGCTGAATCGATTGCATCAGCTATATCTGGACCAAATGTTTTTTGTTTATTGATTCTCCACCCGGAGGTAACCCTAAATCGAGTGGTAAAACAAAAGTAAAAATATCGAACTGTAACGATCACGCCGGTCTTTTTGAGTATTTAGCCCAGTTTCCCCTATGTGATTATTTACACATGTGTATTTATGATTAAAGGACTTTTCGGGATAGTTGATTTAGTTCCGGGGAAGTTTTATATTGAATTGGGACACTTAATCCCAAGATGGGATGCTTAAGTTGTAAGATTGATTAGAGTTTGACTATTATGTAGACGAATCCGGAATGGTATTTTGATGATTCCAAATTCCAATAGTTTCGTATGGTGATTTTAGACTTAGACGTATGTTCAGATTTGAATTCAAAGGTTCCTCGGTTGTTTTGGCTTGAATTGGTGAAAGTTGAAAAATTGAAGGTTTGGAAAAATTAGGTTTGACCAGGAGCTAACTTAGTTGATATCAGTTTAGGATTTTCGTTCCGGGAGGTGGTATAGGTCCATTATGTTATTCGGGACTTGCATATAAAATTTGAGGTCATTCCAAATTGATTTGATGTTGTTCGGCACGTGTTTTGGAAGTTGAAAGTTTATTAGTTCCTTAGGCTATAATTGGGGTGCGATTCATAGTTTTGATATTAGTTTCGGTGATTTGAGGCAACGAGTAGGTTCGTATTATGTTTTGGACCTAGTTGGTGTATTTGGACGAGGCTCCGTAGGCCCCGTGTGTGTTTGGATTGATTTTGGGTCATTTCTGGACTACCTAGCATTACTGAAGAATATTGGGCTTCTAGGATCGCATATGAGGTTCATTTACCATAGAAGTGGCACCACAAAAGCTTTAAGTGTTCGTGGATACGGATTAACTAGGCAGGATTTAAGATCGAAGGATTTTGCTATTTTTCTCTTTTTTGGGGTTGTGGAGCTTGGTTGATGGGGGATTTTTGGAGGGGTTTTCATCACAATCGAATGGGTAAGTAATCCTTACTTGATTTTGGTATTAGATGTTGATTACCTATATATTATTACACCTAATTTATATGAATTAAAGGTGAAAATTGTGCAGGTTTGGACTATGATTTTGGAGGATGAAATTTGATGATTTAAGGGTCGATTTGAGGTTGAAATCGGATAAAATTCATATATTTGGACTTATATCGGAGTGGGTATTCGGAATTTGTGAATTTCATCGGGTTCTGGAGCCCAAGGTTGCCTTTACATAAATGAACCAAGATTTTAGCTTTATTGTTTGGTCTTGCTTCCTACAAAATATCACTATATTCATGGTGTGATAACTAGCACAATATCATAATCTGCCCGGCGTGATTGCATGCACAATATCATAATCCGTCTAACATGGTTACATACACAATATCATAATCCATTTAGCGTGGTCACATGCTACTAGTCTAACCATATCACACAGAAAGCAAATATACAAGAATACATGTATATGATCAATGATTATATCAAATTTTAAACTTTTGAACTGGTATAACTGACACGCTAAGGTGTATCCAGGTGCAAAATGTGCTATCATAGCTCAAATAAAGAAATTTCATCACAAATTACAATTATCATATTCAATAAGAAGATTAATCCCTATTTAACATCAAACATGGTTTAAATATCTCACATCAGGGTTACAAATATAAGAATCATCTCACCATGAAGCTTAACAAACAACCCAAAGCATATCATAGCCTGAACACTACTCCGAGCATGAATAAATAACCCGGTACACGCACATGCGCTCAACCCCATACATGTGCGCCACCCGTAGCACGTAGCTATAATAAATAACTCAGGCAACTAATGACTCAACCAAGTTTATATAAGATACTTAAGCAAGCCAATTCAATCCTCTAATAAGCCCTTCCCGCAGGAATCAACCTTCGGACGGCTCGAATCTAGCTAAAATAACTTAATATCATAAATATAAGCCATATGATATGGTATTGACAATAAGAGAGATAGCGTATAACCACGATATTAAATAAGAATAACTCACAATGGAAGAGACAACGTGTAACAATGACTTCAAATAATGGAAATCAACAATGAATGAGGTAACATGAACAATAACTTCAAATAATGATAATCAGCAATGAAAGAGATAACATAAACAATAACTTCGAATTATGACAATTGATAGTAGGCTATATAGTTGATATTTACACCTTAACTGCTCATCCTTTACGATAAATCATAGAAGAAGGTGGAGTCACGGTGAAGAAAATTCATACAACAGAGAATCCTGTTAATATGCTGACAAAGGTAGTGATTGCGATCAAGTTTTAACATTGTTTGGATTTGATCAACATTGTTGAGTACCGAACATTAAAGATGAAGGCACAACCAAAATTTGTTATTGAGAGAAAATTAAAGATGTGGAATTTTTCCAAGGTGGAGACTTGTTGAATTTTTAAAGTCCCACATCGGTGGGTGACAATTTTGGTTGGGAATTATTTCCTATAAAAGGAAGCCTAATGTTTAGGATTTATACACACCTCTCATTTGCCTTCTCATCTGTTTAAGACATTTGTATCTTCTCTCTTTAGTATTATTTCACTTGTATTCTGGAGTGGAATAAAATATTGGTTGTGTCCGAAGAGTAGGCAAAGTTGGCCGAACCTCATAAATTCTGGTGTTTCTTTTATTATTGCTTTACTGTCTTATTTATTATGGTGGCTACCATATATTTTTGATATATTAGTTGTGACTCATTCATACTATATACATTTTTCTTCCGCAACATTTAGGGTAGTAATATACAAAAATTGAATAATTTTGGTAAATAAATTTGGGAAGGAAAAAATAATAACTTATTAGCGAATTACCCAACATTCTTGACGCAATCACTGATAGATATTGCTACTTTGTCGAAATGATCGTGGAAGTGAGAAAAAAAGATTTTGTACTTCTAAATTTTTGGAGAAAGGAGCTAAGAGTTCGTGCTTTTAATTATGAGGTAAGGATTTAAAAAAATAAAAATAATCAAGTTGACTATACTATTTGAACTTCATTTATTTCAAAAATAATTTAAAAAGCTTTGCAAATATTGCACTTACAAAATACCCTTTCAGATAATGTCAGATTTGGATCTAATATTTGCTATATGTTATGAAAATAATTATATATTGTGGATGTTTATTTAATACTCCTCTATAGATAATCTTTTTGAAGAAGATTATCCATTTAGTATTCCATCGAAGTTTATCTACAAGCAGTTGATGCAGACAGGTTGTAAGCAACTGAATGAAATGATTTGCAGCAGCTTCTTATTAAACAGGCAGGTCGCAAGCAGTTCATGCAGACAGCCAAGCAGCTGAAGAAAAGCCTCGCAGCTGCTTCATGAAAATCCTCACAACTGCTTCTTTTCTTGTATGGATAGAGGAGTTTTCAGTTCATTAAGTACATGAGTTTGAAGTAAAATAAAACTATCAATCTCCCTCTATACTTGTCTTTCGTTTATTTACTTTACAATTTTTATTTTATAACACATTATCAGCACGAAACTCTAACCAACTGAGCACTTTATTTGAGTTTAACTTCTTGTGCATGAAGCAACTCACAGCAACAGAGAAGGCGAGAAAAACAATGGCTACTGTCAGATTGTATCTTTATACTCACTCATGTTTCCTACTAGCTAAGGTTATATTTGCATAAGATCATATGAGTCACAAATAATAATAATAGGGACGAGACTATGGCTTAGTCCGTCCGAGCAATGTCTATATTGTGTTGATTGGCTAGTAAACATCATACTTGGATTGTTATGAGCATATTGGGCTGCGAGCCAACTATTTGGATCCCTTAGGGATTATTATCACCGTTCCCATGATATCAGTCCTAAGTTAAATATTATCTAAAAATGAGTAGAAATCTTCTAAGGCTTTAATCACTTAATCTATAATACCTGTAAATGGAATCGAAAATGGTAATTGATTGTGCCCGTGTGGCTTGCCTTCATATATATATTTGGATTGATTGTGGACCGGGCTGCACTCCACAGCGAATGTTATGTCATCGCGCTTGGGTTGTAGGAGCCCCTCCAGAGTCTGAACTCCCACGGTGATACGGGTACCCAATGGATCGGGCTTTACGCCGCAGCGGTCATGTGCATTGCATTGCAATCATACGTTGATATCTATTTGTCATTGATATATTGTGGTTTCATCGTTAACTAAGCTAAGTGGTAAGTTTCAGCTTTACATTGTGGTATTTCGGGATTTCTTACTTTCAGTCATTATATATGTCTATTATCGCCGAGTTGGAAGTACTCACTTTACTTCCTGCACCTTGTGTGAAGATTCAGGTGTTCCGGAGACTTAGCTGAGCAGTCGCTGTCTTCCAGAGTTTACTCAGAGTTGTCGAGGTAGCTGTCTGGCGTTCGCAGGACCCGACTTCTCCCCTTTTATTCAGTTTTATTTCTGCTTTCTAGACTTATATATTTTTGAATATTGTTACTCTGTTGTTTAGAGGCTCTAGACTCGTGACCCCAGATTCAGTTGGGAGTATTTCTGTCAGATATTTCAGTATGTTCCGTATTGTTTTTATTATAAATATCGACTTATTATTTTTAAATAGTTAAATTCCCTCAAATTGACGGTAATGAGTTAACAGGTTGGATTCATGAGAGATAATTGGTCAGGCTTTCCTAGTTGTATGGTTGGGCGCCATCATGACCGGGTTTGGGTCGTGACAAGTTGGTATTAGAGCCAGGTTTACTAGGCCTCATGAATCATGAGCCAGCTAGTAGAGTCTCGCGGATCGGTACGGAGACGTCTGTACTTATCCTCGAGAGGGTGCAGAACCTTTAGGAAAAACTCACTTTCTTGGAATTCTTATCGTGTGTACTTGATTCAGCTTGGAATATAACTCTTGAAATTACTTCCTCACATCTGTATGCGCGCATGAGCGCTCGGTATTATATGTGCTTCAATGGCTTGCGATTCCTCGATCGAGAGGTGAGATGTAATCTTTGTAAGGTTGATGTTGGGCCAGTCTGGAGGACTTGAGGCCGGATCTTGCCTATGGCTTGAGCACTGAGGTGTGGATCGTGTGAGCAAGTATTTTAAACTTATATGTTCGGTATTGTCGCTATTATAGGAATGGCGACTAGATAGCTACGTGATGAGTATGTTGGTGCTGTGTGGTGTGTCTATATGACTTGGAGGTGTCGAGGAAGGTCTACTAGATGGTAGATGAACTACTGAGTGTATGATTTCTATTGTGATAAGATGTGTAGCCCCAAATTATGGGTGCGTGAAGAATCTTGCTATGTCCCCGATTCGGAGTGAAGTAAATTTCATGTTATGATATGAGTTTAGACTCAGAAAGATTTAATGATTGTGTAATGTGTATGGCAGTAGAATGTATATAAGATATTAACTAAAGGTAAAGCTAGTGGGTCATTGGCTTATGAGGGGAATCTATTTGTCATACCAGTTCGATAAGTCTAGGAGCTGAGATCGCTTCTGTAAATGTATTATGACGAAGTCGTTGAGTCAAGAAGACCACCTTGAAGGTCGAAAACATTAAAGAACGAACATGTTCTTACTCGGTTGAATAGCCCTATAATGGAGGATGCAAAGGTATTTCCATGTGTTATGATTCAAATAGGTAAAACGCATGTCCATCTATTCTATAGGGTTTTTCTTCAATTTCATAAGGGACACCATGCCTGTAAGCCACTTCTAAAATTTGCATTTTCATATAGACACCATGCCTATAGGACTTTCTACATTCTGCATCCGTCATTAGACAAACCTATTATAGGATTTAAGTAACTAACCAATTGCATATAGACAACCTTTCTATAGGACTTCTGCATAAGAGATAACAATATTTTAAAAATAGTGTTTAAAATCAGTGACACTTAGAAAGCATGCCTATAGGAGCAGTTAACTAACTTGAATCACCAACTCGACTAAAATCAGTAGCAGTAACGTCTAAACACCTGCAGAATTTATGCCTTCGTTGCTGACCATCTTTTCTGCAATCAGTTTACCCTCTTTGTTTATGAAATTAATAGATATCATGCCCATAGGTTTTGTTTAACACCTAGGCAATCTTTAGGGTAAAAGTTTATAACTGTATCAATCTTTAATAATTACAACCAGTAGATAGACCTAATTCCGACTTCTTAATTGAAAATATATGACAAATCAGCCTGCCTTGATGCTTCAGTTTAATTCAGATCTAATCAGTACATGTAATACATGCTAAACTATATGTCTTTTTTCTGATTTGAGGAGGTTTATTTGAGCCCGTAACTGTTATATGTTCCCATAATTGTCTTATCTGCTTTTGTTTGTTGCCTTAGACTTTAAACCTTTTAAAACTCCAAAACCCCCAAAACTTCTCCCCTGTTAGGATTAGTAGTCCCAAACACCTCCGAGAATGACAGGATTGGGACGAATAGTAGCATGAAATAAGTCACGATACTATTCCGCTCTTTAATACCTTAACAGGGTGGGAAGGATAGAATATGGATATGATGACCGGTGCGTTGATATCACGTGCGACCCCTATTCGGAGAAGTGATTTATGGATATTGCAATGATATGATCCATATTAATCATAAACCTAGGACCCCCTCTCTTTTACTTGCTTTTATCTCTTCTTGTAAAACTCTTTAAATCTATTTCATAAAATTCTGCCCTCTCTACTTACACTCACAAGTTCCAGCTTATTTACAATGTTATATGCAATTCCTTAGTTAGCCTTAATTACTTACATGTTTATATAAAGTCACAATTGTAACATGGTCGGGAACCACACTTGTGGATCCTGAGGGGTGCGTAACACCTTCCCCTCGGGTTAATTTTTATCCCTTACCCTAATCTCTGATTTCTAAATCTAAAATCTCCCTTAAGTGTACCAATGCACTTAATCATTAGGTGGCGACTCTTCAATTCTAAAACCCAATTCCTAAAGGGGAATGAGTTATCCTACCAAATGTCATCCCTATTTCGACAATAGAAAAAGGGGCGCGACAAACCCTAGCCGCCACCATCAACTACAACTCTAAAATCTCCCAAATCAATGGCTTCCATGGTCATCGTAGAACTGTATCCATCTCACACGGTTTCTGCATGCCCCATTATCATGGTTTCAAGGCTAGATCTTAAAAAAAATTTATATAGACCTTGGTCGATTTTAGTTGGTGGCTGTTCTCCAATCGTCTCTGACCTTTCTCCGGCCAGGCATGGCTATTCGTGTCTGACTCTTGACTCTCATGTTTAGATTGATAGTTTTCAAAGCATTTCTTACCATCTGGGGTTCTTCTAAAACCCTAACCTTTAAGTTTCTTCCGATTCTTTTAAATTAGCTCCAGATCTGTGTTTGCTCTAAACTTCTAAACATTTTTCTCAAAGTTTATTTTAAAACTCTACCTTAAAAAACACTTATCTTTTCTGATTAGGTTTTCTCTTAAATTATTTGACATGTTTTGTTGTGTTTTCTTATGTCGTTCTTCTACTTGAGTTTTCATGTTAAGGGCCTTAATTTCTTTTGAGGTTTCTGAATCTATTTTTGTTAGTATTTGTTTGAATTTGTTTTTTTCATCTCTAGACTCAGATTGGTGTTGAAATCCCCAATTTTGGGTTCTTTCTAGTCCGGATACTATTTGTTGTGTGATTTACTTGTTCATCGTCTTTGAATTCGATTGGTTTGGAAAATCCTAATTTCTATGGGATCTCTTCGAGCTTCTAAAGCTGTTTCATCTGTTTAAAGTTGCTCAATCGGATTTGAAATCCTTTTTGTTTCAGCATCTTATTCTTTATGTGATTTGGTTTGTTGCAATTATTGAAACTCTACTATACTTTTTCAGAAGGGACTTTTACTTGACCCTTTGCATGCTCTGATACTCTATCTTTTCTCCATTACTGAGTTAATAAAGTTAGGTGACTACCATATGTCGATAGTTTACTGTCTATTCACTATGTGTTTGTTATTGTATGTTTCTTCTCTTTGCCATAGTCTGGCCTTGCATGCCTAGTGTTTATGCACTTTATTTATATGCTGAATTCCCCTCTTGAATGACCTTCAATTTTGGACTGATTTCAAAGCATTCCTTGTGAAATTCTGATTGCACTCGTATGTTATGTAATTGATTCTTTCCTTGTTTCGCCTCACTGATTTCCTTGTTTCTTGGTCTAATTTGAACACTTTCCTTTGAACATTCGATCCCTACTTTTTACTCAATTTTATTAATTCCCTTACCTTGGTTACATTGGTACTTGATTCTTACTGACTATCACCTTAATTAGAGTTTTTTGAACCTAGCCCAAATAGTTTACTCTATGCCTAATATGTTAAAATTATTTTCTTGTTACACACTGATTTCTTTCCTTATTTGTTACTTGTTCTCACCGTTTGAACTGATTACCTTAGATTAATGGAGTGCTTGTACTGATTTTTGTTTTAATTGATTCTGAGTTCTGTAATTACTATACAATTGTGATTCTTGCTTTATTTTACATAGTTTCGAACTATTATACATACAAACTCTCTCATATAACAAACACACGAACACTTCTAGTTCTGAACTCATACTTACACTTAAAACACTCTCTCTTGCTTTACTACTTGTACTGTGGCCTGTTTAGCTGGATGAAAGCCAAAGCTATTTTCGAAGTCCTGCTACCTCTCTTTACTGCTTTTCATTGGTTTGTTCTAACAAATTTTCAGCATCAACAACAACATGTTTCCTAACTGCTTCTGTCATTCCTGTTTGCCCCATATTTGTATTTAACTCAGTTCCATCATTAAGCATGTTGTACCTGCCTTTTTGGTTCTAAATTAATGTTTTGTGAACCTCAAATCCCCATCCTCAATGTGATTGATACTTATGGTTTGTTTGAGGCATGCAGAATTGAATATTGATGTCCATAACTCAAACTTGATCCTCCCTGGGATCATAACCTCTATGTTTTCTCTAGAATTGTGTGTTCTGGTGGGCTTATAGGCATGTCAACATCTTCTATTGCTATGCATGCCCAAAGCTAACCCTTGCCTAAGTACACAGGCTCATTGCAATAAATTCCCGACACCTGAAACCCCTTGGTGTAGAATTATCAGCTTGTTTGAAGTATTGATGGCTGTTTCCCAACACCACTATCCCTCTTCTTTACTTCCTTAGTTCTTAAAGCTCTGTTTCTGCACTTAAGTTCTTCCCCCTCATGTGAGCCTTGCCTTGGGACCCATGAGCTTTGTCTGAACTTGGATACATGAGGGCTGACACTTCTACACTGCACTTGTCCCTATTCTGGTTATAAAACTTGTGTATGAGCACTGTCCGGGGTCCTACTGAGGCCCTTAGGGAACTCTGACACACTCAAGTTTGAGAAAGGCTTTGAAACAAATATCATTTGAAGTGGTCCATAACTCAAAAAGGAAGTCAGGAATCTGGCCTCCTCTGATTGTAATTTTCTTTTTTTGTCTTCTGATGCAATTCATTTCTGAGTGTGTAATAATTTTGTAATAAACACTAGGGTTGGCTAGTAAAAAAGGGTTGGGTGATTATGCATGCTTAAAGAGTAGACATCATGCCTATAGGGTCTACTGTTTTAAACTTTATATTCAGATACCATGTCTATAGAATCCGCTTTCACTAAAATTCTGCATGTCCCACATTTAGAGAATATGCCTATAGGATCTAAATATTGCATATTTGACAATGCATATAGAAAAACCTGCTTATAGGGTTTGCTTAAATTCTGCATGTCATTAACACACTTAGATATCATGTTCTTAAGATCTAAATGGTTAAAAAAGTCAGTCACACTTAGATTCTGCATGTCATTAACACACTTAGATATCATTTGTTTTAAAATAAATGAGAAATATTAGATATCCTGCCTATAGGATCTGACACCAATCAGGTCGATTCAGAACTAGTTTTTTTTGAAACAACCTATCCCTTTTATTTAACCGCTAACGCGGTGTAGAAAGCATGCCTATAAGAATTTCAAATCATTTGTCTTAAATTGTACTGTTTTGCTTCTGAATCAGTAATAGATCATGTTCATAGGATCTTGCTCAAACACTTAGGCAAGCCTTAGGTGATAATGAACGATAAAATTAATTTCACCTTTGTTAATTAATGACTGACACAATCAGCAGACAAGCCTGATTCAGACTTCCTATCTGAGCCATGTATCAAACTAGTTTGTCTTAGCATTTAACACCCCTCATATTTAATATTTTTAATCAGACGTAAGCAGTATGTGAAGACATGCTATTTTATTTGTTTGTTTTGAGGAGATATACATGAGCCTTATGTGTTTATGTGTTTCCCCTTTTATGTGCAGCCTTTATATGTTTTTTATGTCGCCTTAGAATTTTTGCCTTTGAAACTTCAAAAAGCCCAATATCCCTCCCTTTTAGGATTAATAGCCCTAAGTGCCTTCGGGACTGATAGTAATGGGATTGGTGATAACATGGAATAAGTAATCAAGATCAATCCGTGCTTTAATACCTTAACAGGGTGGGAAGAGTAGATATGGATATGATGACCACGCGATAATGTCACGTGTAGCCCCTCATTGAGCAATGATTACCGGACTTTGTGTATGGTGATCCATATTTTTAATAAACCTAGGACCCCCTTCCTTTATTCTTTATTTCTTTTTAATTGTAACTCTTTATTTAAAAATCAACTCTTTAATTGTTGTTTTAACCTTGTTTACTTCCAAACCATTATGTATTGAAATCCCCCTTACTTGAGCTTTATTTGCTTATATATTAATTGCACCTCAATTCACATTAACTGTCTGGCAGGGAATCACACAAGTGGATTCTAAGGGGTGCCTAATACCTTCCCCTTAGAATAATTTCAAGCCCTTACCCTATCTCTGGTTATACAAATGAAACGACATTGGTGTCCTAATGCACCTTAATCATTAGGTGGCTACTCTTCAAATACAAATCCAGTTCCCAAAAGGATGGAGTTGTCCCTCTAAATGTCAGAAACCTGATTTTTGCAGAGGATAAAGGGGGCGCGACAAAGTGTATTGTATAGTTGGAGTACAACCGACCCCATCAACACAATAAATAGCAAGACTAACCTTAGAAAAGGTGGTGACTAGGCTAGAAAAGTCGGATGATCACTTTACACATCCAATAACAGTAGATTAATGGCTTATAGGGAAAAGAAGCTCAATAAGAGGAGAAATAAACAAGCTTTTTAGGAATATCAGTTAAGGCATCAACTTTTCCACGGAAATCACTTAGATAGGGATTTATCAAGGTAAAACTATGATTTCAAGCTCTAAATATCATGTAGCAACATTAAATACCAATTATCATGAGGAAAATACAACTATATGGTTGCATATATGCATGCCAGATCAATATTGTTAGAGTTTAATCATCAAGTATACATAATCTTAGCACATTCATAATGTCTGGCACAAGTACCCCTCAATTATACTCTTAGCACTGTCAAGGTGCCGGAAAAAATACCCCTGAATCATACTCTCAATACTTTCATGGTGTCTGGCAAAATGTCCATGGATCATCACACACACTCAACATTGTATTGGTGCCTCGCGTAAACCCCTTACTAAGAACATATCAAGTGGCTGCAATCACAAGGCCAAAGTAACAAGGGTTATCACCTGACTGTGGAGGGGTGAAATCTAACCCCAAGCATCGATCGGATCAAAGTCAACAATAAATATCACGCAACCTACTATGCGTCCTGATGCAATCGTCACCTCACTATCAATATCAACATAACTTTGTGGCCCAAGATCACTCATCAATCGGCTCTGTGTAGCTCTATGGCCCATAATTAATCATCAATCTCCTCAACTCTCGATATGCCAACATCTAACATTATTACAATCAATATACCACACAAAATATACCAACGTTACAGAACTCAGCTCAACCCATATCACACACAAAGACACTAAAAATGTGAGATAACATATAAAAAGTGCATAGAGACATAGATATAACACGCAGATATAATATCATTAGTGAAAAATATGACTACGGCTAAGGCAAATAGCTCAACATAGCAAGAATGGCCCTATCATGTCTCAACATATAAGAAAATAGCCTAGATATTGTTTCTATTATGAATAATAACCCATGTAGTCATACAAGTGGAGAAAATACAATATCAAAGAGGTGTGATAGAAAAACAAGGCTCATAACAGCCTAAGATCTACCTAGATCATGAATAACAATGGTTCACTCATATACGCACGATACCTCGCATCTACGTCTCACCCAACATATAACACGTATCATATCCAATGAAAATATACCCTCAATCCAAGCCTAGAAAAGATACTTGCCTTATTCGGGATAGTGTTTAATCCCAAATCGTGTCAAAACCTGCTCTAACCCCCAAGCACGCAAATTTAAGATATGCATTATCCAAGGAAGTCAACAATGCTATAGGAAGTGATCCCAATTATTAAAGCTTCAATCTTTGAAAAAATTTCCAAAATTTAACAAAAGTCAAGCCGAGCTCGCATGCCCGAAATTCAAAACCAATACCAAAATCAGATGACCCATAACCCGTCGAGTCCAAATTTATAAATAGTTTCCAAAACACAGACCAAATTGGTACTCAACTCTCCAAAGTACACTCTCTTAAACTGTAGAGAAAAATCCAAAATTTTCTTTCAAAATTCAAAGTTTAAGGTGTAAACATTCCTTGGGTAATCAATATATAACATAATAAAACCAAATCCAAGTGAAAATCACTTACCTTTAAGTTAGTAGCGAAATTTCTATTTAAAGTCTCCTCTTCTCGAACTCTATAGCGATACACTACAACACACCAGCATATCAAGTATGAAAATCTCAATCCAAATGGTCCAAGACCATTTTGAAACACACCCGAGCCTATCGGGACCCCATCCAATCATACCAACAAGTCCGAATACATTATCCAAACTTATCCCAATGCTCAAAACTCTAATAATAACATCAAAACTAAGGATCAAATATCAAAATCATTCTCTTGCTTTAAACATTCAAAACATCGTCGCACTCGTCCGAATCACACTTGGACTCTTCGGATCACTAGAAAACTTTGCACACAAGTTCTAATTAGCCAAATGAACTATCCTATGTCCTGAAGCACCAATCAAAGCCTGATAAGGCCAAAGTCAACTTTCGATCAAACCTATAAACTTTTCAATTCTTCAAATTACCATTTTTTGAAAAATAGGACCAAAACTATCTAGGAAAATCTAAATTCAAATCCAAACATATTCCCAAGTCCAAAAATATCATAAAAACCTATGGGAATAATCAAACTAGATTCTGAAGTCATTTACTCAAAAGTTAAACCTTGGTCAACTCTTCCAACTTAAAAATTCCAAATTAAGAATTACTCTTCTAAATCATCTCATAATCTCTCGAAAATAAAAACCAATCATACACATAAGTCATAATGCATCATATAAATCTATTCAATATCTCAAACCGCCAATCGGAATGCTAAAGCTTAAAACGACCGACCGAGGTTACAATATAAGTTATGGGGTACATCGTTTGGTTATATATTAGAATAAAATTCATAACTGATGCAACTTCTGGGGATCAATACAGTGTATATCTACAAGAATCAGATCTTAGAGGAAGCTTTGGATAGTGAAGTTCGGTCCAAGGACTTATGGCCAAGGTTGAAGGAAATATCTTCAGTTAGGATTATGTTAATGGACATATATAGATTGAGGTGAAATGAGATCACACAGGGGTATGTGTAAGATGAAAATATATATAGATTTCATGGCTTTGGAATGACTCATAAGTCATTGCACATTCGAGGATGGATATATATTTAAATGGGGGAGAATGTAACGGCCCGATCGGTCATTTTAGGCTTTGGTATTTTGTTCTATTATTCGAGACTTTAAGTAGCTTTATATGATGTATTATGACTTGCATGTATGGCTGGTTTTGATTTTAGAGATGTTCGAGATTAATTTGTAAGAGTAATTCTCATTTTAGAAGCTTAAAGTTAGAAGAGTTGACTAAGGTTTGACTCCTACATACACTACATTGGAATCAAAATTGTATTGTTTTAGTATGTTTCTATGGTGATTGTGGACTTGGGCGTATGTTTGAATTTTGATTTGGAAGTTTCTAGAAGGTTTTGGCTCTATTTTTCAAAAATTAGTAATTTTAAGAATTGAAGGCTTCAAAGGTTTGACTGGGAATTGACTTTGGTATTATCGGGGTCCCAACGGGCTCGATGTGTTTGGGGTCATCGGTTATGAGACTAGATAAGGTAAGAATTTCGAGTTTTACCATGGCCAACATCAGGTCAAGAAGACCTCTTTTTGATGTTTTGAGTGACTGGGCTGGTTCGTAGATTGTATTATGATTGAAATACATTTATGGTTTGTGCATGGGAGGTTCCCGATGAGTTTCGGGTGCTAAAACTAAGATTTTGCAATTGCTGAATATTATAGGGCAATAATACCAAAAAATGCAGATTATGTCCCTTAGTTCGCATAAATTTCTACTTTCTTTAAAACTTCAAAACATCATATCACTCTCATTTAATGCCAATTGGCAGATTCAAAAGGCTATCTTGGGTGGAATCTCGTAAGGATTATGTTGGATTTGTCAAAGGTGAGCTTTAGGATTATCTAGTATCTGATTCAAGTAGGGAATCTGCTAATTGTTTTTGCTTGTTTTGCAATTTAGAATATTTTCTCACAAAGTTTTGGAGCTCAAGAAGAGGCACTTTTAAAATATTTTTATCATTACTTTGTGGGTAAGTGATTTTTACTCATTGTTCATATTATTTCTGTCAGAATTCAGTCTTGCAAGATGCAAACAGCACACAACGCCCGAAGCCCTGTGCGAACCGATGTCAATATTTAGACCTTACAGCATAAAATGAGGGACAATAACGCCTTTGAGTTAAATATTCAAATGAACATAACTGGGGCGATACGATAGTTGCCAACAAGGTTACAACCAACTTTTACATACTTCAAATACTAGCCAGCAAGCCTTTAAGAACATCAAGGAGAAATATATACAATCACATATCTCGGTCGGGACAAGGCCCCACCATACACAAAATGATTAGAATTTACGCTTCAGTACCTATCGACTTCTGAACAGCTACTCCGAAGAAGTGGAGTGCGACAATCAACAATTGAAACATGCACCCTACAGGGGAGGGATCTCACCGGGTGTGTCTGTAGGCATGAACACAATACCCAAAAGAAAAGTGTGTTAGTACAGAAAATGTATTGATTATGTAATACTGATAAGATACATAGATCAAAGACAGAGCATAAGAGGTATGAATACATAATCTCAACTTGAATACCGAAGGCAAGCCACTAGGGAATACACTGTGGTAACCATGAATCGTGAATGCATGCAAGTTCTATAAAAGTGAGGCCACTCATTGGTGCTCCGCATTAAATACATAGTATTGTATTATTTGATAAGTTGGTATTTTACCAGCTTTTCTCGCCTTAAATCTTAGATTTGTGCTACAATAGATTGATAAAATATTGTGTTTAATATCGTTTACTTCTATTTTATAGGTTCTATGTGATTTAGAAGTAATTGTTGTGCCCCATTTTCCCCTTCGCGAGGAAGTTCAGATTTCGACATTCATTGGGGAATAACACATTTCCTTTTAGGAATTGAGTGTTTTGAAGAGTCCCCACCTAACAGATTTTGGTGCGTTAGGGAACCTAGAGTGTTTAACTCATATAACTAGTTTGCATCATCACAGATTAGGGTAAGGGCTTGAAATAACCTTGAGGGAAAGGTATTAGGTACCCCTTGCGGTCCACAATGATGGGTCCCGGCCGAACTTACACTATATGAATTAGTCAATTAACAAGTAAGCAAGTAGTTGCAAATAAATTAGCTTTCCCCATCTTAATGCACATATAATCAAGGAAGTTTAGATAATGAAGGTAAAGAGGTTTGGACAACTTACGCATGTATATGTAAAGAAAATGAAGGTTTGACAGTTTAAATAAATATAGGAATTGGAAAAAAGGAAGTCCTAAGTTGATTAGCCTACAAGATCGTACCCATGCAATGCCCAGTAATCACTCCTCAATGAGAGGGGGCTACATGTGACATTAACGCGTAGGTCATCATATCCTTTTACTACCCATTACCCTCCCCTAAGTGGCTATATGAGCGAGTATTAATTAATGACCTCTAAGAGTGCTGCTACTCGTCCCTTCCGTATGGCCCTGGAGGATATTAGGACCTCTAATTCTGGACAGTTCTAGACAACCTAAGGTTATTAAAAGGTAAAATCTAGGCGACAAGCAAATAACATGTAGGATAAGCAAGTAGGGACAAATAGTTAGAGGGCTCATATTTACCTCCGCAAGTATATAAGCAAACAAACAACATGTCTAAAATATAGATATTTGAAGAAGTTCAGAAATCCTAAGAACATGATATCTAGACGAACATCACAAAACAGAACATGCAGTATTTGTTTTTTCACGGAAGTAGCAGCATCCTAACCAATTTGGCTACTGGTTTTTACAACTTGTTAAACCTGGATATTTCAAATATAAACATAACTGGTTTCGCAATTATTTAACATCCGAAGGATTGCCTAAGTGCGTATATGCAGTCACAATTCTGGGAAACATTTTGAAGTTCTTTATCCTATAGGCATGCTTTCTAGTGACATTTAACAAAATGCTGTATGATGTTCCAGTTTTAGCACTTAATGCACATGGTAATACACTATGGTCATGATTCTTCTAATAAGTAAAACTATTATTTATTAGACACACATACTGTCTGATCTGGTGTAACAACTAATTAAACCTACATGCATGACTTCTGATGAGACAAACTTGAATATATGTTGTAATGAAGACTAGACCTTAATTATTTTATTCCCTATCGGCATGGTGTCTAATAATGTAAAGTAAATAGGGGGGACTCATTTCAACCAAAGAAAACCATATAGGCAGGTTATCTAGCAACTACATTTCAACTAAAGCAAACCCTATAGTCATGTTATCTAACAAAACACATTTGAACCAAAGTGAACCCTATAGGCAGGTTATCTAGCAAATACATTTCAACCAAAGCAAACAATATAGACATGTTATCTAACAAAATACATTTGAACCAAAGTGAACCCAATAAGCATGTTATCTACCCAGCTTTACCCACAGTAATATAACTACCTTTCATTTTACTAGTCACCCCAATATCTATTTACAACTAATTATTAATGACCAATGATCGAATAAAAATTACATAAACAAAATATAAATTAAGCTAGGGAGCCTGAAGTAGGCCTAAAGCAAATCCGGATGTACTAGGTCTTCAGTGATCTCAAATGCTCAAAGGTTTTATAGACAATTTCGTGTCCCGGTGTGTTAGAGTTTCCTCAAGGATCCAGAGTAGTGCTCACACCCAGGTCTTTCTCAAATAAGGACTATTTCAAATCAGAGAGGCAGGACATAATAACCTAAGAATGAGTGAGAGTGCTTGAGATGATTTGAAAGAGTTTTGATAAAAAGTATAGAGAGGATTCTTATAGGTGAAAAGATTTTCTAAAAACCAAGGCTTAAAATGTTTAAGAAAAGCATGGAAAACCTTTTTTGATACAGAACCCAAGTCATAGAACAAACAGCTTCAGAAAAAATACTTTGGGGCAAACAGATTCCACACATGGAGAGAGGGGCTGGAGACAGATAGAATACAGCCAAATGTATAAGCAAACAGATGCACAAACTTCTGAAGAATTTGTATAATTGATAAGTTAGTTACAGAAATTACAACAAAGACATGTTGAGAACACATAGACCTTGGACATGACCAAATACACAACTAGAGTTATCTTGAAGGGCTAGATGACTTAGCAGGATCTCATTAGTAAAGCAGAGTAGGCAATATTTAAATGAACAAACTATGCAAGCACTACATAAACATTCATAGTTTAGAGATACTAATCATATATAAACAATCACTACTACAAAAAATGTCTTTGGTGGTAATATAAAAAATAGCATTGGCGGCAATAACAATAGCCGCTATATCATTTACCGGCAATTGATCTTTAGCCGGTGATGCTAGGGTCAGTAAAGCCTTTAGCGGTATTTCTGTCAAAAGCTGGTAAAAGGTATGACTTATTGTCGCTAAAACTCATATGCTTTAACGGCAATTGTTTATGACAATTATTATGGCTGCTAAACCCATTCTAAAAATGACTAATAATGCTCCTTTAACGACCATTTTTATAGTTGCTAAATTCAAAATATTTTTCGCTAAAAATCCATATATTTAGCGATAATTGTTTTGTGGCAATTAAAGTGGAAACAATATCTCTTCTAAAAACATATTAGTATGGACCTTTAGCGTCCATTTTAAGGGATAGTAAAATTAATTAAATTGCCGCTAAAGTCATCTTTAATAGCAATATAATGGTTACAATATCCCTGTATAAATGTCTTAATCCTATTAAATTAGCACTAAAATTCACAAGCTATAACGGTAAGTTTATCCACCATTAATAATTGCTACTACATTTGAACAAAAAATAATGCAAATAACAAAACATATTGATATTAATTCACTATGCTATAGTATATCTCGTTAAATCTTAACAAACAAAAGGAAGTACTATTACAAAAAAATATTTGTATCACAAAACCTTTAAAAATAACTCATATAGTTTGTAGTAAATAGCTAATTATATAACTAATCTTAATGAATAACAATCTTCAAATAATCTCCGAAACTCTTTGTTATATTGAAATCTTCCACCCGCTAAATTATCGAACATCAGACTGTATGTCCTAAAATTATAAAAAAAAACTATGTCAGTAGGAAGTAAATGTTGCCAAACAACAAAGATGATAATAGTTTGCGAGGTTGTGAAACTAAAAGTCCATAACCAGAACGGGCAAAAAATATGATAATAGCAACAAATTTTCAACACCTCAGTTATAGCAAAGAATGATGTTGTTGGTCTTGTCGATCGTGCTTTAACTAGGTTGTCTCAAGCTATGGTTGGAGATGTAGGAAATACGGTGTTGATTGATAGAGGTAATGGCAATAATTTGAATGATAGTGGGCGGCAGCAGATATTAATTTTACAAGGTGAAATCGAGGGAGCAACAACAGCTGGACCAAAAGAATTTTTAACTGATGTTAATAGTCCTGTTGATGCACAGTTTTACAATAATGCTGTTAATATTGTTCCCATAGCTCATGCCTTAGCTAGGATGTCTCAACCTATGGTTATTGAAGTAGGAAATAGGGTGTTGAATGAAGGAGGTCATGGAAGTGTTATTGTGACAACAACAGAAGGTGATCGACCTAATATTGCTAGAACTGAACGACCTGATCGAACCTACCATAATTAAACCCCCAAATACCCCTAACCCTAATCACTTTGCAAACCCAGTCGCCCTTGTATCCCCAAATGCTCTCTAGCCCTTCTGAACCTAGTCTGTTCCGGCTCCATTTCACCGGCGTCTATGGTTGTTCAAGCCCCAAAACATCTATATCCACCACTCCTCACATCTCATGGCTCTTGGGTTCGAAGTTCGAAACCCTATCTCGAAGGCTATCAGACTAGAGGCCCTCCAATTTTTTATAGCCGTGTCCGGCCTTTCTCCGGCAAGCCCTGAGGCAATGAGTCCTTTGCTGACTCAGACTGGTCCGTTCCAAGCTTTCTCGCTATCTAGAGATCTTTCTCTAAAACCCTAATTTTCGAGGTTTTTCTCTGTGTGTACCTTTACGATCTTCTCTAAATCCTAGTTATTCTCCAATAAATTTAAAGTATTTCTCACTTTTTCTTCGCCTATTTTTGTTTTCAAATTGTCGTCTTTTTAAATTTTAGGGTTTCTCTGATTTCTTTGATTTCTTCGCTTTATCTCATCTACTGTGTGTTCTCCTCTAGTTCTTACTCTGAATTTGAGTACTTTCTACTATGGCTCTGAGGCATTTTTACTTTACTGGGTTATCTTCTAGGATTTGGAGTTAATATGTTCTTTGCTCTTCATTATGATGTTCTGCTTTTGTTCATCTTCATCTATGTTCTTCATTATGCTCTATATGTGACAGAAACCCTAAGTTTAAAGGGTTTTATGCTTCTCTCTATGTGATTACTTGCTTCATGTTAAACCCTAGCCGCCTCTAATTTCCTTCTTTTGTGTTTCTGCTACATGATTTATTCTATAATTCCAGTTTGCATGTGCGAATCTATGCATCTCTTTATATAGTCACATTATCCCCCTTTTCTGAATAACCCTAGTTTGGGAAAATTGATTTCGTACAGCTTGTTTGATTCTCTAATTGGGACCTACTTTCTGATTAAATTCAAAATAAGCTAGTATCTCAATTCCTTGATTTTCTGGATGATTAACTTGCCTTATGTGTTTATCCGTGTGAATTTCAAAAATCTTTACACGTATTTGCCCTATATTTTGTGATTGGTACTTTATTTTCTTTCCAAAAATAAACTGAGGTTTATTTACCTCAAGCCCGGTTCCTTAATTGAAGGGAACCTTTTCCCTAATTGGTTGTAATTGATACTGATGGATATTTTCTTGCCTTAGTGCTGCTTATTTTTCAAACTATAAATAGCCTTCACCTTTTCTCACTTAGACACACACACACACATACACGAACTACTCTAAGTTTACTCACTGAAAACTCTGTCTTCTCTTCTGTTCTTCTCTGTTACTTGCTCTATTGCTGGAGTTAGCCGACAGAAAGCCAAGGCTAACTATAGGGACCCATCTATCTTACTTGATTTGTTATTCAAGTTTGCAACTGGTAGGCTCTTAATTTACATTATCAACCTCCAACCTACCTGTTTACTTGACTCTTTTCCTTTGCATGTTTATGTTCAGTTAATTATTGCATGCTTAACCCCCTTCCCCCCTTTCCATTGTCTGTTTATGATTTCAGTTTAAGTTTAGCATGCTTATCCCCATTTTTACCCTTTCCCTTGTCTGTTTATTGTTCATTATTATGGTTTAAGTTCCTGTACACCCCTTTCCCCTGAATCCCTTTAATTTAGTCATGTTCTTTCAAGTATTCTTATGTGAGTCACCCTTTCCATAACCCCAGTTTGCATATGAGTGTGTTTTGGACTCGGGTGGCACCTCAATTCCACTCCTAGTTTAGAACTAAGGTTGTTATCAGCATATACTCAAAGTAATCCCATTCCCTATCCCTATTACTATGTGTTTGAGCCTTGACACAGGCTAGTTGGTGTCCTAATCACCATAAAGGCCCTAGTCTGACTGGTTTGCGAGCCTGCTCTTGCCTGTTGAACCATGTAAGAGGTTAGGGGTGTGCCAGTCTCACTTCATGGCTAGGTATGATCAGCTCTTGCACTGGTCTTTCTCTAATTCCTCACTTTTACACTTATTCCTAGTTCTTTAATTCCACACTTGCACTACTCTAATTGCTTGGGGTGTAATTCCATTCAGGCCCTAGTCTGACTTGTTTGGAACTTTGTAACACTCTAACGAGAAAGCCTCAGATTTGGGAGCCTGGATTTGGTGAAAGGCATATGTTGGACATTAAAGCTGCATTGAGCTTCTTCGGGCCTGTTGTAATTGTTGATCTATTTAGCTTATTTCCTTTAACGTTTTTCGGTCCAGATTTTGTAAATAAATTTGTAAAAAAGAACTCGGGGATGTAGTGAAAGGGCATATGGGAGGGGTTTACTTTCTTGCATCAATTAATGATAGAAATCATGCATATAGGTCTACTTTACCCCAATATCATATAGATACCATGTCAAAGCTTTACATTATTGCACAATATCATATAGATACCATGTCTATAAGGCTTTACATTATTGCATTAATATCATATAGATACCATGTCTATAAGACTTTACATAAATGCACAATATCATATAGATACCATGTCTATAAGGCTTTTCATTATTGCATCAATCTAGTGATAGAAACCATGACCATAGGGCTTGCATTATCATATCTCATATAGAAACCATGCTTATAAATTTTCAACATTGCATCTCGCCTAGAAAGACATGCCTATAGGAACTGTATAAAATGCTAGGCAAACAGCAGGTCGACTAAAATGTGTAAAGCAGTAACAAAAAGGGTCAGTGTGCATGTTATAAGGTCCAAAATCGCTCAGTGCTTAAAACGTTAAAGTGTAGTTGCCGCAGATCTGTTTACATTTAAATCGGGCCCAGGTCTGCCCTTTTACACTACTCTACTAAGTCTACGATTTTTAACTACTTTGTCTGCCTTAGTTTAATACTTTAAGGTACTTTTGAAAACTTTCTGCGTGCATCCTTTTTACTCAGACAATACAGCTAAATTGTAAGCCATTTCAAATCCGTGCTGCAACTTCAACTCTCTTTTCAACTGACCTATGTCTGAAACTAATGTTATCCTCTAAGATTAACTGATTTTCAAAAATTATCAATTTTTTATAATGGGCCCAGGGAGCTCGAAGTAGATTTTCTATCCAACTTTTATGTGTTAAACTAATCTGTCTGCTCTTCTAACTTCTTTTAAAGACCAAATCAGTATTTGAAGTCATGCTAAACTAGTTGCTGTTATGTTACAGGGTTTTATCTGAGCCTTTGACTATCTTCTTTGCATACCTCTTATGTGCTATTTGTTTTGCTTGTCGTTCTAGTATTTTACCTTTGAAATCTCCATATATATCCCATCTCTCTCTCCCCCCTCTTAGGATTAGAAGTCCAAATACCCCAGGACTAACAGGTTGGGACGGATATTAGCATGCAATAAGTAAACAATACCAATGCATTTAAATACCTTAACGGGGCACGAAGGGTAGAATATGGAGATGATGACCGGTGCGCTAATACCATATGCGACCCCTCTTTAAGGAGTGTGTGCGGGGTATTGCACTGATGTGATCCATATTATAGTCAAACCTAGGACCTCCTTTCCTTTGCTTGCTTTATTTAAATGTTCTTCTAAAGTAATGCTTTCTTTTCAAATCCATTCTCTCTTCTACTTTATTTAACTTATGCCTTTCCCTTTCAAATTTCCTAAGTTGTCCAAAAGTTTATATGTGAATCTTGTTTTTCTACTTGCTTCATCTCTTCATAAAGTCACATTAGCACGGCTGGGAACCACATTAGTGGATCTTGAGGGGTGCCTAACACCTTCCCCTCGAGATAATCTCAAGCCCTTACCCGAACTCTGGTTTTCTTTCAAAATACTCCTCTTATCTTTAAAATTGTCCTAATGAACTATAATAATTAGGCGGCGACTCTTCAAATTCCATAACCCAATTCCCAAACGGGAAAGAGAGTTGTATTTCCCATAATGTCGTAAAACCCGATTTCGCTGAAAAAGGGGGCGTCGACAGCATGTCGACTCTGCTGGGGATTTTTCTTTAAAGCTTTTACCATTACGTGTTTTGTGACTTTATTGCTTTCTTTACTACCTTTATTTATTGCTTTAATAATTTCTTCATAATTACTAACTTGTTTCTTTATGTCTTCCTTTTTTCAACTGTTTTACTACTTTATTGCCTTTTCTTTATTTCAATTCCGTCTTAATTTCCGAGCATCTATTGAAATCATTATTGCATGAACGTGAAAATACATGTACTTATTTCACTGTTGTAATTGCATCCTTTAACATCATTTTCCACTCGTGCCAAACAAATCCCATAGCAATGCTTATAATGAGTGGTTGCGCTCTTCCAATATTATAAACCCCCTAAATTTGCAAAGGCATATTTGTGGTAAAACTAGTAGATCAACGGTGTAGTCGACGGTTCCGTGCCTTGCCCTCTTGAGTTGTCCGCTCAAGGGTACCTTGTCTAGCACCTCAAAAGTAGAAGCCTTACTATGTTTAACTGTTCATGCATCATGGTCAAACTAGCCGAGTCAGTTATGTCATCCGCATAATGACTCATTAAGATAGCCTAAACCAAAAGTCCATCGGGTTTCCTTAAAACCCAAACGGACGCCTTCATGTTATGTGCATTTATTCGGAGAACTAAATACCATATTGCTAATTATTGATTTAAATAGTCAAATCTGGTTGGGTTAGGGCCTAACACTCTATTTTACAGGAAATGAGGCACGAGGTCCCCAGATTCGGTATGATATCAAACATTCACCCAAAGTTACTAAGCTGGTGGGAGGATTTGCATGGTAGTGACCGAGTTGTTGTTCGCAAGCACTAAGGGAATCTTCCTTCACTCCTGGAAGTTAGGCCAAACAACAAGATTGGGGAAGCTGCCACTCTGTTTTGGGACAGTGAACAGTCGGTTTTCCGTTTCGGGAATATTGAAATGACTCCGATGCTAGAAGAGATTTAGGGTCTAGCCGGGATTCCCTGGGATAGTCCGGGTCTGCTTATGCCAGAAAACCACAAAGGTAGAGGGTTCCTAAAAATGATGGGACTCAAGAAGAATCCCAGTCTGGCCTGTCTGAAGGACTCCTACATATCCTTCGACTTCATGTGCGAAAGGTTCAGACATAGCAAATCCCACCACACTCATCTGGACGAATTCGCCCTCACCTTTTTAGGACACATACATAGGAGGGCCTTTGTATTTATGTTCTGTTTCCTGGGCATGATTGTGTTTCCAATGAAGAAGGCTAGGATCCATACAAGGCTAGCCATGGTAACCAAAGTTGTAATGAAGGGTATCGACGGGCACACATTCAGCATAACGCCCATGATCCTCGCCGAACTGTACCGGGATTTACAACAGTGTCAATGAGGGGCACCACACTTCGAAGGGTGCAATTTGCTACTACAACTCTGGCTCATTGAACATCTTCAGAAGGGAGATTATAGATAGGAGATCATACGCCGAGATTGGGATTACCATATCGCTTTCCATCATCTAAAGCGAATGTGCTTTATGCCAGATATGTTCACTTACGCGGAAGACGCCAGCGGATGGGTAGAACTACTGGAAAATCTAAAGGAAGAGCAGGTACAATGGATGTACGAGTGGTTTCCAACTGGAGATTTTATCATTTGGTCTAGGGATGTGCCATTCCTTGTGCTCATCTGCTTAAAAGGAACTTACCCTTATGTCCCTCTTCGAGTTATGAGGCAAGAAGGAAGAAAGCAGATGATATCAAGGGTTGAAAAGATGAGTCGCTACAGGGCCAACTTCCAAGACGATGATAGCCCACACAGGTGTCAGGCTCAGCATATGTGGCACTCCAAGCTCATCTTGGAAAAGGAGTCTATGGAATCAAACAGGTATCAGGCTGGGTGCGCGCCACTTTATCCGGGATGGTTAGAAGACGATCATATTGTCTTGGGAAGTGGTGACATCCAAATCCACCACTAAAAAGGAATAGATACGGTCGCAACAATATAATTACCCAACTATGAGTCGGGGTCGAATCCCACAGAGAACAATGTGTAGGCGATTAGGAATATAAGAGAATTATCGCTAATCGCGCAATGCCAAACAGTAAAAATTTTGGTTGAAAATTATTTTTATATCTAAGATGCAAAAATGTAAACTAACCTAGAAAGAAAGTAAAATGATCAATGGCTACAATTATAAAAGCATCGGGAATTACACTCAAGTAACGATCCAATGTATTTCACGATTTTACTAATATGAGCGAGTTTATGTTAATTAGCCACAGATAATAATTCATAATTAGCTTCTTCCGGAGACTAACAAGACTTACTAATTGAATTATCCCTAATCACAATTAGAAGATTAAGCACACTCGCAAGGCTACAAGTAGTTCAATCCTATTCCTAGGTAGAATCTATAAAATGAGGGTTAACGCCTCAAGTTCTTGTTAATTAATCTTTCCCAACCCCAAACTATTTTTTCCAAAATTATTTCGGAGTAAATGGGCGATTCCTAGGGTTAGCTAATCCCTGTGGAAACATTAAAGAACAAGAATAATTAAAGAAACAACAACTCACTTTATAAATATAGAAAATTATTCAATACAGAAGCACAACAAGGTATAAAATCCACACTTTAATTATGAATATTCCCATGAACAAGATTTAAGTGTTGGATAAAATACTACACACTTAAATATTCAATACAAAGCAAGGAGATGAAGAAAAAAACATAAATGGGTAAGAAAACCTTAACCAAAAGCTTGAAATCAACAAAACCCAAGTGTGTTTGTGCAAAACCCTAGCCTCCAACTTGTTCTTCCTAGTCTAAGAGACTGAAAATAAACCAAAGATGTTCTAAATGTCTGCTTGGACGAGTATAAAAATCAATTGTGGTGAGAATATATGAAATGCCAAATCTGCCCAAGCCATATGCTCGACTTTCACTTTTTCGGTAAAGTGACAGCTGATGCGGTTCCGCATAAGCGGACAACCAACCGCAAAAGTGTGTTGAAACACGTTCTCAAGGCACAATACTAAGACGTGTGTTCATATTTGTAGGTTTTGATGAATGACAAACTATGCGCAATGGACATATGACGAGGTCCAAGCACAAGCGCGCAATTGATATATAACGAGTTTCAAGCACAAGACCAAGATCAAGCAGAGATATAAAGTTATACATGAGTCGTTCTTTAATTGTGATCTTGATCCGATAACTTGACTCAAGACTTGGCTTCTCTCGTAAAAACATTTTTATCAAAATCATGCACATTTAATTTAAAGCAAAATGATTTTAAATCATGCATATTTACTTTAGTCAAAATAATTTTTAAACATGCCTCTAAAATCTGGACTAAGATAATCGATTATGTACTTTTGATAATCGATTATGTTAAGTCAACTGCATGACAATCGATTGTGAACTTATGACAATCGATTGTGTTGAGGCAGTGTGCATCAGATTTTTCAAATCTGCATGACAATCGATTGTGAACCTTATGACAATCGATTGTGTTGAGGCAGTGTACATCAAAGTTTTTCAAAGCTACAAAATAATCGATTGTGAACATATGACAATCGATTGTGTTGAGGCAGTGTACATCAAAGTTTTTCAAAGCTACAAAATAATCGATTGTGAACTTATGACAATCGATTGTGTTGAGGCAGTGTCTATCAGACATTTTCAAAGTCATAAAATAATCGATTGTGTACCTTTGACAATCGAGTGCATTAAGGCAGTGTCTAATTGATTTTTCAAAGACTGATATATAATCGATTGTTCTCATAGCATAATCGATTGTGTAATTGACCGTTGCCAAAATATTTTCAAAAACCGTCAGGTAATCGATTATAGATTTCTAATAATCGATTGTTTTAAATAAAATCTGAAAAAGATTTTTTGAACGTTGCCAAGTAATCGATTGTAGATTTCTGACAATCGATTGTTTTAAGTAAAATCTGAAAATGATTTTTTGAACGTTGCCAAGTAATTGATTGTAGATTTCTGACAATCGATTGATTTAAGTAAAATCTGGAAATGATTTTTTGAACGTTGCCAGTAATCGATTATTGATCTTAGATAATCGATTGTTAAGCGTAAAATCTGGGAATGATTTTTGGAACGATTGGCAAACAATCGATTGTGGCATTCTGACAATCGATTGTCACTGAGTAAAATCAGCAACTCTTAATTGGCAATTAGGCAACGGTAATGCATGGTTTTGCAACTATGAATACATCTTCAATTCAGTCTTCTAAACACAACAACTGATTATATTATTGCTATAGCTTGCATACTCTATGGTTCATCACTTTCTATTTATTACATAAGTTTTGAGAGCCAAATTCTTGACGAAAGTTGTTGCGTTCTTGAGCGTATCTGTTTACTCATACCTACTCTGTTAAGAGAGTCTTGTTTAAGTGAGTGCTAAGTGTTTTATACACTTGAAGGGAAGTGTTAGTCCCTTCTTTTCTAAGAAGGAACTTGTGTTTCCTTTGGTTGAAGTCTTGGAGTGTTGTATCTTTGAGCAAAGGTTGTTAAGGCTTGTGTCCTCAGTTTGTAAAGGTTTGTTGAGCACCCGTAAGCTTAATAGTGTTAGTGGAAATCTCGAGAGAGTCTCTCGGGGACTGGACTAGCCACGGGTTGCATCGGTGCGTTCGTTCTTATTATTTACTTATCGCACTTATTTCCTTCCTGCAATTTTTAAATTCCGCAAGTTTACGCTAATTTTTATTATAACGCTATTCACCCCCCTCTAGCGTTAAGCGTATTTTCTAACAATTGGTATCAGAGCCCAACTCTCTGAAGACTTAACCGTTTGAGAGAAACAATCCATGGCTTCTACTCGTGATTCTTTTGCAGGAATAGGTGAAGGACAATGCTCCACCCGACCACCACTATTCGACGGTACAAACTATACGTACTGGAAGGAGAGGATGAGAATATTTGTTCAATCAAATAGTTTTCATATTTGGAAGGTTATAATGAAGGGAGAACAAATTCCAACCAAAAAGGTTGAAAATAAAGATGTTCCAAAGTCCGAAGATGAATACGATGCGGATGATATCCGAAAGGTGCAAAACAACGCTAAAGCCATTCATTAATTATATTGTGATGTAAATGCTGATGATTACAGGAAAATATAATGTTGCACAACGGCGAAGCAAATGTGGGACAAGCTGGAAATTACGTACGAAGGTACGAACCAGGTAGGGGAAGCTAAAATTGATTTCCTAACCCATGCATATGAATTGTTTCACATGAAGGAAGGCGAAAAGGTCGATGAGATGTTCGAACGATTTTCAAAAATCGTTAATGATTTACATGCTCTTAAGAAGACCTTCACGGATAAGGAACTTCTCCGAAAAATTCTCCGAAGTCTCACTCCGGCATGGCGATCCAAGGCCGACGCGATTCAAGAATCTATTGGCGTTTCAAATGTCACCATCGACGGATTAAGAGGTAATCTTAAAACATATGAATCTATTATACTTAACCCTCTTGTTGATGATCAAAGGAAACAAAAGATCGCTCTCAAGGCAAGCACAAGCCAACCTCAAAATGATGAGGACAGAGACAACGAGTTCGGACTCGTTATTAAGAGATTTCAAAAGTTCATGCGAAAAGAGTATGAACGAAAGGGCAAAAAGCAAGGAGATCAAATAAAGTGCTATGAGTGCGGAGAAACCAGGCACATTAAATCAAATTGCCCAAATGCCAAAAAGGGGAAGAAACCCTTCAAGGAACAACGAGCATACATATCTTCGGGAGGCGACTCCGGTGACGAGTCGAGTGAGGAAGAAGAAGACGAAGCCGCAAATCTTTGTCTCATGGCTCACGAAAACAATCAAGAAGAGGTATGTCAAATCTCTTCCAAAAATTTCTGTTCTCTTGAGGAAATGCAAAATGCTTTTGATGAGTTGTATAGTGAATTTATTAAAGCTTCCAAAACTGTTAAAAGCATAAAAGAAAATGCTTCTTTAAAAGAAAAAGATTTT
Organism: Nicotiana benthamiana; assembly: GCA_034376525.1. Classification (NCBI taxonomy): domain Eukaryota; kingdom Viridiplantae; phylum Streptophyta; class Magnoliopsida; order Solanales; family Solanaceae; genus Nicotiana; species Nicotiana benthamiana. Next base: position 51,650,708 of record CM067338.1, on the reverse strand, counting down.
GAAAAACAACTCTCTTTGAAAGAAAAGGATTTGGAAAAACTGATTTTGGAAAATGAGAAGTTGAAAGAAGAAAACAAAATTTTCGGCAAGAGAAGCGCCGACAAACCCGAGAGCTCTAGTAAAAATTGTACTTCTTGCATGCATCTCAAAAATGAGGTAGAAAGACTTAAGGGCACCCTAGATAAGTTTAATTCTTCTCATAAAAATTTGAATGAAGTTCTTGTTAACTTGAAGTCGACCAAGCATGGCATAGGCTTTGAGAATGAGCCTAAAGAAAAGGTTGAAGCCAACCCCCAACAACCTAAAGCTCAACCTAGGATTAATAAAACAAACGCTCATCCTAGATATAACAAACCTAGAAATGGCTTTCAACAATCGCAACCTAGAAATAATCATTCTAGAAATAATGCATACTCTAGGCCAAACACTAGAAGGAATTTTGAACCTTGTAGAACACCTAGAAATGGCTTTCAACCTAGAAACAACTATCCGAGAAATGCTGTATATCCTAGAACAAATAGTAGGAGAAATGATTTTCATGAATTGCGCAATAGTCATATTGTCAAGAATAGAGTAAATGAATTTCGTCCGTCCAATTACTATCAACCTAGACGAATGCATAATCCTAATGTTGTTTGTCATTATTGTAGACGAATTGGACATATTGCTCCTGCTTGTTTTACACGACATAGACATAACACTCAATCACATCACTATGATTTGCCTAACCCCCAAGGACCCAAAATGGCATGGGTACCTAAAACTCATTAATCTGTTTTGTAGGTGTGTTTTAAGGGGTCAAGTGTACTTTGGTACCTTGATAGTGGATGCTCCAAGCACATGACTGGAGACGAACCCAAGTTCCTCCAACTAGAACACAAGGAAGGAGGAAGAGTTATTTTTGGTGATAACAACAAAGGAAAAATTATCGGCATTGGATCGGTCGGTAAGGATGACTCCTCTTCCATTAAGCATATATTGCTAGTTAAGGGTCTAAAACATAATCTCTTGAGCATAAGTCAATTATGTGACAAGGGAAATCTTGTTTTATTTGATTCAAATGAATGCTTAGTTTTTCGCCGTAGCGATTTTAAAATTATTCTTCGTGGATTTAGAATGGATAATATCTATATGGTTGATCTCGAAAATTCTTCATCTGAATATGTTTGTCTTATGAGCAAAGAAGATGATACGTGGTTATGGCACCGTAGAGTAGCTCACATCAACATGCATCTTTTGAACAAATTGGTTTCACAAAATTTAGTTATTGGTCTTCCAAATTTGAAATTTGAAAAAGACTCTATTTGTGATTCTTGTCAAAAAAGGGAAGCAAACAAAAGCATCTTTTAAATCGAAAAATATTGTTTCAACTACTAGACCTTTGCAATTACTTCACATGGACTTATTTGGACCATCTCGCATGGAAAGTCTTGGTAGAAATCGTTATGCTTTTGTTATTGTTGATGATTATTCTAGATTTACATGGACTCTATTTCTTGCTCATAAAAGTGAAGCTTTTCATAATTTCAATATTTTCTTAAACGTGTTCAAAACGAAAAGGACACAACCGTCACTTCAATAAGAAGTGATCATGGGGGAGAGTTTGATCACAATCTCTTTGCGGACTTTTGCGACGAACTCGGTATCGAGCACACCTTCTCCACTCCACGAACACCACAACAAAATGGGGTGGTGGAAAGGAAAAATAGGTGTCTCGAAGAGATGGCTAGAACCATCCTCGATGAGGCTAAGATTCCCAAACATTTTTTGGCGGATGCCGTGAGTACCGCATGCTACGTTTTGAATAGAGTAGTCATAAGGCCAATACTCATGAAAACCCCTTATGAAATCTACAAGGGAAGGAAACCAAATATCTCCCATTTTAGAGTATTCGGTTGTAAATGCTTTATTCATAACAATGGAAAGATCAATTGGGAAAGTTTGATGCCAAATCCGATGAAGGAATTTTTATTGGTTATTCCTCACGTAGCAAAGCATATAGGGTATTCAATAACAGAACCAAAACTGTGGAGGAATCCCCTCATATTGTGTTTTCCGAAAATAATGCTCGCTTGGCGAGAAAGGATTCTGGTTCTGATCCTGCAGGTATCTTAAACTCAATAAGTCCTCAAGACAAAGTACAAGAGGAAACTTCTAAGGAAATTCAAGATGAAATCTTGGAACAATTATCGGAGGAAGCGCCACAATTGGAGAAAGAAACGAAAATGCCTAACGAATGAAGGACAATCAAAGATCACCCTCTCGAACAGGTAATTGGCGACGTTGGAGAAAAGGTAAGTACCTGAAACACTCTTAAGAACACCTTAGGACACACTTCTTAAGAGATCACGTTCTCACTTGGCCACATTGATCTAAGTCATTATTTCTTTACAAATTACTAACTTGAGCGTCAGAGACGTCTAATTTTCTTTTGCAGGTATCGCCCTAAAGGTAGGGGGAATTATAAAGCAATGGCATAGAACAATCGATTGTTACAGCAAATAACCGATTATTTTTTCTTATGTCTCATGTTTACTGTGCGGACAATCGATTAGCAAGTATCACTAATCGACTATTTACATTTTATGCTTCTTATGCAGTTTTTTTTATAATCGATTTTTTCTGTATAATCGATTACCGTCTAGGCCATTCAGTACTGCTTTCCTAAAACAATCGATTGTTTCAAAAATATAATCGATTATTTTCCGAGTCAGAAAATCACTGTGCACACTGTGTCACAACAATCGATTACCATAATTCAACAATCGATTATTTTTTGTCAGTAATTCAAATATTTTTTACCGTTTGGGTCCTGCCAGATTCCCACAATCGATTTTTGCCAGTTCCGAGTTCAAGTCAAAACTCCATAACAATCGATTGTTTCAATTCCACAATCGATTGTGTAATGGTCAGTGAAAATTTTTCTTACCGTTTCTGACCGTTTTAGCTCATAAATTTCTGCAGATTTTCACCATAAATGAAATCCATCTTCCTCATTATAAATAGGTACCATATGCCTTCAATTTCTTCACTCAAGCATCAATCTTAGCTCCCAAAATTTCAAAAATCTTTCAAGCTTCTTACAAAGGCCATTTGTACTTATTCAAAATGTCGGGCAGACACACTAAACGTTCCCGTTCAGGTAGACATGGTGCATCTTCTTCACCTGCTCCTCCTCCAACTCGTCGATCGCGTCAGCCTCAAGAACCTACTCTTCAATCTATTTCCGACCAAATTGCTTCTTTGACCACCTCCGTCAATCAATTGACATATGAGGTCCATGGATATTTTGACCATGTTCATTATCCATATGTTGGACTTGTCCCTTATGAAGCAGTGCCGGATGACGAGGCGGGAAATGATGATAATGAATAATTTCTTTAGTTTATTGTTCTATGTTTTATTGTCTTCTTTTGTTGTACTCATATTTTTGTTTAATAAATAAACAAGTTATTTACTTATTCATTCTATTTTTTTGCTAATGGCAAAAGGGGGAAGAATAAGGGGCTATGCACTAATAATCATTTGCATAAATTGAGGGGGAATTCATATGTTGAGGGGGAACTAATTGAACTAATTGCATACTTGTTGCATATCTTTACTTGTCTTGAATCGTCATTATGAATCTCTAATATGCATATCCCGACTAAAGTTTGCCATTATCAAAAAGGGGGAAATTGTTGAAACACGTTCTCAAGGCACTATACTAAAACGTGTGTTCATATTTGTAGGTTTTGATGAATGACAAACTATGCGCAATGGACATATGACGAGGTCCAAGCACAAGCGCGCAATTGATATATAACGAGTTTCAAGCACAAGACCAAGATCAAGCAAAGATATAAAGTTATGCATGAGTCGTTCTTTAATTGTGATCTTGATCCGATAACTTGACTCAAGACTTGGCTTCTCTCGTAAAAACATTTTTATCAAAATCATGCATATTTAATTTAAAGCAAAATGATTTTAAATCATGCATATTTACTTTAGTCAAAATGATTTTTAAACATGCCTCTAAAATATGGACTAAGATAATCGATTATGTACTTATGATAATCGATTATGTTAAGTCAGCTGCATGACAATCGATTGTGAACTTATGACAATCAATTGTGTTGAGGCATTGTGCATCAGATTTTTCAAATCTGCATGACAATCGATTGTGTTGAGGCAGTGTACATCAAAGTTTTTCAAAGCTACAAAATAATCGATTGTGAACTTATGACAATCGATTGTGTTGAGGCAGTATCTATCAGACATTTTCAAAGTCATAAAATAATCGATTGTGTACCTTTGACAATCGAGTGCATTAAGGCAGTGTCTAATTGATTTTTCAAAGACTGATATATAATCGATTGTTCTCATAGCATAATCGATTGTGTAATTGACCGTTGCCAAAATATTTCAAAAATCGTCAGGTAATCGATTATAGATTTCTAATAATCGATTGTTTTAAATAAAATCTGAAAAAGATTTTTTGAACGTTGCCAAGTAATCGATTGTAGATTTCTGACAATCAATTGTTTTAAGTAAAATCTGGAAATGATTTTTTGAACGTTGCCAAGTAATCGATTGTAGATTTCTGACAATCGATTGTTTTAAGTAAAATCTGGAAATGATTTTTTGAACGTTGCCAAGTAATCGATTGTAGATTTCTGACAATCGATTGTTTTAAGTAAAATCTGGAAATGATTTTTGGAATGATTGGCAAACAATCGATTGTGGCATTTTGACAATCGATTGTCACTGAGTAAAATCAGCAACTCTTAATTGGCAATTAGGCAACGGTAATGCATGGTTTTGCAACTATAAATACAGCTTCAAATCAGTCTTCTAAACACAACAACTGATCATATTATTGCTATAGCTTGCATACTCTATTGTTCATCACTTTCTATTCATTACATAAGTTTTGAGAGCCAAAATTCTTGACGAAAGTTGTTGCGTTCTTGAGCGTATCTGTTTACTCATACCTACTCTATTAAGAGAGTCTTGTTTAAGTGACTGCTAAGTGTTTTATACACTTGAAGGGAAGTGTTAGTCCCTTGTATTGTAAGAAGGAACTTGTGTTTCCTTTGGTTGAAGTCTTGGAGTGTTGTATCTTCGAGCAAAGGTTGTTGAGGCTTGTGTCCTCAGTTTGTAAAGGTTTGTTGAGCACCCGTAAGCTTAACAGTGTTAGTGGAAATCTCGAGAGAGTCTCTCGGGGACTGGACTAGCCACGGGTTGTGGTGAACCAGGATACATCGGTGCGTTCGTTCTTATTTATTTACTTATCGCACTTATTTCCTTCGTGCAATTTTTAAATTCCGCAAGTTTACGCTAATTTTTATTATAACGCTATTCACCCCCCCTCTAGCGTTAAGCGTATTTTCTAACAAAGTGGATTCCTTCAAGTTCAGGGGTGATCGCATAAGCGGAGAACTGACCGCTTCTACAGTCCCGCAGAAGCGAGATTTAGAACGTAGAAGTGGTTCTTGCCTAATCCACAGTTTCTGCAGAAGCGACCATATATCCGCATAAGCGGAGGTCGCACCTGCAACCAATAACCCGCAGAAGCGGAAATGACTGGGGGTTTTGCAAAGTTTCACCTCATTTTTGCTCAATTCCACTTCACTTCCATTCAGTCCACCTCATAGCATCATGTACCTGAAAATCTCACAATAACCAGTATAAACAACCTCATTGTATACTTAAAACGACATAAAAGCTAAGGAAAAAAGGCTAAAATGAGTGGTAAAATCACCCCACATCAACACCCCCTACTTAAAGCTTTTGCTTGTCCTCAAGCAAATCAAAACCAAAATCTCAATGAGGATTTAACATTTCAACACAAGTGGTATTGCCATTACTTTCATAACACATTCTCCAATTTGAACACCATACAAATGGATTTGGTTGGTACTAACAATTAGGCTCAAGTATGCACATATTTTACGAATAACTCCCTCATAAAGAAAACAATCGTCAAAAATGTGCAAAGGATTTCAAAAGTAATTAAGTGATCCACATAGGCCTCAAGAAGTGTCTCAAAAGCACTAGTTTGATAAAAATGCTCACATTACTCAATTTCACCAACCTTTCCTAACTCATGTTCCCTCACAAAAAAAGTCCCAAAATTCACACTATTTACAATATACACAAGGGACAAAATTTTCAAGAAAACTCACTCTCACAAAGAACTTCAAGTGTTACAACATTTCATACCATAGGCTTGCCCTTATTTTAATTCGTCGCTTATTCAAAAATGATCGGTTGGAGGTCTCACAAGGACTTTTTGAGCTTGTAATGCAGGTTTAGGGACGGGTTGGACAGACATTTGGGTACAAGTGACTTCACCCTCCTTGAACACTACTCAACTTTTTCTTTATTCTTTTGCACTTTGCTTCTTTTCATACCCCCATAGCCTCATTTACATCTAGTTCCCAACATAGGGCCACCTCACACCTCTTCAAATTTTTATTCAAGACTCCATACTTGATATATACACAAATTTTCTTTCTCTCTCTCTTTTTTTTCTTTTTCTTTTTGGAGATTGAATCATTTAAACAAACACTTTTTAGGCATGAGGTCCTAAGCTCAACATATAACCTTGCCAATTTTCTCTTCGGTAACACCCCCAACTTAGGCTTTTAGCCTCATTCCAATGTTCAAGGAGGGACGGTTTCAAAAGAGGGAATTATTTTTTAAACGGGGAGAGGTTTGTAATGAGGTTGCCAAGGAAAAGGTTTTAAGGCTCAAATTGGGTACTAGTGATATTATTTACACAAAGGGAGGCTTGAAAGGCTAAAGAGGTTTTACAAATCAAAGAAAATAATGCCTAAGATCATTCCTCCAACCAAACAAAGTGTCATTAGCTTGAAAAACCAACCGGGCAAGTTCTAGATGATAGAAGTAAACACAAGATTTATTTGAATAAACACTAACACACATGGTACATGAACTAATCAAGATGGATCAATTTTATTTTCTACTAAAAGCTTCAAGAGCAATATCAAACTAGTGAGCACAAACAGTCACTAAAAGACCCAAAATTGTATCGCAAGATCAAATTTGCACCATGCAACTTGTTTCAATCTAAACCAAATTTTCGGAGGGGTATTCTCAATTCACAACTTACATACAAGAGACTAATATTATTGGTACCAAATAATCCAAGAGCCTCATCCTAGAAAAACAAGACTAATTCCCTTAAGAAAGTTGTCAATCTATCCATCATCGGGAAAAGTCAATAAATTTTTTTTACAATTACCCGGTTCACTTCAAAAGTGTTCCCTGGGAAAGAACCGTAGCATGAAGAAAACCCAAGGAGATTTTATTTACAGAACTGAAAATAACTACAAAGAAAACTCCTACAAAAGTAACTAAAATAAAAGAACCTACTACTAAAAAGAAAATAATAAGCTATACTAAGAAACTAGATGACGAAAGAAAGATGTAAAACACAAAAATATGCTCACACCAAGCCTGGCAAGGGCACACCATATATCAGAAGCATAATCAAATCCCAAAAATGGCATAAAATATCCATACATAAAGATAAACCCAGCAAGGGCACATAATATATCAAAATATGAATACCGTGCTACAAATTCCACCCCCAACTTAAAGTTTTGCAGTGTCCTCACTGCAGAAAGTCTAACATAAAGCATAAAAGAGTTAAGGGTCTCCCTGATGTCTGCATCAGACTAGCAGACTATGGGATGGCGGCTGATTAGTGCTGGACTGCACTCGTGGCCCCACCATCATCCTCCTCCTCCTCCTCCTCCTCCTCATCATCATCATCGTCATCATCATGGCAACCATATCCAGCAGGCTCTGAGATGAAGGAATACTCCTCACTATCATCTTCAGCTGCCACTGGAATCTTTGCATCTGGTCGTCCCCATTTGAAAATTGCTTTGATGCCTCTCCACATTTTGACCATAAATTTGTTTTTGTTCTTTTTCTTCTTCTTTTCCTCCTGAAAGTCCGCCTGGAGGTCAGCATGGGCCTTGGCCAAAGTACCATAGGCTCCCTCCAGTCTGGTCACTGATGCTGTCATTTTCTTAATATTCTCTTCTTGTTGCTTCTGAGAATCCAAGTAACCCTGCATGTCTTCCCTGGAGAAGTAAGAAGGGCCAGGCTGTGAGGAGGAGGGCACACTTGCGATACCAACTCCTTATTTGATTGAAGCTCGGAGTTGAGTATCCCGAATGGCCCCTGGGAGAATGGCTTAGAACTGGGAGTTGTGGTGACAAATTTCCTCTTCTTGCTCTTGACAACTGTGCCCTCTCTTGTCACTTTCAGAGGGTGGAGAGGTTTGTCAGCTGGAAGCCAACAATCTGTGGGACGGACGACAACCTCAGCTCGAGTGCATAGCCTTGTAAACAATGAGGGAACCATCAACACTGCATCCTTCTCTCTAGAGTATTCTCTCACGTACTGCCTCATTCCTGAAGAATGTAGTGCCCCACATTAACCTGTATGCCATCCAGGAGGCATGCTACGATCAAAGCCCTGGTGTAGGAGACATCAGTGACATTCCCACACGGAAATACCCTGCTGCTCACTATATGTAACCATCTCTTTGCCTCTACCGTAAAGTCTGTTGATTTCACCCTCTCCGTTTGTTCCCCCATTTCTCTCTCAGCTGAGGAGGAATAATCTTGGTCACAAGCCACTGCCCATTGTCACAATGATATTTATCACTTGCCGGCTCCATGGGATAGTTGGGGATTACAAGAGTATCATCGATGTATTCCACCCCAAACCGCACCATTTGTCCTATGAATGTGATATGTGGATCATCAAAGTTCGTACGCCGAAGATTGGCATAGAACTCGCGGACCTACTTCTCCTTGTCCTTGCAAGGTGTGGCAATAAAACAGGACCATCCGGACGTATACAGCCTGGCATGAAAGTCCGGGAGCTTCTCAGCCAATTTCTCTCCATTTATCCCCCTTTTGAGCAAGATCTTTTTGTGGACCAAATCATCCAAATATCGGCACTCCGCTGAAGCAGACATGAAGCGCGTATCATTAATGAGCTCATCACCCACTTCTTGAATTTCTGGGTGCGATCCGCTTGCAGTTGGGTCCATTTTTGAATTAATTCACCTACAAAGAATCATCACAACATTAGCCGGACAATTAAAACATATTAAGCAATTCAAAACACTGCATGAGAGACAAAAAATTAGGTTGGACGGGCCGGGAAGCATCGTTTGCAACCCCACTTTTTTGGGCCAAAACTGGCAGTTTTCTCTTCTGCGGAACTTGAGCCGCGGAGGCAGTTCAGTTTCTGCGGTAATTTGACCGCTTTCGTGGCTTTTATTTTTTTTATTTTTTCAGTTTCACTTCTGCGAGCCTTTTACCGCGAATGCGGTCTCTCTTCAGTGGCGAAAATTTCGCTTACGTGGAGTTTTCAGTCTTCTTCACCAAATTGCATTGCCAGTCAAAATTTTTTTTCTTGCTCAATTTCAATAAACATTTTTGGCAACAAACTACACACAACTGCAATTTAATAGCATATGATTCAAGGAGGACAAAATTTGTGCCACTTTGCACAAGATTTTCACTCGCGCATTGTGTCGAACACATTGCGCGCGAGTGAAGATGGACCTTCTTGCACAATAATGGGGTACTCAAAACTTCCCCCAATTTCGTTCAATTTGCACATGACACACACTCACACTCACACTCAACCAAATCCTCACTTTCTAAATTTAGCAACAAAAATTCAAAACAAAAAGGAAGAAGAAAAGACATGAAACAACACAAATTAAAATAAAAAAAAGAATTTCAGTTGAATTTAGAGAATGGGAAGTGGGAGATGAAGATTGAGAAGAGGGTAAGGAAGATATTACCCGGAGTAGGGCAAGAGAAATGAAATGATGAGCAAGTTTGTTCAATTTTTGAAGATTTGTTCGTTTGCTTGGGGTGTTAGGATAGTGTGAGCAGAGAGCTTTGATTTTGGGTAAAAGACCCGTTTAAACTTATTTTATCTTTCAAACCTGGGTATTTTTCGCTTCCGCGATTCATTTGCCGCTTCAGCGATTTTGCGGACACGATCAGCTGGCTGCTTCTGCGATTGAGGACGCGTTTGCAATAAACTATCCGCTTTTGCGGTACCGTAGATGCGGTCAAAATACTGCATAATCGGTTTTAGCAGAGATTGTCTGCACAGTTTAAGCATCTACTGGATTTTGCCATCCGGGTCATCCCGTCCTGCTCAAATCAACTCCAAAAAATCTAAATCTCGGCAGATTAGTCAAAAATGATATTCTAAGCTATTCTAAAAAAATAAATCTTCAAAAATAATGAAAATTTTGAAAAACTATGGGTTGCCTCCCACCAAGCACCGCATTTAACGTCGTGGCACGACGCAAACAATATTACCACTTTTCTCGCCACTTGGATGATATGAACTGGGAACCTAGCTTGGAATCAAGCTTGTGACCACGAGCGATGAGGGGTGGTAATTTTACGTTCGAGCCAATGCTTAAAATCTTCTTTTTGCACTTCTTGGCTTTCAAGTGAGGGTTGTCGTTTTGATTCATTGTCTCCTCAATTTGTAAAATGTATGGTTTGAATTTTCCTCCTCGCACTCCTTCATTGGTTCATGTAGTTCAACTTTCGTGTCACCATACAATTCCAATGTTGAAAAATGCTTGGAGTGTGACTTCAAGCCTTCACTCTTCAATCCTTCTAACTTGACATTCTCTTTCCCCCGGAGTAGAGTCAACATCAACCAATATTTCATTTTTACCGGTTGACTCCAATTCCATATTTTTGTCGGCATCAATAAACTCATTGAGTTTGTTGGTGTATGTTCAATTCTTGACTCCTCATAGTAAAGCTCACTTTCTTCCTCGGAATTGGACTCTTCTTTACTTTCTTCCGCACACTCAAGTTTTTGGGCATAGTGAGCCTCAACCAATTTTTGCATTTGGTCTTCCAAAGTGCGGATGTGTTCATCATTGTAATTCAAGCCTTGTCTCAAGTCCTCGAGTGCAAAGTTATGCTTCTCCTCGTTTTCAAGAATGGTCTCCAACATGAGCATTATTTTCTCATCTTGAGCATTTGGGAGTTCTTCTTGGTATTGATCAAATGTCAAGGAAGGATTTTCATTTTCAACCTCCAAGAAAGACTCTTGGTCTTCATTCACTTCCGAGGCTTCGATCGTTTCCTCCCTTTGTGAGTGCAACCGTTGGAGTGCTAAATCATTTTGGAGACTAGTCTCCAAAAGATGTTTCAAGGCATTTTGTTCTTTGTTTCCTTCCTCAAGTAGACACTCCAACATGAGTTTGAACTCTCCATTTTCTCCATGCTCAACTTCTTCAATTCTCGTAGCCCTGTAGTTTTCATCACAAGAAGCAAACTCATCATAATAGGGGCTTAGGGAAGGGAAGGTCAAATATGCTCAGTAATTCCAATGACCATTTTGGCAACCACACTAATCACAAATACTCCAACCATGGGTTTGAGATTGTGCGCACAATCCACCCCCGGGATAATTTAAACAATGTTGCCATGAGTGTGGTCCACCGCAATAAGGACAAGAGTCGTCAAAATATGAACAACTCCCATCCGACCAATTCTCATATATGATGCCATTTTTTTCAAGATAAAATAAACAAGAAACTAATAAGAAACATAGACCCAAGGTAAGAAAAATAATTACACAAGTTTTCACAAGTTTGGATCAAAGCACTTTCGCTTATTTCTCAAACAACCTAAATTACGCCAAATTGTTCCCCGGCAACCGCGCCAATTTTGGTGACGTCCAAATCCACCGCTAAAAAGTAATAGCTATGGTCGCAACAATATAATTACCCAACTATGAGTTGGCGTCAAATCCTACAGAGAACAATGTGTAGGCGATTAGGAATGTAAGAGAATTATCGCTAGTCGCGTAGTGCCAAACAATAAGAGTTTTGGTTGAAAATTGTTTTTATATCTAAGATGCGAAAATGTAAACTAACCTTGAAAGCAAGTAAAATGATCAATGGCTACAAGTATGAAAACATTGGGAATTACACTCAAGTAATGATCCAATGTATTTAACGATTTTACAAATATGAGCGAGTTTATGTTAATTAGCCACGGATAATAATTCTTAATTAGATTCTTCCGAAGACTAACAAGACTTCCTAATTGAATTATCCCTAATCAAAATTAGAAGATTAAGCACACCTGCAAGGCTACAAGTAGTTCAATCCTGTTCCTAGGTAGAATCTATAAAATGAGGGTTAACGCCTCAAGTTCTTGTTAATTAATCTTTCCCAACCCCAAACTATTTTTCACAAAATTAATTCGGAGTAAATGGGCGAGTAGGTTTAGCTAATCACTTTGGAAACATTAAAGAACAAGAATAATTAAAGAAACAACAACTCAATTCATAAATATAGAAAAATCATTCAATACATAAACACAACAAGGTACAAAATTCACACTTTAATTATGAATATTCCCATAAACAAGATTTAAGTGTTGGATAAAATACTACACACTTAAATATTCAATACAAAGCAAGGATATGAACAAACAAACATAAATGGGTAAGAAAACCTTAAAGTTTTGCTTGAAATCAACAAAACCCAAGTGTGTTGTGCAAAACCCTAGCTTACAACTTGTTCTTCCTAGTCTAAGAGACTGAAAATAAGCCAAAGATGTTCTAAATGTCTGCTTGGACGAGTATAAAAATCATTTAAGCGAGAATATGTGAAATGCCAAATCACAACCAGGCCATGTGCTCGACTTTCGCTTCTGCTGTAAAGTGACCACTGATGCGGTTCCGCAGAAGCGGACAACCAACCGCAAAAGCAGATTCCTTTAAGTTCAGCAGTGATCGCATATGCGAAGAACTGACCGCTGCGGTCCCGCAGAAGCGAGATTTAGAGCGCAGAAGCGGTTCTTGCCTAATCCAAAGTTTCTGCAGAAGCGACCATATATTCGCATAAGTGGAGGTCGTACCTGCGACCAATAACCAGTAGAAGGAGAAATGACTAGGGGTTTTGCAATGTTTCACCTCATTTTTGCTCAATTCCACTTCACTTCCATTCAGTCCACCTCATAGCATCATGTACCTAAAAATCTCACAATAACCACTATAAACAACCTCATTGTATACTTAAAATGACATAAAAGCTAAGGAAAAAAAGGTTAAAATGAGTGGTAAAATCATCCCACATCAGGAAAGCCGGGTTTCGTCCATGGTCGCAGAATTATTGATGAGAAGACTGCAGAACTTGGCTGGTGAACTTAAGAAACTCATTAGCAGGGTTCAAGGCGTGGAAGGTAACAAGGGTGTGGAGGGTCTCAATTATGAAGACCTTTGTGTTTAACCTGATGTCGAACTCCCAGAGGGGTACAAACCTCCTAAGTTCGAAATGTTCGATGGTACGGGTGATCCCAGGGTTCACCTCAGGATGAATTGTGACAAGTTAGTGGGAGTTGGTAGAGATGAAAAGATCCGCATGGAGCTGTTTATGAGGAGCTTGAAAGGTGATGCTTTATCTTGGTATATCAGCCAGGATGCGAAGAAGTGGACAATCTGGGTGAACATGGCGTCCGATTTCATGGATCGTTTCAGATTCAACACTGAGAATGCGCCAAACGTATTCTCTATCCAGAATTTGAAGAAGAAGCCTACTGAAACCTTTCGCGAGTATGCTACTCATTGGAGGTCGGAAGATGCCAAGGTCAGACCGGATTTGGAAGAAGAACAAATGAACAGATTTTTCGTCCGTGCACATGATCTGCAGTACTATGAGAGATTGATGCTGATAGAGGGGCAGAAGTTCTCTGATATCATCAAACTGGGAGAAAGGATAAAAGAGGGCATTAAAAACGGTATGGTTACTAACCTTGAGGCACTACAGGCCTCCAACAAAGCCTTACAATCTGGTGTTACGTCGAAGAAAAAGGACGTAAACTCCGTAATGGCTACGCAGAGAAACCACTCTCCCATGAAATACCAACTCTACTCTCCAAATTCACTCACATTTCAACCCTATCTAAATTTCCAGGCACCTTCACCTACCTATCAAAATCCACCACCCGTATACCAATCATCTCCATCACCAACATATCAGCCCACCTTACCAGGATACTCCTAACCTGCACCCGTATACCAAGCTTACAAGTCCCAACCTCCTCACTATCCATCACCACCTACCCACCAAAAATTCCCACGACGAAGACAATACTTTGACAACAAACCGCCCAGACAATACACCGCTATTTCTAAACCCATTGACCAACTATATGAGAAGCTCAAAGCCACTGGATATGCTACACCCATCCCAGCCATAACCCCAGAAAACCCTTCCCAATAGATAAACCCATATAAAACCTGCGCATACCATTCATGGATGAAGGGAAATACCATCGACTAGTGCCGCTCGTTGAAAGACAAAATTCAGACCTTAAGTGAAAACAAGGTCATCGTAGCTAAGGAGCCCGCTCCTAATGTTCGTAGCAACCATCTACCGGACCATATGGGTGGAGGCATCCACATGATTGAGTTTAAGGATGACTGGGACCCCAAAGGGTCAATCGGTTTGTATCTGAAGAAGATGAGCCCAAGAAGCCGCAATCACTCTTAATCCTATTGTTGTACAAATCCAGCCATCTAAGAGTGACGTGGTGAATGTATCTGTACCATTTGAGTTCGAGGCACCTCCTGCAAAAGGTGCCAAAACCAATATAGGTGGAGTTCAGGACTCCAAATGCGCCCACACCGATTGAAGTTACTATGTTACCTCCAAGGGTGCCCATTCCGGTCACCATGTCAGACATAAGCCCATTTCAATAAAATGCCATACCTTGGGTATACACAGCCGAGGCGAGAAGGAAAGGAAAAGCATGCACGGGTGAAGAAATTGTTGCGCAAGGTATGACTAGAACAGGCAGGGTGTACACACCAGAGCACCTAGCTGAATCCAACAGACATGCCTTTGGACGTCCTATCCAAACCGCACCTGATGACCTCTGGAGGAAGATACAGGCCAAGGATATTCAACTGTTGAACAACTGAACAAGACTCCAGTGCAGATTTCCATCTTGGCGTTGCTGCAGAGTTCCGAGGCGCGTAAGAACACCCTGATGAAGATATTGAGTGAAGCTTATGTTATCAGCAACATAACAGGAGGAAAGATGGAGAACATGGTAGGGCAGATATTGGAGAGTCACAAAATCACTTTCCACAAGGATGAATTACTACCTAAATGGCTCGGACATATCAAAGCGCTACACATCACTGTGCAATGTGTAGATCATTTCATCACCAGGAACTTAATCGACGGAGATTCTAACCTCAACATTTGTCCATTAATCACCCTCAAGAAGTTGGGCAAAGGATTGCACGAGATAAAAGATGAGGCTATCAACGTTAAGGCTTTCGACGGTTCTTAGAGGTCCACCCTCTGGGAGATTAGCCTGTGTTTGCAAATGGGGCCTACTTGGTTTGATGTTGATTTCCAAGTCATCGACGTACTAGCATCTTATAACCTATTGTTGGGATGACCCTAGATCCACGTCGATGGGGCTGTGGCATCGACCTTACATCAGACCGTGAAATTTGAGTGGAACCATCAGGAGGTAATTATCCATGGCAACGATAGAAACCCTATATATATTCGCTAGACCATTCCGATGATCGGAGGCAGAAGCAGGATAGGCGGAGAAACATACCATCATATTGAGTGAGTCAACGCAGTGGATAAAGACAAATGGTGGAGCAACAATTTCGAAAGCATTCTGAATTGAAGTTGGTGTGAACCGGGAAAAGGGCTTGGCAAGAATCTTCAGGGCATCACCAAACCTATCCAGTTGAAGAAACATGGTACTACCTTCGGACTGGGATACGAGTACACTTGGGAAGAGTTCAAAGACTGGTCGCCACCATGGAGCGACTTGTATTATCCATTGGAATACCCCATACCTCAGTTGGTGTAGACATTTCAGCCAGCAGACACTCTCTACGGGTCAGAAGAAGACGAGGCTCTTGCGACAATGAAGAACCTATTTCTGGAGCAGGATATGGACTGTTGTGAAGAGGAAGGGGAGGAAGGCCCTTCCGTTTAGGATATGAACCAAGGGGAGCACCTCACCAATTGGTCAATCAGGACCACCACCGCCCAGAAATCTTTGGGGTAGCAAGGCTGAACAAGAATCATGAGCCTTTGTTTTAGTTGTTTTTCTTTACTTTCCGTATTTTCTTTACATTCCAAAAGAGCTCCGATGTTTTGAACATCTATGAATTTAATCAATAGCATTTTTTATTTCATCAAATATCTTGTTACTCATTACTTTCTCTGCTATTAACTTTATTTTTCACACAACATTACTATTATGTATCTTGATGATGAACCGACAATTGTAACTTGCAACGAGGCTATGCAAAAAATGTACAGACTCGGAGGAAGATGATATACCAAAAGAGGTTGTCAGAGAGGTCGAGAATTTTTAGAATAGGCCTAAGTCCAACTTGCATGAAACCGAGGTCGTCAATTTGGTAGATACAAAGAATGTCAAAGAAAACGCGCTTCAGTGTGCACTTATCATAGACGGAAAAAGAGGAATATACAGAGTTCTTAAGGGAATATGAGGATATCTTTGCATGGTCTTATGACGATATGACTAGTCTCAGCATATCCATCATCGCCCACAAGTTGCCGACAGACCGTGCATGTCCACCGGTAAAACAGAAACTTAGACAATCAAGCCAGATATGAGTCAAAAAATCAAAGAGGAGGTCACCAAGCAGGTCAAAGCCAGAGTTCTTCAAGTGGTAGAGTACCCAACCTGGTTAGCTAACATCGTGCCAGTACCGAAGAAGGATGGGAAAGTCAGAGTCTGTGTCGACTACCGGGATAGCAACTGGGCTAGTCCCAAAGATGATTTCCCATTGCCAAGCATACACATTCTGATCAACAACTACGCCAAACATGAGTTGCAGAGAAAACAACGTTTATCACGCCATGAGGAATGTATTGTTACAGAATGATGCCATTCGGATTGAAGAATGTGGGAGCTACTTATATGAGGGCCTTGACTACCCTCTTTCATGACATGATACATAAGGAGATTGAGGTATATGTGGACAACATCATCATCAAGTCTAGGAAGGTTGCAGATCACATGGAGGACCTCTGAAAGTTTTTCAACAGACTAAGAAGGTATAACTTGAAACTTAATCCCACCAAGTGTGCATTTGGGGTCCCTGCGGGAAAGTTATTGGGTTTCACCGTGAGCCACCGAGGAACAGAGCTGGATCCATCAAAAGTCAAATCTATTCAAGAGTTGCCATTGCCGAAGAACAAGAAAGAGGTAATGAGTTTCCTGGGGAGACTCAACTATATCAGCCAGTTCATAGCTCAGTCTACCATCATCTGCGAGCCTATCTTCAAGATGCCGAGGAAGGATTCCACCACTAAATAAACCGATGAATGTCAAAAGGCTTTTGACAGGATCAAGGAATACTTGTCTATGCCTCCAGCCCTGGTTCCGCCTGAGCCTGGGAGGCCTTTACTACTCTATCTTACAGTTATGGATGGAGCATTTGGTTGTGTCTTGGGACAACATGATGAGACGGGGAGAAAGGAGCAAGCTATTTACTACCTCAGCAAGAAATTTACCCCGTACGAGGCTCTGTATTCCTTACTAGAACGCACCTGTTGTGCTTTGATTTGGGTAGCTCAGAATTGAGGCATTATGTTTGTGCTTACATTACATACCTTATATCAAGAATGGATCCGCTAATGTATATTTTTCAGAAGCCCATGCCCACTGGCAAGCTCGCCAAGTGGCAAATTTTGTTGAGTGAATTTGACATTGTCTATGCCCCCCAGAAGGCAGTTGATGGACAGGCTTTGGCAGATCATCTCGCTGAAAATCCTGTAGGAGGGGAGTACGAACCATTGAAGACATATTTTCCCGATGAGGAAGTAGCTTTCATAGGAAAAGATATTGCAGAATCCTATGACGGTTGGAAGATGTTTTTTGATGAAGCCGCAAATTTCAAAGGAGTTGGTGTCAGAGCAGTACTAGTATCAGAATCCGGTCAACATTAACCGGTATCCACGAAACTCAGGTTCCTGTGCATTAATAATATGGGTGAGTACGAAGCCTGCATCTTAGGGCTTAAACTGGCCATTGATATGAATATTCAGGAGCTACTAGTGATTGGAGATTCGGACCTGCTCATACACCAGGTTCCAGAACAATGGGCTACCAAGAATTCTAAGATACTCCCTTATCTTCATCACATACATGAGTTGAGGAAGAGATTCAGAAAGACAGAATTCCACCACGTTCCAAGAATGCAGAATGAGTTTGCAGATGCGCTTGCCACTTTATCATCCATGATTCAACATCCAGATACAAACTTCATCGAACCTATCTAGATCAAGATTCATGATCAACCAGCATATTGTGCCCGTGTCGAGGAGGAAGAAGACGGAAAGCCCTGGTTCCACGACATCAAAGAGTACCTAACAACAGGAGAATATTCGAAGCTTGATAATGCTACTCAGAAGTGCACGCTTCGAAGGTTGTCCAACAATTTCTTTCACAACGGAGGAATCCTGTATAGGAGGACTCCCGATTTAGGACTATTAAGGTGTGTCGATGCGACAAAAGCAACCAAGTTATTGGAGGAAGTGCACTCAGGGACTTGTGGGCCGCACATGAACGGTTTTGTTCTAGCAAAGAAGATACTCCGAGCAGGATATTTCAGGATGACTATGGAGACAGACTGCATTCAGTATGTCCGAAAGTGTCACCGCTGTCAGATACATGCGGATATGACAAAGGTACCTCCGAACGAGCTCACTGCAACGAGATCAAAATGGTCATTCGCCGCCTGGGGAATGGATGTTATTGGACCAATCGAGCCTGGCGCATCAAATGGACACAGGTTTATCTTAGTGGCAATCGATTACTTCACTAAATGGGTTGAAGCAGCCTCATACAAAGCAATAACCAAGAAAGTCGTGGCAGACTTTGTCCAAGATCGTATTGTCTGTCGGTTTGGGATTCCAGAATCAATCATTACTGATAATGGTTCCAATCTCAACACCGACTTTATGAGAGCAATGTGCAAAACTTTCTGGATCAGGCACAGAAATTCTACAGTTTATACAGCTCAGATGAATGGAGCCGTGGAAGCAGCCAACAAGAACATCAAGAAAATATTAAGGAAAATGATTGAAAGGCATTAAGGAAAATGATCGAAAGGCACAAGCAGTGGCATGAGAAGTTGTCATTCGCATTATTGGGTTATCATACTACGGTTCGCACATCAACTGGGGCAACTCCCTACATGGTGGTTTACAGTACAGAGGCGGTCATTCCCGCCGAGGTAGAAATTCCATCCTTGAGAATCATACAAGAATCGGAGCTAGATGACGTAGAATGGGTCAAGGTTCGCTACGAGCAGTTAGCCCTTATAGATGGAAAGAGAATGAATGCGGTTTGCCACGGTCACCTATACCAGCATAGAATGTCTAGAGCCTTCAACAAGAGAGTTCGACCAAGGAAGTTCACACCAGGACAGCTGGTGTTGAAGAATATATTCCCACATCAAGATGAAGCCAAAGGGAAATTCTCTCCCAACTGACAAGGTCCATACATGGTTCCACGGGTTCTAACTGGAGGAGCACTTATTCTCGCAGAAATGGACGGAGAAATTTGGCCAAAACCAATCAACTCAGATGCAATGAAGAGATACTACATTTGATTGTATGCCTTTCTTTATGATGTAATTTGAACTACGCCTGACCTGATTCCCGTATAAGAGAGGATACGTAGGCAGCCCTATAGGTTCGACCACATCTTCAATTCCCCCCGCATTTGGAATTGTGACAGAATTTTGAGGAGGACCCTCAAAATTCCAAAGTTAGTATGTTAGTTTACGCATCAACATCAGCCTAGTAAACTGGGGCAGAAATTTGGGGAGGACCCTCAAAATTCTGAGGTCGATCCGTTTTCAGTCATTCAGCACCACCGTCAACAGCACCAGCCCAATAAACTGGGGCAGAATTTTGATGAGGACCCTCAAAATTCTGGAGCCAGCACGGTTGCCGTGCCTTGAACCACGTTGCAGTTGTGGTTCATCATAAAACAAAACTTTCTCTACTTATATATATACATTTGCATCATGATTGCCAAAATTTGCATAAAATCATTTGGATCACTATCACTCAACAACACTACCCCAAATGGTACAAGACGCCACGAGCCAAGGGATGCGAACTTACCTCCCCCTTTACAGAACTCACGATTTTTGTTTGGATGCAGGAATTCAGAATACAAATAGGTGATGCATGTGCTTTACAAAAACTGATATTCGCGAAACCACTACTTACTTCGCAAAGGTTTACTATCTACATTCAACACTTCCGCAGCAGTCATGATGTCGCAATCATCTACCAGCTAAGAAAATCACCACCATCCTCTTCTTTATATTTCTGCACTTCATAAGGCTATTCTCTGCCTTCCGAGGTTAAGCTCTACCTCCATCCTGCATAAGGCTATTTTCTGCCTTTCGAGACTAAGCTCTGTCTCCATCTGCATTTTTGCATTGCATAAGGCTATTCTCTGCCTTCCGAGGTTAAGCTCTACCTCCATCCTACATAAGGCTACTTTTTGCCTTTCGAGACTAAGCTCTGTCTCCATCTGTTTTTTTTGCATTGCACAAGGCTATTCTCTGCCTTCCGAGGTTAAGCTCTACCTCCATCCTGAATAAGGATATATTTTGCCTTTCGAGACTAAGCTCTGTCTCCATCTGCATTTTTGCATTGCATAAGGCTATTCTCCACCTTCCGAGGTTAAGCTCTACCTTCATCCTGCATAAGGCTATTTTCTGCCTTTCTAGACTAAGCTCTGTTTCCATCTGCATTTTTGCATTGCAAAAGGCTATTCTCTGCCTTCGGAGGTTAGGCTCTACCTCCATCTTGCATAAGGCTATCTTCCGCCTTTCGCGACTAAGCCCTGTCTCCATCTGTATTTTGCATAAGGCTATTCTCTGTCTTCCGGGGTTAAGCTCTACCTCCATCCTGCATAAGGCTATCTTCTTCCTTTCGAGACTAAGTCCTCTATCCATCTGCATTTTGCATAAGGCTATTCTCTGTCTTCCGGGGTTAAGCTCTACCTCCATCCTGCATAAGGCTATCTTCTTCCTTTCGAGACTAAGCCCTCTATCCATCTGCATTTTGCATAAGGCTATTCTCTGCCTTCCGAGGTTAAGCTCTACCTCCACCCTGCATAAGGCTATCTTCTGACTTTCGAGACTAAGCCCTGTCTCCATCTACATTTTGCGCATAAGGCTATTCTCTTCCTTCCGAGATTAAGATCTACCTCCATCCTGCATAAGGCTATCTTCTGCCTTTCGAGACTAAGCCCTGTCTCCATCTGCATTTTGCATAAGGCTATTCTCTCCCTTCCGAGGTTAAGCTCTACCTCCATCCTACATAAGGCTATCTTGTGCCTTTAGAGACTAAGTTCTATCTCCATTTTGCATAAGGCTATTCTCTGCCTTCCAAGGTTAACCTCTACCTCTTTTATTATATATTTGACTGAAAGATTGCTACCCTATTCCATTTGGTTGAAATATCGCCTCCCTGCATTTTAAATTCCTGCTCGGCTGAAATATTGCCACTCGTTCCATTCATTCGGCTGAAATATTGCCACTTTTCATGGGCTGAAATATCGCCAACTTTTTCAAAGGCGTCATAGTTCGGAGGCACCATCTGCATAGCCCGAGAACACCATTTCATGGTCTGCGAATCTTTATTTCCATGCTCCGCATAGCCCAGGACGTCATAGTCCGAGGACGTCATCCTAATCGTCCGTAGACAGCTTTCATGGCCCAAAGGGAACTTGCATCACGTTTAAATTATGCAATATATACGCACATGATTCATTTGCAGGTACACCGGCTGGAACGGCAACCTCAGCACGAGCGGTCCCGCTCTAGTTCTTCGCAGCCCGTCCGATCTCCGAACCCTTGACAAATCTCAAACCTCGTTGTGTCCGCCTTTTCCAAATTTTCATTAGCATATCCCGCGAATGGTTCCTGAACTACATACGGTCTGATTCCTGTAAAATCTGGGATATGTAGGCAGTTCAGAAGCCAGAGCGCGGTCGAAGTTCTCTTACAGTCGTCATTTTAGGTCAAAATTGGCCATCTTATCTTTACCCGACAACTCTTTCATCCTCCTCAGGTAAAGAGGGGCAGCTGTTGATACCCAATTTTTCTGCATGTATTTCTATACTCAAAATATTCCCAAAATATCATGTAGATGCATATATAAGCATCCACAAAGGTATTGGTATTTTTCTACATTTTATCAAGGATTTTAAAATCAGTTTACGACTTATTTTGCAATAACAAATCCAATGTCCCAAATCTTGTTATTTTGATAAGTAATCTATTTTATTCTCTCATTTATATAAAAATATAGTTTATAGAATTTTTACAGAATTTTACAATGTCATTAGGTATTTCTAAATTTAAATTGCATTAGATTGCAATTTTAGCCCATTTCTCGATTTAATAAGTATTTTATTTACCAAATCATTCATAATATTTTTAACTAATACCTATATATATTTTTATTAACTCAGTATATTAATTGGATTTTTATAATGACATTTACTATTTTTATATATTAAATTTGGGAAAAATGACTATTTAAATCATAGCCCTAGTTATTTCAATTTTAGCCCAAATTCCACCCCAAAATTAACCCCTTCAATTACATGACCCACTTTCAATTTTCTTCGCCTATTATTGTTTTCAAACTGTCGTCTTCTTAAAATTAGGGTTTCTTTGATTTCTTCGCTTTATCTCATCTACTATGTGTTCTCCTCAAGTTCTTACTGTGATTTGGAGTACTTTCCAATATGGTTCTGAGACATTTTTACTTTACTGGGTTACTTTCTAGGGTTTCAAGTTAATATGTTCTTTGCTCTTCATTATGCTATTCTGCTTTTGTTCATCTTCATCTATGTTCTTTATAATGCTCTATATGTGATGGAAACCCTAAGTTTAAAGGGTTTTATGCTTCTCTCTGTGTGATTACTTGCTTCATGTTAAACCTAGCCGCCTCTAATTTCCTTCTTATGTGTTTCTGCTACATGATTTGTTCTATAATTCCAGTTTGCATGTGCGAATCTATGCATCTCTTTATATAGTCACATTCTCCCCCCTTTTCTGAATAACCCTAATTTGGGAAAATTGATTTCGTACAGCTTGTTTGATTCTCTAATTGGGACCTGCTTTCTGACTAAATTCAAAATAATTTAGTATTTCAATTCCTTGATTTTCTGGGTGATTAACATGCCTTTTTACGTGTTTACCCATGAGAATTTCAAAACTCTTTACACGTATTTGCCCTATATTTCGTGATTGGTACTTGATTTTCTTTCCAAAAATAAACTGAGGTTTATTTACCTCAAGCCCGGTTCTTTAATTGAAGGGAACCTTTTTCCCTAATTGGTTGTAATTGCTACTGATGGATATTTTCTTGCCTTAGTGCTGCTTATTTTTCAAACTATAAATAGCCTTCACATTTTCTTACTTAAACACACACACAGAGACACGAACTACTCTAAGTTTACTCACTGAAAACTCTCTCTTCTCTTCTGTTCTTCTCTGTTACTTGCTCTAGTTGGAGTTAGCCGGCTGAAAGCCAAGGCTAACTATAGGGACCCATCTACCTTATTTGCTTTGTTGTTCAAGTTTGCAACTGGTAGGCTCTTAATTTATATTATCAACCTTCAAACCACCTATTTACATAACCCTTTTCCTTTGCCTGTTTATGTTCAGTTAAGTTATTGCATGCTTAACCCCCTTCCCCCATTTCCCTTGTCTGTTTATGATTTTAGTTTAAGTTCAACATATTTAATCTCCTTTTTACCCTTTCCCTTGTCTGTTCATTGTTCATTATTATGGTTTAAGTTCCTGTACACCCATTTCCCCTGAATCCCTTTAATTTAGTCCTGCTCTTGCAAGTATTCTTATGCGATTCCCCCTTTCCTTAACCCATGTTTGCATATGAGTGTGTTTTGGACTAGGGTGGCACCTAATTGCCGCTTCCAGTTTAGAACTAAGGTTGTTATGAGCCTATACTCAAAGTAATCCCATTCCCTATCCCCAATACTATGTGTTTGAGCCTTGACTTAGGCCTGTTAGTGTCGTAATCACCATGCATGACCTAGTCTGGCTTGTTTGCAAGTCTGCTCTTGCCTATTGAACCATGTAAGAGGTTAGGGGTGTGCCAGTCTTACTTCATGGCTAGGTATGATCACCTCTTGCATTGGTCTTCCTATAATTCCTCACTTTTACACTTATTCCTAGTTCTTTAATTCCACACTTGCACTACTCTAATTGCTTGGGGTGTAAGCATTGCCTGGGTTTCCCAAAAAAGACTTTGGAACTTTGTAACACTCTAATGAGAAAGCCTCGAATTTGGGAGCCTGGATTTGGTGAAAGGCATATGTTGGACATTAAAGCTACGTTGAGCTTCTTCGGGCATGTTGTTATTGTTGATGTATTTAGCTTATTTCCTTTAATCTTTTTCTGTCCAGATTTTGTAAATAAATTTGTAAAAAAGAACTCGGGGATATAGTGAAAGGGCATATGGGATGGGTTTACTTTCTTGCATCAATTAATGGTAGAAATCATGCCTATAGGTCTACTTTACCATACTATCATATAGATACCATGTCTATAAGGCTTTACGTTATTGCACAATATCATATAGATACCATGTCTATAAGGCTTTACATTATTGCATTAATATCATATAGATACCATGTCTATAAGACTTTACATAATTGCACAATATCTTATAGATACCATGTCTATTAGGCTTTTTATTATTGCATCAATCTCGTGATAGAAACCATGACTATAGGGCTTGTATTATCATATCTCATATAGAAACCATGCTTATAAGTTTTCAACATTCCATCTCGCCTAGAAAGACATACCTATAGGAACTGTATAAAACGCTAGGCAAACAGCAGGTCGACTAAAATGTGTAAAGCAGTAACAAAAAGGGTTACTGTGCATGTTATAAGGTCCAAACTCGCCCGGTGCTAAAAACGTTTCAGTGCAGTTGCCCCAAATCTGTTTACTTTTAAATCGGATCCATGTCTGCCCTTTTACACTACTCTACTAAGGCTGCAATTTTAACTACTTTGTCTGCCTAAGTTTAATACTTTGAGGTACTTTTGAAATCTTTCTGCTTGCATCCTTTTTACTCAGATAGTCCGGCTAAATTGTAAGCCATTTCAAAACCGTGCTGCAACTTCAACTCTCTTTTCAACAGATCTATGTCTGAAACTAATTTTCTCCTCTAAGATTACTACTTTTCAAAAACTGTCAATTCCTAAACGGGCACGGGGAGCTCGAAGTAGATTTTATATCCAACTTTTATGTGTTAAACTATTTTGTCCGCTCTTCTAACCTCTTTTAAAGAGCAAATCAGTATTTGAAGTCATGCTAAACTAGTTGCTGTTATGTTACAGGGTTTTATCTGAGCTTTTGACTGTCTTATTTGCATACCTCTTATGTGCTATTTGTTTTACTTGTCGTTCTAGTATTTTTACATTTGAAAACTCCATATATATCCTATCTCTCTCTCTCCCCCCTCTTAGGATTAGAAGTCATAATACCCCAGGACTAACATGTTGGGACGGGTATTAGCATGCAATAAGTAAACGATACCAACGCGTTTAAATACCTTAACGGGGCGGGAATGGTACAATATGGAGATGATGACCGGTGCGCTAATACCATATGCGACCCCTCTTTGAGGAGTGTGTGTTAGGTATTGCACCGATGTGATACATGTTATAGTCAAACCTAGGACCCTCTTTCCTTTGCTTGCTTTATTTAAATGTTTTTCTAAAGTAATGCTTTCTTTCAAATCCATTCTCTCTTCTACTTTATTTAACTTATGCCTTTCCCTTTTCAAAATTCCTAAGTTGTCCAAATGTCTATATGTGAATCTTATCTGTCTACTTGCTTCATCTCTTCACAAAGTCACATTAGCACGGTCGGGAACCACACTAGTGGATCTTGAGGGGTGCCTAACACCTTCCCCTCGAGATAATCTCAAGCCCTTACCCAAACTTTGGTTTTCTTTCAAAATACTCCTATTATCTTTAAAAGTGTCATAATGCACTATAATCATTAGGTGGAGACTCTTCAAATTCCATAACCAAATTCCCAAACGGGAATGAGAGTTGTTTTGCCCATAATATCGTAAAACCCGATTTCGCTTTTGAAAAAGGGGGCGTCGACAATATATATATATATATATATATATACACACACACATACACAAATAATCTCATCTTGCAAATGCAACATAGAAACAAAATACCCTTTCACTGATCGGTATTATTTGACAAACTTATCACATTCACGAGCGCCTTCACCCTTTGCAGAGCTATGCATCTGAAAGGCAAACCAACCAAATATATTGGAGGCTACACTGATTGTTTACAAAAGTACATACAAACAGAAAAGATCAAAGGCAGTATATGTATGTTTACTAACCGATGATATTCAACATATCTGGTCAAGCAGTTGCTTGTCTGATTCGTAGTAGGGAAACGGAAGTCCGCAGGCGCTGTCTCAAGCTAGTTGACAATCACAATAAGAACCACAACATAATCAAATGGATAAGATATAGCCAATACATAGAAGTCAAAATTGATTTTCCAGTGAATCTAACCTTGATCTCAAGGGTCTCATCCACTGATTCTTGATCCCTATTCCCAGAAGTCTCGTTTTCAATACTTTTAGTGCTTTCTTCACTGGCAACCTCTAAAAGAGGGGAGGCTTCATTAATTTCAGGTGCTGCTGTGTCAGAGGCTCCACTACTTTCTTCAGGTGCAACAGTGGCAACTTCACTACTCTCAACCACTTGGGTTTCCTCAGTTATGGAACTATCTTCCTCAGATGGAGCAGTACAAGAGGCCTTAACCTTAGTTTCTTCCACTGGCTTTGCCACTACGGTTGATTTCTCTTCTTTCTCTTTCAGTAAATATTGCTGCATATGCAAGATTTGGATAAAAGTTTGTCCTTTCCTGAAAAGGCCTCTATCATGGAGATGAAAATGTCAGTGGAACGACAAAGCATTTTAGATGTGCCTTATACTAGAGCTATGGGAACCCAACAGAAGTATTGCCAATGAAATTAATTTCAGCGGGAGTGCCCACATTCATCCATAATATCCAAACAATAGAAGACCTGAAGAGGTTACAAGCTCGTGAATAGGCAAAATAGACATGCTAGAAAACCTTCTCCAAGTCACTATTAAAGGGTTCCTAAAAAAATATTTCGAATACATGGAAATGCCTACTCCAGCATATAATGTCATTAGATGAGACTTAATGTATTTTTTTATCTTAATATTTTTCCAAAGAAGAATCTAAATTGAGACGCATGTTGGCTGTTGCCTTGTTTAAGTTAAACAATTAAAAGATATTTCCATATTAAGCATTTTTGTGAAATTGTCTTTCCAATAAAAGATTTAATTTTTGTCCAGTTACCGCTTATCGTAGTAAGCCACCTTTCATTATCAGAATGAGTTACATGCCTCATAGACAGGACCCAGGTGGCAGATAAACTTTTGGAGTTACATAGGTTAAACATAATCGTAAGATATTTAACTATTAGTTTCAGTTACATCTTACGCAGACAACTTCAGACAAACTTCCGAAGCAAACAACATATAGAGAAAAGTCGCTTTCTTTGGTCTTCCTTTTTGTTTACATTAGCTTTCCAAGGAAACAATTTTTATACATAACTTTATACCAATCTACCCGAAATCCTGCTATGTGAAATTATATTGAATATGTTGTTGTAACTTTATACAGACCTAACATCTAACATAGGTATATAATATTTCCCTTGAACCTAACATACAGTAGAAATAGGACACTTCCATTTTCCTCTTCACTTTTACACCTAGACATCTTAAAAGGAAAATGACAAGTTCCACTTACTCTAGTTAGGGAGGGCAAATGGGGCAGGGCCAAATAAGATATTTTCCTCTTCATTTTTATACCTAGAGACCTTAATAGGCGAAAAAACAAATTCCACTTTAGTTGAGGATGGCAAACGGGGCAGCGTGGGGGAGAGTGCAGGTGAAGCTTATCCTGCAAAAGTTAACTCCCCCACCCTGCTTGGCATATTTCTTTATTTTGACCCGTTCTATCCCTGCCCATTCTGTCTCGCTAAAGTTTTTTCGTTTTCCCTTATTTGCACAATTTAGCTAAATCTGACGAGTTTAACATGTCATTATTCTCCATTTCACCCTGCGATGCTTTTGATTTTCAAAAACTTTGTTTTAATCTGCCCCGCATGTTCATGATTTGCCTTGCCGTGCCTATTCCTATCTCTAACTTTGGTCACTTTGTCATTTAAACCAAAATCCTATAGATGGAAAGGAAAACAGCCAAAATAAAAGCAAATAGATCAACCAAATTAGAACACGTAATAGGTGAAATATCCTATGACCATCAGCTGATTATTTGCTCTTATTTCCTCTCAAATTGAACCGATAGTCCGATACCCATAATTAAATTCCAAATTACAGAAAAACAAATAAACATTAACTTGGATTAAAAAAATCATGCTCTCGGCTATACATGCCAATTATAATTGACTAAGACTTATCCATCCCTCTTCCAACGCTACTAATTATTAAAATAATAAAACGCTTTATTCAATATGAAAATCTATGAATCTAAACATGATTCAACAAAATCAAATTCGTCAGCTTAAGAAACTTAAAAATATATAAAATTAATCAAATAGGCGTAAATCAAAAATTAATTGAGATTCGATGTATACATAACATAATTGGGCCACAAAAAAAGACTAATTGATAAGAGGCAATGAAAGAGAATGACAAGATGGGTTTCTCTGATGGTAAGCAACCCTCACTTCCAACCGAAAGGTTGTGAGTTCGAGTCTCCCCAAGAGCAAGGTGGGAAGTTCTTGGAGGGAAGGATGCCGGGGGTCTGTTTGGAAACAGCCTCTCTACCTAAAGGTAGGGGTAATGTCTGTGTACACACTACCCTCCCCAGACCCCACTAAGTGGAATATACTGGGTTGTTGTTGTTGTTGTAATGAAAGAGAATCACCTATGATAAAGATGGGGTACTTGAGTTGTCGACTTCGTCCATTGCCGACGGATATTTGTAGAGGAACCAATTCAAAAACAAGAGAGTAATAGAGGATGAATCAACCCAATCAATCGACTATCAATCTAACAACAACCAGATATCCCAAATAACTTAATGTATTTTTTTATCTTAATATTTTTCCAAAGAAGAATCTAAATTGAGACGCATGTTGGCTGTTGCCTTGTTTAAGTTAAACAATTAAAAGATATTTCCATATTAAGCATTTTTGTGAAATTGTCTTTCCAATAAAAGATTTAATTTTTGTCCAGTTACCGCTTATCGTAGTAAGCCACCTTTCATTATCAGAATGAGTTACATGCCTCATAGACAGGACCCAGGTGGCAGATAAACTTTTGGAGTTACATAGGTTAAACATAATCGTAAGATATTTAACTATTAGTTTCAGTTACATCTTACGCAGACAACTTCAGACAAACTTCCGAAGCAAACAACATATAGAGAAAAGTCGCTTTCTTTGGTCTTCCTTTTTGTTTACATTAGCTTTCCAAGGAAACAATTTTTATACATAACTTTATACCAATCTACCCGAAATCCTGCTATGTGAAATTATATTGAATATGTTGTTGTAACTTTATACAGACCTAACATCTAACATAGGTATATAATATTTCCCTTGAACCTAACATACAGTAGAAATAGGACACTTCCATTTTCCTCTTCACTTTTACACCTAGACATCTTAAAAGGAAAATGACAAGTTCCACTTACTCTAGTTAGGGAGGGCAAATGGGGCAGGGCCAAATAAGATATTTTCCTCTTCATTTTTATACCTAGAGACCTTAATAGGCGAAAAAACAAATTCCACTTTAGTTGAGGATGGCAAACGGGGCAGCGTGGGGGAGAGTGCAGGTGAAGCTTATCCTGCAAAAGTTAACTCCCCCACCCTGCTTGGCATATTTCTTTATTTTGACCCGTTCTATCCCTGCCCATTCTGTCTCGCTAAAGTTTTTTCGTTTTCCCTTATTTGCACAATTTAGCTAAATCTGACGAGTTTAACATGTCATTATTCTCCATTTCACCCTGCGATGCTTTTGATTTTCAAAAACTTTGTTTTAATCTGCCCCGCATGTTCATGATTTGCCTTGCCGTGCCTATTCCTATCTCTAACTTTGGTCACTTTGTCATTTAAACCAAAATCCTATAGATGGAAAGGAAAACAGCCAAAATAAAAGCAAATAGATCAACCAAATTAGAACACGTAATAGGTGAAATATCCTATGACCATCAGCTGATTATTTGCTCTTATTTCCTCTCAAATTGAACCGATAGTCCGATACCCATAATTAAATTCCAAATTACAGAAAAACAAATAAACATTAACTTGGATTAAAAAAATCATGCTCTCGGCTATACATGCCAATTATAATTGACTAAGACTTATCCATCCCTCTTCCAACGCTACTAATTATTAAAATAATAAAACGCTTTATTCAATATGAAAATCTATGAATCTAAACATGATTCAACAAAATCAAATTCGTCAGCTTAAGAAACTTAAAAATATATAAAATTAATCAAATAGGCGTAAATCAAAAATTAATTGAGATTCGATGTATACATAACATAATTGGGCCACAAAAAAAGACTAATTGATAAGAGGCAATGAAAGAGAATGACAAGATGGGTTTCTCTGATGGTAAGCAACCCTCACTTCCAACCGAAAGGTTGTGAGTTCGAGTCTCCCCAAGAGCAAGGTGGGAAGTTCTTGGAGGGAAGGATGCCGGGGGTCTGTTTGGAAACAGCCTCTCTACCTAAAGGTAGGGGTAATGTCTGTGTACACACTACCCTCCCCAGACCCCACTAAGTGGAATATACTGGGTTGTTGTTGTTGTTGTAATGAAAGAGAATCACCTATGATAAAGATGGGGTACTTGAGTTGTCGACTTCGTCCATTGCCGACGGATATTTGTAGAGGAACCAATTCAAAAACAAGAGAGTAATAGAGGATGAATCAACTCAATCAATCGACTATCAATCTAACAACAACCAGATATCCCAAATAACTTAGTAAACACAGAAAAAGCTATACTTTTTCTAATCCCAAAATGCCGTAGTTAGATATCAAAAATCAAAAATCAAAATTGGAACCTGGTAAGCAAAAATGTCTGCCGATTAAGAGCATAAATTGAAGGAGATGAAGGCTTTCTGCAATAATTCTTGAAAGCTACACGAAACAGAAGTTGAAGACGTTCAAGGTGAAGATTGAAGGAGAAATTGATAGAGAAGACTGATAATAATCGAGGAGTATCAAACCAAAATTATATATAACTCGATCGAGAACGACCTGGGATGGCCAGGCACCGTGCATGGCGAAGGTTTTTCAGCGATGCTGTGCAGGCTTTTCGTCGTTCTTCCTATCGTTCTAAGATTAGGGTTTAGGTAGAGAGAATTTGAGAGCAGAGGGGAATAGATGACGGCGTGGAAGGTGGTAACATAATTAGGGTTTTGGGGGTATAGGTTAGTTTAATTATGGTAAGGAGAAATTTGGACTGTTGATCAAAATGATTAATGACCACGATTCACCAGGGTATTGGGTCGGGTAGGCTTAAATTGTGATGGGGTCAGATGGAATTTGGGCCTGGATAGATTTTGGGCTGGTGTGAGATTGAATTTGGGTATTTAATTAGGCTAGGCTCAAAATAGAAAAGGGGTTATTTGTTAAATACACATTTAATCGCTAAAACAATTTTTTTTAAAATAATTAATAAATTATAAAAACAATTTCCCATGCCTAAAAATGTTTTAAAATAAATATTTAATATTTTAAAAATATAAAATTCTATTTTTCGATAAAATAATGTAATAATACACACATAGGCTATAATTACAACGTAATTGCAATTGTATCCTAAAAATATAAATGTGGCTATTTGTGCAATAATTGAAACTTAGCACAAATGTAAATGA
This sequence comes from Nicotiana benthamiana, assembly GCA_034376525.1. Lineage (NCBI taxonomy): Eukaryota > Viridiplantae > Streptophyta > Magnoliopsida > Solanales > Solanaceae > Nicotiana > Nicotiana benthamiana. Next base: position 51,618,585 of record CM067338.1, on the reverse strand, counting down.
TAACATTAAGTCACAAAAATTAGTATAAAAATATTTTTGATTCAATCAATGATTGTTTTATAAATAAAATGTTGGGAGAAATTAATTAAAATATTTTTAAAATGCAGAAATTGTATGAAAAATAGTAATTAATGCCCATGCATAGTTTTGAAAATATTATGGAAAAAATTAAGTATCAATAACTACCCCTCTTTACGTGGGAAGAATGAAAGAGTTTCCGGGTAAAGAAATAATGGTCACTTTTGACGGGATGGAATGTTTTGGAAGATAGATGCTGGACTCTGGACTTTGAGCTGCCTACATATTCCTAGTTTTCTAGAAATCAAGCCATGTGTAGTTGAAGATTCATTGGCTGAATATATCGATGAAGTCATTCAAGAACGAACATGAGATTCTGGGATGGGTGGTTATGGTGAATGGTCAGATTTGAGATAGTTGAAGGAAATGGAGTGAGGTTGCTCTTGCTAGGATAGTGGTTGCTTACTAGTCACCTGCAGATAAAGATATGCTACAACCATGTATTTGTGCGGAAATTTAAACATGATGCATATTCGTTTCAGACCATGAAAATTGTCTTCGGACGGTTGAGGATGACGTCCTTAGACTGTGATATCCTGGGCCACGAATTGTTTAGTGAGATATTCATAGGCCATGAGATGATGTTCACGGACCATGAAGATGGTGCCTCCAAACTATGACGCATTTGAATAATGATATGCAAATTTGAGAGATCCTTAGGTCATGACACGGTGTCTTCCGACTATGAGGATGATGCCTTTAGACTATGTCACCTTTGGATAGAATAGTGATATTTCCGCCCATGAGGTGTAATAATATGATGTTAACAAAACGAGGCTTAGTCTTGTAAAGTGTAGCGCAGAGCTTAGTCCGGTTGAAAAGCAAATGGATAATATCGGAATAGAAGAATATTTATTCAAGGAGGGACACTGCATAGTGCCATGCAACTGTGGAGGTAGGGATTAGCCTCGTGCAGATATAGATGCAGAGATTAGCCTTATGTGGATATGGAGTCAGGGATTAGCCTTATGCAGATAGAGAGACAGAGATTAGCATCGTGCAGATATAGAGGCATGGATTAGCCTCATGCAAGTATGGAGGCAGAGATTAGCCCCATGCAAATATGGAGGCAGGTATATGCCTCATGCAAATGTGGAGGCAGTGGTTTGCCTCATGCAAATATGGAGGTAGGGACGCCTCATGCAAATATGGAGGCAGGGATTTGCCTCATGCAAATATGGAGGCAAGGATTAGCCTCATGCAGATATGGAGGAATGGATTAGCCTCATGAAAATATAGAGGCAGGTATTAACCTCATACAGATGTTGATCAGGGATTAGCCTCATGCAGATATGGAGGTAGCGATTAGCTATGAAAATATACGGGACAGGGCTTAGTCCCATGCAAAGAACGAGTAGCAAATAAGAGTAGCATATTTCTTAGCTGGAGATATATTCGTTGTTTGATGGCGCGTTCGATAGTGATTTAGCTTCGTGTATATACGTTTGCGAATGTTATTGCTGCGTCAGATGTGCTTGCGCTAAAAGAAAATTGTAAGTTTTGTATGGGGGAGGTTGGTTCACGTCTTAGTCTGTTGGCCTTGCTATGCTCCATTTTTGAGGCCTCGTTTGAGTTTCCCTGGGATAACACTTGACTGTTACGGCAATAGAGTTTGCGAAAACATGCAATTATTGATAAAATAGAGTTATTTAGAAATATACTGAAATATCAAGTAATTTCATATGAACTAGTAACTGTAACACATTTCAGAGACATAGCAACTTATCATGTTAGAATTTTGAGGTTCCTCCTCAAAATTCTGTCCTAGTTTGGTAGATGATTCTTCGGTTGTTTGCGGGTAACGAGCTTTGTTGAACTTTCTTCGGAATTTTAAGAATCTTTCTCAAAATTTTGGCCTAGTTTCTTAAGCGATTTTTAACTGTGTGGCATATGTTGGCATCGGCTGGACTTGCTTTGGAATTTTGAGGTTCCTCTTCGAAATTCTGTCCCAATTTTTTATCTTGGGGGAAATTGAAAATTTATTATGATATGACCGGAACCACATGACTGCCTATGTATCCCCTCTTAAATGGGAATCAGGTCAAGCGTAGTTCAATTACATTAGATGATGAAATATATATAGTTTAAGCATAGTATCTCTTGACTACATCTGAATTAATTGGTTTTGGACAGACTTCTACGTCCATTTCTGCAAGTATGAGTGCTCCTCCTGTTAGCACATTGTGAACTATAAAAGGACCTTTCCAGTTAGGAGATAATTTCTCTTTGGCTTAATCTTGATGTGGAAAGATATTTTTCAGTACTAGCTATCCTGGCACGAACTGTCTTGGTTTGACCCTAGTGTTGAAAGCTCTAGACATTCCGTTTTGGTAAAACTGACTGTGACATACCGCGTTCTTCCTTTTTCCATCTGTAAGGGCTAATTGTTCATAGCGGCTCCTTATCCATTCTGCATCGCTAAGTTCGACTTCATGTATGATCCTTAAAGAAGGGATCCCTACCTCGGTTGGGATGACAACTTCAGTACCATAAACCAGCATGTAACGAGTTGCCCCTGTTTATGTGCGACTGTAGTGCGGTACCCCAAGAAAGCAAAGGGTAGCTTCCCGTGCCATTGCTTGTGTTTTTCTACCATTTTCCATAATATCTTCTTGATGTTTTTGTTGGCTGCTTCTACGTCTCCATTTATTGAGGTCTATAGGCTGCAGAATTCTTGTGCTTGATTGTGAAAGTCTCACACATGGCTTTCTTTAGATCACTGTTGATATTGGCGGCATTATAGTGACAATAGACTCGAGAACTCCGAATCGGCAAATAATACGATCTTTGCCAAAGTTTGTGACGACTTTCTTGGTTTCAAACATTGTAAGATGCAACCTCAACACATTTTTTAAAGTAATTAATGGCTACCAGAACAAACCTGTGCCCGTTTGAAGCAATGTGCTTGATAGGCCCGATGACATCCATTCCCCAAGCATTAAAAGGCCAAGGTGAGCTTGTTGCATTGAGCTCATTTGGCGGCACTCTTTACATATCGGCATGCACTTGGCATTGGTAGCATTTACAGACTAAATGTATGCAGTCTGTCTCTATTGTCATCCAAAAGTAATCGGCCCTAAGTATCTTCTTGGCCAGGACAAGACCATTCATATGCGGGCCGCAGGTCCCAGTAAGTATATCCTCAAGTAGCTTAGAAGCATCTTTTACATCGGCACACCTTAGCAGTCCTAAATAAGGAGTTCTTCTATACAAGTTTCCTCCGCTGTGGAAGAAGTGATTGGACAATTTGGAGTGTGCGTTTCTGAGCGTGGTTTGCATGCTCCGGATATTCTCCTTTCCCCAAATACTCTTTGATATCATGGAATCAAGGTTTTCCATCTGCCTCCTCTTCAACATGGGCACAATACACTGACTTTATTATGAATTCTTATCGGGATAGGATCAATGAAATTCTTATCTAGATGTTGTATCATGAATGACAAAGTGGCCAATGCATCGACAAACTCATTTTGAATTCTAGGCACATGCCAGAACTCTATCTTCATGAACCTTTTTCTCAATTCCTATACATGGTACAGATATGGCAATATCTTGGAATTATTGGTGGTCCACTCTCCTTGTACCTGGTACACAAGTAAATCTGAATCACCGATTACTAGCAACTCATGAATATTCATGTTGATTGCCATGTTGAGTCCTAGTATGCAGGATTTATACTTTTCCATGTTGTTGGTGCAGGGAAATATGAGTTTAGCAGATACCGGATAATGTTGACCCATTTTTGATACCAAAACCGCTCTGATGCCCAATTCTTTGAAATTTGCAGCTCCGTCGACGAACATCCTCCAACCATCGTATGCTTCGATAATGTCCTCTCCTATGAATGACACCTCTAATAATGAAAATACGTTTTCAAGGGTTTGTATTCTCTTCCTACTAGATTTTCAGCAAGATGATCTGCCAATGTTTGTCCTTTGACCTCCTTATGAGTTACGTAGACGATATCGAACTCACTTAACAGTATTTGCCATTGGGCTTACTTCGTAGATGGCATGGGTTTCCGAAATATGTTCTTCAGAGGGTCCATCCTGGATATGAGGTATGTGGTATAGGCACAGAAGTAATGCCTCAACGTCTGGGCCATCCAGGTCAAAGCACAACAAGTCTGTTCAAGCAGAGAGTACCATGCTTCGTAAGGTGTGAACTTCTTACTCAAGTAATAAATGGCTTGGTCCTTTCTCCCTGTCTCATCTTATTATCCCAAAACACATCCAAAATCTCCATCTAATACAGATAGATAGATTAGCAAAGGTCACCCAGGTTTTGGCGGGACAGAGACTAGTGGTGTAGACAGGTACTCCTTGATTTTGTTGAAAGCCTTCTATCAATCCTCGGTCTAGCTTGTTTCGGCATCCTTCCTCAGCATCTTGAAGATGGGTTCACATATGACTGTGGACCGCGCTATAAAGCAATTGATATAGTTGAGACATCCTAGGAAGCTCATCACGTCCTTTTTGTTCCTAAGTGCCGGGTAACTCTTGAATGGCCTTAACTTTAGATGGGTCTAGCTCGATTCCTCGTCGACTGACAATGAATCCCAGTAGTTTTTTTGCGGGAACCCAAATTCAAACTTTGCGGGGTTCAGCTTCAAGTTGTACCTCCTTAACCTGTCAAAGAACTTTCTCAATTCCGCTATGTGATCCGTGGCCCCCTCAGATTTGATAATGACGTCGTCCACATACACCTCAATTTATTTGTGTATCATATCATGGAATATGGTTGGCATGGCCCTTATGTAAGTATCCCCAACATTCTTTAGACCAAATGGAATCATTTTGTAATAGTATACCCTTATGGTGTAATAAAGCGATTTTCTCTACATATTCTTCGTCCATCCAAATCTGGTGATAATCCGTGAAGCAATCCACAAAGGATTGGAGTTCATGTTTGGCGCAATTGCCAATCAGGAAGTGTTATGCATGGCAGTGGAAAGTCATCCTTGGGACTTGATCTATTTAAATCTCGATAGTCAACACATACTTTGACTTTTCCATCTTTCTTCGGAACTGGCACAATGTTGGCTAACAAGGTTGGGTACTCAACAACCCTGAGAACTTTGGCTTTCATCTGTTAGTAACTTCCTTCTTGATTTTCAAGCTCATATCTGGTTTGAACTTTCTGAGTTTCTGCTTCACTGGCGGACATATGGGATTGGTAGGCAACTGGTGAGCCACTATGGACGTTCTTAGACCGGTCATGTCATCATATGACCATGCAAAAATGTCCTCATACTCCTTTAAGAAACGAATGTATTCCTCTTTCTCTACCGGTGATAAGTGAATGCTGATGCAAGTCTCCTTGACGGTCTTAGCGTTCCCCAAATTTACTGCTTCAGTTTCGTCTAGGTTAGACTTAGGCTTATTCTCAAAGTTTCAACCTCCCTGACAAATTCCTCGGGTATCTCATCTTCTCCATACGAATTGCTATCATCATGTTGCGTTGCCTCATTACATGTCACGGTCACTGGTTCATCAGGAAAACTAATAATAATGTTGTAGAAAGAAAAAATGTAAAAGATAATAATGAATAATAAAGAGCAATGAATTTGATTAAGACTTAAACATCCAAACGAGTACGGATCCATGAATGGAGCATTTATTTTGAAACAAGTGAGTCTTTAAAAACAAAATTACTGAAAATCTTAGATGCCTAGAATGGCTACCGAAGTGAAATCTGCCAAGCTACCCTGGGACTCGGCAGGCCCGGGATGGTGTGGCGGTCCAGTTCCTCAGAACAACTCCCTTTTCCAGTCTAAATAGTGAGGCCTTCTTCTTCTTCTTCCTCCTTCTCCTCATCAATTATTGCACTGCATTCCATATCTTTATCCTCCTAGAATAGATTCCTCACCCCAACTAATTCTTCTTCTTCTTCTGAAGTTCCTTATATTGTATCAGCTTGGTGAAAATCTTAATCCAAATGTGGCACTGGTTGCTCGAGAGTGTAATACGGTCCATGCCATAGAGGTGACCAATCATTATACTCTTGCCATTTATACTGGTATCCGAACCCGAAGGTAGTACCATGACACTTCAGCTGTATCGTTTTAGTAATATATTGGAGATTCTTCCCAAGCCCTTTACCGGGTTCATACTAGACTATGCCAATATGCTTTCTATTTTGCTACTCCACCATTTGTCTTTCCCAACGGAATTGACCCATTCGATGTGATGATAGGTTTCCCTTCCTAACCTTCTTATGTTTCAAATAAACGGGAGAGTTGGACTGATGTAAATGGGTTTACTCCCATCTCCGTGAATGATCACCTCCTGATGGTTCCATTTGAATTTCATGGCTTGATATAGCATGGAAGACACATCCCTAATGGCATGTATCCATGGTCATCCCAACAGAGGATGTTATGAGGCTGATATGTCGAGCACCTGAAATTCAACATCAAACCATGTTGGCCCCATCTGTAGACAAAGATTAATTTATGCAATTGTGGCCCTTTGAGGCCCATAAAAGGCTTTGACGTTCATAGTTCCTGCCTGTTTTTCATGGAAACGTTTTCCCAATATTTTCAGAGTATCCACCGGACAAATGTTGAGGCTTGAACCCCCATCATTCAAGACCCTGGCGATGAATTTGTCTTCAAATTGCACTGTGAATGCTCGATTGTGATTCAACCCCTCAGGCGGTTTCTCATCTTCATGGAAGATTATCTTATGACTTTCCAGCACTTGCTCAACCATATTGGCCATCTCTCCGCAGGTGATATTGTTGGGTACATAAGCTTCACTCAACACCTTCATCAAAGCATTCTTATGTGTCTCTGAATTTTGCAATAGTGGCAGTATGGATATCTGAGCTGGGGTTTTGTTCAAATGATCAATGACATAATATTCCCTTGCTTGTACTTTTCTTCAAAGGTCATCTAGTCCTATTTCAATGACATGTTGCTTGGTAGTGGCATCCTTACTTGGTTCTCCCAAATACTCAGGTGTATAGATTCTCCGGTCATTCCTTGCGCTCCGCATATGATTCCTCAATCTTTGTCTAGCTTCGACAACATAATCCTAGGTATTGCTTTTGAGTAAAAATGAGGTGTGGGTGATACCATCACCGTGAAAGGTGTGGCCACTTCCACTTCAAATGGAATGTGGGTGGCCACATGTGGAGCTACCTCAACCTCAACTTTGATCGGTGATTTAGTCTGCACTACAATAGGAGTAAGTGTGACTACAGGTTTAAAGTCACTGCATTCTCGAATGATCCCGATTGACCTCTTAGGATCCCATTCTTCATCCGTCTCTACACATATATCCCGCCACTCCTATGATCCAGGAGAGGGTTGTTGCAGACATTGGGTGCAACTTCTTTCTCATGTATAACCTTGTTGTCAATTAGTGTCCGGATTTTGTATTTCAATGGCGGCACTCGTCAATGGTGTGCCCTTTAATACCCAAATAGTATGCACAGGTTTTGTTTGGGTTAACCCATTTCAATGGATTCTCTAATTCTAAAACGGGATTAGGGTTGACGTAACCAGCGACTTTAAACCTTTCATATAGCTGGTCGATGGGTTCAACAATATTGGTGTATTGTCTAGGTGGTTTGCGATCAAAATTGGGTCATGGTCTTGGATAATTTTGGCGAGTTGGTGGTCACTGGAGATGAGATGGTTGGGAATTATAGGTATGATAAGCTGTGGCGAGTTGGGAGTATCTGGGAGATGAGGGTTGGTATGTGGGTGGCGGTGCTTGGTATGTGGGCGGAGGTATTTGATATGTGGGCGGAGGTATTTGATATGTGGGTGGTGGTGCTTGCTATATGGGTGGAGGTATTTGATATATAAGTGGATATTTTAGGTCTTGAGCCACTCTTACTGCTCCAACGTCTCTCTTCTTCGATATGTTGTATGATTGTAAGGCCTTGTTTGTGGCATGTAATGCCTCAAAGTTTGTTACCATCCCGCTCTTGATGCTTTTTTCGATTATTTCCCCGAGTTTTGATAATATTAGAGAATTTATGATTCTCGATAACCAGCAACCTTTCATAATATTACGGATCATGTGCTCTGACGAAGAACTTGTTTATATGTTCCTCGTCCAAAGATGGTCTGACCTTGGCTGCTTCTAACCTCCAACGGGTTGCAATACTCGCAAAAAGTCTCGGTGGGCTTTATTTTAAGGTTCTGAATGTAGAAAACATCTAGTGCATTTTCTGTGTTGAACCTGAATCGGTCCTTGAAATCTGATTTCATGCTCATCTAATTGGACCATTTCTTTGGATCCAAGCTGATGTACCATGACAAAGCATCTTCTGTAAGACTTGTTATAAAGAGTTTCATCCGGATCCTTTCATCCTTTCCGACCCCAACAAGCTTGTCATAATAGGTCCTCATATGAACCCTGGGATAACTTGTACCATCAAACATCTCGAACTTGGGAGGCTTGTAACTCTCTGGAAGTTCTACATCTGGCTGTATGCATAAGTTTTCATAGTTCAAACCTTCTATTCCTTTGCCTCCTTGGACACCCTGAACCCGACTTGTCAATTTCTTGCATTCTTCAGCCATATTCTTGATGAGCGGGCTCTTCTCAGCGGATTCTAGTGCATAGGAAGTTAGTTGAGTAGATTGAGGTACGGTTTCCATGTATATAAGGTTATTTTGGTCAGTACTAGGGACTTGGGTGTAGTGATGGCCATTGGTTGAGTTTTGAGGATCGGGAATGGGTTGTGTTGTATTCTAGGAGTTGTGATAAGTGGTGGTTGGCGGGTACTAAATTGGTTGATAGTGATGTTGTGGCGGAGTTGGTATTAGTAAGGGATTGAGATTTTGTGATGGGGTTGCATATTGATGCGGTGCAGGAGGGATTTGTGGATGTTGGCTTGGTGTGTTTTGGGAAGGTTCTGGGTTTTTATCGTTTTGTTGGTTAATGTCGGGGAAAATCAGGGTCAATGATAGGTTTGCCAAGTTACGGACCTACTCAATATCTTCCTGTAGCTCCAGCATCTTTCCAACCTCAAGACTAGATCATTTAGTGTCGGAGTACTTCGACCGTCTGAAGTTTCTGCATTCTTAGCATTCTCCTTTCAAATACCACTTAAGTCATCCACTTTACCTTTCCCTTTGATTTTTGTATTACTTGGAAGAGGAGGAGGTGGAAGGCCTCTAAATCTGGCGTGATATGCTGATGATTCCAGTATGAGCGAACCAACATTAGGGGATGGGAATAAAGAATAAAGAAAAACAAAAGGTAAACATGTCAGTAAGGATTCTGAAATATTTGCAGTATTTAAACACGTATTGCGGGAATGTAAATTTGCGTCCTAATATGGGAGCCTCGTTGTACCCGAGGTAGGATTAGCGACAAATAAATTTGGAGAAATTTGGTGCCAATAATTGCCTCATATTATTAATGTAAAAATAAACAACCCAAAACGAAACTAAATAGGATAATTGTGCTAATGGCACTTGGCCTTATTACATTTGAAAGGAAAGCAAGTAAATCTAATTTACGTGGTCCTAGAAGGACCCTCTCAAGACCGGATGCTATTGTCGATCAACTCTCCCAGCTCGCGCAGGTTTATCAGTAGGAATTCCCTTCCCAGATGCCATCCTTCATTTCATTCAGCGTTCGGAAAGTCAGTGACCCTCTTCCTCATCGTCCCTTCCAATTCCATAAAACCGTACTCCAGATATTTCAGCCTCTCACAGTATTTAAAAGCTCTTTCTTTCCACTTGTTAATCATCTCCATGTCAGCCTTATGCTGCTCCATAGAACTTCTTTCTGCAGTTTGTTGTACTTCACCTCTGCTTTGACAAACTCATCTATGACCCTATTTCTCGGGCCAACCGTCGGCTCAAAAACTCCTGATATATTATCATCCAACCATGAGGGGTAAAAGTACGAATGACCCGCATGCTACATGTCTGGCTCAATAGTATCCTTCTACACAATGTTCTTCAAAGTCCACATATGTTGCGCTTCATTCTTATATGGGATGGCATCACCTTGGAAATCGGCTCTGAAGTGTCTCATCTTAGCAACCTGTGGTATGACTTGTCTCCTACCATCCTGTCTCATAACTCTAAGAGGAGCATAAGGGCATATTCCTCTTGACCCGACCAACATCAAATGTAGGACATCTCTGGATATTATGATAAACTCGTTGCTGGGGAACCACTCGAACATCCACTAAACCTGGTCTTCAGTCAGCTTGATGAAAATTGCACCCATCCCACATTATCCTTTGGTTGATCGAACATGTCCGTGATGTAGGTCATTCTCCTAGGGTGATGAAACGCTATGTGGCCATTCGACAACTTTCGTGGGAACTCTTGGTGGTATTGGCCCTTGTGGAGATGTTCTAACAGCCAAACTTGTAACAGCAAGTTGCAGCCCTCAAAGAATCTGGACCCCTTCTGACATCGTTCCAAGGCCCGGTACATATCCGCAATGATCATAGGGACAATCCTATATGTTTTCCCATCAATCCCATCAATTAGAGTTTTAGCCACCATGGAAAGCCTAGAATTAGGGGTGGGCATCGGTCGGTTCGGTTCGGTTTTGGAAATTATCGGTTTTGCCTATCGATTATCGGTTTACAAATATCATAACCTGATAACCAAACCGATAAGATATTAGTTATCGGTTATCGGCTTATCGGTTATTGATCATTATCGGTTCGGTTATCGGTTTACCCGATAAGATAAACAATGCTAAAGTTTCTGTTTGCTTATTTGTTTTTCCAGTGTGTAATATCTACGGAGATTTCATCAAGCAACATTAAACAATGCTAAGTATGAAAAATGATGAACCCTTAGAACAATCCACTTATGAAATACCTGGAGGGCTTTAACTCGATGCCAAAGTGGTGGCAAGTCAGCAAAAAGTTTCTTTTTACAGAAAGCTCTGGAGGCTTGGCATTTCTGAAAAAAGAATGCTTCAACAACTTTTCAGCAGTTGGCCTTTTATTTTGATCTTTCACCAAACACATTGCAACCATTTCCTTGAATGACTGTTACGACAAGTAAAAACTATTTTTCATTTCCATACATCACCACAAGATTGTAAAGAAACCACAAATATTGCAAATTTGAGGATCAGCGACAAGGCAACATCAGTTTTAACAAACCTTAGCATCTCGATGGATGTGCCCATGTCGATGGAGATATTCCAAAGCCTTGAGAGTTTCCTTCAACTGGTGATGACTGGTGAGCTTGAGCCTTGAGGGGTTGCGAATTGCGGCGAAATAGAATGAGAGTCGAGAGACACAAATGAATAAGGGAAGGGAATTAGTAAAATAAAACCCTAGTATATACTTAAGGGTAGATTAGTAAATTACTTCATTCTTATTGGGTTATCGGTTTTTACCCAATAATAAAAATGCAAACCGAAACCGAACCGATAACCCAATAAAATTTTTTTTTACCCCGTTACCGAACCGCTAACCCAATAACCCAATAAAGAATTAACGGTTCGGGTTATCGGTTTTACCCGATATATGCCCACCCCTACCTAGAATGGATTCTATCCCCTTGGATTGGAAATACCAGCATGCCCGAGAAGCACACAATGAACACGAAGACCCTATGATGAACCCTTCCCAAAGAAATGATTGAGAACTCATCATTAAAAATATGGTAAGAGGTGTTGTGACCATATCTTTCATAAAGGAAATCAAAGAGCATGTAGGAGTTTTTCAAGCACTCCAAATCATTATTTTTCTTCAGCCCCATCATCTTAAGGAATCCTCTGGTGGTACGATTTTCACGATAACCCTATGGAATCAAACCTTCGGCGTGTCTGCGGTAATCAAATAACAAAATCCATATTGATCATCTCCCATTTCTAGCCAGGAATTGCATATTCTAAAGTAGTCCTCCAGGTTTCTGGTGTTCAACCTGAACTTGTTGTCAATTTGAACAATGAACAACGTATTTAGCAACGCTTCTCTTCATGTTCTCCCATCAATATAGCTGTCAAAGATCATGATACATCTTGATTGACCCCGGATGAATAGAATACCAAGATTGGTGAATCTCTGGCATGATCTGCCTTTGGGTTCCCCCGACATCAGGTACACATAACCGGTCCTGGTATCTAATGGCCCCATCCTCAGATACCTCGAACACTTGATTCTTTTGAAAGGAAATGCTTTCTCTTGTTTTCACCAAGGTTGGATCATCAAATTATAGTGATTTTACTTCAGCAACTAACGAGGATTCAACATCATTTTGAGTTATGGCTCCTCGACCATATGTGTCAAACAGTCGTACACTTAAATTAGCCAACCGTTACAAGTCCTTGGTCACCTCCAACTTACAATTTTCCACATATCGTAGTCGACCACAATGTTTGCATTAGGGTGGTTTAGAATATCAACATCATAATCTTTTAACAATTCAAGTCATCTCTGATGTCTTAATTTCAACTTTGTTTTTGCTTAAATATGTATTGCAACCTCTTATGATCCCGGAAAACTGTGTGTGCAACTTGTGATCCCGGAACATGCATAAAACCTTTCACAAATCTCTAACGCGCTCTATTTTTTATCATGGATATACTAGAATATCATCTAGAACACAATCACAAAGATATCCTAGAATGGCTTAAGAACATGATTTAGCATATCCATAAAAGCTTTTGGTGTGTTGGATTGGCCAAAGACAAGAAATTCGTAATGACCATATATGGTCCTAAAGGCTGTCTTTCAGAATATCTTCTTCTTTCATTCTTAGCTGATGATACCCATATCTGAGATCAATCTTCGAAAAATACTTAGCGCCTTGAAATGGATCAATAAATTCATCGATCCATAAAAGAAGATACTTATTCCTATATGTTACCTTATTCAGCTATTGATAGTCGATACATACTCTCTACGAATAGTATTTCTTTTGAACGAGTAGAATTGGAGCTCCCCATAGGGAAGTACTGGATTGGATAAATCCCTTATCTAAATATCTTGAGCTTTCAATTCCTTCAACTCGGTAGGAGTCATCCTGCACGGAGAGAGATATCGATTGCGTATCGTGTGGCACAATGATGGAAAACTTAATCTCTCTCTCGGGTGGGATACCCAGGATCTCATCACGGAAAATATTAGAAAATTCACAAACAAATGGAACCAAACGGTAAATTCACTAATATATAGGCGATTTAAAGCTTTATTCATGCTAGATCCTACGAGATTCACCTTCGATTTAGCTTTAGACTGCTTGGGAATTGAAAGAGAATAGGTTTGAGAGCATATTGGGGGAACTAAAGTGAGTGATATCTCCTAGAATGAAAGAGAAAAGATATACACTGCCCTTTTATACCTAGTCTAGAAAACTCGCCGCTCCGAATGCCAAACGGGTTAACCTGCACCGACCACTGCATCCGATGGGACAACTGGCGTAATTTGGTCACATGTAGTCACCCCCATGCACGTGCCACCATCTGGTTGGTTGTACTTAAACCTCATAAATCTTCAACTTTGTTTGTGGGGGAATTGTATTAACATAGAAGATATGAAATTTTGAATTAAAATTTGAGGTTTTGACTACACTTTAAGAGAGTGTATTTTGCAGATTTGAGGGTTTGCACTCGGTTTTGGAATCTAATCATAAATTCGGACTCGACAAGCTATGAATCATAGGAATTGGTGTTGGTTATGAATTTTTGACATGCCGGCCCAGATTGAATTTTGTTGATTTTAGGGATTTTTTTAAAGATCGAAGCTTTATGGATTAGGGTTACTTCCTATAGCATTGTTTGTCACTCTCGAATGATGTTTTGGCTTGGATTTACGTAATTGGAGGGCTAGAATGAGATTTTAACATGATTTGAGGTTGACGTCTAGTCGGATGAGGTAAGTATCTTGCCTAGTTGTGGTTGAGGAACTTTTCTCTAATAATTGATATTGTTTGCTATATGAAGGGATGGCGTATATATGAGGTGACATTTGTATATACATGTTCCAAGGGTATTCACACTAGCGGTAGATTCTAGCCTATTATATCCGTTGTTTGGTTGTATGCTCTACTTGTTCTATATTTTACTCAACTGTTTGACTACATGAGCACAATAAAATCATGCTAGACTCAATTTTGATGCTAATGGTACCTACTTTTGAGCATGATGACCTATTCTTGAGATCATTGTCATACTTGCTCTAGACATAGTCACACATATATCATGAAAACACGCCCATATTTATTTTTCTTGTGTTATGTTTAAATTGATGTAGCCTCGATAAAGACTATGAAATGTATTTTGATGCTTATTTGGGCATGAAGATTATTTGGGATGATGTATACATGGTAAGTCCTATATATATATATATATATATATATATATATATATATATATATATATATATATATATATATATATATATATACACACACACATCTTATGTAAGGATCATCCCATGTATATATGCTGCATCCATGCATATATATTTCTATATCAATGTGCATTATCTATTCTAGAGAGAGGAAAGGAAGCGCTAAGGATTTCACTACTCTATCTTGAATAAAACCTTGGAATTTTGTCAAAGGAACTTGCTAAGGCTACAAAGAGGTAGGAATTTCTTTTTCCAATTCTTCAATTTTGGGTTTGGGTTTGATTATGGGTGATTAGGGTAGATTTATCACATGCATGAGCTAATAAAGACTGCGGGGGAAATTGTTGAACCATCTTGGGTAATTTTATTCTTGAATAGTTGAGGGAAAAGTTGGGTCATATTGGTAACAAACCTTGCCATGCAAATTTATCTAATCGTAGTTGTAATTCTCTCCTCCTCTATATATTGATATCAACAGGGGTGTTAGGATATTATTATTGCACTACGGAAAGCTCTTTCTAGGTATGAAGGTTAAACTTTATTTCCGGAATTGGAATTTCTGTCCAAAATTTCATCGTGGGAGGTTCGAACTTAAAATACAATTGATGTGGGAAGTTTGAGACCGTAAATTGATTCTCGATTGGCATGATATGTTAGAACCCTCATAGGTTAATGATTCTCCATATTTGACTTAATTATGTTATAACCCCCCCTCCCCCCCGCCCGAGAAATATTGTTATGAAATCAATGTGATTATATTCTTGTTCCCATATGAAAATATCTTATTAATTAATGTTCATGTAAATGCCAAAGGTGCCCAAGGGCGTGAATTGAAAGGGAACCTTTTGCACAGTTATTATCATTTGAAAATTCACATTTCAGTATTGTGGCTACACCTCTACCCGCATACATTGGGGTGAGGCGGCAGGGCCAGTTTGCGTAAAGTTGAGATATTGTGGTCAAATCTCCACCCACATACAATGGGGTGAGGCGGCATGGCCGCTTTGTGTAGGTTTATGGTATTAGGATTTCACCTCCACCTGTATACATTGGGGTGAGGCGTCAAGGTCGCTTGTGTAGATATGTGGTATTGGGATTACACCTCCACATGCATACATTGGGGTGAGGTGGTAGGACCGCTTTGTGTAGATCCACTTGCATATATTATGGTGAAGCAGCAGGGTCGCTTTGTGTAAAGGTGGTTACAGAGGATCTCGACTTAAATTTTATGAATGTCATTGAAAGCTCTTGATAAATTGTCTTTGGCTTTAACGGTTATCTATGCCATTCTATTGGTACCATACCCATTATATTCATGTTGTATTTTCAATTCCTTGATTAGATGTTTGTTTTTTATACTAGTACTATTCGACATGTACTAATGTCTCTTTTGTCGGGGTTGCTGCATCTTTAATGGATACAGGTGGTTCCACAGCAGAAGGCATTAGCAAGTGAAAATGGTACACATTCTTCCCAGCTGATTTGGTGAGCGCACTTCATTCCGGGGTACTGCATCTTTTGTTCTGTGTGTATTATTATGTTTTGTGGAATAGTCAGAGCCTTATTGTCGGCCCCATCATTGTACTCTTTTGTATCAATGAGAGGCTCCGTAGACATATTGTGGATAGTGTAGTCGTGCTGGGAAGGTTGAACTAAAATATCGTAATTCTATCAATGCTTCAACTATTATACTATGGTTGGGAAATGTATTAATTTGGAGACTTATAAATGAACTAATGGTACTAAATTGGTGTAGTACACATGACTATCTTATAGTCTAATTAGTTAAATATATCCATTCTTTATTTATGGGTGAGTTGGGTGGAAGGAAATCTAGCAGGCTAGCTTGGTCCGCCGGATTATCTCAGTTGAGAGCCAATCACGCTCCCCGAGGTCTGGGCATGACGTACATTGATTTTTGCAGTCCTATTTATTGTATATTTATGATTTCTCCTTAGATTTTTATCTTATATTATTTGTCTTACCTAGCGAGTCGAGTTAGGATCCACCACAACTTGATGGGATTATGGGTCGTGACAATTTTACTTTTTTCTCGAATTTATTCTTGTTATTTCTCATGTTTATTAACTACACATGCTTATAAAGTAGGTGTCTTATCTTAGCCTCGTTACTAACGCTTCTAGGTTAGAGTTGACACTTACTGAGTACATGGGGTCGGTTGTACTTATACTACACTTCTTGTGAAGATCAAAAGTTGGTACAAACAGAGTCCCGAGAGATGTTTAACTTGGATAGTTGGGAGACTAGAGGTAGTGCGGCATATCCTTCTTTGATTTGGTAAAAGTCTTGGTAACTTTCGCGTTTTCCTCCCGTTTTATGAGGCTCTAGAGTTCTCTTCATTATCTTTGCACTATTTATGTGTATCAAAAATTATTTTATTCATTTCAGGCTTTGTATTTTGTACTCTTTAGAGCTCATGTGCTCAATGATGTCAGTCTTAGAAAGTTGTATAGACAGTTGCAATGGTTTTAAACTTATTGTGTTGATTTATGAGCTTTAATTCTTTATTTATGATATTGTTCTGTTAAATAATTTATTTTAATTCTTTTATTATTGTTAAGTGTTGGCTTCCTAGCAGAGTGGAGTTAGGCGCCATCATAACTCCATGGTTGAGATTTTGGATCGTGACAGTTGCGGATTTTGACCATCTGAGCAAGTTGACTTTTATTGACTTTTTGAGATTCTTCAAAGTGAAGCTATAACAATTGGGATTACTTCATTTAGCATAAGTTGACTTTCATGAATGATATTTCGCTAAATTTTGGACAATTGGAGGTCAAGAAAAAAGGAAAAGGCATGATTTCGGGTTGAAGACTAGCCCGCACAAGGTAAATATCTTGCTTAACCCCGACTTAAGAGAATATTTCCTAAAATGGACTTATGTGCTATGTGCTATGTGCTTAGGGGATGTATATGCGAGGTGACATGCGAATATGCATGGAGCAAGGTTATATCATGCTTGAGGTAGCTTTTAGGCTTTATTATGCCTTATTTTGCTATATGCTTTCATTATTTGTGTGACTACTTCAAGTTTCTTTTTCATGTTAGATATCATGTCGAAGCTTTTGATCGTTTATTTGGACATGACTGCTACTTGTAAGATGAGTTACACGTTGGAGTTGTAGTCTTACGTTATTCGTATGCATAAAGATCATATCTTGTACATATGTATATATCCAGTCATGGTCATTTCTTAGTTTGTTTACATCATACATGCTTATATCTTACTCATACATATGCATCCCTACATATGCTTATTTTATATGGACTGAAATTATGACATGTGAGTTATTCGTGCAGTTAAGCTGATTATGGCATCAGGTTTATGCCGTGTGGTTATAGTGATAATATTATTGCTATGTCACGAGACAATTGTCGTGCGGTTATTGTGATATTGACTTTGTTACGGCAAGAGGTTTCTGTCATGCGACGCTTGAATAAATATCCGTCCCCACCCCTCCCCCCCCGGAGTCAGGTGATCGCCCATATTAAATTAGGCCCAGTGAGCACATGCATATATAATTGTGCTTAGTGGGAGCATTTATAGCAAGCACCCGTACAATACTGAGTGTATGTGATTGTGATGGAAACTTGTACCAAGCACACATGATGTGGTGAGAGATTGTGGGATGTGATGAATATTTATTATGGTTGCGTCTTGAGTATGCATTGATATCGTAGACTTATGTATTATCGACATATGCACATTCACGCATGTTACATATGCATGAGACTTGCTAGTGGATTATTGCACACTTGGAGGGTATCAAATTGATGCATAAATTAAATCTTCATCATGCATAGACATCTCACACTCATGTAGGAGCATTCGTATAAGTGCGATTTGTGAAGTGATGTGAAATTGGGTCCTTATCATGAAGACGCTCTATATTCATGTAGCAATATTTGAGTCAAAGCTACTTGGTACAAATCTCCTTTATATGCAGATTTGATATATTTGTATATACTTGATTTGGTTCTTTGAAAAATATATGCTTATACTTTATTTATTGTGCACCTTATTTTAGATATCTGTCGTTCCAAGGCTATTTCTCCAATATTGTATATCTTCTGAGCTACACAGATTGTATAAAGTGAATATTTTTTTACCAAACTTCGCTACTACTTCGTTAAGGTTAGTCTTGATACTTATTGAGTCATGGGGTAGATTGAATCATACTATATTTTTATACCTTGCGTGCAAATTTTGGAGCCGAGCTATTATGGAAGCCGAAGGCAGCATTGAAGATGTACCAGCGTTCCTGTTACAAGCTACCATTTGTTCATGGTAGTGTAGAACTTATATGTTTGTTTATATAAATGTCATATAGATTATGTATTTTCTGCACACCAATGTTGTACCTCTTAATCTCAGTGGCTCATAACTTGTGCTACCAGTTTTTGGGGATAGTTGTATTAACTTATATTTTTATTTTATTATTCGCATGATGATGTTCAATTCACACTGTGTTATATATCGATTGGGTTAGGAGATATCACGACTATGTGAGATTTGGGTCGTGACATTGACCCGTTTGTCCATAGATTTGTTTTTTAGAAAACTTCTTTGTCCATGAAATTTTGTATTTCAAAAAGATTTTTCGAAAATGAGTTTTTAAAAAACCTTCCAAAATCCCCCGTCCCCACTACCACACACACGCACAATATTTTGTCCAGTGAAGAACTCTCATGTTCGGAGAATGAAGGTTGCGGAGATGAGGATGCTCAGGTGGATGTGCGGGCTCACCAGGTTAGATAAGATTAAGAATGAAGTTGTTCGAGAGAAGGTGGGGGTGGCCCGGTGGATGAGAAGATGCGAGAAGCAAGGCTGAGGTGGTTCGGGCATGTGCGGCGGAGAAGTCCTGATGCCCCGGTGAGGAGTTGTGAGCGGCTGGCGATTGTCGGCGTTCGGCGAGGCAGAGGGAGGCCTAAGAGGTATTGGGGAGAGGTGATTAGGCATGACATGGCTAGAATGCGGGTTTCCGAGGACATGACCCTTGACAGGAAAGTCTGGAGGTCTAGTATCAGGGTTGTAGGATAGGAGCTCGTAGGGTTTTTTTTGTACTCCTCACCCGGGTTTGGGTGAGACTTGGCAGGGATATCCATAGATGATTTGTGTTTTGGAGTGTGTCTCCCTTATGGTAGTTATTTATGGTAGTTACTGTATGATATTATTGCATGCTATTTATTTATGGTTCTTATGTTTAGATAATTATTTATGTTATTTCAACTGGAGTTAATAATTTTCTTTTATTTTTTGATTTTGTTTTTCCTTTCCTTCACTGAGCCGAGGGTCGATCGGAAACAGCCTCTCTGCCCTTTCAGGTAGGGTAAGGCTCGTCTACATATTACCCTCCCCAGACCCCACTTTGTGGGACTATACTGGCTAGTTGTTGTTGTTGTTTTTGAAATGCACGTCCAAACATAATTTCATATTTCAAATACCATTTTTCAACTTAACTTTGAATATTACTTTTTTTGAAAAAGTAAATTTTTTATGTTCAAACAACTACTTAGATAACTCATTGATTATTTTGAAGGCTTGTATCACGACCCGGATCTTCCACCATCGGGAGTCGTGATAGCGCCTACTGTCGGAGCTAGGCAAGCCAACTTAAACATACCTTTTCAACTAATTTTCAACAAGATAATAATAAAAAAAATAAATTCAAGAGGAAGTCTTAATTAAATATAAAATGAAAGAAATGCGGAAAAAGTTAACATCAATTAATGTCACAATACTCACGGACTACTATAAAATACTACAAATAAGAGTTTGAAAGAAAATACATAAGGAGTCTATTTCGATACAATGAAAACAAATAGAAATGAAATAGATGAGACTCAGGGCTAGCACACGCCAGCGAACTACTTAGGAGTCTCTGGACTGAAGGCACGCTCCCAATCTACTGCTGCTGCGGTCCGTAAGGTGCTACCAAATCTGTGCACAAAAAGAGCATAAAAGTGTAGCATCAGCAAAACCGACCCCATGTGCTGGTAAGTGCCTGTCCTAACCCCGGCGAGGTAGTGACGAGGCTAGACCGGACCTACCACAATTAACCTGTACAAATATATGTACAACAACGGAAAAATATACCAAATTTAAACAGATAATAGGGAGGGGACATGATGTGGGGTGTAACAATTTAGATATGAGACCAACGAATAGAGAGATGGAAACTGAATAGTTAACATCAATGAATGAGAGCAAGTAAATCAACAACTTCACGGCACCAACCTTCGTGCTTTTACTCTCAATTATCACAAAACTGCCAAATATAGTGCACGGCATCACCCTTCGTGCTTCCCTCGCATAACTCTCATATCAAGGCACGGAATGACCCTTCGTGCTCAAATAATCAAAACATGGCACGGAAAGACCCTTCGTGCATAATTATCAAAACATGGCACATAAAGACCCTTGATGCATAATCACTCTTCTTCACCCAATCAACGGCACAAGCAATCGGGAAAAGGAATATACAACAAGATTAAACATCCCGGCAAGGGAGAACAAACCATCATTTAAGTCATGGCAAGGGAAAACGAGTCAACAACGAGTCTGGCAATGAAAACAAATACCACACTTCCTTCTTTAACTCATTTGCTTCTCAACTATCGCTTCACATTTAAATTAGCAAGTAATTAACTCAATTGTTTCACATCTTTTGAATTTAGAAGCAACTACGACACACAGTCATGCTAGACTCGGGCACATAGGTAACCGTCACCATACCTATACACCGACTCCACAAAGAACGTAGCAAATATTGTCCTAATCATATTCCTCAAGCCAAAGATAGATCAAACACTTACCTCGAAAGCTCCAAACTCAACTCACACCTCTAGGATAGCTTTACCCCTCGAATTCGCAACAAAACCGCTAGAATCTAGTCACAAGTTACCCAAATGTATCAACAAATGCTAGTTAAATCAATTTGAATGCATAAGAATGAATTTACAAAAATTTACCCAAAACTTCCCAAATTCCCCCGGGCCCACGTGGTCAAAACATGAGGTTCGAACCAAAACCAGGTTACCCATTCCCCCACGAGTTCGTATCTACGATTTGTTTTGAAATTGGATCTCAAATTGAGCTCGGAATCCCCAATTTTAGGAAAACCTAAGTTCTATACCAAATCCCCATTTTCACCCATGAAAGCTTTGATTTCAAGATGAATCATGATAAAAGATGTTTAAGATTAAAGGAAATTGAGCAAAAGTTGACTTACAATTGAATTGGGGACGAAAGGGTTTGAGAGAAATCGCCATTGGATGTTTGGATTTTGAAAATATGAAAGTGAGCTTCAAAATCGGCTAAGTGTAAAATATGCAGGTGCAGATCTCACATTTACCAGAATGGGTTCGCAATTGCGAACTATGTAGAAGAAGGGCGGATATCGCATTTGCGATGAAATGTTCGCAATTGCGAACAAGGAAGAAATGGGAGGGACTTGAATTTGCGAGGGAATGTTCGCATATGCGAACTTAGGGCTTAGGCTGGGGCAATCGCATTTGCGAATAATTCTTCGCATAGCAAAGACTGCTGGGAAAGGACTCCTTCGCATTTGCGAAGGGAACCTCGCAATTGCTAGTTTAGTAGTCGACTGACCCTCTTCACATTTGCGAACCAGGCTTCACAATTGCGAAGCCTGCAGGTCTGTGACACCTGAAGCAAAGATCCAATATGCAAAAATGGACTCAACACCTATCCAAAACTCAACCGAGCCCTCGGGGCTTCAATCCATACATGCACACAACCCCAAAAACATTCCACTGACTCACTCGTGCGATCAAATCGCCAAAATAACATCATTTACATAGAATCAAACCTCAAAACACATGATTTTTTCCAACTTTCCATAAAACTCTTACTTCTCATTTTCAAGTCTGAAACACGTCAAATGAAGTCCGTTTTCAACCAAACTTTAGAGATAGCGCTTAACGCTCATTTAAGACATGTACTGGGCATCAGAACCAAAATACGAGCCTGATACCATCACCTTCATAACTCATTTTCATTTCAATATCTCACATTAATTTCAGATAAATAATTTCTTTCAAAAATTCCGTACTCGGGCCTGGGACGTCGAATTTCAATTTCGGGAATACACCCGGGTCTCATATTTTCCATCATGAGTTTGGGCCCGTTTACCCAAAATATTGACCAAAGTCAACTATATAATTATTATTATCAAAATTCATAGTTTTTAACACAGAATACATATATTTCCACATCAAAAACTTTCCGGCTTCGCACCCGGACTATTCACGCAAGTCGAGGTGACTAAATAAAAGGTTCTCAAGGCCTCAAAAGCAAAATTAAAGGGAGAATTACGGTGATCATCCTTTTGGGTTGTCACATCCTCCACATCTAAAACAACTGTTCGTTCTCGAACGGACAAAAGAAAGAAGTACTGAGTCGGGGAACAGAGGGGGATAACGGCTCCACATATCAGACTCGGACTTCCAGGTCAATGCCTCAGGAGGCTGACATCTCCACTGAACACGCACTAAAGGAAAACTCCTCGACCTTAACTATCAAACTTGTCGGTCAGTAATAGCCACCGGCTCCACCTCATATGACAGATCCTTGACCAATTGGACAGTGCTGAAATGTAACACGTGGGCGGATCGCCATGATACCTCCGAAGCATGGATACATGAAAACTCGGATACACGGCTGACAAGCTAGGTGGCAAGGCGAGTCTATAAGATACCTTCCCCACTCGATCGAGAATCTCAAATGGGTCAATAAACCTAGGGCTAAGCTTTCCCTACTTTCCGAACCTCATCATGCCCTTCATAGGCGATACCCGGAGAAATACTCACTGACCAACCATGAAAGCAACATCCCTGACCTTGCGATCTGCATAACTCTTCTGTCTGGACTGAGCCGACCAAAGTCTGTCCTGAATGATCCTTACCTTATCCAAGGCCTCTTGTACTAGATCTGTACCCAATAGCCATGCCTCTCTCGGCTCGAACCATCTCACTGGGCACCGACACCGCCTACCATACAACGCCTCATATGGAGCCATCTGAATGCTAGATTGATAGATGTCGTTGTAGGCAAACTCTGCGAAAGGCAAAAACTGGTCCCACGAGCCTCCAAAATCAATAACGCAGGCTCGAAAAATATCCTCAAGAATCTGAATAGTCCTCTCGGACTGACCGTTTGTTTGGGGGTGAAATGTTGTCTTAACTGAACCTGGGTGCCCAACTCATGTTGTACTGCTCTCCAGAAATGCAAGCTAAACTACGGACACAAGTCCGAAATAATGGATATGGGCACCCCATGAAGGCGAACGATCTCTTTGATATAAATCTCGACGTACCTCTCGAAGGAATAGTTGGTGGCAACTGGAATAAAATGCACTGACTTGGTTAGCCTATCAACAATAACCCATATAGCATCAAACTTCTTCCGACTCATCGGAAGGCCAGTAACAAAATCCATGGTGATTCTCTCCCACTTCCACTTGGGAATCTCAATCCTCTGAAATGACCCACCGGGACTCTGATGCTCGTACTTAACCTGTGTGGCAACTCAGACAATGAGCCAGATATGCGACAATGTCTTTCTTCATCCTGCGCCACCAATAATATTATCTCAAATACTGATACATCTTCGCAGTGCCTGGGTGAATAGAATACCGACAGTTGTGGGCCTCCGCTAAGATCGACTCCCGAATACCATCAACATTGGGCACACAAACTCGTCCCTACAATCTCAATACACTATCATCTCCCAGGGTCATCTTCATGGCACCTCCCCGTTATACCGTATCCCACAGGACACACAAATGAGAGTCATCAAATTGTCGCTCTCGAATGCTTTCCATCAACGACGAACGAGCAACCGTGCAAGCTAACACCCTGTTGGGCTCAGAAATATCCAATCTCACAAATCTATTCGCCAAGTCCTGAATATCCAAGGCAAGCGGTCTCTAGCTGACCGGAATATAGGCAAGACTACCCATGCTAGCGGACTTCCAACTCAATGTATCGACCACCATATTGGCCTTCCCCGGGTGGTATATGATAGAAACATCATAGTCTTTTAGCGACTCCAACCACCCCCGTTGTCTCAAATTCAACTCCTTTTGACTGAAAATGCTGAAGGCTCTTGTGATCCGTGTACACCTCACACGTCACATCATATAAATAATGCCTCCAGATCTTCAAGATGTGAACAATGGCTGCCAACTCTAGGTCATGAACAGGATAATTCTTCTCGTGAATCATCAACTGCCTCAAAGCATATGCTATGACCTTGCCATTCTGCATCAACACTACGCCAAGCCTGATGCGGGAAGCATCACAATAAACAGTATAAGGCCCAGATCCTATGGGAAAAATCAATACCGGTGTCGTAGTCAGATTGTCTTGAGCTTCTGGAAGCTCGCCTCTCACTCATCTGACCACCTGAACTGGGCACCCTTCTAGGTCAATCTAGTCATCGGGGCTGCGATGGATCAAAACCCTCCATGAAACATCTATGGTAACCAGCTAGTCCCAAGAAGCTCCGGATCTCTGTAGTTGAAGCTGGTCGAGGGCAGTTCTTGACTGCCTCTATCTTCTTCGGGCCCACCTGGATTCCCTTTGTTGATATGACATGACCCAGGAATGCGACTGAACTCAACCAAAACTCGCACTTCCAGAACTTGGCGTACAAATGACTATCCTTTAGAGTCTGAAGAACCACTTTGAAGTGCTGCTCATGCTCTTTCTGACTGCAGGAGTATATCAAAATGTCGTTAATGAATACAATCACAAACAAATCCAAATAGGGTCTGAACACTCAATTCATCAACTCCATGAATGCTGCCGGGGCATTGGTCAACCCAAACGACATGACCAAAAACTCATAATGCACATACCGAGTGTGAAATGCTGTCTTAGGGACATCAGACGCCCTAATCCTCAGCTGATGATAACCAGACCTTAAATATATCTTTGAGAACACCCTAGCACCCTGAAGCTGGTCGAACAAATTGTCAATCCTCGGCACTGGATACTTTTTATTTATCGTCACCTTATTCAACTACCGGTAATCAATGTATATCCTCGTCGACCCATCATTTTTCTTGACGAATAACACTGGTGCACCCCAAGGTGATACACTGGATCTGATGAAACCCTTATCAAGAGTCATGAAGCTACTCCTTCAACTCTTCCAACTTTGGCGGGGTCATGCAATACGACGAAATGGAAATAGGCTGAGTGCCCTGAGCTAGGTCAATACAGAAATCAATATCCCTGTCAGGCGACATACCCGAAGGGTCTGAAGGGAAAACCTCGGGGAACTCCCGAACAATAAGAACAAAGTCAATAGATGGAACCTCTGCGCTGGGGTCGCGAATATACGCCAGATATGCTAGAGACCCCTTCTCGACCATACGTTGAGCCTTGAAATAGGAAATAACACTACGTGTGGCATGACCTAGGGTTCCTCTCCACTCAAGTTGGGGAAAATCTGGCAAGGCCAAGGTCATGGTCTTGGCGTGGCAATTCAAAATAGCATGATACGGGGACAACCAACCCATCCCTAATATAACATCGAAGTCCACCATATCTAAGAGCAATAATTCAACACGAGTCTCAAGACCCTCAAATACCACCACACATGAACGATGCACTCGGTCAACCACTATAAAATCACCAACCGGTGTGGACATATATACAAAAATACCCAAAGCCTCACTAGGCATGACCAAATAGAATGCAAAACAGGACGACATATAAGAATACATAGATCCCGGATCAAATAACACAGAAGCACCTCTATCACAGAACAAAATAGTACCTGTATGATAACTCGGCCTCTGGACTGACCGGCAAAGCATAACAATGGGGCTGACCCCCACCTCCCTGAGCTGTGTCTCTAGGGCGATCGACTGCTGGCTGACCCCTACCTCTAGCGGTCCAAGCTCCACCTCGACGGTCTCCCCCTCCACCTCTATGATCCCTACCCCCGCCTTTAGCTGGGTGGGCGGCCTGTGGATCACCTGCTGCATGAATCGTAGGGCGAGGAACCTGCTGCTGAGAACTACTCGAGGCTCGAGGGCAAACCCTGACAATGTGACTCGGGTCACCACAACCATAACATGCCCTCGGCTGCTAAGACTGCTGGCCATGTCGACCCGTATGTCCTCCCTTGAAGCTCTGAAGTGGCGGTGCACTGATGGGGGCTGGTGATGCACTGAAGGTTTGCTTATCCTAATAATATTGTTGAGGACCACCACCGCTTAGAGTACCATGATAAACCTGAAGTGCAGGTTGGAAGGGCCTCTGAGAGTGGCCTTTTTCATATGAATCCCTGCCTCCAGATGAGGCACTATTGAACCTACCGAAATAGCAAAGCCTCTTATCTGACCCCTGACAACCCCCTCGAACAAGTTCCATCTCTATCCGGCGGGCCGCATTGGCCGCCTCCTTAAAGGAAATATCATTACCAACTCCCATGGCCATGTGAAGGCGGATCGACTGAATCCATCCATCAATGAATCTCTGGACCGTCTCTCGCTCCGTAGGGAGTTTCAAAACTGCATGGCGTGCCAAATCAACAAATCTAGTCTCATGCTGTGTAACTATTATGGAGCCTCTCTGGAGGCGCTCAAACTGCCTACGAAGTGCCTCTCGCTGAGTGACGGGGAGAAACTTCTCCAAGAATAACTCCGCGAATTGATCCCATGTCAAAGCTGGAGACCCTGCTAGTCTAGATAGGTAATAATCCTTCCACCAAGTCTTGGCAGATCCTGCAAGCCTGAAGGTGCAAAAATTGACCCCATTGGTCTCCACTATACCCATAGTCATAAGGATCTCATGACAACTGAATAGAAAATCCCAGGGATCCTCTGATGAAGTACCGCTGAAAGTAGTGGTGAAAAGCTTGGAGAACCGATCAAGTCTCCACAAAGCATCCGAAGACATGGGCGCTCCATCTCTGGCCTGAGCTGTAATACCTATCTGAGCTGCCACTGAGGGCTGAACCACTGGAGCCTGAGTCCAGGGAGCTACTTTCTCCGGAGTATGCGTAGCAGGAGTCTGAACCCCTCCTCCAGCTTGAGAAGTGGCTGGTGCTACTGGCAGCAGATCCGCTCTAGTGACACTGTCCATAAAGCCTGCTATACGAATGAGAGCATCCTGGAGATCCGGGGGAAACATAACCCCTCCCTGGGACCTGAGCTGGGCCCACTGGAGCTACTGGGGCTGGAACCTCCTCATCAAAGTCAATATGAGGCTCCACCTCTGGAACTACTGCCTGGGGCTGAGTTCTGCCCCTACCACGGCCTCTGGCAAGGCCTCGGCCCCTGCCCCTCATGGGAGCTGCTGCGCGGTAGAAGAAGACGCACGCGTTCTCGCCATCTGTGAAAGAATAGAGTATACGGACAATCAATATTTGACGAACAAAATTGCACGACAAGAATAAACAAAGGGAAATATTCCTAACTCTGTAGACTCTGGGGGATAAATACAGACGTCTCTGTACCGATCCCTCAGACTACCGAGCTTGTCCGTGAGTTTTGAGACCCAAGTAACCTAGTGCTCTGATACCAAATTGTCACGACCCGAATTTCCCACCATGGGGAGTCGTGATGACGCCTATTGTCGGAGCAAAGCAAGCCAACTTAAACATACCTTTTCAACAAGATAATAATAAAAACAATTAATTCAAGCGGAAGTCTTAATTTAATATTAAATAAAACAAATGTGGAAAAAATTAACATCATCCTCTACCAAAGATTTAGTGTCACAATACTCACGAACTACTATAAAATACTACAAATAAGAGTTTGAAAGAAAATACATAAGGAGTGTGTTTCGATACAATAAAAACAAACAGAAATGAAATAGATAAGACTCAAGGCCCGCGCACGCCAGCGAACTGCCTAGGAGTCTTTGGACTGAAGGCACGCTCCCAATCTATTGTTGCTGCGGTCTGTAAGTTGCTCCCAAATCTGTGCACAAAAAGGGCATAGAAGTGTAGCATCAGCACAACCTACCCCATGTGCTGGTAAGTGCCTGGCCTAACCCCGGCGAGGTAGTGACGAGGCTAGACCGGACCTACCGCAATTAAATTGTACATATATATGTGCAATAATGGAAAGATATACATAATTTAAACATATAATAGGGAGGGGCCATGCTGTGGGGTGTAACAATTTAATTATGAGACCAACTAATAGAGAGATGGAAACTGAATAGTTAACATCAATGAAACAGAGCAAGTAAATTAACAACTCAACGATACCAACCTTCGTGCTTTTACTCTCAATTCTCACAAAAACTGCGAAATATAGTGCACGGCATCACCCTTCGTGCTTTCCTCGCATAACTCTCATATCAAGGCACGGAATGACCCTTTGTGTTCAAATAATCAATACATGGCACGGAAAGACCATTCGTTTATAATTATCAAAACATGGCACGGAAAGCCCTTCGTGCATAATCACTCTTCCTCACCTAATCAACAGTCACAACCAATTGGGGAAAGAAATATACAACAAGATTAAACATCCCGACAAGGGATAACAAATCAACATTTAAGTCCGTGCAAGGGAAAACGAGTCAACAATGAGTCCCGACAAGGAAAACAAATACCACACTTCCTTCTTTAACTCATTTGCTGATCAACTATCGCTTCATATTTAAATTAGCAAGTAATTAACTCAATCGTTTCACATCTTTTGAACCAGAAGCAACTACGACTCACAGTCACGCTAGACTCAGGCGCATAGGTAACCGTCTCCATACCTATACACGACTCCACATAGCACGTAGCAAATATTGTCCTAATCCTATTCCCTCAAGCCAAAGTTAGATCAAACACTTACCTTGAAAGCTAACTCAACTCACGCCTCTAGGATAGCTTTACCCCTCGAATTCGCAACAAAACCACTCGAATCTAGTCACAACTTACCCAAATATATCAACAAATGCTAGTTAAATCAATTTGAATGCACAAGAATGAATTTTCCAAAATTTACCCAAACTTCCCAAAATGTCCCCGAGCTCACGTGGTCAAAACTAGAGGTTCAAACCAAAACCGGATTACCCATTCCCCCACGAGTTCGTATCTATGATTTATTTTGAAATCGAACCTCAAATTGAGGTCCAAATCCCCAATTTGAAGAAAAAATAAGTTCTACCCCAAATCCCCATTTTCACCCATGAAAGCTTTGATTTCAAGATAAAATCATGATAAAAGATGTCAAAGATCAAAGAAATTGAGAAAAAGTTGACTTACAATTGAATTGGGGAAGAAAGGGTTTGAGAGAAATCGCCAATGGATTTTTGGGTTTTGAAAATATGAAAAGTGAGTTTCAAAACCGACTAAATGTAAAATATGCAGGTGCAGATCTCGCATTTATGAGAATGGGTTCGCAATTGTGAACTATGTAGAAGAAGGGCGGATATCGCATTTGCGAGAAAATATTCGCAATTGCGAACAAGGCAGAAATGGGCGGGACTTAGGCTGGGGCAATCGCATTTGCGAATAAGTCTTCGCATTTGCGAAGACTGCTGGGAAAGGACTCCTTCGCATTTGCGAAGGGAACCTCGCAATTGCTAGTTTAGCAGGCTGACCCTCTTCGCATTTGCGAACCAGGCTTCACAATTGCGAAGCCTGCAGGTCTATGACACCTGAAGCACAGATCTAATATGAAAAAATGGACTCAACACCTATCCAAAACTCACCTATGCCCCCGGGGCTCCAACCCAAACATAAACACAACCCCAAAAACATCCTACAGACTTACTCGTACGATCAAATCGCTAAAATAACATCATTTACATAGAATCAAACCTTAAAACAGATGATTTCTTCCAACTTTCTATAAAATTGTTATTTCTCATTTTCATGTCTGAAACACGTCAAATGACGTCCGAAACACGTCAAATGACGTATGTTTTCAACCAAACTTTTTAGATAGCGCTTAACACTCATTTAAGTTTTGTACCGGGTGTCGAAACCAAAATACGAGCCTAATACCATCATTTTCTGACTCATTTTCATTTCAATACCTCACATCAATTTCAGATAAATAATTTCTTTCATAAATTCCGTACTAGGGCTTGGGACCTCGGATTTCGATTCCGGGAATACATCCGGGTCCAATATTTTCCTACGAACCCTGCTGGACTGTCACATTAAGGGTCCGAGTCCGGGTCCGTTTACCCAAAATGTTAACCAAAATCAACTATGTCAATATTATTATCAAAATTCGTAGTTTTTAACACAAAATTTATATATTTCCACATCAAAAACTTTCCGGCTTCGCGCCCGGACTGCGCACACAAATCGAGATGATTAAATAAGATATTTTCAAGGCATCGGAAGCACAAAAAAAGAAAAATTAGGGCGATGACCCTTTGGGGTCGTCACAGCTTGAACCTAACTTTCATTCTACTGTTAACTTTTTATATATGCAATTTTCTTAGAAAATTATTTTTGAACTTATTTATGATGTCCCGAGTAGTGAATCGTTAAGAATATTCCTTTTAAATAGAGTTATTTTCATTCACAAGTTCTGTCGTTCCCATTAAGGCCTTATCAAAGATGATGCAAGAGATTCAGAACCACATTCACGGTTTGAAAGAGAGGAAAGAGGCCCTCCTTTGTACTTGCCCCATTAGCAGGCTTATAACGGAGCAACCATCCCCCTTCAACATCTCTCATAATGTTGTTCTACGATGTTGAAAGCTAGATCCACACAAGGTGTGTAATGCATAGCTTAAAAAATACCAGTCACTATATGATTTACGGATAGGATAATGACTCAAATTTACTTTTTATTCTCTTTTTTTCCGGAATCTCACATAAAAAAATAATAGTAAAAAAAATAGCTCCAACGAATCTTAAAACAAAAATTTGTAAAACAAAAGACTATATTGTTCAAAAGGATAAAACTTTTATCTCCCCAAAAGAATAGGGAGAGACAGTTTGGCCATAAGATTTTTTTCTAAAACTTTTTTTCCGGAATGTTTTTACTTTTCGTTAGAAAGAGTATTTAATAGGCTATGAAAATTTTATTTTCAAATATTTAAAAAAGATCCAAAAAGTATTTTTTTAAAAAAATTTTCACTTCAAATCACTCATAAAAATTTAAAAATCACTCTAAATTTGATTTATGTCCAAACACAACTTTAGTTTTAAAATATTATTTTCACTTGAATTTTTTTTTTGACTCCCGAATTTTCACAATTCTATGTCCAAAAGCCCACTTAACCTTTTAAGTTGTAGCCGGTGAAGCCTAATAGCCTGTTTGGCTAAGCTTTTCTAAATTTAAAAGCATTTTTTCTTATTTTTTTTTCAAAGTTGAAGTGTTTGGTCAAGTTTTTAGGAGTAAAAAAATTCTTTTGAGTTGAAGGAGAAGCAGTTTTAGAGAAGCAAAAAATTATTGCTTATCCCTAAAAATATTTTTTAAAAAAAGCACTTTTGAGAAAATATACTAATAGTCTGTTTGAACAAGCTTCATTTGAGGCAATTTTTTTTTTCTTGTCAAAAGTGCTATTTTTTTTAAAAATATCTAAGGTGTTTGGCCAAGCTTTTGGAAGGAAAAAAAGTATTTTGAGGAGGCGTAGAAGCAGTTTTTGAGAAGTAGAAAAAAATAGTTTCTCTTCAAAAGTATCTTTTTGAAAAGCACTTTTCAGAAAAATGCACTTATAAGCACTTTTTAAAAGCTTTGGCCAACACTAATTGTTACTCAAAAGTACTTTTCAAACCAAGTAACCAAACACAATCTATTTCTATTTAAAAGTACTTTTTGAAAAGTAATAAGCTAATTTTGACAAGAAAAATGCACTTATAAGCACTTTTTAAAAGCTTTGGCCAACACTAATTGTTACTCAAAAGTACTTTTCAAACAAAGTAACCAAACACAATCTATTTCTATCTAAAAGTACTTTTTGAAAAGTAATAAGCTAATTTTAGAAGTATGGCCAAATAGGATCTTAGAAGTATTTTTAAAAAAAGTTGATCAAAACTAATTGTTAGTAAAAAATATTTTTAAATTAATTAGTTAATTACAAATTATTTCTCGCTACAAATACTTGGAATAAAAATATTATTAAATTCTCAAAATAAATTAATTTTTGAAGGTCGTCCAAAGTGAAATGATGACATGTATTTATGTCGCAATCAAGTAAGTTCAACAAACCATTAGAAGATTGTAACCGACCTGGAAGGAAATTGACTGACTCTGAGCGTACCAACATAACCCCCCTGTTGCTCCGTTTCATGCGCTGCTCTTAGCACCCTCTTTGCTCCTGGCTCTCTCTCTTTACCTCCATTACCTTTGTTTTTTTTTTCTTTCTTTCAAAACTTTCACAAACAAACAAAGGAAATGGAGCAATATTATGGCTGTTTATGAAGGAGAAACGAGTTGAGTAAAACGCAGAGGGAATTTTTACAAGAAAAGGAAAGTTCAAGAATGTTAAAGGCTTTTTGTTACATTGGATTTAGCCAAGGATTGTGATAAGACTAGCAGATTTATTTTAGTAATTTTTTTTCTTCGGGAACATAAATGTCTGAATTGGTGGCTCGTACTGGTCGGCATCAGCAGCGATATGAGGCTGGTTATCGCCTTATCGCCGGGTATTTTCTCTTTTATTTGGATTTTGCTAAATTAGGTTTTATTTGGTTTAGGGCAAGTTTGCTGAATGTTGAAGTTCGGTTTCTAAATTTTTTCTCTTTAGTTATGTAGTTGTTTTTGCTTGCTTTGATTTGTTTTGGTGTTTTTTGAATTGGGTTTTCTCTGTTTTTGGTAAATTTTGTTGAATGTGGGAGTTTGGGTTCAAGTTTCCTCTTTTGCTGTGATTACGGTACTTTTGATTTTCTCATAATGAGTGAAATCTGGTTGAATGTGGAGCTCCTTTGTACCTAGCTGTCTTCCTTGTTTGGCCATATTACAAGGATTGATAGAGAGAAATGTGCAAAAGAATGTTGCTATTCTTTCTTTCTTTTTTTCTCCTTTGTGTAATTGGTTGTGAATTTATAAAGATGATGTTTTGGGTTTCGATTTGTGTGATAGAGGTGATGGGCATTGTTCATTCTAGGTTGCTTCTTGAAGAGTAATATTCTTTGATCACGTAAGTTTTATTACAGAGACAGCTCTAAGGTGGTGCTGTGATGTGACATCAAAAGCAAAAGTAAATTTTTCTTAATCCTGTAAGGAACTCATGAAATCTATCAAGGTTTTAGCCTCATTAACATACTTCTTCCTACACAAAAGTATATAATTGACTTTGATCTCCAAAGTGGTGTTAACTTATCGTTCAAAAACCTCTAGTTCCTTTCCCATATTGTCTACCATATGCGGGGAGGAATAGTTTTCCGGACTCTCTTTGGGCTATGCCAACACATGATTAGATCCCTTAGTAGTCCATTTCAGACTAGAAAAGTTAAACAAAATCCTATATGGTATTTTGAAGGGTATGAGGAACTGTGGAAAAGAAGCAAATAGTGAGAGGATGAAAAAGAAGAAGAAAGACTATTGGGAAGTTGGAAATTTGGAATAGGATTAGCGGAGCCAACTTGAACTTGGTCTCAGTTTAATTTATGTTTTTATTTTGCCAAAAGTCCATCAAAACATCATTTTGGTAGGAATATGATAAGACCTGGGTCAGTCTGTCATTGGAGAACCTTCAGAGGGATCAAATAATCTTTTAATCTCATAGTGTCTTCTCAAGAGTCTCCTTTTTACTAAGTCAACTAGAAGAGAGCTACTCCTTATCCTTCCCATTAACGTTACTCTAGATCCTGAGGTCTCCAAACTTGTCGCTTTTAACATTCTCCCGAGATCACTCGTCAAAAAAAGAAAGAAAAAGAAAGAAAGAGTGGCTCTGAGATCAGTCACAACCCGCTTCATGTTTATAGTACAAGACATGTTAACTGATCATCTCTTTTGGTTTCATCACCATGTCAAAGCATACTTGCTAACACTACTTGCTAACACTAGATAACTCCCACCTGTCCAATCACCATCAGCTAGGTGTTGTGATTCGACAGAGAACATCAGCAGTGGCGGTTACAGGTGATGAATGTGGCAGAAAAAGGACTAATTGATTGGTCTAGTTGAGAGATTGCCTCCTCGCTCATTTCTTTGTCGATGTATGCACCTTGAATAGCTATGTAAAGTG
The DNA here is from genome assembly GCA_034376525.1 of Nicotiana benthamiana. Classification (NCBI taxonomy): domain Eukaryota; kingdom Viridiplantae; phylum Streptophyta; class Magnoliopsida; order Solanales; family Solanaceae; genus Nicotiana; species Nicotiana benthamiana. The sequence continues at coordinate 51,584,040 of CM067338.1, read as the reverse complement.
TTGTATTTTAACCATTCACTGTATAAAAACCAGAGAGCACTAGGCGTGACAACAAAAGATTGGCCTGTCATTGAAAACAAACAACTACCCAGTATAGTCCCACAAAGTGGGTTCTGGGGAGGGTAAAATGTAGACGGGCCTTACCCCTACCCGAAAGGGCAGGGAGGCTGTTTCCAATCGACCCTCGGCTCAGTGAAGGAAAGGAAAAACAAAAACAAAAATAAAAATAAAAGAGCATTAGTAACTCCAACAGAAATAGCGTAAATAATTATCTAAACATAAGAATCATAAATAAAATAACATGCAATAATATCAGACAGTAACTACCATAAATAACTACCATAATGGAGACACAATCCAATACACAAATCATTTATGGATAGCCCTGCCAAGCCTCACCCAACCCCGGGTGAGGAGTACGAAAAACTCTAGGAGCCCCTATCCTACAATCCTGATACTAGACCTCCAGACTTTCCTATCAAGGGTCATGTCCTCGGAAACCCGCATTCTAGCCATGTCATGCCTAATCAGCTCTCCCCAATACCTCTTAGGCCTCCCTCTGCCTCGCCGTACGCCGACCATCGCCAGCCGCTCACAACTCCTCACCGGGGCATCTGGACTTCTCCTCCGCACATGCCCGAACCACCTCAGCTTCGCTTCTCGCATCTTCTCATCCACCGGGGCCACCCCACCTTCTCTCCAATAACTTCATTCTCGATCTTATCTAACCTGGTGAGCCCGCACATCCACCTGAGCATCCTCATCTCCGCAACCTTCATTCTCTGAACATGAGAGTTCTTCACTGGCCAGCACTCCGCCCCATACAACATTGCAGATCTAACCACAGCTCTATAAAATTTCCCCTTGAGTTTCTGTGGAACTTTCTTGTCACACAGGACTCCTGATGCAAGCCTCCACTTTGACCACCCCGCTCCTATACGGTGGGTGACGTCCCCGTCAATCTCTCCATCCCTTGAATCACCGACCTTAGATATCTGACATTGTCCCTCTTGGCGATGACCTGAGATCCAATCATCACGTCCCTGCCTACTTCGCTTGGCTCGGCTCTAAACTTGCACTCCAGGTATTCTGTCTTAGATCTGCTTATCTTGAAACCCTTAGACTCGAGAGTCTGTCTCCATACTTCTAACCTCTTAATAACACCGACCCTCGTCTCGTCTATCAAGACTATGTCATCAGCAAATAGCATACACCAAGGCACATCCCCTTGAATATGTCGGGTTAGAGCATCCATCACCAAGGCAAACAAGAGAGGGCTAAGCGCCGATCTTTGATGAAGCCCCATAACTACCGGAAAATGGTCTGAGTCGCCACCCATCGTCCTAACCCTAGTCTTAGCTCCATCGTACATGTCCTTGATTACTCTGATGTAGGCTTCCGGCGCGCTGTTCGCCTCCAAGCACCTCCATAGCACCTCCCTTGGGACCTTGTCATACGCCTTCTCCAAGTCGATAAGTACCATGTGAAGGTCCTTCTTCTTATCCTTGAACTGCTCCACCAGCCTCCTGACAAGGTAGATAGCTTCTGTAGTGGAGCGACCCGGCATGAAACCGAACTGGTTCACAGATATAGATGTCAACTCCCTCACCCTCGCCTCGATCACCCACTCCCAAACCTTCATGGTGTGACTTATTAATTTGATACCCCTATTGTTGTTGCAGCACTGGATGTCCCCTTTGTTCTTGTACAAGGGCACCACTGTACTCCACCTCCACTCCTCCGGCATCCTTTTGGTCCTGAAGATCGCATTGAACAACCTGGAAAGCCACTCCACTCCTGACCTACCCATGCATTTCCAGAACTCCACCGGGATCTTATCAGGCCCGCTCGCTCGACCCCTACTCATCCTACGCAAAGCCCCCATGACCTCCTCCGCGCTAATGCGCCTGCAGTACCCAAGGTCTCTATGTTGCTCTGAATGCCTCAACTCCCCTAGCTCTATGTTACGATCCCCCTCGTTAAGTAAGTCTCGAAAGTACGCCTGCCACCTCTGCTTGACTTGAGACTCCTCCATCAGAACTCTACCATCCTCGCCCTTGATGTACCTAACTAGGTCAAGATCACGCGCCTTCCTTTCCCTTGCTTTAGCTAACCGGAATAATTTCCTGTCATTGAAAAGAGATATTAATTTGAATTTGTCAAAAGGTAATTTTGATTTAATCCTTCAGAAATTAACCTGTGACAGAAGGGAGGGGTATGATAAGATTAACTGGTCATTAATACTTATATGTGATATTGACATATTGGCATTTCCTGCTTTTCATAGACTCGACGATTGACCTTCTTGACGGCTCTATTTCTATTTTTTCTATTCATAATGCTGAATGGAGCAGAATCAGACATAACTATAGAATTTTGCATTTTAACTGCAGCTGAGCCTTTTAAGTTGTCTAGGTAAACTACGTGTAGGCGTAAAGGATCATAATCTGAGAGTAGTTATGGAGCTCTTCATGCTGTGTTGGTAACAATAGGCTTTTTGGTGTTCTTCCTTACAAGGGATAGTTGGTCTTCTGGGCAAAAGGGTGGAAAAAGGGGGTGTTCTCAGACTCTTTGGAAGGCATCAGTGCCATAAGAACCTGCTCTACTAAAATAATTGTAGCAGATGGGCTTTATGGAGAAAAGTTCTCCAACAAGTACGGCTAAGTTAGTCGAATCGAATTCTGACTTTTACCTTTAAGGACTTGGCAGAAGGAAAAAAAAGGGTAGCTTGGTGCACTAAGCTCCCATTATGCGCGAGGTCCTTCGAAAGACCGGACTGTGTTGGGTCTTATGATGCAGCCTTATGCTACATTTCTGCTACAAGCTATTTCTACGGCTACCCGTGACCTTGTGGTCACACGGCCACAACTTTTACCTTTGCGCCAAGACTCCCTTTCTACCCAACACAAGAAATACTAGCTAAACCCATGAAATTTGGATTTAATAAGTTCAAAGCTGAACTTGTAGTTGTTTCACTAGATAGTGAACCCTGTTGATGCTCTAAAAGGTATCATGATTAAGTTCCATATGTGCCAAAAAGTTTTGTAGGAGTAGAAAGGGTTTACAACTTCAAATTGAACCAGTTTACAACTTCAATTTGCTCTATGGTTCAAGGCCATTAATTCTCATTACATCAATGGAGGGAGTGGTTCAGAGGGTACTCTTTATCCTGTAGATACAGAAATTAAGCATGAACCTTCATGGTATAGGATAGGTAAGGTTGAGAGTGGAACTCTTATAGTTCTCATATTGCTTCTCAAAGGAATATAGCTGCAAGAATGGAAATTGAATAGTATAGTTTGGTGGTCAGCTTCTGCTTGTACAGTTTGGTGTTCTTCTCTTGATTAGAAATAAAACACTTTTTAGCAGGATGTGGTAAATTATTCTGCCTCAATCCTCTCTTAGTTTATCTAAAATGAAGTCTTTCTTTTCTGTTTATTAATTTTAATGTATTATTTGCAGAAAGTGTTAAATGCATCTCTATCAAAATACTTTTGGAACAACAAAAGCTATATGCCTCAATCCCAAGCAAGTTGAGGTCTCATAGATGAATCCTAACTGTCTTGTCGTTCCATTTAAGATCATCCTAGTCCACTATTTTATATGAGAGATGTTAGAATATGTAAATAGTAGTAAAATAACCCTAATCCGATATGTATTAGGAGTAGGATAGGTTATGTGTATATATAAAAGGCTCATTGTATCATGTTTAATATCAATTATTATATTTCTCCCGTGCTTTCTCACATGGTATCAGAGCTTTAGTGAGAAACATATCGCTGTGCCTCATTCCAGCGATTTCCGGGAAGAAAGTCCTCGTCGTCGTGCAATTTTCCGGCGACCTAGAAGGCTGCCCGTAATCACATCACTTTCTGTTGGTGTTTTCAGAAAAACAACACCACCACAAGACTCCTCAAGCTCCGGCGACCAAACCCCAAGAAACCCCACCGAAAAATTCAACTGCACGCGCCCTCACGCGCCGGAATTCACCGGCGAGATCTGTCCCACGCACCCTCGCGCGCCGGCGCGTGAACCACTTTCCGACAGTTTTTTGAAAATTTTTTCTTGAGATAGCATGTTTTCCTGAGAATTCCGAGCCTACCCATATTTTTACTTTTTAATTCCGACCACTTTGAATTTTTTTCCGGCATCTACAGTGATTTTTCCGGCAACTACAATAATTTTTCGGCTAAAACAGTATTTCCTTCATCTGTTTCAGCAAGTTTTTCACAATGTCTTTGGGAGTCGATGCTTTCAGGCCTAAAAACTCGGCTTCTGGAAATTCCGGTGTTATGATTACCTTAGAACCTTTAATGGGAAGTTCCAACTACTTAGCTTGGGCTTCGTCTGTCGAGTTATGGTGTAAAGGTTAAGGTGTTCAAGATCATCTAATCAAGGAGTCTAGTGAAGGAGATGAAAAAGCTAAAGCACATTGGGAGAAGATCGATGCTCAATTATGCAGTATTTTGTGGTGATCTATTGATTCCAAGTTGATGCCCTTGTTTCGTTCATTCCAGACATGTTATTTGGTTTGGGAAAAGGCTCGTACTTTATACACTAATGACATATCTCGTTTCTATGATGTGATATCGCGGATGACAAATTTAAAGAAACATGAATTAGATATGTCTACTTACTTGGGACAAGTGCATGCAGTTATGGAGGAATTTGAGATGTTGTTGCCAGTTTCTGCTAGCGTTGCAAAGCAACAAGACCAACGACAAAAGCTGTTTCTAGTTCTTACTCTTGCTGGGCTTCCTAATGATCTCGACTCAATACGCGATCAGATTTTGGCTAGTCCGACTGTCCCCACAGTTGATGAATTATTCTCTCGATTACTTTGCCTTGCTCCAGCACCAAGTCACCTAGTGAGCTCATCATAGACACTTGATTAATCTGTCCTCGTTTCCCAATCAGTGGACAATCGGGCATCTCATACTATGGAGAATAGACGAGGAGGGGGTCATTTTGGAAGATCTAGACCCAAGTGTTCTTATTGTCATAAACTTGGTCACACTCGTGACGTGTGCTATTCTTTACATGGTCGACCACCCAAAAATGCTTATGTTGCTCAGACCGAGACTACAGGTAACCAGGGATTTTCTGTATCTGAAGGGGAGTATAATGAGTTAATATCGAGCAAGTACACAGACATCTCCACAAGTAGCCTCTGTTGCTCAGACTGATACTTCTGTTGCTGGTAATTCTTTTGCTTGTATTTCCCAGTCTAGTCCTCTTGAGCAATGGGTTGTGGACTCAGTTGCTTCTGATCATATCTCTGGTAATAAATCCCTTTTGTCAAATATTGCATATTCACAGTCTCTTCCCAACGTTACTTTAGCCAATGAGTCTCAAATTAAAGCAAAAGGAGTTGGACAAACGAATCCCCTACCCTCTGTCACTCTAGATTCCGTTCTTTATGTCCCTGGCCGTCCTTTTAATCTTGCATCTGTTAGTCGTTTGACTCGTGCCTTCCATTGTGGTATATATTTTATTGATGATTCTTTTATTATGCAGGACCGCAGTACGGGACAGACGATTGGAATAGGACTTGAATCAGAAGGACTCTACTATCTTAACTCACTAAAATCCTCCAAGACCTGTCTAGTTGCAGATCCTCCAGACCTACTTCACAGTCGTTTAGGACATCCTAGCTTGTCCAAGCTTCAGAAGATGGTGCCTAGTTTGTCTAGTTTATCCACATTAGAGTGTGAGTCATGTCAGCTCGGGAAACATACCCAGCCTCCTTTCCTCATAGTATTGTGAGTCGTGTAGAGTCTGTTTTTTCTTTAGTTCATTCGGATATATGGGGTCCTAGTAGAGTCAGTTCAACCTTGGGATTCCGTTATTTTGTTAGTCTCATTGATGATCATTCAAGATGTACTTGGGTTTTGTTAAAGAAAGATCGTTCTGAGTTGTTTCTATATTCCAGAATTTTTGTGCTGAAATTAAAAATTAATTTGGTGTTTCTATTCACACTTTTCGCAGTGATAATGCCTTAGAATATTTATCCTCTCAATTTCAACAGTTTATGACTTCTCGAGGAATTATTCATCAGACCTGTTGTCCTTATACCCCTCAGCAAAATATGGTTGCAGAGAAAAAATAGGCACATTATTGAGACTGCTCGCACACTTCTCATTGAATCTCATGTTCCGCTGGGTTTTTAGGGCGATGCAGTTCTCACATCTTGTTATTTGGTTAATCGGATGCCTTCATCTCCCATCCAGAATCAGATTCCGTATGAGATATTGTTTCCCCACTCACCCTTATACTCTGTTCCCCCTCGTGTTTTTGGGAGCACTTCCTTCGTTCATAACTTAGCCCCTGGGAAAGATAAGTTAGCTCCTCGTGCTCTCAAGTGTGTCTTCCTTGGTTATTCTCGTGTCAAGAAGGGCTATCGTTGTTATTCACCTGATCTTCGTAGGTACCTTATGTCAGCTGATGTCACTTTTTTTGAGTCTAAACCTTTCTTTGCCTCTTCTGACCATCTTGATATATCTGAGGTTTTACCTATACCGGCCTTTAAGGAGTCTACTATAGCTCCTCCTTCACCTTCCGCCACAGAAGTCTCACCCGAGTCTACTATAGCTCCTCCTTCACCTTCTGCTACAGAAGTCTTACCCATTCCAACCGTTAGAGAGTCTATGTGGCTCCTCCTAGACTCCCTGCCACAAAAACTCCACTCTTGACATATCATCGTCGTCCTCGCCCAGCATTCGGCCCAGTTGATTCACGTCCTGCACCTGACCCTGCTCCTAATGCGGACTTGACTCTTCCGATTGCACTTCGGAAAGGTATACAGACCACCCTTAATCCTAATCTCCATTATATCGGTTTAAGTTATCATCGTTTGTCATCACCCTATTATGTTTTTCTATCTTCTTTGTCCTCTGTTTCCATCCCTGTCTACAGGTGAAGCATTGTCTCATCGAGGGTGGCGACATGCTATGACTGGCGAGATGTACTTAACATACGAGTGGTACTTGGGAGCTCGTCCCTCTTCCTTCAGGTAAATCTACTGTTGGTTGTCGTTGGGTGTATGCAGTCAAGGTTGGTCCAGATGGTAAGGTTGATCGTCTTAAGGCTCGTCTTGTTGCCAAGGGATATACTCAGATATTTGGGCTTCATTACAGTGATACCTTCTCTCCTGTGGCTAAGATAACATCAGTCCGCCTTTTTCTATCCATGGCTGCTATTCGCCATTGACCCCTCTATCAGATGGACATTAAAAATACGTTTTTACATGGTGACCTTGAGGATGAAGTTTATATGGAGCAACCACCTGGGTTTGTTGCTCAGGGGGAGTCTCGTGGCCTTGTATGTCGCTTACGCCGGTCACTTTATGGTCTAAAGCAGTCTCCTCGAGCCTGGTTTGGTAAGTTTAGCACAGTTATCCAGGACTTTCGCATGATTCAGAGTGAAGCTGATCACTCTGTATTCTATCGGCATTCTGATTCGAGTCTTTGTATTTATCTGGTCGTCTATATTGACGACATTGTTATTACCGGCAATAACCAGGATGTTATTACTAAATTGAGCAACATCTCATTCAATACTTTCAGACTAAGGATCTGGGCACACTAAAGTATTTTCTGGGTATTGAGGTCGCTCAGTCTAGCTCAGGTATTGTGATCTCACAACGGAAGTATGCCTTAGATATTCTTGAGGAGACAGGAATGACATGTTGTAGACCTGTTGACACTCCGATAGATCCGAATTCTAAACTTCTTCCTGGATAGGGGGAGCCTCTTAACGATCCTGCAAGATATAGGTGGTTAGTTGATATATTAAATTATCTTACTGTGGCAAGACGTGACATTTGCTTTCCTGTGAGTGTTGTGAGCCAGTTTATGGGTTCCCCGTATGATAGTCATTGGGATGCAGTTGTTCTCATTTTCGGTATATAAAATCAACTCCAGGTAAAGCTTTATTGTTTGAGTATCGAGGCCATGAGCAGATCGTTGGATACTCCGATGCTGATTGGGCAGGATCGCCTTCTGACAGACGTTTCTACTTCTGGATATTTGTCATACTAGGAGGAAATTTGGTATCTTGGAAAATCAAGGAACAAAATGTGGTTGCTCGGTCTAGTGCAGAAGCAGAATATCGAGCAATGGCTATGGCGACATGTGAGCTAGCTTGGATCAAACAGTTGCTCAAAGAGCTGAAATTTGGTGATGTTAGTCAGATGGGACTTGTGTGTGATAATCAAGCTGCTCTTTATATTGCGTCAAATCCAGTTTTCCATGAGAGAACTAAGCACATTGAGATTGACTGTCACTTTGTCAGAGAAAAAATACTCTCGGGAGATATTGCTACAAAGTTTGTAATGTCAAATGATCAGCTTGCAGACATTTTCACCAAGTCCCTCATTGGTCCTCGTATTAACTACATATGTCACAAGCTCGGTACATATGATTTATATGCACCAGCTTGAAGGGGAGTGTTAGAATATGTAAATAGTAGTAAAATAACCCTAATCCAATATGTATTAGGAGTAGGATATGTTATGTGTATATATATATGGCTCATTGTATTATGTTTAATATCAATTATTATATTTCTCCCGTGCTTTCTCACAAAAGAATTAGAGATAAAAGTAAAGAGCACGAGAAGCTTTCTATATTTTTTCAACTGGCATATAAATCTCTGCCAAGTCTACAGGACTCCTAGAAAGCAAGGGACTAAGTAAACATGCTAATATGACTAAAACTTAATCCCAACCAATTTATATTGCCTATATATAATGTTTCCTTCATTATACGTTATTTTTCGCTAGGTCTGTGTGGATTCATGAGATACTAAGTCTTCCAAGAATTTTTCAAAATGTGATTTTATGTCTACCTCGTCCTTGGGAAAATATATTTAGTTAGAGACGCATTGAACGCTCCTTGTGAATAATTCATTTGACATTGATGAATGGCAAAGAAAGACTTAATTTTGGATGAACAAAATATTGAAAGAAGCATTATATTGGATCTATCCTCTTTATGGGAAGCGGCTGGAGCTATAGCGGAGGACTCGGGTCGAATATTCATTATGGACAATGAGTGAAGGAGTGAATAGAGCAGGAGAAAATAATCTAATAGAGGAATGGTTGAACTGTGGCAATGTTGAAAAGTCAAAAAATTGAAGAGAGTAAGAATCAGGTGGAAGGCAAAGAGCGATCACAATAATTAAGGAATCTTGAAGGTTTCTTTGGGTCCAATGGTTAAGTCGAATTTGTTGGTTTTAGTTTCTGGCGATCTCTTTCTCACCTGTAAATTTTTTGGAAAGACTTTTTATTCACATCTAAGAATACATCATTTTAATCATTTATTTTTTGTTGGTACATCTTCTATAGATATACATCATTATATATCTTTCTTTTGGTATTGGTACAACTTCTATAGATTCTGGTTATCAAATAATCTTTTCTTCTAAAGCAGTAGGAAGTTATGAGCAACTACTTCTTTACTAACATCCTGGGTTTGCATTTAAAAGTATCTTCTCATAATCTCCTGAATCCGAATTTTGACTAATAGAATTCTTGCAGGTGTATTCCATTTAGGTTCAGAAATATGGAAGAAAATGGTGGTGATACGGCTGAGAAGGTAGTTGAAGTACTGATGATAAACTCGACAAGTGGGCCTGGTCTTCTGTTCCCAAAGGTGGGAATTGTTTGAGCATTTGGGTTTTCAGCATTATCCTATTGAAATTGTAATGTTTTTTTTTGAGAAGATAACAAGTTTTATATATTAAGTAGAAAAACCTTTAGCATAAAGATTATGCTAAAGGTTAAAGATAGTTACAAGACCCACGAAAAAGAGCAAAAACGCAAACCCAGACTTGTGGTAGTTACAAAGACCCAATAATATCCACTATAGATTCTACATCCTCTACCAGCGGTTCTTTAAACCAAAAGTGAAACAAAGATATACAATTCGTCTTGATCTTCTGTTCAGTGTTAGCTCTATCTTCCAAGCACCTTGAATTTTTCTCCAACCCAATTGTCCACCAAATACATGCTGGGATCAACCTCTACCAATGCTTTTGCCTCAGTATAATACTTGTGTCATTCCAGCAAGCTAACATTTCTGCAGTTGTCCTAGGTATTGCCCATTTCACACCTTTCATACTCATGAAAAGATACCACATCCTACTAGTTACTTTGCAATGTAAAAAGAGGTGGCTGTTTGTTTCAATCTCTTTTCCACTCAAGAAACATTTGGAACACATAAGCATTCCTCTCCTCATTAAACAGTCATGAGTTAGAACAGCCTCTTTGACTACTAGCAACAAAAGCAAGCCACTTTAAAGGGAATTTCATCTTCCAGATGTGCTTCCTGTGCCATGTCCCATTGTTCATGTGACCAGAGCTATTCAAGATTCCATATGCTGACTTTAAAGTATATACTCCTCCACTGTTTCTTTCCCATATAAGTCTGTCTTCTTCTGTGATGCCCTTAAAGCCGTCCAACTATTTGTAGAATTCAATCACTCTGGTAACCTCCCAGTCATCGAGGAGCCTTCTGAACGAAACATTCCACAAGCCACTTTAAAAGGGATTTTCACCTTCCAGATGTGCTTCCAGTGGCATGTCCCATTGTTCATGTGACCAGAGCTATTCGAGATTCCATATGCTGACTTTACAGTATATACTCCTCCGCTGTTTCTTTCCCATACAAGTCTGTCCTCTTCTTTTGTGATGCCCTTAAAGCCATCCAACAATTTGTAGAATTCCATCACTCTGGTAACCTCCCAGTCATTGAGGAACCTTCTGAACGTAACATTCTACCCCTGCATGATTATAATTCCTTTTCTTTTTCTGGCCAGAATTAACTGATGTTATTTGGTTTAATTTCCGGATGGATCTAGTTATTTTATCCTTATCATGTTGTGAATCTTATTAAGTTTAAAACACCAAAGTTGCAATTTTATTTTTGTTGAAGTTTGGTGACAGTTCTCTACTTAGATATGTTCTGGTAAAATGCCGTACTGATAGTTAACGTCCTTCATCTTCTACCACTTAACCTGGTTAGATTGTGCTGCATATGAAATTTGATAACACACTGGTTATGCATTTGTCAAAGATTAACACTTATGCTCATACTTCCGTTTTTTATATTTTTTTAAAGCATGAGTTCAACATAGCGTGTTGTTTGCCATACTTTTTGGTCTTTTCTTTTAATTCAAGCGTTCTTCCTGGTGTTTTTGGACTGTCTGAAGTCATTTGATATTGCTGAATAAATTTGAGTGACTCTTTTGGTTCATTTGATTTTGTTGTAAAGATTACAAGGATGAGTACCTCTGGTGCTGCTATTGACATCTCTGGCACATCTTGTATAAATAGGGTGGTTGGGAAAATGATGAATCTGTCGAGGATGCAGCTATTCGTGAAGCTATAGAGGAAGCTGGAGTTCGAGGGGATCTAGTGGTAAGGTCTTTTCATGTATCCGCTTTTGTTTTTCTTTGATATTTGGTGCGCAAGTTGGACCTGATTTCTTAGTGCTAATTTCATTTTCTACCATTCGGACATGGAACATATGTTGAAGATAGTGACTACTTATACTGCACTAGTAGTGGTCCTTTTTTTGGAATTAAGTGCTTTTAAATTCATTAATCAAAATGGTCTTCCTGTGTTCTTTTAGGTAAAATGCATATTTTTTATATATGATGGGGGAAGAAAGAAGGAGAGAATCCTATACAAAACGTGATTCTCTATGACATCCATTCATCTGTGGTAGTTGGGTTTAAAGTGTCCCAAATGTGTACTAAGAATGTTCTACTAATTTCTATAGAAAAGTTTTCGGTTCCTTCCATTCCTTTCCATCCATAGTGTCCACATGTGCACCGAATGGCTTAGGCCGCAACCTTGTTGATTCAATTCCAAAGACATTCCGTACTATGCACCATACCTTGTATGCAATTGGATGACGAAGAAGTGCATGATGAGCCATTGCCATGCTCCCTTGAGTCATTGGTTTTCCATCACACAACGGAAATTATATTCTAGCAATTTATCACATGAAAACTCATTAGACACTCAAATAAAAGAAGAAGAAACATTTAATCCATTCACAAGCCTCTTCTCATAAATTTAATGCATCTTTCCACCAAGTTGGAATACATAATGCTCTATGTCATACTCAATTCAAAAGGAAGCAAATTACTCTTGCTTTTAAACTTAGATATTACAGTTAATGACTTGATACAACAACAACCAAGTATAATCCAAAAGCAAGGTCTGGGAGGGTACTGTGTACGCAGACCTTACTCTTACCCTGTGGAGGTACATGTTCTTTTTTCTGTAGAACTATATTCCTACTTGGCAGTAGTATTAGTTCTTCATTAGCTAATTGTTGTTGTTAGGATTTAATTTCGAGAATAGACTTCTAGAGTTTCTTGAATTCAAGGACAAGACTAATCCCACTGCCAGTATTGCTACTGCTCCTTTTACCCTTGGTTCAAGGACAAAATGAAAAGAAGCAGTAGCAATAAGCATTAACAACAACGATATATAAACAACATCGATATGGTAAAATAACTGAAGCGAAAGAAATAACAGGTAGGAGTATAGTTCTACGTAAAGAAGAAAAAGAAATAAGACCACAAAACTAATACTACTGCCAGTAGGATGACAAAGGAATACACCTAGCTACCTCCTAACCTTCTAGCTTAATCCTCGACCTCCACACCCTCCTATCTAGGGTTATGTCCTTGGTAAGCTGAAGTTTCGGCATGCCTAATTACCTTACCTGAATACTTCTTAGGCCTACCTCTACCTCTCCTCATGCCCACCACAGTCATGTTACAAAAGTGTGTAAGTTTAAAAATGCTCAACACAATCCTCAAGCACAAACAACAGAAGCAGAATTGAGGAGGAGCAATTATTTTAGAGCAATTGAAGCAAAGCAGTATTGATAATTTGCTTCAGTTACCGTTGCATTTTTTGAGCCTAATAAGTTACTTAGTTTTAGGATAAATCTACTTTTTTGAATTTAAATTTCTGTTAGATTTTTTATGTTTGTTGAGATATTTTAGGTTTTTCGATTTCTTCTTGTGCAGATTAGACAAGAGGGGTTGCTCTGATGGTAAGCAACCCCCACTTCCATCCGAGAGGTTGTGAGTTCGAGTCTCCTCAAGAGTAAGGTGGGAAGTTCTTGGAGGGAAGGATGCAGGGGGTCTATTTGGAAACAACCTCTCTACCCAAGGGTAGGGGTAAGGTCTGCGTACATACTACCCTCCCCAGACCTCACTAAGTGGGATTATAATGGGTTGTTGTTGTTGTTGTTCTTGTGCAGATTGTTCTGCAGGTTATCTTCTCAAGTTGGCTATTTAAAGCCCTCTATGCTTTATAATTAAGTAGAGACATTTAGTGTTATAAAAGGTAAAAAGCGCAGAAAAGCTCTAGAGTCTGTTGGGGCTTTAAGCGCAAACCGCAAATAAAGCGTGTGCTTTAATAAATAAACACGCAAATGGTGAAAAACTATAAATATGTATGTGTAGTCAAAGATTAATATTTGTAAGCATTAATACCAAATGTATGGACAAAGAAATTGAAGAAAATTTACGATAAAGCATAATATCAATAGTTTAGTGTCGTCTCTTCAGGATAACGCTCATTGGCAAGGAAAAGTATGCCTTAGAGCTTTGATGACAACACTAAAGCATTTGCTAAGCGAGTGAAGCGCTCAACATGTTTAGAGCGTCGCTTCAGGGCCTTCAACATGTTTAGAGCGTCGCTTCAGGGCCTTTGATAACACTGGAGACATTTTCAACTAATATTTTTAATATTCCTGCTAACCCATCCTTTTAGAAAACCCAACAAAGGTCTACGTAAAATGCTAGATAAGGCAAGGAGACTACTATGGATTGAGGGATTCAGGATAAACAACAGCTCAGGGAACTCAATCACAGTGTCTCATCTCCTATATGCGGATGATACGCTGATCTTTTGTGGGGAAAACAAGCTGGAGCTGTAGTACCTTAATCTAACCCTCCTTATTTTTGAGTCTGTTTCAGATCTGCACATAAACATGCTGAAAAACATGATATACCCTGTCAATATGGTATTTAATTGTGGCATTGGCTCATTCCCTACAACCTATCTAGGTTTAATCTTGGGTGCCAAACATAAGTCAGTAGAGGTATGTAATGGAGTGATCGAGAAAGTGGCGAGTTAGCAACATGGAAAATGTAATACCTCTCAATGGGTGGTAGGGCGACACTGATTAATAGTGTCCTGGACAGCATCCCAACTTTTCCTATGCCAAGTAAAGTTCAAAATGAAGTTATTGATCTTTGGCCCTGGAAGCTAATCTATAAAGGTAGTTGTTTTGCATGGACAACTCTCAAAGGTGCTATTCTGACCCGAGAGAACCTTTGTAAAAGGAGTTTTCAACTTGTGAATAGATGTCACATGTGTCAATCCAGTTCAAAATCAATCAACCACTTATTTCTGCATTGCACAGTAGCTAGTGGCTATTGAATTCTGGCATATGTTCTTGTCAATTTTTGGTATCACCTGGACACTACCTCGGAACATTAGGGAAGCAGTTGAAAGTTGGAGCTTTTGGAAAATCAACCGGGCCATCAAGAGTATTCGGAAAATGATCCCAACTTGCATTTTTTGGTATAGGACTGCCACTTTTTACTTTTTGGTTAGCTCCCTGTGCCTAGTATAGAACATGATATATTGGAGCTAACATCTCATTTTGTGTACTCAATGCGTCTTCTTGATGCCAGAAATATAACATCTTCAAAAAAAGAAAAAAAGAAGAAGAGGAAGTCGTAGATTTAAAGATAAAGCAGATTCAGTATTCAATTAACTAAACCTCAATTATAAACTAGTTGGGTCGGGGAGGAAAACTGAATATATCTCTTGTAAAATCTCGATGTCCTCAGAATTTGGATCTTTGGTACACGACGAATCTTTTCAATAATGCTATAGCATATTCTATTTTTTACAATATTTCAGTATAACCAGTACCCTCTTGGTGCTGTAGTTCCTGATAAGATTTTTGCCTACTAATAACAAAACTGTCAATTAGTAAGGAGCTCATATGGTCTGAAGTGTTCATATTGATAGTTTTAATTTTGATACTGTTTGCTTTCTATGGATGGTAAGGGTAATAACTGTTATTTCCCTTACTTTATTGTACTCTAGTCATGGTCATGGGTAATGTTATTGATCTACTTTGACCCATCCAAATCTATGGCGTTCAATAGTCCGTGGACATAGATATGAGTTCTGTGGTTTTTGTACTCTTGAAAGTCGAGAGAAAATTCATTCCGATTTTTAATAGAAGAGATTCATTAAGATTTAAGTGTTGAAGGGTGTGGCCTAATGGTCAAGGAAGTTGGTAGAGAGCGGGAGACCAAAGTTAAAATATTAATAGTCGCAAAAGTTGGTTGGTGATTTCTTCTAATTGGTGGAAAGAATCCTTCCGTACCGAATTGGGAAACTTTCCTTTTGACTGGTTCAATACCTCTATCATATATAAGGAGCCTTGTTTGTTATCCCCCAACTTCAGATTCATATTCTTGCATGTTTTTTATTTACTTATTTCATTTTTTCCCCCTGTATTCATAAAAGATTACATTCGTATTTTTGCAGCACTTTCTGGGGTATTACTTCTTTAAAAGCAAAACACTTCAAGACGAGTATAGTCCAGAAGGATTATGTAGAGCTGCCATGTTTGCACTGTTGGTAAAGGAAGAGCTTGAATGCTGGCCCGAACAGAGGCTTCGCAGAAGAAGTTGGCTGACCATTCCAGAAGCAATTCAATGTTGCCGGCACCCATGGATGCGACAGGCTCTCGAGGAAGGATTTTCGAAGTGGCATGACAGTGGTATGGCAAGCACAATGAATAACGAGGACTAGTTTACTCCATCTTCGGACCAAAGCAGAAATTTTTTTCTGTGAACTTCATATAGAGAAGACACCAATCCTTAAGCTGGATGGTGTGTAATGCCTCAATATCATTTTAGGACTAGGAACTAAGATAATCCGCAAATAGCTGTTTTAGATGTTGAAACGTATTTTAGTGATTTCTCATTGATGAATAGACTTGAAGGTGGATTGGAGACAACAAACTAGAAATCTTCTTCATTATTTCCAACTTACTACATTTGGTTCTGTAGCATTGTTGTGTACTAATCAAATTAGTCAGTTTAAAAAATACTTTACTTTCTATTATTGTAATTATACATTTCTATTTCTCGTTTGGTGTGGACTACACAAATGGTATGCATGTCATGGGAAAATGTACACGTTCGCTATTACTTTATCCTCGTAATCTTAAAAAATCAAATAGAAAAAAGGTGAGGCCAAATCACATGATGCAAAGGAGCTAATCTGACTTGGTAGCAGAGTGAAATCTTCATTTATCATACCATCGAGAGGAAGAATATACTTAAGCAGCAGCAACATGCTTCTAAGATTTTTTTAAAAAAGTTATAGATTGAATGGTGTGAATTTTCGTTCGTAAGACCTTGAATCAATCTACGAGAAAATCCTACCATTATACTAATGGTAAAATTCCATAGTTCTTGCTTTAGAAGCTTACATTAGAAATGATGAACAAAGTTTGAATTTGGTGAAAACGATTTCGAAATGGCATTTTGATGGATCTGATAGGTTCATATTGTGATTTTGGACTTGGGCGTATTTTTCGAATTGAATTCAGAGGTTTATATGTTGATTTGACTTGTTGCCGAAAGTTAAAAATTTGAACGTTTAGAAATTCCTTAGTTTTGACCATAAGTTGACTTTATACCTATTGAGGTCAGATTTTTGGTTTAGGATGTTTAGGTCCATTTTGCTATTTGAAACTTATCTGCAAAATTTGGTGCAATTTCGAGTCCGTTTGATAGGAATCAGACGCTTGAATGTGTTTCTAGCAATTCAAGAGTTTTATTTAGAATTTCATGTAGTTTGATATTTGATTCATGGTTCAGGATGTTATTTTGGTATTTTGATCGCGTGAACGAGTTCATATGATATTTGTTAGACTTGTGTGGATGTTTGGTATGGAGCCCCGAGGGCTCGGGCGAGTTTCAGATTGGTTTGGACTCTTTTTTAGGTTGCCAATGTGTTGGTGCTCCAGTTATCATAATTGCAAGTAACATCGCAATTATGAAGTAGGCAGGCAGGGCTCAGTATTGCAAAGCCATTGGGAAGAAAGGCTTGGGGCTAGTTGCGACCAAATAAGGGACAGATTTTGCATTTGCGAAGTCAGTGTCATATTTACGACATTTCCCTAGACTGTCATGCCACAACACAAATCACACCTGCACGACAAAGGCATGTACCGTAATATAAATCACACTTGCACGACAAAGACCTCGTGCCACATTATACTTTCACGACAAAGACCTCGTGCCACATTATAATCAGATTTCCGTGTCAATTGCCAAATAACACGTTCAAGAGAGGTTTTCAAGAATCAAATGTATTAATGCATGATAATAACATTTTCATCTCGTTGATCAGATATATTACCAACAACTCAACAAAATATGAGATATCAACTCCACGTAGGTAAATCAATCTTGGCAACCAAATTATCAAGTAATAATAGAGATATAGTTGGGCATGCTTAATGCAATGCAACAAAACATGTAAAAATGCATGACACACATAAGAAAGTAACATGCATATTCAATGATGTCATCCGCTAACCACCACATAAACATATGGAATACAAATCACACCTAGGCCATCATATTACATCCCTATAATGCCACCTTTATTTTGTCGCATGAGCATCACAATAAAATAGCTCCCTGTATCGCTAAATGCGGATAAGCCACCCTTATCTCGCTACATGTGCATCACAATAAAATGCCTCTCGTATGTTACCGCATACGCGTCTCACCACTTTATACTCCACACAACATCAATCAACCCACATAACATATCCACATATTCCATAATTATCACAACAATGCAAGATAATAATTTATTATTAAGAGATATATTCTTACAACCCATCAATAAAGTGCATAAGGGCATGAACAATATAAATGCGGATAAAGAATGGCTATGACTAAATCATTTATAGCAACCAAGTTCAAGTAGTCATACAAAGGATCACATATGTATCACAGAGTGCACATGTCCCAATCAAGGCACATTACAAGAGAAAGTCCCTAACTTACGTGTATCTATCTCCGAGGCAAATATAGAATAAATATTTAAGATTTGCTCATTGTGTTCAACATAAGGTACTAATAGCCTCAATATTCCTCTAGCATGATTTATTTTACTCAGGTAGTTGATTAATTAGATGACATATGAAATCAAATAAAACACACAACCAAATAAGGCATAAAGTAAGCTAGAATCTACCCCGAGCATGAATACCCATGACACGTGTATATATGCGTGTAACCTCATATATACATCACCACCACGTGTAGTAACCAATATCAATTAGTAGTAAAAATTTCTTCAGCCAAATCTAGGCAAGACACTTACCTCAAACAAGCCAAATTAGTACTAAAAATGCCGTCACGTGCGAATCGTCCTCCAAATGACTTGAATCTAGCCAAGAACAACTCAATAATATCAAGTAATGGCAAGGGAATCAAACCAAAATGATATTGCTCGAATATATAATCAAATACTCAAAGTGATATCCACGATCACAAAAGCCAACGACCCACAGAAGCACAAACACGAGCTCATCCGGCGAACGTGGAAGCTAATGAGCCGACTGCCTCCAACAACACTCCTCAATCACGAAGCGACGAGTAATAACATATTAGTTAGATCCAACACCTTATGCAAATGCAGGAACTCATCCCCAACACGATGTACAAATTTCCAGCTGCCCACAACAATCTTGTAAGCGATCGCGTAGCTAAATGCGCGATTGCGTAACACATCAGATGCACTACAAACCAACACTACCCAAAACCTCTAAAATGGTCTGAAACTCTCGCATCGTTGTTCACCTTTACCTTACTCATCTTAAAAACTCGCATAGTATCTTCTATCTCTTTCCTGACCTCCCTTTCACCCAGGTGTAATTCACGTCCATAACTTGAAGCTCTATTATTATACTCGCACCTCTAGTACATACAAAATCTGGTGGGAACTTTGTACTGACTTCTTATGAGTCTGGTACTTCTTCTAACTAGCTTCCTTCTAGAGCAATTATAGATTATGATTGTTGTATTATTTCTTTTGAACATTTGATATTAAGAGTGATTCTGTCATGTTCTCAAGCACAACTTCTATAGTTTTTCTAGGTCCAATAATCAGACTCTTGAGTTACTTGGGTGATGTAATTCTTTAGTTTTCTCTTTCTTTTGATCGACCTTTACGTATGCTTAAGCTATCTTCCGATCTTTGGCTCACGGTATTAGTTATTACCTTAGCCTTTCATGGTCGTTATGGAATATCCATGATACAATCTTCTAACAATTCAATCCTTTGCCTATACCCTGAGCTTAATTATTTCTTTTAACTTATATCGGAGTCTTCTATGGCTGTATGATTATCAACAAATATTCTACCTGGATAATGCTCCAAAATCTTGAGTGCATCCATAACGTACTAACTCAGGATCATTGATTGAATAATTCCTTTCGTTCCATCTTAGCTTTCTTTAAACGTGTGCAATTACTTTTCCTGGTCTTTCTGCCTCTTATTGCGTCCGTACTTAGCTTATCTTAGTATCCACACTTTCCAGAGTTTTCATACAACTCATATGATCTCGAATATTACTTTTAATTCTTACTTCCCGTTCATTAGCCACGGTAGGTTCCACTTTCCTTTGGAATGCTTACAATGTTGTTGTGAAACTGTTGTTACAAGACCATTTCCTCTTTAGGTCACTACGCTTAGGTTGAAGCCTTCTTCCTTATTTCCTCAGCTAGTCCTTCACTGTAGTACTTAGGGAGGATCCTATGACTCTTGTAAAGATGCAAGCTTATTATATCGCATTCCCGATAGAATTCTTGATGTCGATGCTCACTTGTAATTATCCTTAGTTACTTACCTTCACACTCATCTGCTCGTACGACTACTTCTAATTGAAGTTTTGACTGCCTTCCCAGTGGAACTATTTTATTTCTGTAACACTCATACGGTACCTTTAACTACCCTAACTTCTATTTGAATATTTCTCAAGTATTACAATGTCATAACTGCGGGGCTGAATTCACTATATTTATCTTGCATGATCTGCTGATTTGTCTATAACCTCTTGTCTAGTCATGGTTAGGCTCTTCCTGAATCAACTACTAACTATTCGTCGACCCATTCCCATATCCATATTCCACGTGATCTTCTTGGGTTATTTCCTTGTCTTAACTTACCTCACATATTGATCCTTACCTATCAATAACTTCATAGGTGGGGCCCCTTACTTGCTATGTAACTTACCTCGACTATGTAATACTGTTATTTCATTTTATTCTTCCATCGTTGTCATCCATGTTTCACATTTTACTCATAATTCTTCCGTATCTCTCTTCTCATTACTCTGTTAATATTCGTGCTATCCATTTTCTTGTGAAAACTTTAACAAGATATTCTTTTGCTTTTAGATCCCCTTGCTTAATTCATCAGCTTTTCCGGTTTCTCGTTGTCCTCACTCTACTAGGGACGAGAGTCACACTAAGGTAATATATATCCCCTCCAATATTTTAGTACCTATCTTCGTAGTACTTATATCTAGTTGTACCATTTTATAGTGTACCATCTGGATGCCTCACAGGGAGATCTATTAGCATATTTGTAGTATCTTTCCGAAATATCAACTAACGCAAGCAATCCATTCACCAATTTGGGTTACCCTAACCCTAGACGGATCTTGATATCCCGTCCTTTTCTTAGTTATACCTGTTAGTCCTACAGGGAATAAGTGAAATGGGTGTGACCAATTGTACATACCTCTATTACTGTTGAATATAACTCAAAAAGCTTATGTTCCTCTTCCTGAATTATAAACATTGTTAACTTTCGTTAACTGGGAGCCTCGTACCCTTCTTTATCTTGCTTCTTTTGCTTGTTGAAACTTGTATTTATCTTCCTAATCTCTCATTGTCTTTCACCATGAAGGTGGATGTGCATTCTTGCCTTAAGGCTTCTTATCAGGAAGCTTACCCCTTTCAGTATATCCATGATTTGCGAAAGACCTCAAATTTACTTATCGTAGTACCATACAAAAACTCAATTTCTCTCACTCAGATCTTTCACAACTATCTCTCTTTCCAACCTTTTTTCCGGATGTAGGTATCGTCTTATTACGAATAATAAAAAGAAGTATCTCGGAATTTGAATTCTTATAAGCGAGCTCTACCACCGATCTAGAGTAAGAAGAAAGAGTGACAATCTTAAATGCCCAATAGCCTCATATAAGTGTGGTGCACGACACACCCATAAATAAGACTTTACTAGACATGGCTTCTAGACTCCCTAGGACAGAACTGTTCTGATACCACTTTTTTCACGCCCCAAACCTAGGGGGCGAGACTGGCACCCAGTGTCTCACCTATCCTTGCATACCAACTTGCAACTAAGAGACTCTAAAAATATAATGTCATATTTTGACCATGGGCTACATTGCAAGATAATTGCGAATGCAGACTAAGTATCAATATATAACTGGGATGACAAGGTCGTCATAACTATTACAGCTGATATATATACAAGACCTGCAAGCCCAACATATTGCACTAACTGACATGATATGTCTACAAGCCTCTACTGATGGATATATTGTGATCGGAAAAGCTCCCCGACCTGCTCATAACATATATACATATATATACAAGATGTACATAAGTCTCTAGACCCGAAAACTCCGAAAGGCATGGAGGTTACCGATCAAGCTGAACTCGGAAAACACTTATTGAGGAGGTCTACCCGTCTGTCTGTCTGACCTACATGCATGAAATGCAGTGCCCCCAGAAAAAGGACGTCAGTACGAAATAATGTACTGAGTATGTAAGGCAATATACTCAAAGCTAAAACTGAACTGATAATATAATAATTGCAAGTAGCTGGAAGTCAAAGATAATCCGAAGATACGCTTACCTGCTGATACCGACTCAACTCTCTCAATATAGTAAGTCAAATAGCTGTCCGACCCTCTAAGACTCGGCATAAATATAACTGCTCTACCGTAGTAGGCTCGGTCATAGGCGCTCAGCCATACTAGGCTTTGTATCTCAACCAACTGGGTTCGCTTATAGGCACTCGGTCATAGTAGGCTCGGTATATAACTTAACATCTGATCTGAGGTAGCCTAACAGGAGCATACCCATTATTATAGCTCAATGATAATGAAAAATACTTTTAATACTGTATATATGTAATTTCTCTGCTCTCTTGACTGGAAGAAGGAAATACTCAATTTAATATGAAGTACCAATAAGGAGAATATTATAACTTACCAGACTAGAAAAATATACGTAATTCGCGACACTAGCTAAATACACGTAAATTTCGGGATATGAATTTTTCTTTATGGCTCATTAACAAAATTGTGTAATGACAAGATCATGCAAAATAAAATAAGGGTTTGTCCTTAACATACCTGGGTAGGAAAAGAAATTCGTAAAGATTACACCGTACTTCTTTTAGAATTGCAAAATTTTTACGTTGTTAAAGCTTCTAATAATCCTTGTTGGATTTTTTGGTTGAATAAAGTCTCACAGTTAATGTCGAACTTGAATTGTAAGATTTTCTAAGGTTCTGCTATGAAGGAATTTCGTAGGAATTTTCAAAGCAATTTCATTGCCAAGGTAAAAGGCTCACCTATTAATTGCTATCAGATTATTTTGAACTTAATATATGAAACATTCTGATTGTAAGTCTCTTTATTCAAAGTGTATTTATTACTTCACAAGTCTTGTACTCAAATTGATGAAGTGTCTCTTAATTAGTACTTTAAGTTACCACCTAATGAAGATCTACAAATAGTCATAGTTTTAAAATGTGGCTAGCTGCACGTAGGGTGGCGACAATTATTAAGTTTTTATTCACTTATTAGTTAATCAGATAAGATTCTGTTGCCCGGTAATAAGAAATTATCCGAAAATTAAAAATTATTCTCACTTACCTAAAATATTACTCACTTTTAATATACTTTATAAATTATACTATCATGGTCATATGACATCTTATATGGTACTAGTCCGTAATTATCAGGTATTATAGTTCGGACCGTATTTTATTCTAAATCGACAACCTTCAATGAAACTCATTTTCTTTAATTCGTATATCCTTTACCTTTCATGGCACCTACTTATCGCTTTCTATAAATAGCATAGTCCTTATAATCTCGAGTTAATCTTTTACTTGGACTGATGTAAATTACCTTACGACAAATTTAACATACAATACTTCAGGGTGCAACATCGTGTAACTTAATACTGCGAAGCGCAACATCAACGTAAATATAATATTGCTGGGTGCAACACTATCGTAACTTAATATTGCGAAACGTAACATCACCATAATGTAATACTGTTGATTAGTAACATTATCATAATATATTATTGCAGAGCATAACATCAATGTATTACCGCGGGCGTAACACTATCACACCTATATCTCGAAGAAATCTCAAACAAGGTCAATAACACACAAACAATCGAATAGCGACACAATCTAATATCACATGAAAGAGCACATTATGAAAAGATTAAAAGCATGCGGCAATTAAGGCAAGTACCTAGTAAAGTCATGTAACATGTAAATGCATATAGCAGATAAAAATATCTACAAAAGTAAGAGCAAGAATCAAGTAAAAATATGTGACAGGTAAAATCATGAAATAAGTAAAGGCATTTAATAAATAAAAGTATATAATAAATAAAGGCAGAAATAAACTAATCCCACTCGCATGCTTTAGCCCATAATAACACATATCCATTAGTGATTTTGCATATAGGCAGTCTCCAAAACATAAAACATATAGCAATTAGACCAATCACACATAATTCCTTCAAATCAAGATTAATAACAATACTAGCCTTTTTTCCAGGATAAAATAAAAAATTTAACACAACTTTCTCTTTCAAACAAGCTCCAAACCACCTGAATCTAGTCAAGTATTACCCAAATAAGTCAAAATAAATATTAGAAGCTACCCTAATATCAAAGAGGTTTGATCTTTTATCATATTTGAAAAAGCCAACAAAAGTTCAACCCCAAACCACATTATCGAAATCCAAAATTAAAACCAATTCATGTTTACCCCTTCTCCCGAGACCAAACTAGCCCTCATAAGTTTTTTTCCCAAAACCTCAATTTTTACTCTTTAAAATATGAAATTTAGGGATAAAAATCTATGGTATTCATGGAAATAAGACAAATTAGGTAAAAATTACTAACCAATAAACTTTGGATAAAATCTTTTCAAAAATCTCCTTAATCCATGATCTAGGTCTCAAAAATGGTGAAAAGTGGCTAAATCAATTTATTCGCGAAAGGATCCCCCCTCCTCGTGAAGACAAGTGGTTAGTGACCACTGCATTCGCGAATCCCATCTTGCATTTTCATAAAGAATCTTACTCCGGAGCCTTCGCATTCGCGGCACACCTAATGCGTTCGTGAAGGGAAAATCCCTCGACCTTTAAGCTACTTGGAAGCCTATATGTTCATATTAGGGCTCCCCACAAAGGTCAACTCCCTCCAAACCTCCGTGTTCGTGGTTTCCCTTCTACGTTCGCGAAAGCTAAAAACCCCTATTTCAAATCATCCTACAAGAACGTGAGACAAGCTCTCATGTTTGCCATGCATTATGCATCGGCAACATATCAGCTGATGTAAATGGTGCAAGAATGATCAGAAACTACCCAAAAACTTAGTCGAGACCCTCAAGGCCCACTTCAAATATCCATATAAGTATAATAACCTCAAACAAACTTGCTCGAAAGCTAAAATAATCAAAATAATATCAAAAATCAAGAACTGCACATCAAAACTCAATGATTTCAAAGTTCATAACTTTAAATTTTCAACTTTCTCACTACGCCCTGAAATGGCCTCAAGCTACCCCCGGGACCCCAACTAAAAATGCATACAAGTAAAAAATCATTATATGAACCTACCAAAATTGTCAAAATACTGATACAAGATCGTTTACCAATAATATTGATTGTGGTCAACTCCAACCATATTAAAGTTAAAAAATCAAGTTTTTCTTTGAAAATTTATATTTAAAATTTTTGGAAATCTAGACGGACCACACATGCAAGTCATATCAAAAAATTCTATGTAAGGTCTCAAATCATGTAATGCGAAGCTAGAACTCAAAATGACATGTCGGGTCGTAATATCAAATTTTGGCGTTGCTACCGAGGGTTGACAATCAATAGTGTTAAAAAATAATTATTGGTACTAATTCAGGAATTATTTTTTGATTTTTCTTCTTAATAGTTATTTTGTATTCAAGATTTGTTTGTAGTGCCTAATAAGTGCTACGGAGAAAAGTTTGAAGAAAATATTTCTAATATTAAACTCCAAAGTATTAGGAAGGTGGAGTGCTATCAACCTAAGAAATAGTTGAGTCAGCAACTGAATGTTATCAAAAATATACTATTTGTTTTAAGTGTAGTAAAAATCATCAATGGTTTGATCGTCGAGTAGGCAAGTCTTCCTCTTATTTATTTCATAAAAAATCTTACTTTGTCTATGGTATTTACATGCATGACGATTCGTATGGTTGCAATAACTCGAGGTGGATGACTACTTAAATTTTGAATGGAACATAAGCAATGTGAAACATCCACCCCTAGAGAAGAATGGTAATTTAGAAGAACTTATGCACAAGTTCATGAAAAAGTACTGAAGAGAAAATGTGATTGACCCGATAAATTATTTTAAATTTTAGCCATCATTTTTGTGTAATTGACCTCGATTAACTCTATTTAGTATTACTCAATTTGTATCCGTAGTCACTGTCTTATTCTGAAAAGTCTTTATATGAAAAATTAAAGAAAGTGTGAATTTTTGCCTTAAAATAATTTGAGTTGACTACGACCAATATTTTATGTAAACAGATTCAGATTAGTATTTTGACAGTCTCTTTGGGTTGGTATCATTATTTGGGACTTGGGAGTATGCCCAAAATTGAATTCGGAAGTCCATATCATGATTTAACGTGATTTGTTGAAAATTGGTAATTTAAAGATTTAAAGAATTTTGAAGTTTGACCGTAAGCTGACTTTATCTCTACCGGATTTGAATTTTAGATTTGGGACTTGGTATAGGTTTATTGCACTATTATTGGCATGTATGTAAAATCTGGCTCAAAACTGAGTTGATTTGACATGATTCAGACACTCGGTTCTATATTTGTAAGTTCTTAAGTTTCTTTAAAAATTTCATGCATTTTGATATCTGATTCGTAGTTCTAGATGTTATTTTGGTGTTTTGGTCGCGTGAGAGAGTTTGTATGATGTTATCACACTTGTGTACATGATTGGTTTGGAGCCCCGAGGGGCTCGAGTGAGTTTTGGATAGGCTACGGATCGATTTTGGATTCAGAAGTTGTTGGTTTTCACCTTTGTTGATGTATGGTGTGTTTTTCTTCGCGTTTGCAAAGCTAATACCGCGATCATGAAGGGTAACCTGGGGATGGGGAGGTTTTCTTCTACGCGAACGCGGTGAAGAGGTCACCAACGCGAAGCATCAAAGGGATTACCTTTCGCGAATGCGGTCCTTCATCGCGAACACGCGGGTAAGGGATTCTAGGGAAGTCAGGGATTTGTCCTACGCGAACGCGAGCCTAGGATCGCAAACATGATGGCTGGGGAAGGGGGGAGGGGTGACACACCATCACGAACGTATGCAAACCCTCGCGACCGCTAAGGCCACTGCTCTTCGTGATCGCATAAGGCCCTTTGCGAACGCGAAGAAAGGAATACATCCATTGACTTAAATATCTCAAAGTCGGGATTTAACCCATTTTTCACCATTTTCCAGTTTGAATCATCCAAGAGGCGATTTTGAAGAGAAATTTTATCCAACTTTATAGGTTAGTAGATTATAACTTGTTTCTTCCATTTTCATAAACACCATGTGAGAATACACGGGAAAAAAACTTTATTGATTAATATTTTATGTTACAATGAGCCCTACTTATATATATTTTTAACACAGAACCTATCCCTATTACATAGACTAATTATATATATTGACATAACTATTCTAACACTCCCTCTCAAGATGGTGCATATAAATCATATGTACCGAGCTAGTTACATATGTAATTAATACGAGGACCAGTGATGGACTTGGTAAAAATATCTGTAAGCTGATCATTTGATTTCACAAACTTTGTAGCAATATCTTCAGAGAGTATCTTTTCTCTAACAAAATGATAGTCAATCTCAATGTGTTTAGTTCTCTCATGGAACACTGGATTTGACACAATTTGAAGAGTAGATTGATTATCACACACAAGTTCCATCAGGCTAATATCACTATATTTCAACTCCTTGAGCAACTATTTGATCCAAATTAGTCACATGTCTCCATAGCTATTGCTCGATATTCTGCTTCTGCACTAGACCAAGTAACTACATTCTATTTGTTGCACTTCCAAGACATCAAATTTCCTCCTACTAAGACACAATATCTAGATGTAGAATATTTATCAGAAGGTGATCCTGACCAATCATCATATGATTATCAACGATCTGCTCATGACCTCGATCTTCAAACAATAAACCTTTTCCTGAAACTAATTTTATATATTGAAAAATGCGGACAACTGCATCACAATGACTATCACAGGGAGAATCCATAAACTGACTCACAATACTCACAGGAAAGGAAATGTCAGGTCTAGTCACTGTGAGATAGATTAATTTACCAACCAACCGTCTATATCTTCCAGGATCGTTGAGAGGCTCCCCTTGTCCTGGCAAAAATTTAGAATTCGGATCCGTCGCAGTGTCAATAGGTTTACAACCTATCATTCATATCTCCTTAAGAGTATCTAATGCATACTTTCGTTGTGCGATCACAATACCTGAGCTAGACTGAGCAACCTCAATACCGAGAAGATAATTTAATCTGCCCAGATCCTTAGTCTGAAAGTGCTGAAAGAGATGTTGCTTTAATTTACTAATACCATCCCGATCATTGCCGGTAATAATAATATCGTCAACATAAACGACCAGATAAATACAGAGATTTGAAGTAGAATGCCAATAAAATACAGAGTGATCAAGTTCACTACGAGTCATGTCAAACTCCTGAATAACTGTGCTAAAATTACCAAACCAGGCTCGAGGAGACTACTTTAGACCATAAAGGGACTAGCGCAATTGACATACAAGCCCATCAGACTTCCCCTGAGCAATAAAACTAGGTGGTTGCTCCATATAAACCTCATCCTTAATGTCACCATGAAGAAATGCATTTTTAATGTCCAACTGATAGAGAGGCTAATGGAGAACATCAGCCATGGATAGAAAAAGGCGAACTGGATGCTATTTTAGCCATGAGGGAGAAAGTATCATTGTAATCAAGTCCAAATATCTGAGTATACCCTTTGGTAACAAGAAGAGCCTTAAGTCGATCAACCTGGCAATCTAGACCAACTTTGACTACATACACCCAACGACAACCAATAGAAGATTTACCCGAACGAAGAGGAACAAACTCCCAAGTATAACTCGTATGTAAAGTAGACATCTCATCATCGTTCACTCGAAAAAATCACTGCTCAAGCCGAAAAAATTTAAAGGTGGTCGAAATTTAATTTGAACTAGATGGGCAGGCTCGGAATTATGAGGAGAGTAAGCTGTCCTAAAGGAGTTTCGCAAAAAAGTGGCCTAAAAGTGGCCCACGCGCTGGCGCGTGAGTTAGAACCTTTGTCAGCGTGACATCTTTTCTGCCGAAGAAATTTTAACGGGTTGGTCTCCGAGGGGTGATATATCTCGTGATGATATTGGTTTTTACACAATACCGACAGAAAAGTGACTTTTATGTAGACATGCCTTAGGTCACCGAAAAAATTGGACGATAACTAAGTTCTTTCTTCCCGGTTAATGTTGGAATGACACATAGTGATGTTTTCTCACTAATGCTTACCATGTGAGAATGCACAGTTGAAAATATTATTGATTAATATTCTATGTTACAATGAGCCCTATTTAAATGTATTCATAACATATAACATACACCTATTACATAAGGGACTCGGACTAACTACATATATCCACATAACTATTCTGCCGCACCTTAGATTTCTAACCTTTAATCTATGCTTGTTCATTGTTAAAATTAGGGATTTAGGTAAAAAAATGGGGTTTTGCAAACTTGAGGTCGGATTTTAAAACTAATCACATTTTAGGCTCAGGAATGAATGAGTAATTGGATTTTGGTCCTAATCTCTAGTTTTGACCAAGCAAGTTTGCGGTTGACTTTTGTTGATATATTTTGCAAATCATTAAAGATTGAATCTTTTTCACTCATTGGTTGTTTCTAAATTTTATTTGAATTGTTTGAACTATATTTGGTTAGATTTGATTGGTTTGGAGGTGAAGTTTAGAGGAAAGGCCACTGTTGAGCTTTGATTTGATTGTGGAGTGAGGTAAGTGTTGGATCTAACCTTGACTTAAGGTAATTAGATATTTTTGAACTATGCGTTGTGTGGATTATGTGAGAAAATGGCGCATCTGTTATGTGACGAGTGTATATACGCCATCAAGATATGTGTTCCATGCTTTCTTCATTTCATGAATTGTCTTAATCCGTGCCTTAATTGGTATATGCGTCATTTGACTTCTATGCCGTAATTGTTATTAGTCATATAATTATTCTTGTATTAAATTGTTCGTCCGTTCCATGACTCCGTGTTTATTTGCTATTTGACTTAATGTGTTACTTGCACACCTTGCTTGACACATGATTTGCCTGTCCTATTATTAAAGAACTAGGAGAATGCATTGAGGCAGCGCAAAGTGCGAACCTTGGCACGCCCCGAAGCTCTCATCTACGAACTTGGAGTGCTAAGTTCTGCTCCATACAAACCCTAATTGATATAAATATATCCTAAAACGTCCTATTTAAGGGGGAAGACACTCTGGAGGAAGACAATACTTTTTAGACAAGGATATGTTAGGAGCAAAGAGGAAGGTTCAGTTTTTCCTATCTTCATTGTTAGTATCAAATCAGATTATACTTCTACGTAATATTATGAGTAGCTAATTTTCGCATCTAGTATTTTAATAGAACCTTCTATAAGATGAGTTCTTGTTATGTTTTGATATAACTGAGCCTTTCAATTCACTACTTATTCAAGTATATGCTTATTTTAATTGACTGAATGGCCATAAATTAGCTATGCCTATTTATTGTGTATTGCATAAGAGAAAATATATATATTGATAAATGTTGAACAACGTTACTCCCTACGTATATTTGCAATGACCATTTTTTTTTGGACTAGAGTTAGGCGTGATGAAGGTGAAAGCTAAGGGAATTGAGCAAACAACAAAGATAAGATTCGACTCTTAGATAGAAATCAGTTGGATCTTATTAACTGAAAAACTTGAGAAATAGAACTTGATTTGTAGCAGTATCTGTTAGAACATGAAGAGTCAAGACAGAAGTGCATAACCAAAATTGAGTAGTTTTTTGTCTAACACTTAGTCTTTTAGATGCCTCCAAAATGCTCTCTCTGTGTCCGAAGCCAGAAATGTAAGATATATGGACTTATATCTACATACATATGAACAATATATGGATAAATTATATGTTATGTGCTATCTTTTGGTTTGGCCTAATTTTGTGGTCTTATGGACATTATGTTAAGGGGGCCAATGTGTTGTCATATAAAGTGTAGGACTAATGTGTAGATACCCAAAAGGGTAACCTTAGTTAATGATGGGCTAACTAAGGTTACATATATGTAACCATGGTTACAAGCTTGTGACTCTTGAGTTATGTAACTCTTGTGACTCTTGGGTTATGTAACTCTTTTGTTATAAAGTGGGGGTTATGGTTCCCACATTATTGCAAGACAAACTCTTCTTCCTCCCATTGAATCAAGAGCAAAAACACCATTGTTGTCTTGCAAATAATTGTGGAAAACCATATACCATTTTGATCATTGTCATATTATTATTGTTGTGGGTCAATTCACATATTGTTTAAGCCTTGTGAAGTATTCTTGTGGTGTCATACATCTTCAAGACATTCTTGAAGGAAGGATCAAAGGAGCAATCTTCATAAGGACTAAAGGATAATCATCAAAGGAGGTTCAACAAATTCCACACATGGATTCAGGTTAGCTTCCGCTCATGTAGTTTAATTTCGAATTGTTCAATATGAAGGTTGTTATATTTAGTTGGAATCATAATCCTATCAATTGGTATCAGAGCCACCTTCATTTTTGGATAATTTGGATGTTCATAAGATTCATGTTATGTTAGGATTCATGTTCAAGTTTTGTTAGAATTTTATTTATGAAATTCAAGTACCATGAAATAGCATGTTTCTTATGAATGTTGTGTTTTGATGAAATTTGTTGTTTTAATATCATGTTAATCTTTACTTGAATTAAAACATTGTATTATGCATGATTTTAGTTGGTAGACAACATGTTTTCTAGTTTAAGATTCTTGTTGAAAATCATGTTAAAACAGTAAGGTTCACTGCTCCAAGGTAATCGATTATTTTGGACAGATAATCGATTATCTTAGTCCAGTGAGTTTGAAACGTTGTTATAAATACCAGAATAATCGATTATCTGGTTTAGATAATCGATTATTCTGGTCCAGTAACTTAAAATTTTTTCTTAATACCAGAATATTCGATTATCTGGTTTAGATAATCGATTATTCTGGTCCAGTAACTTAGAAATTTTTTTTAATACCAGAATAATCGATTATCTGGTTTAGATAATCGATTATTCTGGTCCAGTAACTTATGAAATTTTTTTTTGCCAGAATAATCGATTATCTATTTAAGATAATCGATTATCCTGGACCAGTAAGGTTAAAAACGTTTCAAATATTTTAAGTTTCAGATTTTAATTGATATATTATTATTCAATTGAAATATTTAAGTTTTATTATTAATGTATTATACATTAATATTTAAGTTTTGAATATTAATTGTTTTAAATTCCATCAATTTTAATATTTTTGGAATTGTCCTCTCAAGTAAAATAACAATTAATATTCAGTTGTTGCATGTCAAAACATGTAACATATTAAGTTAAGATTCATAATATGGCTTAAGGAACTAAAGTTTTTAGCATCTAATATTTTAAATTAGTCAATTGAAGCATTATGTTGCCAAAGTAACCTCTATTGTGTAGATTGATTAATCTTGAAATATAAGATGACTGTGGATGTTAGTCTTCCATGCGTTTAACACCGGCCCAAAGGAAGGTTGTTATATGGCAGGAATTCAAACATGCTTGTGGTGATAAATATGAGACAATTATTTGGTTTTCCATGTGAATATTAAATCGGCCCAAAGGAAGGTTTAATATTTGACAGGAGTTTATTGTCTATGTTTGATCACTACACCAAGAGTACCACTTACAAGTTGGTTTTCTGTCCAAAAACTAAAATCAATGTTGTGCTAGGTATCTTGTAATGGGATATGCCTATTTTGAATCTATAAAGTAAAGTTAAAGTTCAAGTAATTGTAAGCATGTATTCAGTAATCCTTTTGTTCTATTTTCAGTTAATTCTTCTGCTTCTACGATCTCTGCCAACATCAATAGCATCCCTGTGCTTAACGGCACAAACTTTAAGGAATGGAAAGAGAATGTCATGATCATTCTCGGTTGCATGGATCTTGACCTTGCTCTTCGGACCGAGCAACCTACTCCTCTTGAGGATACATCCTCTCCTGATGAAAGGAAGGTGATGGAGAAGTGGGAACGCTCGAATCGCATGAGTCTAATGATAATGAAACGTGCAATTCCAGAATCATTCAGGGGCACTATGAATGATGAACCTAATGCCAAAGTTTTCCTAGGAAACCTTGAACAGCATTTAATGCAAAACGAAAAGGTGGAAACAAGTACACTATTGAGTAAACTTGTTTCCATGAGGTATAAGGGCAAGGGAAACATTAGGGAGTACATTATGGAAATGTCTCATCTTGCTTCGAAACTAAAGTCACTCAAGCTGGATTTACCTGAGGAACTGCTTGTGTACTTTGTTTTGATATCTCTTCCTGCACACTTTAATCAGTTTAAGGTCAGTTACAACTGCCTGAAGGAGAAATGGACTCTTAATGAGCTCATTTCACATTGTGTGAAAAAAGAGGAAAGGATAAAGCTAGATAAGACAGAAAGTGCTCATTTGGCATCCTCTTCTAAGGAAACTAAGAAGAGGAAAGGTAAGAAAGTTGCGGTTGCTAAGCCCAAGATTAAGCAACATAAGGAAACTAAGGTTGAAATTACTGAATTAGGTTGCTTCTTCTGTAAGGGGACTAATCATGTGAAGAAAGATTGTACCAAGTACCATGCCTGGCGTGCGAAAAAGGTACATTTCTTTCTCGTGTTTGTTCTGAAGTTAATTTAATTTCGGTACCTAAGGATACTTGGTGGGTAGATTCTGCTGCTACTACTTACATAAGTATATCAATGCAGGGTTGCCTGAACTGCCGAAAACCAAATGATGGTGAAAGATACATCTATGTGGGTGACGGCAAGAAGGTGCCAGTTGAAGCTATTGGCAAATTTAGGCTGTTGTTTACGACCGGTTTTCATTTAGATTTGGATGAGACTTTTATTGTACCGTCTTTTAGACGGAATTTAATTTGTGTTCCCCAATTGGACATATCCGGTTATACATGTTCTTTTGGTGACAATAAAGTTAGTCTCTTTCAGAATTCAAATCTTATTGGTACTGGTGTTTTATCAGCATTTGATAGCTTATATTTGGTTGATACAATAACTTCAAATAAAGAAACTTTGCATACCAGTTTAAGTGGTACTAAAAGAAAATTAACTAATGAGAATTCTATATCACTCTGGCATAAACGTTTGGGTCACATATCCATTCAAAGAATTCAGAAACTCGTGTCAGATGGAATTCTTGATTCTCTTGATACCTCAAATTCGGAAATTTGTATTGAGTGTATCAAGGAAAAACAAACAAACAAGACTAGATTAGGTGCTAAGAGAGCTTCGGACGTCTTAGAATTGATACATACGGATATTTGTGGGCCATTTCCTACTCCTTGTCGGAATGGTCAACAATACTTTATCACATTCATAGACGATTACTCTCGTTATGGGTACATATATCTTATTCATGAAAAGTCCCAATCCATAGACGTGTTCAAATCATTTAAGGCTGAAGTTGAAAATCAACTAAGCAAAAGAATTAAATCCGTTAGATCTGACCGTGGTGGTGAATACTATGGTCGATATGATGGTTCCGGTGAACAACGTCCAGGGCCTTTTGCTAAATTCCTAGATGAGTGTGGGATCGTCCCTCAGTATACTATGCCAGGCAGTCCTACAATGAATGGTGTAGCTGAGAGACGAAATCGGACCCTTAAGGATATGGTAAGAAGTATGATTTCTCGTACAACTTTGCCAGACTCACTCTGGGGTGAAGCATTAAAAACCGCAGCTTATATTCTTAATAGAGTTCCAACTAAAGCTACAATCAAAACCCCATATGAACTTTGGACTGGGCATAAACCCAGTATTCGGCATTTACACATTTGGGGTTGTCCAGTTGAGGCAAGGCCTTATAGGCCGAATGAAAAGAAACTGGATGCTAAGACGGTTAGTAGCTATTTTGTTGGATACTCTGAAAAATCCAGGGGTTTTAAGTTTTATGATCCCACTTCTAGAACTATTTTTGATACGGGTAATGCTAGGTTCTTGAGGATATTGAGTTTGGGGGGTGGGGAGATAAAGTTGTTAGAGATTTTGTCTTTGAGGAAGAACATGTGTCTTTCCCTCAAGTTGTTGATCTTGGTCTTCATGACACGGATCACACCACTCCGGTTCAAGACAATCTCGAAAATCACCCCCATCAGGACCCTGATATAACTAATGAAAATCAAACTCAACAACCTCAAGAAACTGAAATGCCATTAAGGAGATCCACTAGAGAGAGGAGAAATGCAATTTCGGATGATTATGTAGTATTTCTCCAAGAACAAGAAAGTGATATTGGACTTGAGGAAGATGATCCAATCAACTTCCGTCAAGTCATTAAGTGTTCTAACTCTCAAAAGTGGATTGATGCCATGAATGATGAGATGAAGTCTATGAGCGATAATGACGTTTGGGAGCTTGTTACATTGCCCGAAGGTATTAAACCTATTGGTTGTAAATGGATTTTTAAAACCAAAAGGGATTCAGGGGGCAATGTTATTAAGTATAAAGCTCGTCTTGTCGCAAAAGGCTACACTCAGAAAGAAGGCATTGATTATAAAGAGACTTTCTCTCAAGTTTCGTCGAAAGACTCTTTCAGGACTATAATGGCATTAGTAGCACATTTTGATCTTGAGCTTCATCAAATGGATGTTAAGACAACGTTTCTCAATGGTGACATTGAAGAAACAATTTATATAGTGCAACCGGAAAACTTTGTTTCGGATGAATCAGAGAAAAAGGTTTGCAAATTAAAGAAATCCATCTATGGGCTCAAGCAAGCTTCTCGTCAATGGTATTATAAGTTTCATACAGTCATTACATCTTTTGGTTTTGAACCGAATATTGCTGATGACTGTATATACCATAAGTTCAGTGGGAGTAAGTATATTTTTCTGGTTTTATATGTCGAAGACATACTGCTTGCCTGTAACGATATAGCATTATTACTTGAAACTAAGAAATTTCTTTCAAAGAAATTTGAAATGAAAGATCTTGGTGAAG
The DNA here is from genome assembly GCA_034376525.1 of Nicotiana benthamiana. Taxonomy (NCBI): domain Eukaryota; kingdom Viridiplantae; phylum Streptophyta; class Magnoliopsida; order Solanales; family Solanaceae; genus Nicotiana; species Nicotiana benthamiana. The sequence goes on along the minus strand of CM067338.1, from coordinate 51,548,212 downwards.
CTTCTTTTGTATTAGGAATTCAGATACAACGAGATCGCTCTAAAGGTGTTCTCGGTCTGTCACAAAAGGGCTATATCGATAAGGTTCTGAAAAGATTTGGCATGCAGGATTGTAAACAGGCAACACCCCTGTTGCTAAGGGAGACAAATTTAGTCTCAAACAGTCCCAAAAATAATTATGAAATTTCGAAAATGCAGAAGACGCCTTGTGCTTCGGCGGTAGGTAGTTTGATGTATGCTCAGGTATGTACACGACCTGATATAGCATACATTGTTCGGATTTTAGGCAGATATCTAAGCAATCCGGGAATGGACCATTGGAAGGCAGCCAAACGGGTCATGAGGTACTTACAGAGAACAAAGGATTACATGCTTACATACCGGAAATCGGACCAGCTTGAGATCATTGGGTATACCGATTCCGATTTTGCTGGATGTCAAGATAGTTTGAAGTCCACTTCAGGCTATATTTACATGCTTGCGGGCGGTGCTATCTCTTGGAGAAGCATCAAGCAAACTCTTACAGCCACTTCCACCATGGAAGCGGAGTTTATGGCATGTTATGAAGCATCTAATGAGGCATTATGGCTGCGGAATTTTGTTGGTGGACTGCGAATTGTTGATAGCATCAAAAAGCCGCTTAGGCTACTTTGTGATAACAGATCGGCAGTCCTTTATGCTAATAACAACAGTAGTTTGACGAAAGCAAAACATATGGACGTCAAATTTCGGGTTGTTAAAGAAAGAGTACAATATGGACAATTGTGCATTGAGTACATTAGTACAAACTCCATGCTTGCAGATCCGCTCACTAAGGGATTGACACCAAAAGTATTTCATGAGCATATTGCTTGTATGGGTGTCAAATCAGATAAGGTTTATGTATTTTAGTGGGAGTTTTGTATTGTACATTTATGTATTATTCATTATATTCAGAAATTCAGTAATTCAGTTATATCTGCAGATATTCAGTTTTAAAGTTTTTGTACTCTTACAATTTATGATTGATCTCAATAAAGAGAACCAGTTGGAAATAGACATTCTATTGACCATACTTTATGTTATTTCCATGCTACATACCTACACTTGATCGATGTCGTTGGTTATATTGATATACGTGATCTATGCCGGTTCTAGTTACGAATGAGTAACAAAGAACACTTAGTTCCTATGTTGGTATGATTGATGGACCGGATTGTTCATGACAATTTTATTGTGATAGCAATTTTGCGCACCTAAGGTTATTTTGTAACATATAATGCTAAGGTTTGTACATATGTTTGTGTATCTCGTCCAAGTGGGAGATTGTAAGATATATGGACTTATATCTACATACATATGAATAATATATGGATAAATTATATGTTATGTGCTATCTTTTGGTTTGGCCTAATTTTGTGGTCTTATGGACATTATGTTAAGGGGGCCAATGTGTTGTCATATAAAGTGTAGGACTAATGTGTAGATACCCAAAAGGGTAACCTCAGTTAATGATGGGCTAACTAAGGTTACATATATGTAACCGTGGTTACAAGCTTGTGACTCTTGAGTTATGTAACTCTTGTGACTCTTGGGTTATGTAACTCTTTTGTTATAAAGTGGGGGTTATGGTTCCCACATTATTGCAAGACAAACTCTTCTTCCTCCCATTGAATCAAGAGCAAAAACACCATTGTTGTCTTGCAAATAATTGTGGAAAACCATATACCATTTTGATCATTGTCATATTATTATTGTTGTGGGTCAATTCACATATTATTTAAGCCTTGTGAAGTATTCTTGTGGTGTCATACATTTTCAAGACATTCTTGAAGGAAGGATCAAAGGAGCAATCTTCATAAGGACTAAAGGACAATCATCAAAGGAGGTTCAACAAATTCCACACATGGATTCAGGTTAGCTTCCGCTCATGTAGTTTAATTCCGAATTGTTCAATATGAAAGTTGTTATATTTAGTTGGAATCATAAGCCTATTAAGAAATTCTTATGTACCCTTCACCACCTGGACCAAATCCAATCCCAGGGACTGTAATTATATGTGTCTTCTTCTCAAGAATCCAATTGAATACATCCCATGATCTTGAATGTGGGAAATGAACCCAAACGTAAGGCGCGTTACTACCTCCATAAACTCGAAATCCCAATGAAGCAAAAGTGTCAACCAAAATCTTTCCATTCTCCTTGTAGTAGTCTACCTTAGACATAATTTCCTGTAAAAATGGTGACATTACATATTTAGAAATTCTTTTGCGCGTAAGTGAAATAGCATATTTAATTTTACCTTGAAACCCTCCGGGGAGAGACAGGCCAGGCCACCAGCCTGAGCTATGTTGGAAGCACCATTAAAGGTAGTACATATAATGCGATTGAAATCGAGTATAACAGGAAAGCCATTTGGAAAGATCTGGGAAAAAATCATTATCGGGGCTGCACAAATTAGTTAATTAGTTCCACAGAAACTCATTGGACCCGTTTGGTCATACATTTTGTCAAAATAAATTTAGATTTTATTTGGCAAATACATATTTGGCCATATATTTTGCCTAGCACAATTCCAAATCCTAAATTCCAAAACCATCACTATAATATTTTTAAAAAATTGCCTCGAATTTTATATTTTTATAAAAGAGCTCATCATTTATTATTTGGTAATAACATTATTTCATCTTCTCAGTCATATGATAGTGTATCATGTAGTTTATTATAAAAATGATAATTTTGTACCAAATATATTTATGTTCAGGACTATGATGTGCGATAATATAAATGCTATTGATAATGACACTGTTGGGTATTAGTTTTTAGAACATGTGGATATAAATTATGTTTCATGTTTTTCCAAAATAAATTTAGGAAACATGTTTTGAAAACTGATGTCTAAATACATTTTCATCTTCAAACCAAACTTCACTCAAATCAGATTTTTTAAAAAAATTATGGCAAAACACTAACTTTAATTTAGTAATGTTTTCGGCGTCCGCTAAACTCACTGGAAATGATGGATCCTGCACAGCAATTGACACATTGGAACCAAGAAGGAGCTGCATAAAAACATAGTACTGTGTCATGAGTAGACATATTGAACAAGTCTTTTTTTTTCTTAATTTGTCTGGGAATATAGGATAGTTTAGGTACCTGAACTCTGGAGAGATCACACTGTGCACCATCAGAGACAAAAACTTCAGTTTCTTCTACTGAAAGATCTTTATAGAATGTTTCTACAATTTCTCTTCTTAGTTCCTGTGAAATTAAATGGGAAAATATATTACATTCTGTGCATAATTTCTTTTTTTGGTTAAAATAAAATTTTTATTTCAATTCTGTGCATAAGTTTTGCTATGCAATAGTTTGCATGTTAGGGCAACAAGAAGAAAAAAAAGAAGAGAATTTCCCACCTTGTTCCCCTGTTCCAGTCCGTAACCTGTATAACCTTGATGTGTTGAAAGAGCACGTGCGTACTGCAAATAAAAACGACAAATTATTCATATAGAAAATTATACGTTCAAAATTTTGTTATTCATCCTGGAATTTCATTGTACAGAGTAATATACTAAGTAATTATATATATATATTAATTAGAATGTATTGATCATCTTTTTTATATGTTAACTTTTCAACCTACAAATTCTTTTTATTTTCGTTCAACCAAAGCATTATAAGACCCAACAAATAGTTGAGAATTCCTCTAGTGCTAAGAGGTTATTTCGATACTAGTGGAGGCCAAGGCTAAACTTTGGAATGAGTATGTTTAAATTAGGCGTGTGCACTGTTTGATTTGGCGGTCAATTTAAATAATAAATGATGCAGTTTTTTCTTTTAATATAATAAATTTTTTGACCTTTGAAACCAAACCGATTACTATTTGGTCTAATTGGGACCATTCTTCGCCAATATTTAAAACAGCATATCTTCAGTAGAAACTGCTTAAATCTTCAAACTTGTTTTTAATGGCCCCTCAAGAATTTACACACAAACCATTTGCAAATTCCAGTATATTCAGAGGAAAATCTTTGTGATATGCAAAGAAATAAAAAAGGAAGGAAAGAAAGTTAAGAGAAAAGGGTTCACACAATTTATTTTATTTTCCCGTCAACAAGCACAAAATAATAAACAAATAAAATAAATTATTTCTTTGCCTTATTCTTCTCAAGGGGGTGCAATCCCTAGAATCATATCATTTTAATTGAACTTATTTACATTTTTGGCCCGTTCAAAAAGAGTAATCTCATCCTAGATTTGGAAACAATTTCTTTTGAACTTCTAGCTCTACCATTAGTGTAAAGTTTTTATAACCACACACAAAGGCAGGACTTTGAAGTTTATGAGCTCCTATAATAATCTCAAGTTAGAAACTGGGTTCTCAATAAAATATTTATAGATATTTAATGAACTTTTTAATATATATATAAGGACTGTGCAAAAGCTACTGAGTTTTTGGGAACCCGGACGGTATCATCTAGATCCGCCACTGACCATACAAATAGTCTAAATTTCTTTTTGACTTGTTTAGTATTACAAATTTAAAAATATTTATTTTTATTTAAATTTCGTACCACTATCAAACAATCATGTTCACGTAAATTGAAACCGACTAAGGTAGTTGATAATCTTACGCACATTAGACATGCTCAAGGCTACAGGCTGGGGCATGGGCTGGGTAGTGTCACCAATCCCAAGGCTTATCAATTTAGCATTTGGGTACTTCTCCATATGCTTAACCTCCATATCTAAGATCTGCTAAAACAAACCATTTGTTAATAAAACACAAATCACACCAGCCTCTAGTTACATTCTTCCACTTAAACCATTAAAAGCTAACAAGGATAATGTTAATTGTTTTCGGTACACTAAATTTATTTTAAAATAATTGATATTTCTCCTGTCGCAATTTAAGTGATATCTTTCGTTTATCGAGATTCAATTTGACTAAAATTTGAAGTTAAAGTGGATTAGTTCAATCTATTTTTTTAAACTAAAATTTAAATATTTAAAAATTATACGAAAAGTACTATAAGTTGTTATTTTTATCATGTCAATATAATTAAAATAATATTTTAAAATATTATTAGAACTTCATTCAATTTGACTCTCGATAAGCGAAAGAAATTGTCATTATTGAAAAGGAGGTAGTACTTTTTTTTTAAATAAATAAATAAATAAATTATTATACTTCTTTTTCTAAATCTATTCATGCGCTCCAATTAGTAAATGGCTATTAAGTAAAACATTTAAGAGAGAGATAAATAGTAGTTTTGTTAATAACCTTATGATTAATAATGCTATTAAATGTCTTTTTTAAGGCGTATACAAAAACGAAAAAGGATTAAAATTTTTGCATTAAAAGGACAAAGACATACTCATGCAGCCAAAAGAGATCTCAAGTTTGCTAACCTCAGGAAACAAATAGTTTAGTTTGCAACTTCTCCAAGTTTGGGTTGCGGGCTACACTTGTCGAATAATAACCTGCATTTGCTGCATGGATTTCTACTTCCATTTCATCAAAAATAGTAAAGAAGGCCACAAAATGTAAAAGCAAAATTTATAATATAGCCATAATTCACTTCAATTTCACGTACCAATTCCCTGATCTCCTTGAACTTTCAAACTGCATATGTGAAAGAAGAACATGACTTATTATTCAATGTTATATATATAGAGAGCAAATAGGACGGTAGCGACCCGAGGCAAAAGATCATACATATACACAACAACAACAACAACTACTCAATATATTCTCACAAGGTGGGGTCTGAGGAGGGTAATATATAGACGAGCCTTACCCCTACCCGAAAGGGCAGAGAGACTGTTTCCAATCGACACTCGCCTCAGCGAAAGAAAAGAAAAACAAATATATATATACAAATTAGTTAAGTGGTCAAAATAATTTCACCTAGCTTTAGGCTTCAAGAAAAGCGAAGTAAATATAGAAAACATCTTGTACATTCTCACTTCTCAATATTCTTGACAATTCTGAAATGTTGAGGTTGTTATGTTATGAAAGGTTAGATGGATGGATGTATTTATACCCTTCGGAATAGAAGAAATGATGAGGAAATGCAGCTACAATTTCAAAAGCACATGTCAAGTGTCAAAAGCAAAAGCAAACCATAATATTAAGTTTAATATTTGTTCTGAAAAAACCCTAAACATGCATGACCATTTGAGATCAAGTCGTTCACACTACATCCGTCAAATTAAACCACTACTGTCTCATTGTTCTCACTTCTTATTTATAATAAAATGCATGCTATGACTTTCGACGTATTTTATCTGTCATCTAAAATTACAGTGCACATCTTAAGAAAGGTATTTTATAGTTTTAATCGTAAGAACATTTGCCTAAACTTTTCTTTATCTCTTCTTAAACAGCTCACTTGATTGCAAAAAATTCACTAATTAGAACGGTAATGATAGATTTTTTCTTAAAAAAGTAAAAATTACTTATTGACCTAACTTACTACATGAGCCACATCATTTATCTGGGATAGGGATTAATCAAATACTTGTTCTGACAGTTGTCTAATTTCATATGGAAAATTTGGAAAAGTATCGACACAAATTTCTGTTCAAGGCCACCTAGCTAGAAGTCATGCCTAATGATATAAGGGGACATACTCGTTAAAAAGACATATATTGTATCCTAGATAATGTTGGTCTACTCTCTCCGGCCACTTTTACTTGACAACTTCTAATTTCTCACGATTCTTAAAAAATAATAAATAAAGTGTATAATTTTCATGATACTCATATTAATTGATGTATATTTTATTGAATTTAAAAAAATAATTTAAAATGAATAATAAATATTATGGATAAAGCAGAAAAAATTTGTTGTTTTTTTTTTATATGTGTAAAGTACTAAGTAAAAGTGAACATTTATTTTTAATATATATATATAAAGTGATAAGAGGAAATAATAGTCAAGCAAGACATTGGAATTGATGAAATAGTAAGTAAATATATGCATATATTAATGAGAAAGGCCAAGAATCAGATGGAGAAATGTGCAAAGACTTGCAATAAAAGAATAATTGAATTTAAAATTTTTGGGTATCATAAAGTGAATAAAGGCCCATTCTTGAATGGAATATTTATTGAAAAATTACCAGCTATGTTTATTGATAAATAGTTTATTATAAAAATTGGTCAATTGATAAAATATTATTAATATTAGCCAATTAACTATTTATAGTAAAATAATATCAAATTTTTTGCTTTGTTTTGAGTAGATGTTATTAGAATAGATTGAACACAACTTAAGGAGCTTGAATCTCAGTTTTGGGATGATTCGATGAAGTTTTGAGGTGGTTTGAATTAAAAATTCGAAGTAAAAGCTGAACATGAAAAAATGATGTGTGTGTATCATTTGTGTATTACATATATATCATATTTGTATCAATTGTGTATCACATGTATATCCATGTATATCCATGTATACCTGTATGTGAGATACATGTTTGATACTTGTGTCGTAGAAGACTTTTTTGAACTCGATTTAATTACGAATTTTGATACAAAACCAGTCCAAATCACCTCCAATATTCCTCAAATTTTGTATATCGACTTTTCTATATATTTCAATGAATTTCAACTATACCTATTGAAAAATTTCCTTTTTTGTTTAGATTTTTGGAATATTGTATAGATTTTTGTATTTCATCACCTTATTTGCTATCCCGTCCATGAAATTTCCTTTCTGTCTTGTATATAATGTTGCTAATCAACAACAACAACAACAACCCAACATAACCCCACTTAGTGGGGTATGGGTAGGGTAGTGTGTACGCAGACGTTACCCCTACCCAGGGGTAGAAAGGCTGTTTCTAAATAGACCCCCGACATCCTTCCCTCCAAGAACTTCCCACTTTGCTCTTGAGGAGACTCGAACTCACAACCTCTCGGTTGGAAGTGGGGATTGCTTACCATGAAAGCAACCCCTCTTGTCTTGTATATAATGTTGCTAATCTCTCTTAAAAATATAGATGGTGGTTTTTGCATGTGATTCTTGTTAGATATATGGACTTATATCTACATACATATGAACAATATATGGATTAATTATATGTTATGTGCTATCTTTTGGTTTGGCCTAAATTGGTGGTCTTATGGACATTGTGTAAGGGGGCCAATATATTGTCATATAAAGTGTAGGACTAATGTGTAGATACCCAAAAGGGTAACCTTAGTTAATGATGGGCTAACTAAGGTTACATACATGTAACCATGGTTACATGCTTATGACTTTTGAGTTTCATAACTCATATGTTATAAGAGGGGGTTATGGTTCCCATAAGAATGCAAGACATTCTCTTCTTCCTCCCATTGAAACTAGAGAGCATTTTGGTCTTGCATATCAAGTGGAAAACCAATCCTCAATTTTTGGTCTTGGATATATTCTTGTAAAAGCAAAAACTTCAAGACAATCTTAAAGGAAGGATCAAGGAGCTTCTCAAAGGCACACCTTGGACAATCTTCAAGAAAGACTAAAGATTTCCACTTATGGATTCAGGTACGCTTCCGCTAATGTTATTATTCCAAGTAATTCGATATGAAGGCTAAAGTGCTTTATTTGGATTCATTCCAACAATTGACAGAGCCTCCTTCATATTTGGATTATTTGGAAGTTCATGAAATCCATGTTATATAAAGTTTATGATTAAGTTAAAATGGAATTTTGATTATGAAATTCTAGTACCATGATATAGCATGATTTCATGAATGATATGTTGTTGATGAACTTTGGTGTTTCAATATCTTGTTATCTCTAGATGATTTGAAATATTGAAATTTGCATAATTTTGGTTGATGATCAGCATGATTTCTTATTTAAGTTTCTTGTTGAAAACCATATTAAGTCGTTGGACAGAATAGTAAGATAATCGACTATCTTGAAAGGTTGACCAAAATTTTGCAAAACAGTAGCACAGAATAATCGACTATTTTTATGAAATAATCGATTATTCTGTTTTGTTCATCAAAATTTTTTTGAAACAGAACCTGAGGATAATCGATTATCTGGAATTTTTCAGCAAAATTAGAAATTCCAGAGAGCCAAGATAATCGATTATCCTAAAAGGATAATCGATTATCCTAGTTTTTCAGCAAATTTTGAGATTCCAGAAGGCCCAGATAATCGATTATCAGGCTCAGATAATCGATTATCTGGCCATAAATTGCAGAAACGTTTTATTTTCTGGCAGTTTAATGAGGACATAATGTAAGAAACGTTTTTCATAATTAATGAAACGTTTTAAGTATTAAGTTTTCGAATTTTTAATTGTACATTAATAATATGTCAATTAATATTCAGTTTTTTAATTATTAATGTTTTGTACATTAATATTCAGTTTTAATATTAATTGTTTTTAAGTCCACCATGCTTCAGATTTTGGTATTGTCCAATTAAGATTAAAACAATTAATATTCAGATTTTACATGTCAAAACATGTAAATTTTCAGTTAAGATTCAATATATGGCTTAAAGAACTATATGATTTAGCATCTAATATTTTAAATTAGTCAATTGAAGCATTATGTTGCCAAAGTAACCTCTTTTGTGTAGATTGATTAATCTTGAAATATAAGATGACTGTGGATGTTAGTATTCCATGCGTTTAATACCGGCCCAAAGGAAGGTTGTTATTTGGCAGGAATTCGAACATGCTTGTGGTGATAAATATGTGACAATTATTCGGTTTTCCATGTGAATATTAAGTCGGCCCAAAGGAAGGCTTGATATTTGACAGGAGTTTATTGTCAATATTTGATTACTACACCAAGAGTACCACTTACAAGTTATTTTCTGTCCAAAGACTAAAATCAATGTTGTGCTAGGTATCTTGTAATGGGATTTGCCTATTTTGAATCTGTAAACTAAAGTTAAAGTTCAAATAATTGTAAGCATGTATTAAGTTATCCTTGTTCTACATTCAGTGAATTCTTCAGCTGCTTCGATATCTGCAAATATAAATAGCATCCCTGTGCTTAACGGCACAAACTTTAAGGAATGGAAAGAGAACATTATGATCGTTCTCGGTTGCATGGATCTAGACCTTACACTTCGGATTGAGCAACCTGCTTCTCTTGAGGATACATCTTCTTTTGATGAAAAGAAGGAGATGGAGAAGTGGGAACGCTCAAATCGCATGAGTCTAATGATCATGAAACGTGCAATTCCAGAATCATTAAGGGGCACTATGAATGATGAAAATAATGCCAAAGTTTTACTTGAAAACCTTGAAAAGCGTTTTGCACAAAACGAAAAGGCGGAAACAAGTACTCTTTTGAGTAAACTTGTTTCCATGAGGTATAAAGGCAAGGGAAACATAAGGGAGTACATTTTGGAAACGTCTCATCTTGCTTCGAAACTAAAGTCACTCAAGCTGGAATTACCTGAGGAACTGCTTGTGTACTTAGTTTTGATCTCTCTTCCTGCACACTTTAATCAGTTTAAGGTCAGTTACAACTGCCTGAAGGAGAAATGGACTCTTAATGAGCTCATTTCGCATTATGTGCAAGAGGAGGAAAGGATAAAGCAAGATAAGACAGAAAGTGCTCATATGGCATCCTCTTCTAAAGATAATAAGAAGAGGAAAGGTAAGAAAGTTGCTGTTGCAAGGCCCCAGAAGAAGCAAAATAAGGAACCTAAGATTGAAACTACAAAATCAGGTTGCTTCTTCTGTAAGGGGACTAATCACATGAAGAAAGATTGTACCAAGTACCACGCTTGGCGTGCGAAAAAAGATACATCTCTTTCTCTTGTTTGTTCTGAAGTTAATTTAATTTCGGTACCTAAGGATACTTGGTGGGTAGATTCGGCTGCTACTACTCACATAAGTATATCTATGCAGGGTTGCCTGAACTGCCGAAACCAAATGATAGTGAAAGATACATCTATGTGGGTGACGGCAAAAAGGTGCAAGTTGAGGCTATTGGCAAATTTAGGCTGTTGTTTAAGACTGGTTTTTATTTAGATTTGAATGAGACTTTTGTTGTACCGTCTTTAGATGGAATTTAATTGTTGTTCCCAAATTGGACATATCCGGTTATTCATGTTCATTTGGTGACAATAAAGTTAGTCTCCTTCAAAATTCAAATCTTATCGGTACTGGTCATTTATCAACATATGATAGCCTATATTTGGTTGATATAATAACCTCACATAATGAAACTTTGCATACAAGTTCAAGTGGTACCAAAAGAAAATTAACTAATGAGAATTCGTTGTCACTCTGGCACAAACGTTTGGGTCACATATCCATTCAGAATTCAGAAACTCGTGTCAGATGGAATTCTTGATTCTCTTGATCCCTCAAGTTCAGATATTTGTGTTGAGTGTATCAAGGGAAAACAAACAAACAAGATGAGATTAGGTGCTAAGAGAGCTTCGGATGTCTTAGAATTGATACATACGGATATTTGTGGGCCATTCCCTACTCCTTGTATGAATGGTCAACAATACTTTATCACATTCATAGACGATTACTCTCGTTATGGGTACCTATATCTTATTCATAAAAAGTCCCAATCCATAGACGTGTTCAAATCATATAAGGCTGAAGATGAAAATCAACTAAGCAAAAGGATTAAATCCGTATGATCTGACCATGGTGGTGAATACTATGGTAGATATGATGGTCAGGTGAACAACGTCCAGGGCCATTTGCTAAATTCCTAGATGTGTGGGATCGTCCCTCAGTATACTATGCCAGGCAGTCCTACTATGAATGGTGTAGCTCAGAGACGAAATCGGACCCTTAAGGATATGGTAAGAAGTATGATTTGTCGTACTACTTTGCCAGACTCACTCTGGGGAGAAGCATTAAAAACCGCAGCTTATATTCTTAATAGAGTTCAAAATAAAGCTACAATAAAAACCCCATATGAACTTTGGACTGGGAATAAACCCAGTATTAAGCACTTACACATTTGGGGTTGTCCAGCTGAGGCAAGGCCTTATAGGCCAAAAGAAAAGAAACTAGATGCTAAAACAGTTAGTAGCTATTTTGTTGGATACTCTGAAAGATCCAGGGGGTTTAAGTTTTATGATCCCACTTCTAGAACTATTTTTGAGATGGGTAATGCTAGGTTTTTTTGAGGATATTGAGTTTGGGGGGTGGGGAGATAAAGTTATTAGAGATTTTGTCTTTGAGGAAGAACATGTGTCTTTCCCTCAAGTTGTTGATCTTCGTCAGGGTGTTCTCATTCCTGACACGGATCACACAACTCCAGTTCAAGACAATATTGAAAATCTCCCCAATCAAGTTCCTGATATTACTAATGAAAAACAAACTCAACAACCTCAAGAAACTGAAGTTCCATTAAGGAGATCCACTAGAGAGAGGAGTAATGCAATTCCGGATGATTATATTGTATTTCTCCAAGAACAAGAAAGTGATATTGGACTTGAGGAAGATTATCCAATCAACTTCCGTCAAGTCATTAAGGGTTCTAACTCTCAAAAGTGGATTGATGCCATGAATGATGAGATGAAGTCTATGAGCGATAACGGCGTTTGGGAGCTTGTTACATTGCCCGAAGGTATTAAACCGATTGGTTGTAAATGGATATTTAAAACCAAGAGGGATTCAGGGGGCAATGTCATTAAGTATAAAGCTCGTCTTGTCGCAAAAGGCTACACTCAAAAGGAAGGCATTGATTATAAAGAGACTTTCTCTCCAGTTTCATCGAAAGACTCTTTCAGGACTATAATGGCACTAGTAGCACATTTTGATCTTGAACTTCATCAGATGGATGTTAAGACAGCGTTTCTCAATGGTGACATTGAGGAAACAATTTATATGGTGCAACCTGAAAACTTTGTTTCGGAAGAATCAAAAAAAGGGTTTGCAAATTAAAGAAATCCATCTATGGGCTCAAGCAGGCTTCCCGTCAATGGTATTATAAGTTTCATGCAGTCATTACATCTTTTGGTTTTGAACCGAATATTGCTGATGACTGTATATACCATAAGTTCAGTGGGAGTAAGTATATTTTTCTGGTTTTATATGTCGATGACATACTGCTTGCCTGTAACGATATAGCATTATTGCATGAAACTAAGAAATTTCTTTCAAAGAAATTTGAAATGAAAGATCTTGGTGATGCCTCTTTTGTATTAGGAATTCAGATACAACGAGATCGCTCCAAAGGTGTTCTCGGTCTATCACAAAAGGGCTATATTGATAAGCTTCTTAAAAGATTTGGCATGCAGGATTGTAAACCAGGCAACACCCCTGTTGCTAAGGGAGACAAGTTTAGTCTCAAACAGTGCCCAAATAATAATTTTGAAACTTCGGAAATGGAGAAGACACCTTGTGCTTCGGCTGTAGGTAGTCTGATGTATGCTCAGGTATGTACACGACCTGATATAGCATACATTGTTGGGATGCTAGGCAGATATCTAAGCAATCCGGGAATGGACCATTGGAAGGCAGCCAAAAGGGTCATGAGGTACTTACAGAGAACAAAGGATTACATGCTCACATATCGGAGATCGGACCAGCTTGAGATCATCGGGTATACCGACTCCGATTTTGCTGGATGTCAGGATAGTCTGAAGTCTACATCAGACTATATTTACATGCTTGCTGGCGGTGCTATCTCTTGGAGAAGCATCAAGCAAACTCTTACGGCCACTTCCACTATGGAAGCGGAATTCATGGCATGTTATGAAGCATCCAATGAGGCATTATGGCTGCGGAATTTTGTTAGTGGACTGCGCATAGTTGACAGCATTAGCAAGCCACTTAGGCTATTATGCGACAACAGATCAGCAGTCCTTTATGCTAACAACAACAGTAGTTTGACGAAAGCAAAACATATGGACGTCAAATTTCGGGTTGTTAAAGAAAGAGTACAGAATGGACAACTGTGCATAGAGCACATAAGTACAAACTCCATGATTGCGGATCCGCTCACAAAGGGATTGACACCAAAAGTATTTCATGATCATATTGCTTGCATGGGTGTCAATCAGTTAAGGATTATGAATTTTAGTGGGAGTTTGTATTATACAATTATGTATTGTCCATTACATTCAGTAATTCAGTTTTAAGGTTATATCTGCAGATATTCAGTTTTAAAGTTTTATGTACTCTTAAGGTTTATGATTGATCTTAATAAAGAGAACCAGTTGGAAATAGACATTCTATTTCAGACCACACTTTATGTTATTTTCATGCTACACACCTATACTTGATCCATGTCGTTGGTTATATTGATATACGTGATCTATGTTGGTTCTTGTTACGCAAGAGTAACTAAGAGCTCTTAGATCCTATGTTGGTATGATTGATGGACCGGATTGTTCATGACAATTTTATTATGATAGCAATTCTGAGCTCATAAGGTTATAATGTAACATATAATGCTAAGGTTTGTACATATGTATGAGTATCTCGTCCAAGTGGGAGATTGTTAGATATATGGACTTATATCTACATACATATGCATATATGGATTAATTATATGTTATGTGCTATCTTTTGGTTTGGCCTAAATTGGTGGTCTTATGGACATTGTTAAGGGGGCCAATATATTGTCATATAAAGTGTAGGACTAATGTGTAGATACCCAAAAGGGTAACCTTAGTTAATGATGGGCTAACTAAGGTTACATACATGTAACCATGGTTACATGCTTATGACTTTTGAGTTTCATAACTCATATGTTATAAGAGGGGGGTTATGGTTCCCATAAGAATGCAAGACATTCTCTTCTTCCTCCCATTGAAACTAGAGAGCATTTTGGTCTTGCATATCAAGTGGAAAACCAATCCTCAATTTTTGGTCTTGGATATATTCTTGTGAAAGCAAAAACTTCAAGACAATCTTAAAGGAAGGATCAATGAGCTTCTCAAAGGCACACCTTGGACAATCTTCAAGAAGGACTAAAGATTTCCACTTATAGATTCAGGTACGCTTTCGCTTATGTTGTTATTCCAAGTAATTCGATATGAAGGCTACAGTGTTTTATTTGGATTCATTCCAACAATTCTTTGATAGAAAGAATCTTATTATTTAGGTTTTCAATTTTTGTTGGCTAGTTTTGGTAAGTCTATAACTAATGGCTAAAGATTGGTAAGTTGAGATTTATTTGAGACATTTGTGTAAGTTTCCTATGTTTATTTAACCCATATTTTATGTGGATAAACTTAACCAATAAGAACATGGAACTCCTTATAGATATGTTGATATAGTAACCTAAAAAATAGAGTGAAATAACATGTTTCAACTGGTTAAATTACACTGAAGGTAAATTTTCTTGAGCTATATGAATGTAATCAGAGTCGGGTACAATCAGAGCCGGGTACAGACCGTTGATGACGGGTTCATTTGATCCCATTACATTTTACGCGGAATAAAAATTTGTTAAAATTATAAAATAATAAATATAAAATTGTAACTTTAAACATATAATAAGTTCAATACTAAAATCTTAAAAATTAAATCTACAAAGTATAATGGGTTCCGCCTTTGAATGTATTATTTTAATAGTGACAGATTTTAACTAGGGGAGAAGACATTTCATCAAGAATTTCTCCAAAATACTTTAGACCAATATGTCAGGAGTTTCCTATAGATAGTTGTGAATCATTTAATTTATTCATTCTACCTTGGAAATTTCTAAGAAGTTGAGGGAAGTAGCTTGTCTCCACATGATGTTTTAGCAATATGTATATCAAAATATAGAATCTGTTTAGGTAGTGCTTTGATCATGGCGTAGCTGGTAAAGGTGTTGTCATGCAACCATGAGGTCACGGGTTTAAGTCGTGAAAACAGCTTCTTGTAGAAACAACAAATCCTTATGGTCCGATCATTTTTCAGATTCTCGCATAGCGGAAGCTTAGTACAACGTATTGCTATTTTGTCATTGAACGCATAATAAGTACATCAACGATGGATTTGTTTTCCTACTTGTTGCTGAGTTCCTTGCGATTCATCAAAATACATGCACCAAACTTCACAATCCTGCGACTTTTCTGTTAAATTTCCACATATGATAATTTCAGTTTCCATAAAACTTCTGAAAGAGACTCGTATCTACCACCTTCTTTATTAATAAACACATTACAAAGGACGGCCAAAAACATTCTTTTTTTAATACATGCACGCAGCTTTTCTTTGATTTAATTTGTATTGCGAACACAATCCGAAAAGATTGGACCTTAAGCCTAACTCAACCCCAAAAGCTAGCTTATGAGGTGAGGATTGCCCAAGCCATATAAGGAGACCAAGGACCTCAAATCCCTCCGATGTGGGACAACTCAACACCCTCCCTCACGCCCAAATCTCTGTAGTGTGGACAACATAAATGGGGGCCCAATATCAGTAACAATAATTGGGACGGGCCTGGCTCTGATACCATGAAAAGAATGGACCTTGAGCCTAACTCAACCCCAAAAGCTAGCTTATGAGGTGAGGATTGCCCAAGTCATATAAGGAGACCAAAGACCTCAAATTCCTCCGATGTGGGACAACTCAACACAATCATCGACTTAATTTCCTCAATTACAAAAAACCTCCATTTTTCGAAGCATCAAAGCTTAAGAAATACTCCGCAGGTCTACAATAAATGATCAATTTTTTTTAATATGGTCCAAAATAATTGTCTATTTATATAATAAAAAAAATTCAATTTATTTTTCCAAAATACCCTTATGTACGTATTGCTAAAAAGTCATTTACTGCTCACGTTTGAGAGAGAATTAAATGCTACTATAACTATACTGTAATATTCAATTAAGGATTGTTTAGTCACGCTAATTATTTTTATCCACAATTTAGTATTTTCTTAATGGGTGTGCCCAGAGCAAATTATTCATTTACTGTGGATCAAATGGAGTATATATCATAAAATTTGTTCGGTTATTTATAAGGTATAATAACAACAACATTAACCCAGTAATTATCTCCTAGTAGAGTTTTGAAAGAATGGAGTGTGCACAAACTTTACTCCTACCTCATAGGGTAGAGAGGCATATTTATAAGGTATACACCCATAATAAGTATCAATGGGTAACAAGGTAAAAAGAGTAACTCCATGCTATTAAAGCTTAAATTTAAAGTATAAATATCTTTACACTATCAATGATATAATATAAATCCTTTTAAAAATGAAATATAAAAAAATCATACCCCTAATACGGTCAATTTAACCAAAAAACGAGAAAGAAGATGAAAGGCCTACTAGAAAAGGAAACATCACAAGCTACAATTTGGTTTAGATTTTGCGCTATTTAATTGAAGACATACAACAGGCGCATCATTTTTCCAATAAAACACCAAAGGGTGAGGTAGGATACAGGAATCCCTCAACCCTTAGATGTCTTTGGTCGAATTTTTGGGAGCTGTAATGATTAATCGGTCGTTTCAAGAGTTATAGTCACGTTCTCTTATTTTTTGCTTTTTTATTCTTGTTCTTCAGCTATATTTTGACTTATCGAGTTAGTTGGTATGCGTCTAGAGTGGTTTTGGAGTAAATTAAAATACTTAGTCTCTTTTGAAGGTTTAAGCTGGAAAAGTTGACCGGATGTTAATTTATGTGTAAACAACCTCATATTTGAATTTTAATAGTTTCACTAGCTGCATTAGGTGATTTTAGACTTAGGAGTGCGTCTGGAATGTGATTTGGAGGCCCGTGGTAGAATTAGGCATGAATTGGCGAAAGTTGAAATTTTGGCCAGCAGTGAAAATTTTGATATCGAGGTCGGAATGGAATTCCAAAAGTTGGAGTAGGTTCCTGGTATCATTTGTGACTTGTGTGCAAAATTTAGGGTCATTCGGACTAGGTTTCGACGTTGTTTGTGAAATTTGAAAGTTTAGAAGTTCTTAGGCTTGATTCCGAGGGTAATTTGGTATTTTGATTTGTTTTGAGTGATTCGAAGACTCGACTAAGTTTGAATGATGTTATGGGATGTGTTGGTATGTTTGGTTGAGGTCCCGAAGGGCCTCAGATGAGTTTCGGGTGGTTAACAGGCTTGGTTTTTGGTTGGCAACATGGCTGAATTGCTGATATCCGGTATCAAATATTTCTAGATTCCTTGTACGCGATCACAGGAGTCCATTCGCGATTACGTAGGCTTATTTGGGGGCATAGGTAAGTTTGTTCTACGCGATCGCAGAGTTAGGGTCGTGATCGCATAAGTATGCGAAGGTGTGCATCGCGAACGCATGGCTGATATCGCGTTCTCATAAAAGGATTTGGAGTAGTAGTAAGGTGAAGAAATTTGCTCTATGCGGTCATGTACAGTTGGGCGCGTTTGCGTAGTTTTTAGTGGTTGTGATCCGCGATTGCGTGTGTATTTCCGCGATAATGTAAGGTTAAAATGTGGGGCAACCTGTTTGTGCTTCGCGATCACGATGAAGGGCATATGTGCAGTATATAAAAGGTTAAAAAACGGGGGTTCCGGGATGTTTCACAATTCTAACATTTTTGAGCTAGGTTTTGGAGATTTTTGAGAGGATTTTGAAGGTAAATCTTGAGGTAAGTTCCTAGTGATCATTTCTATTCAATAATTATTCTCCCCCACTCATTTTATCACTTAGTTGGTGTGTTTTTGAGGTGTAATTTGGGGGTCTGAGTCTTAGGAATTAGAGGGATAATTTTGGGAATTTGAATGGCCATTTGATATCGAATTTTGATGAATTTGGTATGGTAGACTCATGAATGAATGAGCTTTCAAGTTTTGTGAGTTTTGTCGGATTCCAAGAACTGGGCTCGGGTAGGGGTGTGCAATCGATTTATCGATTCGATTTTGACCCTTATCGATAATTACTTATCGATTTTCGATTTGTACATATGCTTATCGTTATCGTTTCAATAAGGTTTCGATTTTTTCGATTTATCGATTTTGGGGGCTTATCGATTTGATTTATCGATTTTCAATAAGGCAGATTATACCGGTCAGTAATAGTAGTTGCCCATCTGGGATTCACATTCAAATTCAGTGAAGTTTGATTCCTGTTTAATCTTCACTGCCCCAAACCCCACCCAAAAACAAGAAACTCCAGAAAGCAAGCACGTATAGAGCCTAACAATGAAGAATTATGCTTTTCATAAGTTTCAAAGCATCCCGAGAACAAGTACCTTTCCAGGTTCGGGAGTGAATTTTAGTGTAACTGCTGCCCAATCGGATAACTCTTCCTCCTTGCCAGCATTAGTAGATCCATTGGTTTTATCTCACTGTCAAGAGGACAATAAAATAAAACTATTACTATTAATCCATATTAATGTTCTTGGGATAAAATAACAGAAGAGGAAAATAAATCTGCTAGTCAAGAGGACAATAAAATAAAACTATTACTATTAATCCATATTAATGTTCTTGGGATAAAATAACAGAAGAGGAAAATAAATCTGTTAGAGCAAAATCTCTTTGAAAAGAACAAAACTAGTAGTCAGTTACATAGCAATACATCACATTCTTTTACAAAGTATATTATTTAAAATAGAGAACTTACATAGCAACTAACAAACTCTAGCAAACACCGTCGGTGGACAGACTTGAGAAAACCATGTCAATGCAGGAAACAGAATGTCACCATCTGAAAAGGGTGAATCTGATAATAAGATTATGACCAGGTAGCAAAAATTTTCATCATAGTGATATTCTCATTTCATTAGCCAAGAAATTTTAAAGAAGCTCATAAATAGCCTGGTTGAACATAAACTTAAAGCAGTTTTCTTTGCAAGATTAGCCGAAACAAGAGTCCAATAAACCTTTCTCCCATAAATCAAATCGAGAAGAACAACTAAAGTACGAAAACCAGAAGGATTGCTTCAGCACAATTGGCTTCAAAAATGTACCTTACTGCTTATAAAAAGTAATTCTTCACCGTGGTCATTCTTTCAAGAAAGAACCTGTCCTCCATGAAGGCTAACCTGGATGAAACAATACAAAAACCCCAGTTTCTCAAAGACTACAGATTATGAACATAGCTTTCAGCCAAATAGAAAGCTTAATCTCCATTCGAAGCGAACAGAGGAGCCACGTGGATTTCGAAGCAAAACTTGACCAACTCCATTCTAATCCTTTGCAAATTCTACAGCTTTAGGATCCCTATCTGCTGCAGAATGCTCCATTTCAAGAACACAAATTGGATATCAACAGCAAGAACTAACTTGTGTTTTTCTCTGATAAAACAAAGCATAAAGCCTAGACCTTTATACTGAATACACTAAAATTTCTAAGAGAGACAAAACAACAAACACTTGAGCTGCAATTCAAATAATTGTAGAAATAGAAAAGAAATGAACCTTAGAATTCTAAATACACTAAAATTTCTAAGAGAGACAAAACAACAAACACTTGAGCTGCAATTCAAATAATCGTAGAAATAGAAAAGAAATGAACCTTAGAATTCTTTCTTTTACACTGAAAAATAGAGCTTCACATCAAATGCATATCAACCACTGCTTCGATCTCACGGATCCAAACAGAAGGGATTCCAACAGATATTCAAACCAGAACAACGAGCTGCGACGGGAAACATGAACGACGGCTGGAAAAGATCCAGAATACAAAACTAGCTTTATATATCAATATTTCTGATTTTTGAAGTGAAACCACAACTTAGAAAAAGCTTATTTGATTTTCAGCGCCGCTTTATTTCAGTTTCAAATTCGACATTGAGCAAAAGAAACAAAAACATTACCATATTCTGTCTTTGGTTTTCGACGATGCTGGTATGTGTATGTATATGTTTTGGTATGTGTGTGTGTTTATTTCTTGTTTGAGCTGCTGATGGAACTCGATAGCTATGAAGGAGTTGGTTATTGTGTGTTTTGCATGGTGGTATTGGCTGGTGTCCAACGATTGAGGGGAATCAGTCCATGGTGGGGATGGAGGTTCGGAGAAGACGAAGCTTCAGAGGCGGGGTCTGTCCTGTAAAACACAAAGTTTGTGTGAAGAGAAGCGGCGCTGGATTGAAAAATAAAAATAGGGTATGATATCAGTATTATATGCAAGCAGCAAAGCAGTGAAGGCAATAGGGATAGGGTAGTAATAGTTTTATAAAATAAGGGTATATTTGTCTTTTTAATATATCTTATCGATTTATCGATAAACCGATAAACCGAATGGCCAAAATCGAAATCGAATCGATAAACCGATAACGAAAATTTTCGAAATCGAAATCGAATCGATAAACCGATAAACCGATATCGATAAACCGATAACAAAATAATCGATTCGATTTATCGATAAACCGATTCGAATGCACACCCCTAGGCTCGGGGGCCGGGTATGTGTGGATTGCGGGATTTGTGTCCAATTATGTAATTTTTCTTGTGAAATTTGTTCCTTGACCTATATTGATTGCATTGTATTGCTTTTATATAGATTCAATATGTTTAGAGGCCGGTTCGAGATGCAAAGGCATTGCGGAATAAGATTTTGGCTTGATTGAGGTAAATAACGCTTTCAAACTTGGTTCTGAGGGTTGGAAACCTCGAATTATATGTTACATGATTAGTATTGAGGTGACACACCTGCCAAGCGAGGAGTGTGCGTGTGTGCACCATGAGAATCGGGACCTGGTTCATTCTATGGCATCGTTTAACGACTCTTTCTTGCATATATCCGTGTTTCCATCACGTGATTAAGTAAATGAGTTGTAAATCATGCTAGATATCATGTTAGGACTTTATGTTGATACTGTTGGGACCCATAATGTTTGTTTCTTGCTGTCATCTCACTAGTCTCATTGATATTCTATACTCAGTCTTATTCATGCATTTCATATTATGTCTCAGTCTCAGTTGTTATTTATTGGCACATAATATCATTGTTCGATGCTAGTTTTCATAGCATTGTGAGCTCGTGTGCGAGACTGAAGAGTGGTGACCGAGTGAGGCCGAGAGAGGAATTATGAGTGAAAGTTATGGGATCGGGCTATACGCCGCAATAGTTATGTTGATGATAATGATAGCGCCTGGGTTATAGGAGCCCCTCCGGTGTCTGCACACCCTTAGTGAGCGCAGACGATATTATTGAGGGATGAATTTTCCTGAACAGGATTTGTCCGAAGTATTGATATCTAGAGATAGATTTCTCCACAGGGTTAGATTACCCTTTTCCTCGGTACCGAGTGACTTATAGTCAACATTGAGTATGTTCCGAGATGAATTTTTCTGGGCCGGATGACCATATACGGTACCGAGTGGTTGAGTATGTATGTATATATATACCTGGAGATGGATTTCTCCTCAGGGTTGGATTATCCTTTTCCTCGGTACTGGTTGACTTGTAGTTAGTGTTGTATATGTTACAAGATGGATTTTCCTGGGCTGGATGGCCATATGCAGTACTGGGTAGTTGAGTACTTGAGAGTGGGAGCACACGGTATATTTCATACATTCTGTGCATAGGCATGTAGAATTTAGCTGATCATTATATCTCACATTGTGCAGATTTGTATTTATATTACTGTTTGAGCTGTATACTTGAATTGATAGCATGCCTACTTTTCCTGCACAAATTATTTCTATTATCTATTGAGATTAAGTTCGTCACTACCTATCCGTCCATAGTTTGGACTTGTTACTTACTGAGTTGGTATACTCACGTTATCCACTACACCTTGTGTGCAGATCTAAGTATCTCTGAATACGGTAGCAGTTATTGATTTACTCAGTAGCGGATCATCGGATATAGCGAGGTAGCTGCTTAGCGATTGTAGTCCTGTTTTTCTCCTTCTTTATCTTTCCTTTAGTGTATTTTGGTTATTCTCTGACTATGTTAGTCTTATATTTTTAGAATAATTTGTAGTAGTCGCTCATAACTCAGTGACACCCCGATGTTTGGGGATTTACTTTCCGTATTTAAAATTTCGAGTTCAACTCTTATTTTCTTTTATGAAATTCTGTTAAACATGATGTTTTTTGGCATAGTTTTAAATGAATTATGATAGTATTGTGGGAGTCGGTTGACCTAATTTTATTGATAGGCGCCATCACAACAAGTTTGAGTTGTAAGTATTATATATCTTAACCAAAATTTTGAAGATCAAGACTATTATTTTTATCCAGACTTATCATGTCAAATCATTAAGAATAAATACTACATGCGGAGCGTACCTGCATCCATGAGTGTCGCTGAGATTACTGGATCTTTCGGTCTACAGTCTTCCAAATCAAGACGTAAGCTGTTCTAATCTTTTCAGCAATGGGATGTTAGAACGAAAATCTTACGTCTGATTTGGGGACCACAACTCATTTAATAGGTACACAAGTTTATGTATTCTAATTTTGCCCATCATTAAAGTAGATGAAACATCTGATATCTATACATAAGATCCCATACTTTATAAAATATTCTTTTGGCTCATTTAACTTTAAATTTTAGGAAATCACTTTAATTTAGGCCAATCTTACAGCGATAGTAACAAAAATACAATTATTTTTTTACAATATATACAACAATATCAACAACAACAACTATCCAGTATAGTCTCACAAAGTGGGGTCTGGGAAGGATAATATATAGACGATATATGTACAAGTCCATAAATTCTAACAGTAGATCCCCTTAATTGAACTGTTGGACTCAAGTCTCTCAATTCTCCTTTTGGAGATATTGCCTAATCTCTTGTGCCACAATGCAGTCGAATTCTTGCTGGTTAATTTGGAATTATTACTAGTTATTTTAACATGCAAGGATTCATTGAATGAAGCAGTAGTATCAAGTAAATATAGATTATCGTAACCTGATAAAGAACCAGAACCAATGAATTTTGAATTATGAGAGAGAGACTGACTTTTCCATTTTCAACTGAAAAAACTAGACTTGTCCAATACAGAAACATAAATCAAATTCTGTCTAAAAGACTGTGCAACAAAAGTCTTGTTCAAATCCAAATAAAAATCACTTCTTAAAAATAATCTAAAATTTCAAATTGTTTCAGCTTTCACCGATTTCCCATCACCAATAAATGTATCTTTTACCAATATTAGACTTTCGGCAATTCATGCAACCCTAAATTGAAAAGGTGATGTGAATTGTCGCACCAAAATCTAACCACCTCGTGTGTCTTGGTACCTCAGACCAAACATAATTAAGAAGAATATCCTTCAGCTTCATTGGAGAAACAACTATCCTTATTTTATTCCTTACATTGTTTCTTTTGTGTTTCTCTAACCGCAACTTCCTTAATTGTTCTGTACCATATTGAATTTGAATTTGTCAAGAGTGTATAATCCTTCGCCTTTTCATTCTTGACAAATTCGCTTTCAATTTTTGTGCCCCCGAATGTTTCTGAAATTGAATTGATATTGGAAGTAATATTTGCATGAGTAATTTCAACCAAAACCAGCGAACAACAAACATCAAAATAAGTTCACATAATACTTAAAACTAAAATGAATATAAATTCGAATAAAGGTAAATTCCATCTCAAGGTAGTGGTCACTCTGTTAATATTTCATTACTGGACAAACTATTAACTTGTAAGTGATATCTTGGCGTACTAATACTTCCTATCTGGTGAGATCCATTCTAGATATACTGCGGCTGAGGAGGTAACTGCTTAGTGAGAGCTTGAGTTTACCATTATGAGGAGGATTGTACTACGTATTATATTTGTTCATACCGTTTATCTGCTCTGTCCCATATTTATTTACTTTTTATTGTACCTGTCTTATTGGACTACTAGTAAGTATCGATGTAGACCCTTCATTACTATTTCTATGGGGTTAGGCACTATACTTACTGGGTATGCGTTAATTTACGTACTCATGCTACACTTGATGCACTTATTGTGCAAGTGTGTGTGTGTTTGTATATATATATATATATATATATATATATATATATATATATATATATATATGTTTCTGGTGGTCTTTTGGGCACAGAGATGTGACTATTGCGGGGAATTTACGGTGAGATGCATTTCATATTAGGAACCGCAACATACAGAGTCTCCATAAGAGTTATTTATATTCTTCTGTCTAACTTGTATTCCAGACAGACATATTATTATTGTACTCCTTAGTAGATGCTCATAAACTTGTGACACACAATTTTGGGATGTTTTAGATGTTGTGGTGATTTTACTTAGCATTTACTCACTTTTATTATCTATTCTATTTAAATTGTAAGTTTACATGATTTTAATGTGTTGATTTCTATATCTAATAAAATGCACGATTTCAAAAACAATAAAATGCGTAATCAAGTTAGTAGTTCACCGTTGGATTGCCTAACGGCTATATTATGTGTCATCAGGACCTATAGTGAGTTTTGGATCGTGACAGACTCAATATATATTTTTTTTTACATTGGGCTCTTTCATTAACTGATATAAATTTATTCTGCCCTATTTTTTTTTTCAAAATATAAAAAAATTAAGAAAATGACACCAATTTGTGAAATTGATTCTGCTAAAGCTAAACTCAATAGAATAGTCCCTTCAAGATGTTATAACGCATGATAGCTGGTCCTAGCCCCGACATTGACATGTCATGGTTGAAAGCAAATTGAAAATTAAATAAATCAGACAATCCCACGGTAATACCTTTCTGGTAGTACCTTACAAAGGACAACACCTCTATTTATTAAATCAAATTCATCTGAATCTAAAAGTGATTTCTCAAATATTTTGGTCTTACGTAATAGGTTTTCCACCCTAAACAAGGGGCTGCTTGCTGCTCACCTCTATCTATAAAGTGGCTTATGCACGAACTTGTTATCACTAAACGACAAAGCTAGGAGCGTAAGGATAGACTTAAACCCTCAACCTTAGCCTTGGCAAGGCTATGCTCTACCCATTAAGCTATTTCCACGTGCTAGGGCATAGACATTGAGTGGAGGCCGCCAAGGATAGCAGTTGTTCAGATGTTAACGTCAATCACAACATGCGCTCGTATCCATATGTATCCTTAAATTTCCATATAAGAATGTTACTACACGGATACTGACACATAAAAATGATGAAAAGGAAGAAATCTGAGTGAATGAAAATAACAAAATAAAGAATAAATTCCACTCTCATATTACATAGGCAGGCTATAAAATAATTAAGATTCAAAAAAACATAAGGAATTTGATTTAAAACGTTGAATAGAGTGCATACGGTCAAAATCGGGCTTGCCCTTTTTGTATGATTAACCAAGACTAGGGCGTGGCGGGCCAGGGTTCGACCCCATGTCATACTAGGCCGTGACACGACGTTAGGTTTCCGAACTCGAGCCCTAAAGACTAATTAAGATACAGACTGAACAAAATCAAGACCGATAAAGTTTGAGATCGGCCAAGATCGAGACCGAATAAGCTGGAGATAGAGGGAAGTTAACCGGGTCGAATAACAGAAAGATGAAATATCCGCAATTGGGCTAGGATCACGGTGCAAATCCCAGTACGTATCAAGAAGATGCTGATTAATTAGCTAATCATGGGATTTGTTGCTGTATTTGGGATTATATTAAGGATAGGACTCCCTCATTTGTAAAGCACATCATATTCACGCTTTATAAAATCAATATACTATCTTTCTCTTAAGCTCTCAATATTTTGTTACTCTATTCATGTTTACAGTGAAATAATTGTTTGATTCGAAGGCGACCTAGCTCGAGGATTGAAGCAATTCATATCTTTTTGTTTGCTTTATTTCTATTTGTAGTTAATTTCAATATCAATTTGCATTTTTCTTAGTTTGCGCCAAGTAAATGTCTTTATAACCACAATATAAATTCAATTGTTATCTATTTTTAGGGTAAACTTTTTGGCGCCCGCTGTGGGGATAAAGATAATAGTGATTGTATGGTAAATATTTTCATAACACACACCGTTTCACACTTGTTCTTTGAAGTATCTTTGATTATAGGATTAAAAAATATCAAACTCTCAGTTAGCACCTCAACACATTGACAATGATTTCAGCCACCACGGGCAAAAATGAGGACATTGCACCAGGAAATGTTGTACCCCTGCCGGCCTCGATGGAATTCCGGGTGTAGATCTAATCGCGTCAGTTCACATGTAGCCATCAATGAAAATCTGGCCGTCGGTCCTGAAAACGGCATTTGCGGAGGTACCCGATCAGCCACTCAGAACGCACATCGTGATGATGATGGTGGGGTCAGCCAAGGGGTGATCTTTGAGATGTTGTAGGCTCAACAGAGGGTGATAGCCCAACCCGGAAATATAAATCACACATCAAGCAGAGTCGATCCAGAGCCATCCTAGGAAATTATGCACAGGGTTGAATCGACTTCGAAGAGGTCGAACAAGAAGATTTTGGAGACCAACTCTGCTAGCATTAGGATGCTCGAAAAACTAAGAAAACGAATCAAGATAGGGGAAAAGAAGATCGAAGAAAATGATAAGAAGGTAGAAACCTATAATTTCAGGGTCGAGCAGATCCCGGGGCTCCACCAATATGAAAGGACCAAATTCTAAAAAGTTCGTGCGAAAATCTTTCCCCCTGAGTGCAGCTCCGAAGCCTATTCCTAAGAAGTTCTGTATGCTCGAGATTCCTAAATATAATGGGACGTCTAATCCAAAGGAACATGTCACCTCCTACACGCGTGCTATTAAAGGAAATGACTTGGAAGACAACGACATCGAATCCGGCTTGCTGAGAAAATTTGGGGAGACTTTATCGAACAGTGATATGGTATGGTATCATAATTTGCCACCTAATTTTACTGAATCATTTGCTATGCTTGTAGATTCTTCAAGGTCGCAACCAAGGAGTATGACTTTTTCAAGGTATGGCAGAAGGAAAACGAGATGTTCAGAGAATTCGTGTCACGATTCCAAATGGAATGGATAGATTTGCCACCGGCCACCGACGATTGGGATGTTCAAGCTTTCACTCAAGGTATTAACTTTCGAAGTTTAGTAGCTTCATAGCAGTTGAAGCAGAATTTGATCGAATACCCAGTTGTTACTTGGGCCGATGTACACAATTGGAATGTGTCGAAGATTATGGTTGAGGATGAACAATTAGGGGACTTCTTTCGAGTCCGTGTATCCTATCAGGTCCGTAGATAGAATCAAGAGAGATATTGACCAATAACCAAGGTCAAATAGATATCGATATCAATCGTATAATGAGAGGAGGAATTTTGGATGGAATGAGAGGAGAAATGATCGAGGTCAAAGTTCACAGGGACTTAGTACTGAGGAAGGTCACATTAGACACCCGAAATCTAAAATGAAGGGAAATTAGGTTCGAACTAGGAAGATTCGTACGAGATTCTCGAGATCACAAGGGTCCTACAAGCTCGGAACAATGAACAGATATTACTACTAATGTATGACCCCATTTCAATTCTCTCTATTTTTTGACTAACACTTGCAGGTTATCGACAAGGAGCGACGCGAAGCCTTAGATCTGAAGCAGGTATTGCACTCTTTTTCCATTGAACCATTTTTGTTCCAATTAGGTCTTTTCAAAAAGGTTTTTAGCGAGGCAACAATGGATCGTGCTAACTCAGAATCGAAGTTTGATCACCAATCGGTGTCAAAGACAACATTAATAGTATCCGATATTTCTCTACAATAAACCTTGAATATTGGGGGGGGGGGGGGAGGGTGGCGGTATTTCCCTTGGATGTCAATTTTGTTGTGAGGAAATTACTTCATAACAACGGGTGAGATTTGTAAATACCAAACGACCGAACGAAACGTGCCTACATAGATTGATCGAGCCTTGGCACAAAACATATATGCATATGTAATCATTTTTTAGAAGAATAAAGAGAAATAGTTTGCCTTGCAAATATCTCATGTCTTAGAAAAATTTTTCTACTTTACGATTCCATACTTTTAATATATTGTGGAAACGAACTCAAGGGCCGATCATAACCAGGTTCGGATAATCACCCCCACACTCGATGACTTCCTTCCGAAAAATTAAACTCGAACATATCTAGCTATTGAGCATCAAGGGCATAAGACCTTTTAGGCGACCCTCAAATTTTAAAGTCCACGGCCACCCAACTCGGGGACTGCTATCTCGGGCAAGCGCAGATAAAATGGGAAAATAAGCCTAATGGTCAGATCCCGAAATAAAAGGCTACGATCAATTTAACATAACTCGGAGACATCTTGAACCGTAACAAAATATGCCTTCAAAAAAAAAATTTCTTTCACAACCGGTTCTAAAGGATACCATCTCTATAATCTTAAACTTAAGATATTTTTGAGAGAAAACTTCGGTAACTTCAAACCCCGATAATGCCTTAACCCAGAAAGGCAATAAAGACAAAGTTTTGTTCAAACCTTTGAACACTACTTATTATTTCATGCTTAGGCATTCCAACCTTCGTAACGAATGATAAAGCAAAGGAAAAAAATTCAAGAGCCTAAAAGGGTACATCTTAACCCGAGTTCGAGTAAATTCTCTCTCGGGGACTATCTATCAAGCCCAAGGGCTACCTTATTTCGAGTTTGAGCAAGACCTCACTCGACAATAAAGCCTAAGGGCTTCTTTTACTTCGGGTTCGAGCAAGTTCTCTCTCAACTACAAAGCCCAAGGGCTACCTTAACCCGAGTTTGAACAAATTCTCACTCGGTGACTATGTATCAAGCCCAAGGGCTACCTTATTTCAAGTTCGAGCAAACTCTCACTCGACCATAAAGCCTAAGGGATGCTTTTACTATAATTTTGAGCAAGTCCTCACTCGACTACAAAGCCCAAGGGCTACCTTAACCTGAGTTTGAACAAATTATCACTCAGGGACTATCTATAAATCCCAAGGTATACCTTATTTTCAGTTCCAGCAAGTCCTCACTCGACTATAAATCCTAAGGGCTACTTTACTTTGAGTTTGAGAAAGTCCTTTCTCAACCACAAAGCCCAAGGGCTACCTTAACCCGAGTTCAGATAAATATTCACTGAGGGACTATCTATCAAGCCCGAGGGCTACCTTATCTCGAGTTCGAGAAAGCCCTACTTGACCATATAGCCTAAGGGATACATTTACTTTGAGTTTGAGGAAATCCTCACTCGACTGTTAAGCGTAAGGGACACCTTATTTTGAGTTCGAGCAGGCTCTCACTCGATCATTAAGCTTAAGAGTTGTGTTACCTTGAAAATGGTAATAATAATTAGATTTGATTTTGTGGTTCTAAAAATATGTGATCTATTTTTAAGCTAGTTGTTAGGCAATGGATGTTAAGTGAAACATTAGATAAATAAGATAATAGTTTGTAGATGATGTAATAATCAAATCAAATGGCTAGAAATTGGAGCCTCGAGCTTGCATATACGGGACTCAAGGTCGAGTCGGATGCCCATCTAAGGACAGTCGATGGAGGATTAATAATTATAATTAATTTGATCGAGGCTCTTTATGACCAATGATGGGCAATAAACGAAGAACATTTAATGAAATGTAACAAATATGAGCAAGACAATAAATGCAAGCAATAGGATCAAACAGACACTATGTTAAAGATAGAGAGCAGTGAATGTTGTTGCATTGGATGTAATTTGCAATGATATTATGTATCCCTCTACAAAAATGACAAGGGTCCCCTTTATGTATTAGGGGAAAATCCCAATATGACACATGCGTAATTATTGCATAAAGTAGTTGGTACAACCACCCAATTAGCCTGGTGCAATTTGGCACTATTTGTGCAGGCGTCTTTAGAAAAATACTGCTCCCAAGGAACTTCGCGCTTACTTGGAATAAGCAGCTATTCATTCTGGCCTGACACCAGTCACGAAGAGTCCTCAAAGACTCCGAACCCGAGCTATTCTTTGGGTCCTTCGAGGTGAAATTACCTAATGCCTCATCGATCGTAAAATTGATCTTCCTGATTTTAGCTGCATATAGATAGTCACCGCATTTCTTAGAGTAAAACAAAGAGAAACATCCTCGAGATCTTTCCCTTCCGGAGCTTCCATTGAAGCAAATAGTTGCGTCCTGCCAAGTGACCGATTTAATAAATAGGGCTTCTAAAGGTCGCGTCCACACAATCCTCAATATCTTCGAATTAATTATAGTGGTTGTCTGTCCTTTGGTCTGCTCCAATCGCACATGTTAGGCTTCTATAAATATTATTTCATCTCCCCTTGCTCTCTAGTGCATCATCTGGCTCCCAAAAGAGTTTTTCTTTCCTCTTACCTCTCTCCCGTGTCCTTTACTAAAACATGAATTTTCATTTATTCTTTATAACCCTTTGGTAAAAGTGGTGAACACTTCCACCTCTATCCCTCAAGAAGATGTGCCTTCCTTTTCCACGTTCTTTTCTGGGCGTAAAGCAACGACGTCCCCTAGTGCCGGAGAATGTGTTCCGGAGTCCTTTTAGATGACCTTTGATTTTAAGATCGAGAGACCTTCTTCGAAGCGGGGAAATGCAAACCCGCGTCTCGATAGATCAGAAAACCATAATGGAAAATCCTTAGGATAATTCAAAAACCTTAATTCGAGAAGCGTCGGGGAGCCCCTGAGCTGGAGGCTGAAGGAAAGATGATCCTTTGACAGAACCTGAAGGGGGAGAGAATTTGACTATATCACATATTGTTGAGTTGGCGACTTGCGAATCCAGGTCGGTTCCATTGTTGCCCTACCTCAGGCCGAAGAGGCCTGCGAGGGCGTATCAGGTGCTATCACCGAGCCGATCGATGGCCAAAAGTTCCCTCGAGTAGAGGTGTGCTTGGTAGTTGATAGAGGGAGCCCAATTTTTAAGCTCTTCAGAAGCAAGGGACAAACCCCATTGACCCATTCAAGGTCATTGAAGTGAGTGTTTCCTCTTCAAAATGGGTTTTACCTCCTAGGGAGATGCAAGATACCCCCAATATAGAGGATCTCGACGTAGGAATGCTCGTTGGTGATAAAAATATGTTTGAAAAGCCTTCTGCTGCACCTGAGGAAGAGCCTGAGCCTGATATTTTGCTTATCTTTAATGAGATCAAAAGGCTATGTGAGCAGGTAATCTATTGTAAATTCTGCTTGGTGCCCCGGCCTTTGCCCTACTAACCGTATTTCTTTCATGGTTCCAGGACAATGTACTTTGCAATGAAGCGTTTGTCAATTTTGAAATCGAGCTGACTCGCCACCAGGTCAAACAGAAGAAGCTTACCTCAGAAGGCGATGAGGTCAATGCTCTTTCTACCAAGAGGAAGAACTCTGTGGCCTTCGGGATTTCTTGGAGGCGGCATCTCGGGAAAAGACTCGTATTACTGAGCAGGTTACATAGCTCCTATTTGTTTGCCTGTACATCTAATTGACTTCCGTGTTTTAATATCTTTGGGTAGATTTTTGAAGTTTAGGGAGAAGGATGTCCTTATGGGGAAGGAGCTCCAAGCCAGGGACTCCGAAATTCTCTAACTTAAGCGGCATTTAAACGAGGTAATCTCTTAGAGAGATGCCTTACGGGGAGAAGTGGTTTAGATCGAGCATTACCTCAAAGATTCAAGAGCTGAGAGCAGTAAGCATAAGGATCCCCATACTAAGTTGATTACTACGCTCTATGAGGTCAGGGCTGAGGCCGATGCTCTCATGACCTCGCACAAGGAGGATTTCACTACTGCAAATGCTTAGGCCCAGAAGGTGTTCTAAGAGGTTGAGTTACGCCTTACCTGAGCAGTGGAGCATGCCCAATTAAAATCTCAGTGACACGTGCTCGTGGATATATGCGTGGGGGCATTGATTTATTCACCGAGATTGAGAGGGTGAAGACCTTAGAAGAGGAAGCTGCGGCCCTGTTTACTTCTGAAAGTGAGTCGAGAAGCGGCTCGAGAGGTGATGAAGATGGAGGTAAAGTCCCTGAAGGGGAGGAGGTCATTGAAAACATGAAGGTTATATTCGAAGCCGCTGAAAGCCTATTTCTAAGGAGGCTATTTAAGGCGTAGCTCCGATGATAGATGAAGGTTTTCATTTTCTTTCTGCCTTCGTAAGGGTTCCAGATGTAGGGTTTGCAATTGTATGTTTACGAATCTTTTTATATGTGTGTCAATTTTGTATCTTTTTCTTTTTCCCTTTGAACAACTTGTAATATTAATTTTGTAATTGATTCCAAGTTGTGGGTCTCAAATTTAGACCCTTGAGTTCCAACTACAGTCAGACATTTTGCAATGGTCGAGAGTCGACCTGTAAGTTTATCGTGTTGGCTCCGAGGACATTTGCACTATTTTTTTAGATTCTTACATGTCGGGTCGGTATGACCTTTTAATGTAATGTGGCATCTTAGGCTCTTATGCTTTTGCTATTAGGTATATTCAATTAAGTGCTTCGGGCTTAGTCTCCGAATCGGGTTTTGACTCGAGCTCATTGACCCTTAAGTGGTTGAATTTAAAACTGGCCCTTAGGCTCTTACACATTAGGTTGGTGCGACCTATCATACGAGCTGGCGATAGTGGCTCGTATGCATTTGGTCGGTACGACCCTGTATATGGGCTGGCGATTGTGGATCTTATGCATTTGGTTGGTACGACTGTTTATATGGGCTGGCGACAGTGACTGTTATGCATTGGGTCGGTATGACCTCTAATATGGGCTTTATTTTCCCTTGTATGGACTCTATGAAATTGTGTTTGCCCGACTCTTCAATGTTTCGATAAAAACCTCGATTGTGAGTCGCTATGTGGCGATGAACGAGTACGTCGGGAGGTTTTGCTTGGTTGCTGAGCGTTTCAAACCCCTATAGTTTGGAGATGACATGGTTTAAACTCCTCTGCCCATGTCGAGGGTAGCCTATTTAACCGGTTCTTTTCGAAGTATTTATGAAGCAATTAAATACTTTTTATTTTGTAGAAATGGTCGAGGCATTCCCAATCGTGTTAGTTTGGTCGCAGCCTTATAATCCCGGTAATTTTTAATTCCTGAATGGAGTAGTTTTAGTGTCTATGCTGAGGGTATGCCTTTTTAGGATCTTACAAGTTCGAGTATATAGCCTTAACTTTAAGGTCAGGGTACTGCCTTTTGTAAGGTCTTACGTTTTGGTTACTTGGTACAAGTATAGCTCGTGCCTTGTTTGAGGTCTTACAGATATTATTACTTGGTACAAGTATAGTTTGTACCTTGCTTGAGGTCTCTCAAGATATTGGTACTTGGTACAAGTATAGTTCATTCCTTGCTTGAGGTCTTATAGATATATTTGTAGCATTATATAGGTTTGACGAGATCGAGGTTGCCCACATGGGGCCTTATTGCTTTTGGTTTTTGACAAGTTGATGAGGTGGCGATTGGCAATAGACCCTGAGACATTGTTAGTTTCTTAATGCCAGTCCCCGAGTGTTTGGGATATTTTTTATTTCTGTAACCATTTATTAAAACTTGGTAATGCCTGATTGAGGGATTACGAGTTTCGAGCTTTCGACCCGGAGGCCATATGGTTTTGAGTTTTTGACGCTATTCCCCAAGTGTTCGAGTCATTTTGGGCCCTGGAGCCATTTTTGTAAACTTGGTGTTACCTGATTGAGGGCTTTCGAGTTTTGAGCTTTCGACTCGAAGGTCATACGGCTTCGAGTGTTTGATGCTAGTCCCCGAGTGTTTGGGACATTTTGGGCCCTGGAGCTATTTTTGTAAAAAATGGAAAATTTCTTTCAAACATGAAATGCTTTAACAGAGGGGAAAGTATTCTTTGATTACTTGATATAAGTATAAATGTCCTTACTGTCGGGGGATCGATTATTCTATACGTGCATGGTTCGTCCGACCGTTTGGCTCGGTACATCATTTTCCTATTGGGACCCCATTTAGCATGTCTTGGCTTCTCCGAGGAGGTGACCTTCGGCGGGGGGGGGGGGGGGATGCCCCCAGTGTTCCGGGTTGATTGAAGAGAAGCGTTGAATACTTGTTGAGTCTTCCTTAGGTAGCATGTAGATGTTTCCTCGTTAAAAACCTTTTCGGTAAAAATCCCATTTTTAGGATGAGAAACTTGGTCGAAGGAAAAGAGTGCAACGCATGCCTTCAAAACCTAGGACCTTTGAGCTTTTAATAGTAATAGCATTTGAGCATTGATATTCCAATTGCCTGGAAGTTGTTCGCCTTCCATGGTGCCGAGTGTACAACCCTTTGCCAATTACACCGAGTGCGCGATACGGTCCTTCCCAATACTGACCTAGCTTTCTTCCATTAGAATTTTGAGTATTCAAATTGACTTTCCTTAGGACTAAATCCCCGATTCCAAAATGTCAAAGATTTGTTCTTCTGTTGTAGTATCTTTCGATCCTTTATTTTTGTGCGGCTATTTGGACCAGCGAGGCTTCTCGCTTTTTATCTTATAGTTCGAGAGCAATAATCATGACCTCATTGTTCAAGCTCTCGGTGGTGTTTTGGAATCTGGCAGTAGGTTCTCTAACCTCGAATGGTATCAAATCCTCAGCGCCATATATCACGGAGAAAGGCATTTCCCTCGTTCTTGATTTTGGAGTTGTTCGTTATGTCCAGAGCACTTCGGATAATACTTCTATCCATCTTCTTTTGCACTGTCCAATTTCTTTTTTAAGTTTTGAATGATGGTATTGTTTGTGGATTCGGCTTGGACATTTTCACATGGGTGCTAGGGTGTTGACATTATTTTTTAGATCTTGTGGGCCTCATGAAACTCAGTCAATGTGCTTTCGATGAAAAGCTTCCCGTTATCACATGTTATTTCGGAAGGAATTTCGAATCGGCACATAATATGGTCCCAGATGAAATTAATGACTTTTTTTTCTCTTATTTTTTTGAAGGCCCATGCTTCAACCCATTTTCAGAAGTAGTCAGTCATAAGACAAATAAACCTAGCTTTACCTATCGTCGTTGGTAGAGGTCCGACGATGTCCATCCCCCATTTATGAACGACGATGGTGACAAAACTGAATGTAGTTGTTCACCAGTTTGGTGAATGATTGGGGCAAATATTTTTCATTTGTCGCATTTGCAGACAATTCTTTGGTGTCCTTCTCCATGATGTCGCTATAGTAGCCTGCCCTGATTATTTTTGGAATTAGGGAATCGGCACCAGAGTAATTTTCGCAGGTGCACTAGTTGATCTATCGAAGAACATAGTGAGTATCTCCCGGCCCCAGAAATACCCAGAGGGCCATCAATAGTTCTTTTGTAAAGAGTTCTTCTTTCGTCGAGCGAGAATTGTCCTACTTTGGTTCTCATGGCCCTCGATTCTTTTGGGTCTGTGGGTAGTTTTTCGCTCTCCAAATAATCGATATATTTATTTCTCCAATCCCATGTTAGGCTAGTGGAGTTGATCTTAACGTGGCCTTCCTCGATCAGTGATTTGGACAATTGAACAACAGATCCAGAGAGTATGTTATCATCCTCGACAACCGATCCCAGGTTTGCCAGTGTATCCACTTTGCTATTCTCCTCTAGAGGTATGTAGACCAGGGTCCATCATTTGAATCGGTGCAATGTGATTTGACTGTTGTCTAAGTATCTTTGCATCCTATCTTCCCAAACCTCGAAGCTCCCATTTACCTGATTTACCACCAGGAGGGAACACATTTTGCTTCAACGACTTCAGCTGCTAAGCCTTTGGCCAATTCCAGACCTGTAATTATAGCCTACTCAGCTTCATTGTTAGTTAACCGCATGGTTTTTATAGATTGTCTAATCATTCCACCCGTAGATGGCCTTAGGACTATGCCGAGCCCAGACCCTCTTATGTTCGTGGCGCCTTCAGTGAAAAGGGTCCATTTCCTGGAAGATGTGCCTCTTTTTAGCAAAAGTTTTTTCTCGACCTGGGGTACGAGAGAGGGAGTGAAGTCAGCTATGAAGTCCTCCAAAATTTGAGACTTTATAGTAGTCTGGCGCTGATACTTGATATCATATCCCCCGAGTTCGATGGCCCATTTGGCCAGTCGACCCGATAATTCGAGCTTATGCAATATTCTTCGAAGGGGATACGTAGTTAATACGCAAATATGATGGTATTGGAAGTAGGTTTTCAATTTTTGAGACGCACTTATTAATGCAAGAGTTAGTTTTTCTAGGTGCGAATATTTGGTTTCAGCATCACCCTGGGTTCGACTTACATAATAAATAGGGAATTGCGTACCTTGTTCTTCTCGAGCCAGTACACCACTTATCGCTTCAACTCCTCTATGGTACGTTGGCTTTCTGGAGTCTATTCGAAGTTTTTTTTCTTTTTGAGCAAGGAAAAGAAATGGTGACTCCTATCGGATGACCTTGATATGAACCGGCCCAGGGCTATTATCCATCCAGTCAGTCTCTATACGGCCTTTACTTTAATTAGATCTGTAATTTCTTCGATGGATTTGATTTTATCGAGGTTGATCTCGATTCCTCCGTTCGATACCGTGGCCTAAGAATTTTCCCGATCCAACCCCGAATGCTCACTTTGCGGGATTAAGTTTCATGTTGTAACTTCTGAGGATGTTGAATGTTTCCGGCAAATGAATCAAATGGTCCTCTACGCACATGGACTTAACTAGCATGTCGTTAATATAAACTTCCATGGACTTGCTTATTTGATGTTCGAACATTTTATTAACTAGGCGTTGGCATGTCGCCCATGCATTGTTTATCCCGAAGGGCATCACATTGTAATAATATGTACCGTACTTTGTGATGAATGAAGTCTTTTCTCTGTCCTCAGTGTTCATCTGAATTTGATTTTACCCCAAATAGGCACCGAGAAAAGTGAGGGTTTCATGGTCGGCCGTGGCATCGATCAAATGGTCGATGTTAGGCAGTGGGAATGAGTCCTCTAGGCACGCCATATTCAGATCCTTATAATATATGCAGATTCTTAGTTTATTCCCCTTTATGGAAACTACCACCACATTGACCACCCTCTCGGGATATTTTATTTCCCTAATAGACCATATCTAGAGGAGCTTCGTTACCTTATCTTTGATAAATGCATGTTTTATCTTAGATCGGGGTCTCTTTTTTTGCTTCACCGATTTGTACATAGGGTCGACACTTAGTCGATGGGTAGTTATCTCCGATGGGATCCCCGTCATGTCCAAATGGGACAAGGCAAAGCAATCGATGTTGTTAGTAAGGAATTGAATGAGTTTTTTCCTGAGTTTGGGGATTAATCCCGTTCCAGGTATACCTTCCGATATGGGAGATGCTTGATCACTATGGCTTGCTCCAGTTATTCAATAGTTGACTTTGTTGTATCCGATTCTTCAGGGGCAAGGAAGGTTGTGGGAGCAAGAAAATACTCCTCCTCATCCTTCGGGGGACCGCGAACATTTACTCCGCCACATATTGCTCTCCATGCACAATCTTTATTCCGTTCTTTGTTGGAAACTTCATCATATGATGCAGGTTCAATGGTACTGTTTTCATGTTGTGCATCTATGGCCTACCATGCAAGGAATTGTACCTCATGTCACTTTGAATGACATAGAACTTGGTATCTTGAACTGCATCGTATATGTTAACTGGGAGGGTGATCTCTCCTATTGCTTCGCCGGCCATATTTAAGTCGCTGTGGATTTGGGAGGTAGGGTATGAGCTAATCGAGTAATCCTATTTGATCTACAACCGTTGATCTAATTACGTTGGCCGAGCTACATGGATCCACGAGTCCACATTTGATTTGGATATTATTTAAGAGAAACAAGATTACCAGCGCATCACTATGTGGATGAGACAGAGTCTCGAAGTTTTCTTTGCTGAATGCAAGGATGTCCTCAGATGCCCGACCCCTGGTTTGTCCTTGCATTGCTGCAAAAACCTTTGTCTACTTGATCACGGGGCCCCAGGGAATGTCGGTCCCCCAAATAATAATATGAATGATGTGCTGAGGTTTCCCACTTCACTTCCCCTGTTTGCCTTCTTTCTTCATGAGTGAGGTTTTTCCGAGTGTCTAGTTTATTTTCTCGGCTTCCCTGTTGGTGTGGCAACTTACACCAATGTTTTTAGTGTTGTGTGAGACCATATCTATGAGAATCGGCTCTAGTGTAACCTCAGGGTTTTATAGTGGTACACCATTACCTAGAACAACTACACCATGCTCTCTATGGTCTTCGAGACCGTTGTTGTGATGTGAATTTTCTGAGTTAGACATTTTGACCTGAAATCAAAGGTTCTTGGACAATAAAGGTGTGAAATATAACTTGTATTATCTATTAAACCAACAAGAAATAATCACTATTATTTTTTCCCTACGATGGACGCCAAACTATTTACCTTGAAAATGGTAATAACAATTAGATTTAATTTTGTGGTTCCAAAAATATGTGATCTATTTTTATTCTAGTTGTTAGGCAATAGATTCTAAGTGAAAGATTAGATAAATAAGATAATATTTTGTAGATGATGTAATAAACAAACTGAATGGATGGAAATTGAGGCCCTGAGCTTGCGTATACGGGGCCTCGAGGTCGAGTCAGATGCCCGGCTAAGGGCAGTCGATGGAGGATTAACAATTATAATAAATTTGATGGTGGATCTTTATGACTAATGATGAGCAATAAAATAAGAACAATTAATTGTATGTAACAAATATGAGCAAGAAAATAAATGTAAGCAATAGGATCAAATAGAGAATATGTTTGAGGTGGAGAGCAGAGAATGTTCTTGTATTGGATGTAGTGTGCAATGATATTGTGTATCCCCCTAAAAAAATGACAAGGGTCCCTTTTATATATGAGGAAAAAAATTCCAATATGACACATGCGTAATGATTACATAAAGTAGGTGGTACAAACACCCAATCAGCCTGGTACAAGCTGTCTTTGTTTGTGCAGGCATTGTCAGGAAAATACTGCTCCTAGGGAACTTCCCATTTACTTACGATAAGCACCAATTCATTCTGCCCTGACACCGGTCTCAAAGAGTTCTTGAAGACTGCGAACCCCGAGATTTTCTTTAGGCTCTTCGAGGTGAAATTACTTAATTCCTCATCGACCATAAAATTGGTCTTCTCGATTTTAGTCGCATACAGGCTGCATCAGCTTAAGTTCGAATAATCATTTGGGGTCTATCAATTAGAAACGGTCGAGGGTAGTGCGTATTATCGGTCTTTACCATCCCACACCTTGTACCCTCGAATATAACTTCATAATTTTATGTTAAGGCATTTTGACCCTTTACATGAATTAACAAAAGGACAATAGATTCAGAAGCCATGTAAGGGAAAAAGTTTTATGTATTCATCAAATCTTTCTACAAGGGAAACAAGGCCCGATGGAAGTTCTTTACAAATGGCTAAAGCCGCCTCGATAAAAATACAAAAACTATTTAAAAGCCTAAGTGGCATGGTCATCTCCATCTCTGGGTGTGGCATCTCTACCCTCGAGGTCTTTCACACTTTCGACCTCGCTCAAGCTTTCAGATATGTCATCATCATCGAGGTAAGATAATTTCTCAGCCTCAGTTTCAAGCTTTTTAACATTCTCAATCTCGATTGAACGAAGAAAGCCCCGTGCATGTATCTCTTCAAGAGTCTCCTTCTGGGACTGGCATTTGGCGTGCTCTGCGACCCAACTTTCTCAAACCTGAGCAGCCTCGGCGACTTCCTCTGCTTGAACCTGAGAAGCTTCATCATCTGCCCGATAAATAGCCACCACTGCATCAACATTGGCCTTGGTCGCTTTGACTTCCAATTTGGCCGCTTCGAGCTCTGTGAGCATCTTGTCCCGATTGGACACTGAACCCAAATGATATTGGAGCTTCTCGATTTTCTTGGCTTGCGCCAAGGTCTTCTCTTTCACACTTCGGATTTGGATTTCAGCCGAGGCCAGTTGGGTCCAACCAGTTTCGTTTTCTGAAGCAAGGCGATCCATATTCTTCTTCTTTTTTTTAGCCTTAGTTTTCACCGCGTCTACTTCCTTGCAAAGTTTCCAAATCACATCGAGATTTGTTGGACCTGCGGGTTTGAACTTTTAGCCACCAAGCCTAATTCACCGTCACTAACTTCAAATATTCTTCTTACCTGCTCGGCCAGGTTTCGTGTTCTTTTTGAGATGTTTCTAGATCAACATGATGGCATTTAGCTTCCCTTATCTTTGCTCACTAAGCTTGAAGGCATCCTTTTACTTAGTAAGCCATCATATCTCGGCCTCATATCGACTTAGCTCGCATCAGGATCGGAGGAAAGCCTCATGATGAAGCATCGAAGCCTACAAACATAGAAAAAAGGAGTTATATAAAGGGGGAGAAGTCTAAGTGGAAATATTAACAAGGAAACCTGGGATTACCCGGTTTAGAGCCTGTTGGGATTTATTGAAAATGCAGAGTGCCTCCACCTCATCCATATTAGCTTGATCTTCTTCGGTGACCAAGAATCGGAGACAACTAGCCACCCCTAAGGGTCAAAAATAACCCGAGCATCCTCTGTGACCGAGATGATAATTGATCGCTTATGCCCCGGGGTTGATATTGGGGATATTGATTGGTTAATTTAAAGCTCAAGGAAGCTACAAGATTTTCCTCGGTACCTCCAAGTCACCCAGACTGGTGACATTTTCCACTCGAACAAAATAACCACGGAAAAGGTCTTCTACTCCATAAACCCCTTCCCCGTGGAAAATCTCCACCGCATGAGCGTCATGTACCATTAACTTAGTGAACGAAGGAAACGAGGGGGGATCTCCAATATCTATCGTCCCAAGTAAATGTTTGGGGCGCCACCTTCATCTCGAGAAGCCTCGAGCCTGGTTTCTATACCAGCATTAACCGCTTCCTCGATAGCCTTCTCACCTTGAGGAGAAGCGCATTTAGCTCTTTCTGGCTCGGAGACTTCGGTCGAGGCCTTCCCATTAACCTCATCAAGTCGAGACAGAGCAGTCTCAGCTCCAACCAGCTCATTAGTCCCTCAAATCTCGATGCTAGCTGGCATAGGGGCCACCAGCCCGGAGTCTTCTTCTTCTCTTCTTCTCCGGGCTCTTTCCCATTGTTGTTAGACTGAGTCCAAAGTTAAAGGGATGATGTTCCCTTGGGTTTACAGGATATTTTCTTTTTGGGGTTTTACCCCTCATAATTCGTGGAATTCAAATCCCTTTTCCTCCTTTTCTCTGTCCTCGAGACATATGGTGGGGGAAGGATTTCTTCATCACCAGACGGTGTCCTTATTGCCACTTCATTCCCCAGAACTACAAAAAGAAAAAAGAAAGATGAGTAAGCTCGGGAACAAATTCAAAAAATGGTCAACTCATTGAATCAGAGAGGAAATTTTACCATGGCTACCAGCCTTCCATCGACCTTTCGACAAATCGAGCCATGCACGCTCAATATGTGTCGATTGTGATACTAGGCTCCTGACCCAATCGTCGAGTTGGGGAACCGTACCCAACATCCAAATAATGGCTGCATCAAGTAAAACACTGATAAGAAAGGATGAAAAATAAAGGAAATAAACATAAATTAAGGACGAAACTGTATTTACGATTCATATTACATTTCTCAGGGAATGGCATACTCTCAGCCGGTATCAAGTCCAAGGTCTTTACTTAGACAAAGAGGCCCATCTTGACCCGTTCTTTTTCCTTATCTATGCTAGAGAAAGGTGCCATGGTGGCCAAGCATTGAATCTTTATTAGGCCTCCTCGATAAATTCGGGGGCTATACAAGCGTATGAGATGGTCGAGTGTTACGACCTGGTAGGCCGTTTCACGAGTTACCGCTCAGTTTCCCCCATTTATGCTTCTTATTATCTTTTTTTGTTGTATTATGTGTTATCTATTTGGTTGGTTTGGTTCGGAGAAGTTTTGGAAAGGAATGAGACACTTACTTAGTCTTTTTTGAGTAAGCTTTGGTTGGAAAAGTCAACTAGATGTTGACTTCTATGAAAAAGGGATCAGATGTGAATTTTTATGGTTCATATAGCTTCGGGGGGATGGGGGTTATTTGGGCTTAGGATCATGATCGGAATGGGTTTTGGAGGTCCG
The DNA here is from genome assembly GCA_034376525.1 of Nicotiana benthamiana. Lineage (NCBI taxonomy): Eukaryota > Viridiplantae > Streptophyta > Magnoliopsida > Solanales > Solanaceae > Nicotiana > Nicotiana benthamiana. The sequence continues at coordinate 51,505,440 of CM067338.1, read as the reverse complement.
GAGTAGATTTAGGCTTTAATTGGCGAAATTAGAATTTTAGCGTATTCCAGTTAATAGGTGAGATTTTTATATATGGATCAGAATAGAATTCTAAAAGTTGGAGTAGGTCCATTGTGTCGTTTTTGACGTGTGTGCTAAATTTGGGGACATTTGAACGACGTTTGATAGACATTTTGATCGAAAGCGGAATTTTGAAATTTTTGGGATTATTAGGCTTGAATCCATTGATAATTTGGTATTTTGATATTTTTTTTAGCTTTCCAAGGGTTGGAACAAGTTTGAATGATATTATGGGATATGTTGGAATGATTGATTGAGGTCTTGAGGGCCTCAGGTGAGTTTCGGATGGTTGAACGAATCAAATTCATGTTGGAGAAGTTGCAGATTTCTGCTATTGGTGTTGGATATAATTGGCCTTCACGTTCATGAGTGGGACCTCGCGTTCTCAAAAAGGGATGTGATCTGAGGTGGGAGTTTTGACCTTCACATTTGCGATGTGGGTCCCATGTTCGTGAAGGGATGGGTTCAGCGTTCATCGCGAACGCGATGAGTTTCCTACGTACCCATAGAGTATTTTGAGTGGTTGGGATTCCAGGAGCTTTGTGGTTTTCATTCACGTAGGGGTAGCCGCAATCACGAAGGATTAGCCAGCTGAAGCATTGCATTCACGAGGGGTCTTCCGCGTTCGCGTAAGAGGATTTTGGTCAACGGCTTTTTTGTGCTTCGCGAACGCGAGGCTTTGGCCACATTCACGAAGAAGGAATTAAAATAGCTGGGCAAAATGTTTAAATGGCCATTTTTCGCGAGTTTTGGTCATATGTCACTATTTTTGAGTCGGTTTTTGAGCTTCTTTGGGGAGATTGAAGAGCAAATTCAAGAGAACTCTTGGAGGTAAGACTTATGGACTTAATACTAGATCCTATGGTGATTTCTACCTAATTAAACATGAAATTTGGGGGGTTTGAAGCCTAAAATTTGGGAGTTAGAGCTTGGAAATTGGAGACCTTAATCTAGGGGTTTGAGGGGTCATTTGTTGTCGGATTTTGGTATTCTTGGTATGTATAAACTTTTGAGAGTGTAAGGATTCAAGTTTTTGATTTCTATCGGAATTCAATGTGTGGGGTTGAGTTTTGACCAATTTTGGGATTTTAATATAATTTTATTATTTTAAGTGGGCTTTGTTCCCTTGATGTAATTTGATGGTTATATACTGATTTAGGCTAGATTCAGGGCATTTGGAGGTCGAATCGAGAGGAAAGGGCATCGTGAGCTAGAATTTGTTTGTCTTGAGGTAAGTAACGCTTCCAAACTTGGTTATGAGGGTTCAAAATCGTGAACTATGTGTTCTATGATTACTATTGAGGTGACGCAAATGCCACTAACAGGTGTTTGGGCGTGCACCGTGAGAAATGCCACTAACTCTTTCTTACTGATATATGTGATGTATCCATGTGATTAAGTCAATGAGCTGCAAATCATGCTAATTACCATGTTAAGGCTTCATTCCAATATTGTTGAGACGCGAGAGGTCATTTCTCGTTGTCATGTCATTAGTTTCATTTATATTCTATGCTCAGCCCTATTCATACATATTATATCATGCCTCTTTCTCGATTATTGCTATTTGACATATTATATCATTGTTCGGGCTTGTATCATGACATCTTACCCCATGTGTGTGATACTGAAGATTATCGACTGAGTGAGGCCGAGAGCCTAATATTTATTGACATTATAGGATCGGGTTACGTGCCGCAGCAAGATATTGATAATGCGTTCGCTGGCATTGATATAGTGCTTGGGCTCAGAGAAGCCCCAATAGAATATTTACACCCCTAGTGAGCGTAGTTGATGATATTGAGGGATGGATCTTCCCTGGAAATGGATCGTGTCCTAAGTACTGGATGGAGGTGGATCTTCTCCATGAGGTTGGATTGTCATGTTTCCTCGATATTGGGTGACTTATAGTCTGTGATGTATATATATTCCGGGATGGATCTTCCCTAGTTCAAATGGTCCATATACAGTACCAAGGGGTTGAGCACTATGAGTGGAAGTATTATACGTGACATTGATCATATTATCTGTGCATTTGTACTTGAGGTTCCTGAGCTTTATACTCTGTATTGTTATACTGTGTCTAGTCACTATTGAGGATTTACTTGAATTATAAGCATGTCTACCTTTCTGTACAATTAACTGCTTCTACCTAATTGAGGTTTGGTTCATCACTACCGTCATTCCATAGTTTGGTCTTGTTAATTACTGAGTATTTGTACTCATGTTACCCCCTACATCGTTCTGTGCATATCCAAGTATCTCGGGGCACGGTATTTGTTGCTGATCTCGCCAGTTGGAGGCCTTTTGTGGATATTGCAAGGTAGCCGCTTGGCGACCGAGTTCTTCGTTCTCCTTCCTTATCTTCTCTATAGTACTTTTATTTAAACATTCTCAGACTACATAGTCTTATATATTTCAACAGTTGTAGTATTTTTCTCATGGATTAGTGACACCCGTGGTCGGGCATGTATTTCTTTCCGCTAAATTTGATTTCTATTTTTATCTTATTGGATTTCTATTTTAAAACTATGATTTTTCATAAGTATTTAATTGGAAAATAAAGTGAATGTACTTGGCTGGCCTAGTATCACGATAGGCGCCATTACGATCGGATCAGTTTTTGGGTCATGACATCGAGGTTGAAGGGAAACCCATCGACTTTGCTTACAAAGAAATGAAGTAGTATCACTATCCTCCAGAAAGAGGGATGAATCTGACCGAGGGTCACCTCATATTTCTTACAGAAATCTATGATAATCGGAACAAAGGACCCAACGTGAAGGGGTGAGTGTAAACACTTAAGAATCCTTCCACGTGGGTGGTTATTGATTCTTCTGGAGCAGGCATTACCACATGTTTCTTACCCCAATTGCAATCTTTTTTAAGTTGGGACATGAGTTTATTGGTTATCGAGAATATATACCTCGATACTGGCTCGTAGCGGCCCGGTACCGAGGAAGTCTTTTTGACTATGAAATCAAAATCGATAACACACCCTCTGGAGAAAAAACTCTTCAGGGCATGGCTCCGCCGCTGGTTCATCATTGGCTGGCTGTGGCAATGAAGCAGTCTCCTTTTGTGGAATGGTTTTTGAAGTTTTAGCCATTTAATTTTTATGGATGATGAATAATAGAGATTGGTAAGGAATACTTGGTATTTTGAGATAGGACAAGAGAAGAAACAACAAGTTGTAAAAGAGAAAATCTCTAAGGGAAGCGAATGATTAGAAGATAATAATGAAGAAGATTTGAAAATAAAGTTTGGGCAAAAGAAGAAAGGAGCATTTATAGTTTTAAGTTAAAGGTTCAAATCCGGTAGTGGCCGACCGTCGACTTATGCACATTAATTCCCGAGAAATTGTGCCGACGAGACATCGGTTACCTTTACAGCTTGTGTCATGATGCTTACATCATGATGTATCGAGGTGAAGATTCAGGGCTCAAATTATTTCTTCTCATTACTCTCCATAAAACGAGGGGACTGTTTGTATACGGTCAAAATCGGGCTTGCCCTTTTTATATGACTAGCCAATACTATGGCATGGAGGCCAGGGTTTGACCCATGTCATACTAGGCCGTGACAAGAAGTTAGGTTGCCTAGTATATAAATGGGGTCTGATCATTTGTAAAGCATATCATATTCACACTCCATAAAGCAATATACTATCTTTCTCCTAATCTCTCAATATTCTGTTACTCTATTCATATTTCCAGTGAAATACTTGTTTGATTCGAAGGCGACCTAGCTCCAGGATCAGAGCTATACATTTCTTTTGGTTTACTTTATTTCTATTTGTAATTAATTTCAATATCAATTTGCATTTTTTCAGTTTGTGCCAAGTAAAATCATGTGTCCTTAAAACCATAATATAAATTCAATTGTTATCCGTTTTTAGGGTAAACATAGAGTAAGTAATAAAATGAAAAAAATCAATTTAAAAATCTTAGAAAATCTAGAAATGAATCATTGATAATTCACTAGATCATTGAGACAAAAAATATCGAAATACAAAATCCAACATCTATATCCTCCCAACAAACTTGAAGAAGCTCGCATGAAGGTAAAAAAATTAGGCAATGAAGTTACATTTGAATGAGGCTTTCAAAGCAACAAAATGTAAAGGAGATTAATCTTAAATTTTACAACCTAAATTCATGCCTTTTTGCGGCAGCTAAAACGTTTAGCCAAAAACAATTGAAGTTTCATAGTTGTGGTGATGTTTGCCTCTCTTTGGTAACTCTACTATGGAATCAACCCAAATCAAACCACCCCTTCCCTTGGAACCACCTAACAAACAAATCCAAATGGAGGTTGAAACACAAATCCAAATCTATAAGGAAACACTCCAAGATAAACATAGTTGCAACTAGGGAAGCTAAGACGAGATAGAAAACCAATCTGTTCCAGAAGGGCTTAAAGATAAACACATTGAAGGTGCAATTCCCCTAGCATCAGAGTATAAAGAAAGGCTTTACAAACCATGGAAACTCTAGGTTATCAACAAAGTATTCAAAAGCAAATTGCCTCACCACATACTACGCTCCAAATTAATTGAACTATGGAAGCCAGCCGAATAATTAATCTTGATTAACCTAAGTTGGGACTTCTTCATAGTTAAATTCAATCTGGAGGATAGTATGGTGAAGGCACTCCACCAAGGACCATAATTCATATCAGGGCACTTCCTCTTAGTCAGGAAATGGGAACCAAAATTCGTTCCATAAGAGGCAACACTCTTGTCCACTGCCATCTGGATACGACTTCCACAACTCCCTACTGAATTCTATGACAAGAAATTACTGGAAAAGGTTGGAAGGAAACTGGGCAAACTCCTAAAAATTGACCAATGTACATCCTCCACCCTGAGAGGAAGGTATGCACGTATTTGCATCCAAGTCCCACTAGAATCCCCAATGGAAACCTCAGTAATCATTTTTAAGGCCCCGTGAAAATGAGTGCTCGGATGTTAGCAGCTCATAGAGTCGAGTCTACCTACATAGATCGGATTCTTTTTAGTGTTTTGAAGTTGAAAACGTGAAAGCGAAATTTTTCCAGAAAATGGTGAAAATGCGGTCCAGAATGCAGTCGCAGATCAACTATGCGGACCGCATTCCTACTGCAGAGTGAACAGAGAGCAACCAAATTTTGATGTTGAAAATGTGATCAAATATACAATTGCATAATGAATATGCGGACTGTAGAGTGATCGCATATTGTACCTTAGGTAATTTGAAGGTCAGCTCTGCGGTGCATTATGCGACCGCAGAACTCAAATGCGGACCGCATGTTCACTGCATTTCCAACCCTAGAGGTTTGAAGTTTGAGTCATTTATGTGGTCCATTCTGTGGACCGCATGTCTATTCTGTGATCGCAGAGTTGCGTCGCAGATAAAGCTTGCCTAGTTATTTTACTAAAAGTCTAAGCCTGACCACTCTTTAATAAAAACACCCCTTTCCTCATTTTTAACCCATTTTCTGAACAAAATAAAAGAGAGGAAGAGAGGGTCCTAGAGAGAGAAAGTAAATTCTTCATCAATTGGTCTTTCAAAACCATTAGAGCTTGGAAATTCTTGGTGCATTGTCTTCTCTATTAATTTCTCAGGTAAAATCCCTAACCCATTTCCCCCAAATTTCGAAATATAGTTTGGGAAGGGAACCCCATACACTAGCTTTGAATTTTCTTCATAAAATGTTCATGCATGGCTTCAAATCTCAAAAACATCTCGTAAAAAGGGAATTGGGCAGTAACTATGAGTTTAAATGTCTAAAACCTAAGTGCTGTTCATGAACTAGATTGACTTCTTGATTGCTTGGAAAATCGGACTAAAGGTTTAAAAGGGAAAACTCAACTCCAGGTATGTATGGCTGACTATGATCCTTGTGAAATCGCCCTATGCTAGTTGTGAAATTGTTGATAATTGATATTCATGTGATAATCATTGTGAATCTTTGTGTGGTTTAATTGTATGGTAACACTTTGTGGTGAATGTTGTGGAACTTGTAATTGGGACAACGGAAATGGAAATAATGTGGAACAATGGAAATGGAAGTAATGTGGAACAATGGAAATGGAAACAATGTGGAACAATGGAAATGGGAATAATGTGGAACACTGAAAATGGAAATATCGTGGAACAACGTGTGTGATTTATTGTGAATAATAGTTGTGATGATCTAAATTGTGTATCAATTTTATGAACATGAGGAAATTGTTGTTGCTAGTTTTGGAATTGCATTACCTTGTTGTGGATCTAAGTTAACAATGTGCCATAGTTGATTCCTTGTATTTGTTGGTGTGCTGTTTGTTGTTGTGAATTGAAAACTCTCAGGCGAGGTCGGGTTGCGCGCCGCAACACTATGAAATAAGGTATGGGTTGGGGTGATAAGGGTGGCCGAGGTAATAAGGGTAGACGATGCAATAAGGGAGGAAAATGTGATCCAGTATCACTATTGATATGAATATGAATCATGAAATGATAAATGTGGAAATGTGAAAAGAGATAGCAGGATAGTTTGTAACCTGTGGGGCACTGATTGCCCCTTTGTATGTATTCTTGAAATATTTACAGGGAAATGTTTGGTTGTTTCTCCATGGTTGTACTTGTACTATTGTTGATCAGTTCTATACTTGTATATGCAATTTGGCTTGAGATTACTTGGGACAAAGTTTGTACATACATGCTAGTACAATTCAAATGTACTGACGTCCCTTTTGCTAGGGGTGCTAAATTCGTGTTATATTGTAGGTGGATCCGTGGCAGGCACTCCAGTCCGCCGTTCGTAGCTCCTCCTCCTTTCTATCAGCGGTATTCGTGTTTGGTGAGCCCCTTTCCTTCCGGGGCCTTGTGTGGCTCATGCCACCAATGTTGTTGTATTTTGGAGTCTTGTGTCCTTTTGTGAAGGTATATCTGGGACCTTGTCGCCGGCAAGTGTTGTATTATCTTTCTCTTAGAGGTTCCGTAGACAGTGGTATGCGGGCTAGAACTTATATATAAAGGTGTATGTTATGGGCGCTGTAAATTACTATACCACGTTCCCTGTTAATCATAATATGTGTTTATAAAAGAGAAATCATATGTTCTTTCGATTGAAAATTTATTATCTTTTGTCTAATTGTCATCGAATAATGTTGGGTAATGCGTGAGGAATAGGAAAGGCACCCAGGTCCACTCGACTAGGGATACCCGGTTGAGTGCCGGTCATGCCCACAGATTTGGGGCGTGACGAACTTGGTATCAGAGCCGAAGGTTTTAAAGGAGTCCTAGAATGTCTCAGAGCCGTGCCTAGTAGAGCCCTTCTTTTCGGTGTGTTGTCGACCACATCTATAAGTTGGGGGCTACACAGGCATTTAAGAAAAGTGATCCTCTTCTTTGTTATTCCAAGCTTGTGCGGTGAAGTGACGTTGTGTCTAATTCGTGCTCTATTTCGATCTTTCTGTGATGGCACCTAAGAAGAAAGCTAGACTTGGCCTAGGGGACAATGCCACTTCCAGTGTGGTTGTGGATCATGTGCCAACTGCCGTGGGTGAGAGTGATTCCCCCGTTCTGAATTTGCCTGCTCCATCCGTTCCTGATCCAAGCAATCATGTTCCAGCAACGACCGAGGGTGCTACAATCACGTTGCTTCAAATAGAGATTTTAGGTTAAACAAGTAGTCAAGCAGACATGAATGAATGGTAGCAATGCTCAAAGAAACATTCAATGAGACAGGGAGGGGATGCAGGAGCAAATAGGTAAAGGGCAAATAAGTGAAGGGAACAGACAACATGTTGGGGAAAAAGTAATCAGACCTAGTTAAAACAAGGGTTTAGCTCTTACTGTACTAAACCCCAAATATAGTCAACCTCATGGAGAGATTTCAGAACTGTTAAGTAGCCAAGCAGTAGTACACATGGAAGAAGAACATGCATTGGGATAGGGAGAAGGGAATAGGGGAAAGACATGCTAAGCTAAACCAGTAGACCAATAAATAACAAGCTAATGACAAAGATAGCAACAGAACCATAGATAAAAGCCCACAAGAAATAATATGAATTGCAAAATTAATAGGAACATGTTATTTTGGAGACTGTATCTCAAATATGTGACATACTAGTTGCAAAAAAATTAGATATAGTAGCAACGTAATAGTGCACAAAGGGAGAGCAAAGTGCGCAAAGGATGAGGGCAGCAATATGGGAGTAGCAACAGCAGGAAGATAGTAGCAGCAATATGAGAATAGCAGTAGTAATGTTAGAATAGTTGCAGCAACAGACCCAAATAGAACCCAGTAGTGCAAAGTAACCAATCAAGTTACTCAATCTTGGCTGTTAGCCGATTAAGTGTTCAAAGAAGGGAATGAGAGAATATAGTAATAGTAGAGGGAAAAAAGTTCAGAGAGTTTTGGTTGTGAGAGCAGTGTGTGTTATTGTGTTCAAAAGAGAAAGGTGAGGAGTATTTATAGTACTAAAACGAGTAAACAAATAAGGGATCAGTTCATATTTAAGGAACTGATATCAATCATAATCAAATAAGTATAGGTACTCCCCTTTAATTAAGGAGTCATAGGCAAACAGTAATACGCAGTCCATTTAAAAAAGGAAAGGAATCACAAAGTATGGCCTGGCCACATAAGGAAACAAATAACAGTGCAAGGTATATATTGTAGACTAGGTACATGATACTTATATAGAGAAATGTGTCAAGCAAGTAAATCAACATATTTGTGCACACATATAGGGAAAAATATCACTTTAATTATGGAAAATAATTTTCGAAATTGAAGTCTTGGGAAATCAGTTATTTAATTGGGGAATGTATCCCACTGATTGAGGAAAATCAATACCAAACTATAAAGAGAGTACATATCACAACTTAAAGCAAGTAATCATATCCTTAAAGAGATGGTAAGGGTCAGTATAAAGTCACCATATAAACAACCAAAATTCTCAAAATAAGAACAACAACATGGTATAAGAATGAAACATTGGAAACAAAAATCAAAGCAAAGGGCACGGAGCTCATAGAAGAACATGCAAATAGGCAAACACTGATACAAACATGTAGGGTTAAGGGTTTTAAAAGATTTTGACAAAACATTTAGATGTAGTACTGAAAGCCATGGATTAGTGGTAAAATCCAGAAAAGTAAAGTACCTTAGAAGGGGGTTATGAAACCCTAGACATAGAAAATTACAGTGTGAAACCCAAGTTGTTAAAGAAACAAACAGACAAGTAAAATAAACAAACACAAACGACTACATAGCACTCAGAAAAAGTTGAAAAAACAATTTTGAAGAAAGGGTTAGAAACCCTATTCTGGAAGAATGGTAATCATCAAAAAATTGTAAATACCCAGAGAAACTAAGTAGAAGTAGAGTAGAAAAGAAGAAAATCAAGCTAAGAGTTATTTAAAAGAGTAGAGATTAAAAAGAAAAATTGGGGTTTTCAAACAGATTAGGGAAACGAAGAACCTGGCTGTGAAACTCGTATACAATGCTGTAGAAGGCATCATCGTTCAAAGATCACCGGAGAAACACCGGAAACAGACCCCAAATAGAGCTTCAGTGACCGTCTTCCATTGCGGAAGCTGCTAGGCTTCAAGCTTGAGAGAGGAAACCACGATATAGAGATGCCATGGTTGCTGTAAATCGAGAGGAGTGAGGGAGAAGTGAGCTGGTATGGCGATTAAGGCCATGAGAGAACCAGAAGGTTCTAAGTAGACGAAGGGTTAGAGAGTATCTGAGAGTGAAAGGGGAAACAAGGGCAGCGGATTTGGAAAATGACTTAGGGTTAAGGGGTTATGGTGGTTAAAAAAGGCAAGGTCAATCGTGGAACCGTTCATCAAAATGATCAACGGCCACGATTTTAAACGGGGGTCCGAGTGGGTTAGTCCAAATAGGTTTTGGTCAAGTTATTTTGAAATTGGGTCGTGATTTTGGAGGGGTGGGGGACTTGAGTTAAATTGTGGAAAATATTGAAAGGTTAAAGGGCTATGATTTAAATGCCTAAATTTCCCTTAATTTAATTTTGTAAAAATAGCTAATGATTTTATAAAAATCCAATAAAATACTAAGATAATAAAAATATGTCTGGGAATCAATTGAAAATACCAGGAGCAATTTTTCACTTGAAATACTCAATAAGTTGATAAATAGGCTAAAATTGCAATTTAATGCAATTTTAATTTAAAAATACCTGATGGCTTTGTAAAATCCTGTAAAAGTTATATATATTATATTTTTTATGTATATGAGAGAATAAAATAATTTATTTATTAAAATAATAAGATTTGACACTAAATATTGGATTTTATAGTACAAAATAAGTTATAAATTTGTTTTCAAATGCTTAAAAAAATTAATAGAAAAATACTAATCCTCTTGTGGATGCTTATATATGTATTCACAAGCTATTTTTAAAGTAGTTTGGGTACATAGGGAAAAATTGGATATCAACAACAACTGTTGTAAAGGAAACAAGTTGTATAGTAATGCTTGGGAATGTGTTTTGGAGGTTCTTTGGCATGTGGTAATGTCCATATTACAAAGTAAACTATGTCAAATTTTTTCTATAACAAAATTTAATGTTAATAAAAGTGTAAAAACTTGCATATCATGTTTTCAAACTCATTTGGTTCCCAAGTCCTCATTCGAGGACAAATGATCTTAAGCGGAGTGCTTAGATGTTAGCAGCTTATAGAGTCGAGTCTACCTACATGGATCAGATTTTTTTTACTGTTTTGAACTTGAAAATGTGAGATCAATTTTTTTCTAGAAAATGGTGAAAATGCGGTCCAGAATGCGGTCGCAGATCAGCTATGCGGACCGCATTCCTACTGCAGAGTGAATCAGAGAGCAACCAAATTTTGATGTTGAAAATGTTATCAAATATACAATTTCATAATCAATATGCGGACCGTAGAGTGATCGCATATTGTCCTTGAGGTAATTTAAAGTTCAGTTCTGCGACCGCAAAACGCAAATGCGGACTGCATGTTCATCGCATTCCCAACCCGAGAGGTTTGAAGTTTGAGTGATTTCTGTGGACCGCATGTCCATTCTGCGATCGTAGCATTTCGTCGCAGATTAAGCTCGCTTAGTTATTTTACGAATAATCTAAGACCGACCCCTCTTTAATAAAAACACCCCATTCCTCATTTTTAACCCATTTTTCGAACAATATAAGAGAGAGGAAGATAGGGTCCTTCCAAATTCGAGATTTTCCTTGGGAGGTAAGAGAGAGAAAGTAAATTCTTCATCAATTGGTCTTTCAAAACCATTAGAGCATGGAAAATTCTTGGTGCATTGTCTTATCTATTGATTTCTCAGGTAAAATCCCTAACCCATTTTCCCCAAATTTCGAAATTTAATTTGGGAAGGGAACCCCATACACTAGCTTTGAGTTTTCTTCATAAAATGTTCATGCATGGCTTCAAATCTCAAAAACATCTTGTAAAAAGGGAATTGGGCAGTAATTATGAGTTTAAATGTCAAAAACCTAAGTGCTGTTCATGAACTAGATTGACTTCTTGATTGCTTGGCAAATCGGACTAAAGGTTTAAAGGGAAAAACTCAACTCCAGGTATGTATGGCTAACGATTATCCTTGTGAAATCTCCCTATGCTAGTTTTGAAATTGTTGATAGTTGATATTCATGTGATAATCATTGTGAATCTTTGTGTGGTATAATTTTGTGGTAACACTTTGTGGTGAATGTTGTGGAACTTGTAATTGGGACAACGGAAATGAAATAATGTGGAACAATAGAAATGGAAGTAATGTGGAACAATGGAAATGGAAACAATGTGGAACAATGGGAATGGGAATAATGTAGTACAGTGGAAATGGAAATATCGTGGAACAACGTGTGTGATTAATTGTGAATAACAGTTGTGAATGATCTAAATTGTGTACCAATTTTATGAACATGATGAAATTGTTGTTGCTAGTTGTGGAATTGCATTTCCTTGTTGTGGATCTATGTTAACAATGTGCCATAGTTGATTCCTTGTATTTGTTGGTGTGCTATTTGTTGTTCTGAATTGAAACTCTCAGGCGGGGTTGGGTTGCGCGCCGCAACACTATGAAATAAGGTATGGGTTGGGGTGCTAAGGGTGGCCGAGGTAATAAGGGTGGACGGTGCAATAAGGGTGTAAAATGTGATCCAATATCACTATTGATATGAATATGAATCATAAAATGATAAATGTGGAAATGTGAAAAGAGACAGCTGGAGAGTTTGTAACCTGTGGGGCACTAATTGCCCCTTTGTATGTATACTTGAAATAATTATTGTGAAATTTTTGGTTGTTTCTCCATGGTTGTACTTGTACTATTGTTGATCAGTTCTATACCTGTATATGAAATTTGGCTTGAGTTTACTTGGGACAAAGTTTGTTCATACATGCCAGTACAATTCAAATGTACCGACATCCCTTTTTCCGGGGGCGCTACATTCGTGTTATGATTGTAGGTGGATCTGTGGCAGGCACTCCAATCCACCGTTCGTAGTTCCTCCACCTCTAGATCGGCGGTATTCGTGTTAGGTGAGCCATTTTCCTTCCGGGGCCTTGTGTGCTCATGCCACCCATGTTGTTGTATTTTGGAGTCTTTTGTCCTTTTGTAAAGGTATAGCCGGGGCCTTGTCACAGGCAAGTGTTGTATTATCTTTCTCTTTAGAACTTTTATATAAAGTTGTATGTTTTGGGTGCTATAAACTTGTATACCACGTTCCCTGTTAATCATAATGTGTATTTATAAAAGAGAAATCATATGTTCTTTCGATTGCATATTTAGTATCTTTTGGCTAATTATCATCGAATAATGTGGGGCAACGCGTGGGGAATAGGAAAGGCACCCAGGTCCACTCGACTGGGGATACCCGGTTGAGTGTCGGTCATGCCCACGGATTTTGGGGGTGACATCATTGGAGATCACAAACAAGACATCCTCTACGAAGGGGAGGGAGCACTATGTAAAAACTATGGGAGAATATGGCACAGAAGTCTAGCATGTCCCTTCAAACAAACCCAACATCAGCCTCAGGCGACAGAGACCTCACGGACCCACAACTAGGAAAATGCCACACCAGAGGAAGGCCAATGAAAAACAGTTATGTTCCAAAGAAGAAGAAGGCAGGGGACATCAAAATCCTATCCAAGCAATGATGATCACCTCAAGAGAAATCAGGACAACAATTACTCGGTGCCAAATCAGGTAAACATCCATGAGGACCGACCAGGTAATTCCACAACCCCCACCTTGTTTAAATTTAATGGACAGATTCAGAATGAAAAAAATCAAAAAAGAAACCCGAGGCAAACCCCGGTCCCAAACTCAATACAAAGGGGTGGCCCAAGTCAGACAAGGCACGTGAATAGCCCAGGCACCGAAAATACCGGGTCCAATAGAAAAGCGTGCCTCAACAATGATGACCCCACAAGCTATTCCAACCAGAACGGGCCCAAGAGGGCCTTCAACATGCCACAAAACGGGCAGAGAGATTAGTCCCCAAATCCAATATCTTGCTTACCCCATCTACTGTCATCCACTCTAATGGAGAGAACACAGACGAGAACAATGGCAATCGAGTGCCCTGCCTGCAAATCAACCCCCTTATTCTTGACAAGACCCCAAAGGTCGCCAATGTTACATCCACCATTAATGACCGGCAAAAATCCCTAATCCCAACACAAACCCACCCGTCCACTTCCCAAGATGTGACCATGGAGGGGTTTATGAGGGGAAACCAGCCATCCACCCTCATTCCCAACATTACCTTTTCTGGCAAATCAAGAAAACCCAAAATGGGAAAAAATCATACAGCAGCAATCATTACCACTCTTTCACTACCACCGGTCCACCAACCGGCCTCCTGGCTGGAGGTGGCTCTACAGGGGCTGGGAATCTCCTACGACTTCACTATCGATGGCGAATAGATCACCCTGATAGTTCAGAATCAAGCACACCTTGCACGAGTGACAGTGGAGGCACTGAACAAATCCTTGGCGGCCTTTGGGCCATACCTATGGCAATCGATGGCAACCATAGGCAGTGCGAACCCAATAACGGACCCCCAAGACCTCAACATTCACCTCCTTCAATGCTACCAAACCCTACCCTTTTTCCCAGACCTGTCAAAGGAGGACCCGGCGGCGGAACCCTCATTCACAGTACTTCAACAAACATCTCCAACCAAACCCCAGACTCCACCATTGAAACACATCCACCAAGAGATCTCCACAGCCGTGGAGATACTCAAAGGCAACAGTGTGATGGAAGAGCCAGAGAAGAGCTTCACAGTTATAGCCACATATTCACTACTCTTGGACTCGGTGAGGTCCATCAAGCTCAGCAACTAGGTGAGCGAGATACTAGTTGTACTATGTCCAAGGGCGATGTCCAAATGTGGATTGAGCCTGACCCTACCCCACACCCAAGGTCTCCACAAGAAGATCCTGAACCGAACTCCATTCCTAAGCCTAAAGGGGAAATCTCCTCCCCCACAAGTTGCCACAACACAGAGCCCAGCGAGTCCAAAAGAGGCGGCTCTACAGGCACCAACACCTAACCTGCTAATGAATTACATTATATGAAATGTTAGAGAGGGTAATGGAGTGGAATTTCAGAGACACTTCAAGGAAATGCTTGTTCTCTTGGAAACGAAAATGGCCAATCACCAAACTCTGGCCCAGAATTTGGAATTTGATATGATAATCCAGTCACCCGCAATTGGCTTATTAGGAGGCATAGTCCTTATGTGGAAAGAGGACATGGTATATGTAGATGAGGTGATCAGCAACCCTCAAGAAATTCATGCCATGATTAAGGGAAAACCTGATAACCCCCCATGGCTTTTTTCTGCTATTTGTGCTAGAAACCAAATTGCAAATAGGAAATACTTTGGGAACAGTTGCAAGCCATAACTGGCACCTCCAGTGACAACTGGTTCACTGGAGGAGACTTCAATGAACCCTGAAAGCTTGGGATAAGTTTGGGGGAAACCCTATAAACTTAAATCGTAGCAATTCGTTTTGGAACGTATCAATAAATGCAAGCTTATTGACCTTGGGTACAAGGGTAGTAAGTACACTTGGTCCAAAAAAAGGTACACAGCAAGAAACACCTTAATCTTGGAAAGGATCGACAAATGCTTTAAAAATGAAGGGTGGATAAAGCAATACCCTAAGGCTAGTGTACTTCACCTTCCTAGAACCCAGTTAGACCATTGCTCGCTAAAAATACAACTTGAAGGACCCCCAGCCCAAATCCACTCTAGGCCATTTAGGTTTGAAACTATGTGGGCAAGCCACCAAGACTTCGCAAATGTCTTTGACATGGCCTTCCTTGGGAGGCCCAGTCTCCCTAAACTCAATTGACAACTTCAAAAAAATGGTTACCATCTGGAATAAGAAGGTCTTTGGAAATATTTTCCACCAACAAAGAGACTCCTTGCAATAATTGATGGCATCCAAAGATCCACCATCTACCAATTCAACACCTATCTTCAAACTTTGGAAACCAATCTCAATAATGATCCGAATCTCATCCTTATGAGGAGGATTTCTGGAAGCTGAAATCCAGAATCAACTGGCTTCAAGATGGTGATTTCAACACCAAGTCCTCCCTTATTCCACCCTAATCAGGAGAAGAAGAAATATAATGCTATTCCTTAAGGAAGAAAATGGCAACTGGATCACTAATCCCAAGGAGACTAGTTTAGTAGTCACTGACTTCTTTTCTAACCTCTACACCACTTCAATAGACCAAGCTCCTTGGAGAAGACCAACTCCCAAATCCCTGGCCTAGTCCTCCTCCAAAGCTAAAAAGCAATCATGGACAGACCTCACTACAGGGAGGAAATCAAAAGAGCTGTTTTTTCCAATAAACCATTCAAGGCCCCAGGTCCTGATGGCCTGCACCCATTTTTCTTCCAAAGGTAATGGGATCTGGTTGGTGAATCTTTCACACAATTCTGCCTGAACTGCTTCCACACATCCACGTGGATAATACAATGATTCAAACCTTGGTTTGCCTGATACCAAAAGTTCCTCAAGCAGCAATGTTAAAGAACTTCAGACCAATTGGCCTTTGTAATACCATCTAGAAGTCTGTCACAAAGATTATTGTTAGCAGAATTAGACCCTTTCTCATTCATATCATAGGACCCAATCAAGCTAGTTTCCTAAGTAACAGAAGGGTATGTGATAATGCTCTAATAGCCCATGAATACATTAATCATTTTAGGAAGATGAAGGGTAGAATGGGAAACATGATTATGAAAATTGATCTGGAAAAGGCCTTTGATAGGTTGGAATGGTCATTCCTCAGGGACACTCTCCAGTCTTTCAACTTTCCAGAAAAGTTGACCAACCTCATCATGTCGTGTGTAAGCTCCTTCTCCATTTCCATTCTGATTAATGGAGGAAAAACAATTCCCTTTAACCCCTCAATAGGTATCAGACAAGGAGACCCTCTGTCTCCATACCTCTTCATCCTTTGTATGGAGAGGCTCTCTAGATCCATTAACGAAGCAGTCAACCAAAACCATTGGGATCCAATCAGTATAAGCAGTTCAGGGCCAAAAATTTCTCATCTATTCTTTGTGGATGACCTTACCGTTTTTGCTCAAGCCAACATTAAAAACTGCAATGCTATTATGGCGATTCTAGAAGAGTTTAACTTGCAATCAGGGCACAAAATCAACTTGTCTAAATCAAGGATTATCTTCTCCTCCAATACAATCCCAACTTCAGCCCAAAATATTTCCTCCACCATATCTATCAGACAATCCACCACCTTTGGGAAATACCTAGGATTCCCTATCTTCCACAGAAAGAAAACTGCAGCAGACTTCCAATTCATCGTGGAAAACATGATCTCCAAGATGGCAGGATGGAAATCAAAATGGCTCAACATGGTAGGGAGAACTGTCCTTGCAAAATCAACCCTAAACATCATCCCTAGTCATGTAATGCAGTACATTACCCTACCCTCTAAGATTATAACAAATTGACAAGCTCTAGAGAAACTTCATCTGGAGCACCACCACAGAGAAAAAGAAGATACACCTAGTAAAGTGGATGCAGTAACCAAAACCAAGAAGGAAGGAGGGTTGGGCCTTCAAAAGGCAAGTTTGAAAAATCAAGTATCTCTAGCCAATCTGGCTTGGAGATCCTACAAGAACACAAACTCACTTTGGGCTAGAATGTTGATTCATAAACACTATAACATGTCAAGGCCAAACCAGAGGCCAAGACACAATAGGGCCCAATACTCTCCCACTTGGAAGGGTATTCTGAAAGGCTGGGAAACATGCAACAAAGGAAGCAGGTGGATTGTCCACAAAGGAGATAGGGTGAAGTTCTTCACTGATAAATGGATCCCAAACCAACCAGCCTTATGAGACCTCATCCAGGGGCCCATGAACCAAAGTGATAATAACATCAAAGTGTCATCAATCCTTAGTATGGGCTCATGGAAAACCTCCACCCTATCGTTTGACCTCCCTCCACATATCCAAGACCTCCTGAGGTCAATTTTCATTCCCAGTACATCCACAAAGGAAGATAACCTTGTATGGGACAATACAACCAATGGTCTATTCTCTACTGCCTCTGCCTACTCCATCCTCAACAAATCCAATCATAACCCATCCTATGTTGAAAGTGATCTCTTCAAGGAGTTGTGGAAGCTCCATATACCTAATAAAATAAAGCACTTCCTATGGCTCCTGCACCACAAAAGACTACCAACAAGGAGATTTCTTCATGGAATATGGCTGCAATGCCCATTGCTATGCCACACATGTAGAGTTGCAGAAGAGGATATTGATCATATATTCTCACACTGCCCCACCACCATCCAATTCTGGAATTCTATCCAGGAAAAGGCCACAACACCTCTGATAATAAATATTGCATTTCATACTTTGTCATGGGCTTCATCCATAGAAAAGTGTAGAGATTTGAAATACAATGAAAACCTAACTTGGAAAAATATCCTCCCCTTCTGCCTTTGGTACATATGGCTAAATAAAAATAGTAATGTTTTCAACAATAAAAAAGACACAATCAGTGCCACCAACACCATAATAAGGGCAACAAAGTTCTACGTTTTAAAAGACAGCAAGCATACTAAAGTCAAGCACCAACAAATGCTCAAATGGTGGCCTCCACCAAGAGACTGCTTCAAGCTCAACACAGATGGTGCAGTGAAAAATAATCCAAGACTTGGAGGCATAAGAGGAGTGTTCAGAAACCATACTGGGGAATGGATCCTGGGCTACATGGCGAACATACCATTCACCACAAACATAAGGGCAGAACTCATGGCCATTTTTAGAGGATTGCAACTGGCAGAGCAGAAAAACCTATTGCCAGTGGAGATTAACACGGATTCAACTGAAACAATTAACATGCTAATAAATGGAAACCTAACTTTAAAACCTTTAATTTGTGAATGCAGGTTGTTGATTCAGAGGATGGGAAGAGTAGTGGTGAAGCATGCCTTCAGGGAGCAAAATAGTGTAGCTGATCTACTAGCAAAACAAGCAGCTGGAGAAGAGTTTTTGTGTAAATCCTTACTACTAGCAGTTCCCCCGGTGTTTGCCAATGATGTTTTTTGGGCATACACCCTAGCAAGTGAACTATATAGATCATTTTTGGGTTATAATATAGACACTATCATGCAAAACATTGCATCACTAGCGGATCTAAAATATCCCACAAAAGTACAACGACAGTGTATGGGTAGCTCTGTTTAGCTAACTTTAAATATAACTCGTCCAGTTTACAAAAAAAAATTGAAGTTTCTGCTATACTGACATGTTAATTTGAAGGACATATATATTTAAAGATTCATGCCTTTTCTGCAAAAATATTTGAAGGATCCAAAGTCGCAAAAGACGATAATTTGACCTAAGGAAACCAAAAGGAGTCTATTCTGGTACAGTAATTTGGAGTAACTCTTATTATTAATTATATTTTTAAACAAATCTGAGTATATCTCAATAATTAACATGACATAGGCTCCTGATACCGATTGTCAGAACCAAAACTTTAAAGATGAAGAATATCATCTCTTACCCAAGCCCTATCATGTCAAATCATCAAGAACAAATACTAGATGTGAAAGCATACTTGAATCCATGAGTATCGTTGATTGAATCTTTCAATCTACAATCTTTCAAACCAAGACGTAAGCCATTTTACTCTTTCTAGTGACGTCTTATTTTTGGACCATACCATTTAATAAGTGTACAATTTTATGTATTTCTAATTTAGCCCATCATTTAACTATAAATAATATTCGAGTATCTATACATAGGAGCCCATACTTTATAAGGTATCATTTTGGCCCATTTAACTTTAAACCTTAGTTGATCACTTTAATTTAGGCCAATCTTATAGTGATAATAAACAACACGCAATTATTCTTAATACAATATGCATGCTTCTATAGGTAAAAGTAACAATGAAAATTGTATGTAACACCATATATAATAAAAAACGTGGAACACACTTCGAAAGATGTATCGTCATTAGATATCTCACAATCTGAATCTATCACGGCCCAAATCCCATAATTGGTCGTGATATTGCCTAACGATACTACTAGGCAAACCCACGTGCGAAGCATCGCTTAGTTATCTATTTTAATTCTTGAAATCAATAATTTCATTGAATAAATAGAATAAAATCTAGCACTCATAGAAACATGCTCTTTTATTTACCAAACATCTGAGTATAAATAAGTCATAAAATAAAGTGATAATAATAACATGAAATACAATAATGAACATTCATAAGAAACCCCCAAAACCACATGTCACAAGTGCATGAGCATCTACTAGTGAGTACAATACTAATAAAATACATGATTGGGATATAAATAGACTTAATAAAATTAATAAGTATGATGGAGGATCCATATGTTATGGATCGTAACATAGAGTGCAGCTCACCATAAAGTCCATACAGCAGCTATGCCTATGTGCTAAGTTGAAAACCAAATAAACTTGTCTCAGTACCTACACAATTCATGCAAAAGTGTATCGTGAGTATATCAATCAACGCATCCCAGTAAGCATCTAGCCTAACCATGAAGAAGTAATAACGAGGAATCGACATCGACACATACTAGTTGTTAAATAAATCATGTATACTGAAAGTAGGCATGGATGAAATATAACAAGTAAAAATAACGAAACAGATATAAGTGCAAAATATTATCCTCAACGGGAGAATAAACACGAGGTCCTCAATAATCGACTACTTCCTCAAATGGAGTAAATAATGGTCAACACCAAATAAATGCTCACATCTCAAGTCAAAAAAAGCCACGGGTATACTAACTGCATATAAGGTATTATGCACGATTCTCCCAAGGGGAGCGGCTCGGTGCCATAAGAGTAAAGGCATGAATTCCTGCCGTGGCGTATGGCCCGATCCCTACTGAAGCTGTTCATCCCAATCCCATAATAGTGTATACTGTTGAGGATCGACCGATGCTAACCATAGATGCAGCTCATAATATTACTGAGGTTGTATGGCCCGATCCGTAATAGTACTGCTGTGACGCTCAGCCCAATCTGATACGAATGGTGAAACTTGACGGGTCATTGGCCCCATTCACGGATATATGTGTGATTTATGAAATTTCAAGAAACTTTAGGATAAATTCGTACAACACAGGAGATATCCGTAAAGAGAAAGCATAATATCTACTGCTAATCATGTAGTTCGCCAGACATCCAATATATCAAGTATGATACTCTACACAAGTCTAGTCTGAGGCAACAATATATTCTTAAAAAATTAAGCAGGAGAGAATAACTCAATTATTACAATTAAGGCATGGCATGAGTCTACGTATACATGGACGTAATCATGGGTTCTAGCATACGCATGGACGCTCGTCACCTCATACGTGTATAGCCCTCACAACATGTAACACATGGAAAACATAATTCCCGTCCCTTCTCAAAACCTACGGGAGTGCTTTTGCTATCCAACCTCTACATCTACAGACTCCTAGGACTTCGCCAACATTTGCTTCTACGCCATCTCTTCCGCATTTGTGGACTAGAAGATGTGGCAATCAACTCATACCTGCGGTCCTACCTAAGTCCTGACTAGCCCTCTTCTGCAATCACACAGCCTATTTTGCGGGCATGTACCTGTGGCCAATCCTTCGCAGGTGCAATTGCACCAGAACTCCATACTTTCAGTGTCTTTCAAAATCAAAAAAGATACGCCAACAATCCAAAACACACCTGAGGCCCTCGGAACCCCAACCAAACATACCTACAAGTCTTACAACATAATGTAACCTACTTGAAGTCTCAAATCACATCAAATATAGCTAAAACCACAAATCTTCGCCCAATCTAAGCGTAATGAAACTACTGAACTTTCAACTTCCAAAACTCATGTAGATCCATATCAAATCAACTCCGTATGACCTTAAATTTTGCATCCAAATCCCAAATTACACAACGAACCTATTCCAACTATCGAAACAAAAATCCGAACTTGATATCTGCAAAGTCAAATCTCGATCAAACCGCTCAACTTCCAAACCTTCAATTTTCCAACTTTCGCAAAAAATACCAAACCATCTACAGACCTCTAAATCCAAGTCCAGTCAACCATATGAAGCTATTGAAACCATTAGAAATCCGTTCCGGAGTCGCCTACAAAAAGGTAAAATTCAACTTAAGCTTTCAACATTAGGACTAAGTTTCCCAATTCACTCTGAAACCTCCCCTGAACAAAAGAAACCACCCCAACAAGCCACATAACCACAAATGCACCAAGAAGAAGCAATAAATAGGGGAAGGGCTAAAATACTTAAATCAACTGACCGGATCATTACATTCTCCCCCTCTTAAAAGATGTTTGTCCTCGAACGAGTCTTGAACCATAAATGGAGTGTCAAATAGGTGAGGATATCTTCTCCTAATCTCTCACTCGATCTTCCAAGTAGCCTTCTCGACTGGCTGACCTCTCTAATGCACCTTCACTAATGCTATATTCTTTGACCTTAACTTCCAAACGTACTGGTCCAAAATGGCCACCGGCTCCACATCATAAGTCAGATCCCCATCTAATTATACCATGGGGAAGTCTAAACATGCGATAGATCATCATAATACTTTCGGAGCATATAAGCATGAAACAATAGGTTAACTTTTGATAGACTAGGTGGCAATGTAAGTCTATATGCCATCTCTCTAATACTCTCAAGAACCTCAAAAGGACCAGTATACCCTAGGGCTCAACTTGTCCATCTTACCAAACCTCATCACACCATTCATAGGTGAAACAACGAATAGGACCTTCTCACCCACTATATATGCAACATTACAAATCTTTCTGTCAGCATAACTCTTCTGCCTAGACTGTGTTGTATGAAGTTGCTCTTGAATCACCTTCCCCCTGTCCAAGGCATCACAGACCAAATCAATACCCAACAACCTAGCCTCCTAGGCTCAGACCAACCAACCGGAGAACAACATCGCCACCCATATAAAGCCACATAAAGAGCCATCTGGATACTCGGCTGATAGTTGTTATTGTAGGAGAATTCTGCTAATGGAAGAAACAGATCCCATGAACCTCCAAAATTAATAACACATGTATGTAACATGTCCTCCAAGATATGAATAGCACGCTGGGACTGCCCATCTTTCAAGGGATGAAATATTGTACTTAACTCTACCCCTGTGCCCAACCCTTATAGCACCACTCTCTAAAACAGCAAATGTGAACTGAGTGCCTTAATCCGAGATAATAGACACGTGTGCACCATGCAAGCGAACAATATCACAAATGTAAATCTTAGCCAGTTGCTTTGAAAAGTAGGTAGTCACATTGGATTGAAATATGCAGACTTGGTCAATCTTTCCACAATACCGCATCATCTTTCCTCAAGGTCCATGGAAGTCTAACTAAAAATCCATCGTGATACATTCCAACTTCTACTCTGGAATATTAAGGCTCTGAAGCAAACCATCAGGTCTATGGTGCTCGTATATCACCTGCTGACAATTCAAACATCGAGCAACATACTCAACAATACCTTTTTTTGTCCTCCGCCACCAATAGTGCTTCCTCAAATCCTAATTCATCTTCGCGGCGCCCGGATGAATGAATAACGCATACTATGGGATTCCTAAGGTATCAACTATCACAAGCTATCCATATTTGGAACACATATTTCAGCCTGTATCCTGAATATCCCATCATCTTCAATAGTAACCTCTTTAAAATCACCGCGTTGCACCGTGTCCTTCGGGACAAGAAAGTGGGGATCATCATACTGACATGCCTTGATGCACCCAAATAAAGAAGATTGAGAAACCGCGCAAACAAGAACCCGACCCGGCTCTAAAATATCCAAACTAAAAAATCGATTGGCCAAAGACTGAACATCCAATGATAATGGTCTCTCCCCGAATGATATATAAGGAATACTTCCCATGCTCTCAGCCTTCCTAGTCAAAGCATGGGACACAATATTGGCCTTTCATAGATGATAAAGAATTGTGATATCATAGTCCTTTAGTAGCATCAACCTCCCCCGCTTCCTCAAGTTCAGATTCATTTGCTTGAACAAGTGTTGTAGACTCCTGTGATTTGTAAACATCTCACAAGACACGCCGTAAAAATAGTGCCTCCAAATTTTTAGTGCGTGAACAATGGATGCAAAATCCAAATCATGTACGGAGTAGTTCTTCTCATGGGGCTTCAACTCACCTGAAGAATAAGCAATTATTCTATCCTCCCACATCAACACATAACCAATGTCAATCCTTAAAGCATCATAGTAGATAGTGTAAGAACTCCATCTTGAAGGTAGATGATGTGCCGAGGAATTTTGACACATTTAAATACTAATTGCTTATATTTTAGCATGTTTTAATGCAATTATATCCGTTACTTATGTAACTTTGGTATTTCTACAGTACATAAGGACTAAGGACCCAAGAGCATGGAAATGAAAATAAAAAGACAATAAAAGAGCAAAATGTAGCGAAAATGTGGTTCTGCGACACATTACGTGATCACAGATCACTTATGCGAGCCACAAAATTGACACACAATGCAGAGAAAAGCAAAGTTCTGGGAAAATCTCAAGTCAAGAATGTGGTCCATTCTATGATAGCAGAAACCTCTCTTTGAGCCGCACAGTGGACCGCAAACCAACCATGAAGGTTGCTGAAGGACGAATGTGCAATGAAAAATGCGATCGCATTTCCGCAATACGAACCGCAAATCTGGAATGCGATGAAGATCTGAAAACAAGGGTTTCAGTCTGCGATGGGCATGTCCAAAATTCTGACCGCATTTACGCTTTGTGACAAGAATGTGGTCGCATTTCTGACCTGAAAGGGTATTTTTGTTCGTTTTCTATCCCGATTTTGAGTCCACTATAAATAGTTTTATGATGGTTTTGTCGGCTCATCTTGTCTAGTTTTTTAACTACATTCCAAGATATAAATATTCTTCACTTTTGGAAGTTTTTGGCTCAAAATTCTTCACTTTGTCATCTTTACGACATCAATTATTCTTTGCTTTTGTATTGTAGTATGAGTAGTGAACTTTAAATACTGAGGTTGTGGACCCTAAATGGGTGTTATGTTAATGGGTATTTAGTATTTAATATATATGTAATGGTTGGTTGGTATTTATTTACTTCTCATTCTTCATTTACTGTTGGTGGTTGCAAACATTAACAAGTGCCATGAAATTCTTACTTTGCTTGGGAAAGTGGGTTAAAACTTGGTAGAAGTAAATATCAAAAACTCAAGGCGTTATACCTTGTTGAATAGAATCGCTTAGGAATAAGTGGGTTTAATTTGGCATATGTTGATTGTTAGTAATTTCAACTCTTTTATATTTGGAAAATCATAAAGAGGAAATATTACCTAACTATTGGGAAATATTGGGTAGTCATTTAGGCATCATTTGCTTATCAATAAGACCTTCCACTAGAAATATATCATATCAACAACGATAGCATTATATTTCATTAAAGGGGACACAACCTTGGTTTCTTTAATTCACTTAATTACATTATCATATTCCAATTAGTCGTACTTCAAAACAAACTCAATTCATACTCTTGTCACTATTAATTCATACTCGTGTTACCTTTAACTGAATAAAATTACGACATGAGTCGAGCAACACACTATTAGAGTAACCTTTTCACACCTATTTCCTGTGGAATTCACCCCAACCTTGTTGGGTTATTATATTTGGCATCGAATGCATTACACTAATTATTAAAGTGTAATTTGAGCCTATTAAATTTTGGCGCCGTTACCTGAGAGTACAATATTGAAATTACTATTTAGTGTGTGCTTTACTGAACGTCTATTTCTATTCCATCAGAATTTGCTTGCTTTTCTTGGTGTTGATAAGAAAATATGTCAGAATATGGCGACGATGTAGAGGCAAAAATGGGAGAGAACCCTTTTGTAGACATCGAGGAGTACATTGAGGATATTAATGCTATTGTACCTCCAGCTGTTGGCGCCCCAACATTTTAAGTAGAACACAGTTTAATACTTATGCTCAAAGCATAGGGGTTCTTCAAAAATTTCACAGATGATGATCCAACACACACCTTAGAAATTTCCTGGGTGTGTGTGCAATGCATAAGAAAAATTATGTCTCTGACGATGTCCTGAGGTTGAGATGCCTCAAGTATTCTCTAGCTGGGGATGCAAGGAAATGGCTCCAGAATCTTCCACCAAACTCTATCCATTCTTGGCCCGAACTTGTCAGTGCATTTTTATTTAAGTGGTTCCCGTAAAGTAAAAAGTATAAGCTGCGGAATAAGATCTTTTTCTTCTTCAAGCAAATACAGGGAGAGCAATTGCATGAGGTATGTGATCGTTTCAAATTATATTTGGTGAGGTCTCCAAACCATGGTTTTTCGGATTCCATGTTGATTGAAAAATTTTATATGGGTTTCGATCCTATGAAACAAGCCATCGCCAAAAATGCAGTTGACAGATCTTTCATGGACAAATCATTTGCAATGGTGACACAAATCCTAGACAAAATGGAAAAGCACAACCAAGCATGGCATTCTGAGCATACTACAGGTGGAATTACATATGGTTCACCTTCATTGAGCATCATGATCAAGGAAAATCAATAGAGGGATCAGATGATTGCAGGGCTTGCTACAAATGTAAATGTGTCGACAAAGATGTTCACCGAGAATCAAAAGAAGAAAGTGAATTTGGTGGAAGATGTGCAGCCCATATTAGATGAGAATTTTGAAGAAGCAAATTATATCAACAACCCTCAAAGAGGGTATCAAAGGAAACCCTACCATGGTCAAGGGAAACAAAACCAATAGAGGCCGAACCCGCAAGGGCAAGGCAACCAACAATGGAGAAATGATCAAGGTAGCTCGCACCAAGGAAATTGGAACAATAATAACAACTTTGCAAACTGTAGCTCCAACCCTTATGTTCCCACAAAAGGTCAATATGCAAATCAAGGGTTGGTAAGTGAGTCTAAGCTAGAAAGCATGCTTGAAAGAGTATTTCAAAACCAAGAAAAGTCTGACACATCCATGAGGAACATGACCAAGATTATTTGCTCTCACACTATATCGATTCAAAAGTTGGAAATGCAAATGAGAGAACTTTCTAGAGAGCAAAACCCAAAGCAAAAAAGGCAACTTCCGCGTGACACTATTGCAAAACCAAGGGTGGTGGAAGCGGCCCAACTTCTTACATCATGGAAATAGCTACTCGAAGTGGGAAGGGGATACATGGAGAAATTGAGCAAGCGTTAGTAGGGGAAGATGCCGAACAAGAAGTTGAAGCTAAAGAGCAAAGGGTTGTTGAAGTTGAAAGTGTTCCAGAAAAAGAGAAGGTGCAAGAAGTGAACCAAGAAGCGGTAAAGGAAAAAGTGAAAGAGACTTCAAAAGCTCCACCTCCTATTCCTAGACCTCCTCTTCATGTTCCTCAAAGACTAGTGAGAAGGGTTGATGATAGAAAGCTTGAGAAGTTCTACAACATTCTAAAGCAATTATCGATGAATAATCCATTCTTGGAAGGTTTTCAAGAAATGCCGGGGTTTGCCAAATATTTGAAAGATTTGATCACAAAAAAGAGGACCATAAAGAATGAGGTGGTAAACATGACTCACCGGGTTAGCTATATTATTTCCACACTGTCTGAAAGAAGGAAGACATGGGAGCCTTTATTATTCCATGCACTATTGGGGCGCGTGAATTTGTATGAGCCCTTTGTGACAATGGGGCTAGCGTCAACTTGGCGCCACTTGCCATTTACAAGCAAGGGACTAGGGATGCCAAGGACAAAAAACATGAGATTACAAATGGCCAATCGTTCCATTAAGCGACCGATAGGAATTGTTGATGATGTGATTGTTAAAGTTAGAGAATTCCATTTGCCTGTCAAATTTGTAATTCTTGATTGTGCTGTTCATAAAGAAATTCCTATCATTTTGGGGAGACCATTCCTAGCCATGGGAAGATCACTCATGGATTTAAAGCAGAGAGAAATTAAATTCGGGATGAATGATGAAGAAGTCACATTTCAAACGAGAAAGGGTATGAAGTTACCCCATGAGTATGAGAGAATTTCAGTGATAGATATTGTTGATGAGGTGGAAGATTCTATCGAATTGAATGTGGAAGAACAATCCTTGGTGAGGCATTGGCGGCTATCTTGGTAAATTTTGATGGTGAAGACATGGATGGGTACATGGAGTCAGTAAATGCATTGGAGAATCTTGGATCCTATACTTATACTCTGGCAAAGATTTCTCTTGACTTGGAGAATAGGACCACCCCCCCCCCCCCGCAAATAATCAATCATTGAGCCGCCACAACTTGAGCTCAAGCCACTTCCGCCGCACTGAAGGTATACATTTCTTGGCTCTAATGATACTTTACTGTTAATCATTTCGTCTTTGTTAAATGATATGTAGGTAAAAAAATTGTTGGAAGTCTTGAAAGAGCATAGGCATGCCATTGGATAGACAATTGCGTAAATCCGAGGGATCCCTGCGGGAATCTGTGAACATAAAATCTAATTGGAAAGTGAGACGAAACCATGTGTAGAACATCAATGTTGGTTGAACCTATCAATGAAAGAGGTTGTGAAGAAAGAGATTATCAGGTGGCTGGATATCGGGGTATTCTACCCCATTGCAGTTAGTTCATGGGTGAGCCTAGTATAATGTGTGCCAAAAAAGGGTTGCATGACTGTGATCGAAAATGATAAGAATGATCTCACCCCAATGAGAACAGTGACCGGATGGCGGGTTTGTATAGACTACCAGAAACTAAATAGTGCTACATGCAAGTACCACTTCCCTATGACTTTTATTAATCAAATGCTTGATTGGCTAGCGGGGATGTCATTCTATTGTTTCCTTGATGGATATTCCAGCTACAATCAAATTAACATCACTTTGGAAGATCAAGAGAAAACTACCTTCACTTTCCCGTATGGAACTTTTTCTTTTAGCCGGATGTCCTTTGGCTTGTGCAATGCTCCGACCACGTTTCAAAAGTGCATGATGTCCATTTTCTCCGACATGGTAGAGGACTTTCTCAAAGTTTTTGTGGATGATTTCCCGATAGTTGGTGATTCTTTTGAGCACTGTCTTAACAATCTTAGACAAGTTCTTAAGAGATGTGAAGAGACCAATCTTGTGCTCAATTGGGAGAAGTGCCACTTCATGGTGGACGAAGGTATTGTGTTGGGGCACAAATTTTCAAGGCATGGCATTGAGGTCGACCGGGCAAAGATTGAGATTATTTCCAAGCTTCCTCCACCTACCTCCATGAAAGGTGTTCGAAGTTTCTTGGGTCATGCCGAGTTTTAATGGCGCTTCATTAAGGACTTCTCCAAGATTGCTAATCCTATGTTCAAATTCCTTGAGAAGGATGCCAAGTTGTTCGATGAGAATTGCCTCAAAGCCTTTGAGGAACTGAAGTAAAGGCTCACCATGGCACCCATTATTCACCCCCAATTGGTCATTTCATTTCGAGCTCATATGACGCTAGTGGTGTAGCCGTTTGAGCAATCCTTGGCCAACGCCACAATAAAGTTCTTCACCCGGTCTACTATGCAAGTAAAACGCTCAATGGGGCACAAATTAACTACATCGTAATTGAGCAAGAGCTTCTTGCAATTGTCAACGCCTTCGAGAAGTTCCGAGCTTATTTGTTGGGGTCCAAAGTGATAGTATACACTGATGATGCAGCTCTTCGATATCTCATGGCAAAGAAGGATGCAAAGCCTCGATTGATTCGATGGGTCTTGTTGTAGCAAGAATTTGACTTCGAAGTCAAGGATAGCAAGGGACTTCAAAATCAAGTGGCGGGTCATTTGTCAAGGCTTGAGGAGGCAGGGAGACAAAAGGGAGATCTTGAAATCAGCAATGCATTCCCAGATGAGCACATATTTGCATTATTTAGCACTTTTGCTCCATGGTATGCCGATATTTCTAACTACTTGGTTAGTCACCTTATCCCGGACGGATTGGAATCATATCAAAGAAAGAAGTTTTTGAGAGACTGCCGATAATACTATTGGGAGGAACCATTCTTGTTCCATTTTTTTGGTAACAATATTATCAGAAGGTGTGTTCCCGAAGAAGAGGTCATGCCAATTCTCAAGGCATTCCATGACTCATCGGTTGGTGACATCATGGGGGAAATGAAACGGTAGCTAAGGTTCATGAATATGGTTCTTATTGGCCTTCCATCTATCATGATGCCAACCAAATGGTCAAGGCTTGAGACCAATGTCAACGACAAGGTTCAATCTCCAAGAGGCATGAAATGCCAATGAACTTTGTGATGGAGATAGATATCTTTGATGTGTGGGGAATCGGCTTCATGGGTCCCTTTGTAAGCTCTTGCAGGATGAAATATATCTTGGTAGCTGTGGACTATGCGTCTGAATGGGTTGAAGCAGTTTCCTTTCCAAACAATGAGGCAAGGAGTGTGACCGCCTTCTCGAAGAAAAACATATTCACTCGGTTTGGCACTCCTAGAGCCATTCTTAGTGATGGTGGATCGCATTTATATAACAAGGCTTTCTCGGGGCTACTTGAGAAGTATGGCATCAAGCAAAAGGTGGCCACGCCTTATCATCCGCTGTCAAGTGGTCAAGTTGAGGTTTCCAATCGGGAGATCAAGAGAATTCTAGCAAGAACTGTTAATGCAAATAGGACCGACTAGTCAAGGAAGCTAGATAATGCATTGTGGGCATACCGCACGAGTTACAAGACCCCTATTGGAACTTCTCCTTATCGGTTACAACACCAGGCCATGTAGGCATTGAAAAGGTTGAACTTGGACTGGACTGAAGCTGCAAATTTAAGGTTAACACAACTCAAAGAAACGGAGAAATTCTGGTTCCATGCTTATGAAAGTGCAGCTGTGTACAAAGAACAGATGAAGTTTGTCCATGACAAGAAGATCTTGAAAAGAGAGTTCAAGATGGGGGATTTGGTCTTGCTTTTTAACTCAAGGCTAAAATTGTTTTCGGGCAAGCTTAAATCAAAATGGTCTGGTCCATTCAAAGTGGTCAATGTCTCTCCCTATGGAGTGATGGAGCTAGAATCGGAAGATGGGTCCCGGATATTCAAGGTAAATGGCCAACGCATCATGAACTACTTGGGCACAAATGGAGAAAAACATTTGGTGGAGCAGCTGGCACTCAAAGATGGTAGGTTTCCAACCATTGAGTGATTCCAAAGGAACATCAACTTTGTCGTGCCACGACATTAAATCAAATGCTTTATGGGAGGTAACCCATGTGTGGTAACATCTTTGTTCTTTCAATTTTTACTCTTTGATAGATAGTACTTGAGCAATTTAAAGTGTGTGTTTGAGTGTAGGGGGTTAAAAAAATCACAACACTTGGTAGGTATGCATCAAAAAAGGAAGAAAACCCTCCATGTGAAGTTTGCTGCAAAGATGCGGTCGTATTTTCACCATGTTGACCAAATTTTGATCGCAGACCCAAGCCGAAAGTTTGGTTAAAATTGTGGGTAGAAATGCTCCGAGGTGGTGCACTCTGCGGACCGCATTTCACTTATGCGACCACATTGTGCACCGCATTTGTCCCCTTCAGCGGGTCACTTGACCCTACCACATAGCACATATGCGGTCACATTGTGTGTTATGCGGTGCCCTACTTACCATAGAATTGACAAGGTATGTGGCTGCATTCCCTCGTCTCTAACTCACTCAAAACAAAACAAAAAATAGTAAAAAGAAAAGAAAGGGGGAAAAATACGAATAGCACAGGAACTCGAATCTTCAAGCTTCAAATCATTCCAGAACAAATCAATCGATTTGCTCCACTCTTCCTTGTAGTGTGCACACTAAGCCTCGCTGGTATGTACCCGTTCCCCACTCTTGTTGATTACGATTCATGTTGCGTGCTCATTGATTCTCATCCATCCCATTCTACAAATATATGTTTGTGTGCTGTTGTGTGTAGCTATCTCTCCGTAGTTTAGTCGATTCTAGGTTGGAAATTACCTGGGGTAATGGGTTGAAGGAAATAGGACCACCATTTTTTAGATGGTTGTTTGAATCTTGAGGACGAAGGTATCTGCGGCCCGCAAAGTCAAAATGCGGACCACATTTTGGACGTAAAACTTAACCATAGTTCTTCTGATGAAGATGGTGAAATGCCTTGACTTTGCGATTGCATAATTGGTATGCGGGCCGCAAATTCACCACAAAGTTACATAGAAATCCCAGTTTTGAGCCATGAATTTGCGTTTATTCTGCAATCGCACTTTGTGATGTATGTTTTGGAAAATTCCATTCTATGATGGTTATGCAGTCTGCATATTGGTTATGCGATTGCATTACCCACTGCAAAATGAGACACATTTGAGATTAGCATAGCTGCGACGATTCTGCGGTCCGCTTTATTGTTTTGTGACCACAGATCTTGTCACATTTTGAGTTTTTCTTTAAATTTGTTTGTATCTTCTCAGTATTGTTAATGATGTCACTCTAACTTCACTATTTTGCAGATATGGCTCCAAAGAGACACTCATCTTCTACATCAAAATGGACTTCCACCAGTTGTCAAGCATCACAAGCAAAGCGTTTGCAGATAGAAGAAAATGTGCCAAGCCCCTCCCAGTCTGAGGAGGAGGAGCTCAGGCCCTCAGTCAATTTAGAGGCGTAAGAGAGAAAGAAATGAGGAGAAGACTTCCAACTCTGATTTGGGGCTTTATGGGTCCAGGGAACTATTTAGGAAAGGGCTCGTCAAGCGTAAAATCATGGGCGAGAAACAATTCAGCTTGAATGGGCTGAAAGACTAACACCCCCCATATCCTAGAAAACATAAAAGCACGGTGATGGGAGAGCTATACTGAGCCACCCACTGAGTACAATGACACCCTTGTGAGGGAATTCGATCCATCCTTGGGGCCTCAAGGACCAAGTACCATAAATGCAACAGAGTTTTCACTGACAAAGTACTTGTCCGGGGAAAGATTGTCCTCTGCAACATTACTACCATTAATAAGTTGTAACTCCTAGATTGGAGAGCAGGAACAACTGAGTACAATGCTAAATTTACGAATTGGGAAAATGAATGTGGGTGGATGCTTCGATGATGGCAAAAGGGACTCCCGCTTGGATTGACCCTCAGCAAAAGATATATAAGGATTATCTCACAAGAGAGGGTCGCTACTGGCTGAGTTTTGTTACTTCTCGATTGGTTCCAACTCAGAATGAGACTGAAATAGCTATTGAGAAGTCTCTTCTCATTGCCTGTATCATGACTGGTATCAAGATAGATCTTAGAGATTTGATCTTCCAAGAAATAGGAACCGGGCACAGCAGCATGCCACTACACTTCCTTTCCCTTGCCTGATCACAGCCCAGTGTAAAGCTATGAAAGTTCCCCTCAGGCTAATTGACAAAATCGAAAAGGAGACGAGGGATATTGATATCACTCATATCACTTATGTTTCTGCCCCATCACAGGTTTAGGTCCAGGATCAAATTGACCTAGAGCACAGCGACTCCCAGACCCCAGTGTCTCCTCAGGTTACAGTGGCCCCCACTTCGACTTCCGAGACTGTTTCACAATCCACCACTGTCCAACCTGCTATTACCATTCCTGTTGTCTCAAAGCTTGGTTGACTGGCTCAACATGCCAATGCCAAAGTAGACCAGCTTTTGAAGACCTTTCCAATCTTATAAAAAAAGCCCCGACTCTTATGTAATCCCCACTAACAGCTCTCCAACAACAATAGTCAAAGTATGAGGATTGTTTGAAGAACTTGAGTAAAGGGCGAAGAAGATAGAGCGGGGTGAAGTTAGTGGGTTGCCTGGCCTCAAGGAGGAGGTTTCTTCAATGAAGATCGAACTCCACTAGATGCAGAACTTGGAGTTCGATCTATCATCACTTATGGCTGACACTGCTCCTTCTACAGTCGGGACTCCTAAGCCTCTATCTCCTCATATACACATTGACATTCCTAATAAGAAGGCTTCCAGACAATCGACTAAGTCTAAAGATGTGGGGTCAGAGGAAGGGGAAGAAGCAGAGAGTTCTGGATTTTCAGACAATGGTGGCCCTCATGATAAAGACAAGCAGATTGTTGGTGCTACTATCGATAAACGACTGTTGAGGATGCTGCTATTGAGGAAATGGAGCAAGCAGATATGCAGAGAGCGATCCAGAAGTCCCTAGTAGACTTGACCATCCGTGTAGTTCCATCAGCCACTCAGCCATCGGTGGGCGAGATTAGCACCTCACAGGCTCCAGTTCCAGCTCTGGACCAGCCTGAGATCACCACTCCATCAGTATAGGTCCCTGCTCCAGCTCCAGCTCCAGCGCCAGCTCTGGAACAGCCTGAGATCACTACTCTTTTAGTAGAGGTCCCTCCTCAGGGTGAGCTCTCAATGGTTCCAACTTCCACATCCCAGGGTGACCCTTCCATCACTTAGCCAGCTGCCGACTCCCATAGCACTTAGTGTGCCTCAGGGAGCCCTTCAAACTCATATTTCCATTTTTATGCATTGGGGACAATGTATACATTTAGTTGGGGGTGGATGGTAGCATTGTATATATTTTTGGTAACATCGGAACCTGTATTCATGTTTGTTTTGTGATAAACAAATCTACTCATTTGTATTTTTTTGCTTTGTATATGTTAGTATGATTTCTATACATGAGTTGTGTTGTGTAGTTTGTGATTATGTCATGACACCCTTGTGAATATGATACCCTTGTGCATGCATAAAAGAAAATTAACAAAAACAAGTAGATGGTAGGTAGTAATGAATTCCCCTTGGTTTTTCTTATCCAGGTTCTTTTCCAAGGGTGTAATAGTAGAACCAGGATAGTAGAAGGAATCATATGGACCAGTTTGGTGTAATTGCCTAGTATCAAGCATGTGTGTCTGTATATAGCATATACCCTTCAATAAAAAACAAAAAGAGATCAACTGTGTGAATTTGACGCTTGCTTTGTGACTCTATGTCGACCTAGAGTTATACATGTGTCTATGATGAAAGCTTTGAGTTGCCAAATATTGACTTAAGGGCGTCAAACTATGTGAGTAAAACAGTTTGTGTGCAATGTGTTTGTGAGTTCTCTGTGTCTAAATAGTTCTTGTGTTTGCTTCTGCCATCTAGAACTTGCCCGGTTGGTTTTTCGATGCTTATTATAATTGCACTTGGTTGGAGAAATGACCTTAGGCCGTCTTTGTGATTTTTTGTGGAAAACCAGTTAGCCTTTCAAGCCACCCATTGTACATATTGTATCACTAGTCACCACATTTAAGCCTTTAACCTTTTCTTTGGCTACCTCATTACAAACCGTTCCCTTTCGCTGAAATAGTTCCCTCTTTTGAATCTGTCCCTCCTTGAACATTAAGAATGAGGATAAAAGCCTAAATTGGGAGTATGGTGTAAAGTCGGAAGTTGGAAAGATTGTACAATGAGCGTAGAAGATTGAACCTCAAAATGTGAAACTACTCATACTCCAAGAGCATAAAAAGAAGAAGAAAAAAAAGAAAAGTAAAGAGAGAAAAGTTTGTACTATAATAGTTGCGAGTAGTTACACATAAGGATCCTTGAAAAGAATATAAAAGGGCAGTTGAGATTACTAAATGGTGGAAAGTTGAAATTAATGAAGGTTACGTGGTTAGAAAAGCAGCAAAGGGCAACAAGAAAGAAAATGTTATTAGTGTTCAAGGAGGGTGTAGTCACTTGTATTTAAATGCTTATCCGAGCCTTCCTAAACCTACATTACAAGATTAAAAAGTCCTTATGGGATCTCCAACCAAGTGTTCTTACAAGTAAGCAGCGAATTAAAATAAGGGCAAGCCTATGGTATGGTATGTTGTAACACTTGAAAGTTTTTTCTCTTTTGAGAGTGAGTGTATGTGCGAATTCATCCCTTTTGGTTATCATTGTAAATATTGTAATTTTGGGATTTCTTTCTAGTGAGGGAAAATGAACTGTGGAGTTGTGCAAAAGTTGAATCTTTGAGTCAGATGCAAGTGCAATCAGCTGAGGGTAACATTGTGTCGCAATGTTTGAGGCTCAAGGTTCACAAGTTGAGTAGTTCTACTTGTATATATTGTCGGTTCAGGAAGGGTAAAATAATTGAAGATGCATGCTTGAAGTACTAACAACTAACACTATATATGGTCATTTTTTGTTCATGTTCAGTAAATAGAGTCTAGAATAGGATAGTGTCGTGTTAATTGCTTGAGGACAAGCAATAGTTTAAGTTGGGGGTGTTGATGTGCTGGGGAATTTCGGCACATTTCAATACTAATTGCTTAGATTTTAGCTTGTTTTAATGCAATTATCTCCGTTTGGTGCTTCTATAGTACATAAGGACTAAGGACCCAAGAGTATGGAAATGAAAGAAAAAAGAAAAATGTAGCAAAAAAGATGCAGTTCTGCGACGCATTATGCGATCGCAGATCGCTTATGCGAGCTGCTGAATTAACACTTGAAACACAGAAAAAGCAAAGTTCTAGGAAAATCTCAAGTGAATGCGGTCCATTCTACGACCGCAGAACCTGTCTGCGAGCCGCAAATGGGACCGCAAACCAACCATAAAGGTTGCTGAAGGACGAATGTGCGATGCAAAATGCGATCGCATTTTTGCAATGCGAACCGCAGATCTAGAATGCGATGAAGATCTAAAAACTAGGGTTTCAGTATGCGATGGGGACGTCCAAAATGCTGACCGCATGTACGCTTTGCAACAAGAATGCAGTCGCATTTCTGACCTGAAATAGTATTTTTGTCCGTTTTCTATCCCCGATTTTCAGTCCACTATTAATAGTTTTATGATGGTTTTGTGGGCTCATCTTGTCTAGTTTTTTAGCTACATTCCAAGACATAAATATTCTTCATTTTTGGAAGCTTTTGGGTCATGATTCTTCACTTTGTAAGCTTTTTGACATTAATTACTCTTTGGCTTTTGTATTGTAGTATGAGTAGCTAACTTTAAATAATATGTTTGTGGACCATAAATGGGTGTTTAACATTGAATATATATATATATATATATATATATATATATATATATATATATATAATGGTTGATTGATATTTATTTACTTCT
This sequence comes from Nicotiana benthamiana, assembly GCA_034376525.1. Taxonomy (NCBI): domain Eukaryota; kingdom Viridiplantae; phylum Streptophyta; class Magnoliopsida; order Solanales; family Solanaceae; genus Nicotiana; species Nicotiana benthamiana. Next base: position 51,468,758 of record CM067338.1, on the reverse strand, counting down.
CATTCTTCATTTATTACTGGTGGTTGCAAACACTAACAAGTGCCATGAAATTCTTACTTTCCTTGGGAAAGGAGGTTAGAATTTTGTAGAAGTAAATATCAAAGGCTCAAGGCTTTATACCTTGTTTAATTGAATCGCTTAGGAATAAGTGGGTTTTATTTGGAATATATTGATGGTTAGTAATTGCAACTCTTTTATATTTGGAAAAATCAGAAAGAGGAAATACTACCTAACTATTAGGAAATATTGTGCAATCATTTAGGCATCATTTGCATATCAATAAGACCTTCCATTAGAATTATATCATACTAACACCGATAGCATTATATTTCATTAAAGGGATGGTTTCTTTAATCCAATTAATTACATTGTCAATATTCCAATTAGTTGTACTTCAAAACAAACTCAATTCATACTCTTGTCACTTTTAATTCATACTCTTGTTACCTTTAACTGAATAGAATTACGACTTTAGTCGAGCAACACACTATTAGAGTAAACTTATCATACCTATTCCCAATGGGATTCGACCCCAACCTTGCTAGGTTATTAAATTTGACACCGACAACCTTACACTAATTATTAAAGTGTAATTTGAGCGTATCGGTAGAACTAGAACTAGAGATGTAGTCAAGGTAGTCTTGGGATTCTAGAAGTTCTTCTCACACTCCTTAGATAACCTGAATGGGGCACCCTTCTGAGTCAATCTAGTCAAAGGCGCGGTAATAGACGAAAAACCATCCACAAAATGGCGATAATAACCAACCAAACCAAGAAACCTCCAAATCTGAGTGGTAGATGATAGTCTAGGCCAGCTTTGAACTTCCTCAATCTTCTTCGGATCTACCTTAATCCCCTTACTGGACACCACGTGCCCCAAAAATGCCACTGAACCAAGCCAAAACTCACATTTGGAGAATTTAACATACAACTTCTTCTCCCTCAAAGTCTAAAGCACGATCCCCAAGTGTTGCTCATAATCCTCCTAGTTAAACGAATACACCAATATAACATCAATGAAAACTATTACACAGGAATTAAGTTATGGATGGAATACGATGTTCATCAAGTGCATGAAAGTTGTTGGTGTATTAGTTAGTCCAAAAGACATCACAAGAAACTCATAGTGACCATAGCGGATTCTAGAGGCCATCTTCAGAATGTCTGAATCCCGGATCTTCAACTGATGATACCCCGAACTCAAATAAATCTACCAAAACAATCTAGCACCCCGAAGTTATTCAAATAAGCCATCAATGCACGTTTGTGGGTAATTGTTCTTAATAGTAACCTCACTTAGTTGCATGTAGTCAATACACATCTTTATAGTACCATCATTCTTCTTCACAAAATACCATGTGTAACCCAAGGAGACACATGAGGCCTGATAAATCCCTTATCAAGTATCTCCAGCAATTGTTCCTTCAACTCCTTATACTCAATAGGTTCCATGTGATACGGTCAAATAAAGATGGGTTGAGTGCCAAGTCAATACCAAAATAAATCTGCTTGTTGGGTGGCATGCCCAGCAGGTTTTCTGGAAACACATCTAGGAAGCCTCTCACAACCAGACTGAATCAATGGTACGAGTATCCGTACTAACATCCCTCACAAAGGCCAAGTACACCAAACATCCCTTCTTAACCATCCGTTGAGCTTTCAAATGTGAAATCATTGCATAGGAACGTATCAAGGGAACGTCTCCACTCTAACTTTGGTACCCCCGGCTCGCCAATGTCACGGTCTTAGCATGATAATCAAAGGTGGTGTGATATGGAGACAACCAATCCATGCCCAAAATCATATCAAAAGCAACCATGCTAAGCAGTAAAAGATCAATTCTGGTCTCATAAACCCCGATAGTCACCACACACTACCAATATTCGCGATCCACTACAATTTAATCACCCACCAATGTAGATATATGAACAAGAATAACTAATGAATCAGGAGGCATACAAATAACAAGCAAAGTATGATAAGACATATGAATAAGTAGAACCAGGATAAAATAATACAGAAGTATCCATGTGGCACAGTGAGACAATACATGTGATCATAGCATCGAAAGTAACTGCCTTTGTTCTGGCAGGAAATGCATAGAAATGAGCATGAACAACAACTGACTAACTTCCCCCATGGGGAGACCTCGACCCGTACGACCTTCACCCAGAGTTGGCTGAGTGAGTGGTGTAGTAATTTTTGTGGGAGTAACATCCTAACCTCTTTGCTGCAGGGAACCTCTAATAAAATGGCGGCAAAACCTTCTCACATGCCCCAAATCCCCATACTCGTAGCAGCCTCAACCTAGGGATGACTGAGGGGCCTGAACAGGATCTCGAGAACTAGAATAACTACTAAAACAACCCGATACTGACAAACCTTGAAGTGATGGAGCATGGAACGAGCTCTGGGTTGGGAGTGCACGAAACTATGACAGAACTAGACGAGGCGTTGTATAAACCGTGGCTAGCTGATGAACCATGAGGAACCTGACAAGCCATCTTAGCAGGCCTAAAGAACGACCTCTATTGTGATATGACTGGCCTCCAGATGAGGTACCACTAAAACCACCAAAACCACAGAACCTTTACCCTTCTACTCATCTTGCTCAAGCCTACGAACCAAATCCAAGTGCCTAGCAACCTCGAGCACCTGGTCAAACATAGCATCCTTCAGCCTCTCAAGCCAAACTGTAATGTAGACTATAGTTGAGGCCATCAATAAACCTCCTGATCTCTCCCTCTCTTAATGGGAACCAGCTATACTCCATGACGAGCCAAATACACGAATCTCATCTCATACTGAGTCACAATCATATATCCTTGGTGCAGCTACATAAAATCTCTATGCAGCTCCTCTCTGTGAGTCTGGGAACAAACTTCTCTAAGAAGAGACCTAAGAACTCGTGCTACGTAACCGGTGTTGTGCCAGCTAGCTTACTCAACTCATAATCTTGGCACCATCTATAGGCTTCCCCTATCAGCTGAAAAGTAGTAAATGTAACCCCACTCCTTTGAACTCTAGCGATTTAAGCCTCCCAAACTACTCGAACCTCTTTTTCTCAATCAGTTATAGGTGGATTAACCTTGGCCCGAGTAGCAACAACAGGATAAACTAGTAACACTCTTGTTGTCTGATGGCCCTAAGCTAGCTGCTTTGGAGTATGGTTAGTGGGATTCTCAATTCCTCCCCCTGCCTGTGAGGTAGTTGGTGGCATCAAAACTTTATGAGATAAGCTTGTGCACACAGACAAAATATGAGCCAAAGCCTCCTGAAGACCAAGTAGCACAATAGGTACCACCGGTGTCTAAGGTGGTCCCCCCAGATCAATAGTATCGTGTATCTACTCCTCTAATGGAGCAACTGGTGGCTTTACAGGTGCTTCCCTCACTACCGTGCGAGCGCCAACTTAGCCTCTTCCTCAACCCAAAACTCTTTTTTGAGACTACTGGTACGAGTGCCTGATCAACTGATCGTGTCCTTACCATCTATGAGAGAGTAGAAGAATAGAGGTTTAGACTTCAAAAATAATAAATTCGCAAGACAAGAAAGCAAGAAAGTGAAGTTTCCTAACAGTTAGGTAGCCTTTCAAAGATAAGTACAGACGTATATGTACCGATCCGCAAGACTCTACTAAACTTGCTAATGACTCATGAGACCTAAGCAACCTAGTGCTCTAATACCAACTTCCGATGAACCAACTCTCATCGGAGCTGCGATGGTGCCTAACACTACTTGCTAGGCAAGCCAACAGTCATACAATAACAACAAATTTGTATAAACATGATTCAATATACTCAACAACAAATTTATCATGGAATAACTGATGAAATCAACAGAATTACGGCTACAACCATTCCAAAGATCTGGTGTCAACGAGTTCATGAGCACGACTGAATATTATAATACAAGGCCAAGTTCTTAATAAATTGTCTGAACATTAGAACAGTAATTACAGTAATAGGTGAAAAGACAACTTCAAGGTTTGTGGATGGCATAACAGCTACCTCGTAGTCTCCTAGGCTAACATCCACTCGAATCTACCAGTCACCACGTCTAGAAATACCTACATCTGCACACGAAGTGCATAGTATAGTATGAGTACAACTGACCCCATGCACTTAATAAGTAACAAACTAAACATTGTGCTGAAAGTAGTGACGAGCTCAAAAGTACAGTCAGAGATCATTATCAATAATTAGAAATATTTCATGATATAAAGGAAACGGTATAAGTAAATAACTCAATGATATAATGTTCAACTTGTTCACATTATGGGAATTTCTAATATAAACCATAACTTAGAAAATAATACAAATAGAGAAAACATGGATATAACAAGGCAAGATAGCAAATCAAGTCCGGTGAAACTCTAAAGTCCACTTGGTTATGATTACTCTGGTGAAAGCGCACACGCTCGCCACCTAGCATGTGTGTCACCCCAACACATCACAAATGACATAGTTCCTAGGGGATAATTACCATCAATTCCAAGATTATATAAGGTACTTACCTTAATATGTGCAAATCAATACTCCAAAAAGCCCTTGCCACGCGAATCAGCCTCTGAGTGACTCAAATCTAGTGAAAAACAACTTAATATCATCAATAAGATCCATAGAAAACAATCCCCCACAATAAACCTATGGTTTTTAATCAAAATCAAAAAGTCAACCCCAACCTCGCACCCTAGAACCCAAAAAAACTCATAACTTCTAAGCATCCCTTTAGTTACGAGGCCAGTCATATTAATTCCATCCAATTCCAACCACAAATCGACCTTAAATCATCGAATCCCAATCTCCAACAACATAGTCTAAAATCCCCAAATTTTACCTTAAATTTACATGTACTAGGTGTAATAATCAATATTTAACATCAAAAGTGGTTACTTACCTCCCCAATTGTTGTAACACGCCTCCCAAAAATTACCTCCAACCGAGCTCCAAAATTCCAATTATGAGAAAATGATGAAACCCACATTTTAAACCTTCTACCCAGTGATCCTGCATCTGCGGCTCACTTAGTCAAACCTGCGACGCTGTATTTGCGGTCAAAATTCTGCATTTGTAGAAATCACTTAAATCCCTACCATACGTACCTATGGTCTCTTCTTGCACCTGTGGTACCGCTTCTGCGATCCAACCTATGCATATGCAGACTGACAAGCCTCTGCCCACGTTCGTTTCTATGCCCTCTCTTTCACATCTGTGGACTCACAAATGCGGCAATTACCTCGCATTTGTGCTCCTCCCCAAGTCTTGCCTTGCCCACTTCTACGATCACCAGGCTGCTTCTGTGATCATTGAGCCGTTTCTACGACCACGCACCTCTGGCCAATCTCTCGCATGTGTGATTACACTAGAATTCCAAAATTTCAGCAGTATTTCAAAATCCAAAAATGATCTGCCAACAATTCGAAACACGCCCAAGGCCCCCAAGACCCCGACCAAACGTACCAACAAGTCCTTAAACACACCACAAACCTACTCGAAGTCTCAAATCATATCAAACAACACCAAAATCATGAATCACACCCCAATCCAAGTCTAATGAAACTGATGAACTTTTATTTAATGACACAAAACCCACTAGTAGCGAAGGCACCTAAACCAACCTGTTGGGTAAGACAACTAATAACTATTTTAATTTCCCTAATATTAATAATACAATTAAACAAAGGGATTATCTGAATCTTATACATTTCCTAAGGACTGGTAATACAAATCATGAGTTTCTAAAAATAGAGTTACAAAGCTGATATGAAGTAAATATATCTTCAGTTTGAAAAGTACATAAAAAAGATTTTATAATATAAGGCTACATTGAACAAAAGGCAGCTACAACAGGGATAGAAGTACATGTTTAAATCAAGCTCCTATCAGACAAACCAACTAGGGCCATTATACAGTGCCATGGAAAAAACAGAGTCACAATTCACAGGGTGCACGCCCACACGCCCATCACCTAGCATGTGCATCACCTCAACATCAATCACATAACATGAAATACAGGGCTTCATACCCTCAACACTAAGTTAGAAGAGTTACTTACCTCGATAAAGTCAATTCCAATACCGAGCAAGACAAGTGATTCTCCAAAAATGTCATCTCATGCGTTTCGATGTCTGAATGGCTCGAACCTAAACAAAAACAACTCAAATACATCAAATAATGCTAAAGGAACCAATCCCAAACGAAAAAGGTTGAATCTTTAATCAAAAGCCCAAAATCGACCAAAATATCCAACCCGGGACCGCACCTCAAAATCTTACAAAACTCCCAAAATCCGATAATCCATTCAATTATGAGTCTAACCATACTAATTTCATCCAATTCTCACTCTGAATCGATGTTCAAAGCTTATTAACTCACTTTAGAAAGTGTTTGATAAAAATTCCTAATTCTCAAATCAAAATATGGATTAATTCAAAAATGAACTTCTATGATCTTATTAAAATACAAAAAGTATAGTTAGATCAAAGCTCTAGAACTTAAGATATACTCTAAATAAGATATACTCAAAATACCAACAGAATGCAGTTTGATTTTCTTATACACGGGGATTTTTGCTTTTGCGATAAAAACTCCGCACCAGTGCATCTCTAGCTGTCATTTCCGCTTTTGCAGACTAGTTTGCATCTACAAAAACACTAGCACCAGCTCTCTTCTCCGACACTAAAATGAGCATAACTCCCTCATATGATGTACAAATTTGATGATTCTTGTTGCTATGACTACTTAATTACAATATGGATCTAATGCTTTTATAAAACCGAACTTAGGTTTTATTTTCTAATGTGATACCATTTACGCTTGAAGAAACGATGTCAAAACATCAAAAACGAGCGCAACATAACCCAAATCTATTCGAAACTCACACGAGCCCCTAGGGACCCCGTTCAAACATACCAACAAGTCCTATATCATAACACGGACCTAATAGAGGTCTCACAACACACATAACAGCATAGAAATGATGAATCACTCCTCAATTCAAAATCTATGAACTTGAAACTTCAAACTTCCACAGCTGATGTCGAAACCTATCAAATCATGTCTGACTGACCTCAAATTTTGTACACAAGTCACATTTGACAATTATGGACCTACTAAAACTTTCATAATCAGAATCAGAATCAGACCCTGATATCAAAAAGTCCACTCCCAGTCAAACATTCCAAAATTTCAGCTTTCGCCATTTCAAACCAAATTCTACTACGGACTTCCAAATCACAATCCGGACGCGCTCTTAAGTCCAAAATCACCCAAAGGAGCTAACAGAACCATCAGAAATTTAATCTGAGGTCAAACACTATAAAGTAAAACTTGGTCAAAACTTTCTAATTTAAAACTTCTAGCTGCAAATCATTCTTCGAAATCAATTCAGAATAACCTAAAAATCAAAACCGACGATATACATAAGCAATAATACATCATACGTAGCTAATAATGCCCGAAAACTACCGATGGATGTGCAATTGCTCAGAACAAGCGCTCGGATCGTTACATTTAAACTTTCAAAACTCATGCAAACCATATCAAATCAACTACGAATGACCTAAAATATTGCATCAAAGTCCCAAATGAAACAACGAACCTATTCCAACTTCCGAAACCAAAATTCTAACCCTATATCCTCAAAGTGAACTCCTAGTCAAACCTCTCAACCTTCCAAACCTACAACTTTTCAACTTTTACCTAAAAGCCCCAAACAAACATACGGACCTCCAAATGCAAGTCCGGACATACGCCTAAGTCCAAAATAACCCTAAAAAGCTACATAAACCATTAACACTCTATTCCAGAGTCTTCTACACAAAAGTCAAATTTCGGTCAACGTTTTCAATTTAAGCTTTCAACCTTAGGACAAAATGTCCTAATTCAATCCGCAACCTCCTTAAAACTAAACCAACCATCCTGACAAGTCACATAACTATAAATGCACAAAGAATATGCACTAAATAGGGGAACGTGGCTAAAATAATCAAATAGTCGGTCAGATCATTACAATATTGATGGACTGATATAAGTGACATGCCAAGGTATATGCATGTGCGAAGTGTACTGCCTTGCTCAAATTAGACAATTACATCATAGAATAGAAATTATCATATTTAACCAAGAGATATACCTATATGTAACCTCTAACCTAATCTAATTATCCCACAAAGGCGTACAAATATAAGAAACATAATAGCATGAAGCTTAAAAATCAATTCTAGGCATATTATAGCCTAAGCACTACCACGAGCATGAATAATACTTTGGTGTACGTACATGGGTGTATGCAATGAAATCCGGGGCACCTCAGAAGATCATCTCGAAGGCTCGAGGCTACAAGTCTATGGTCGGCCTCGACCTTCGGGCAATGTTGACCACGATCATGGTAACTGGGGAGTTCCAAAGGTGTGCGGCTTGAACTGACCAAGCCTGCCAGACTAGGCCTAAACCCGAACCAGAGCGTCAGCTAGCTGTCCAACTTCTATATCTCTACAATTAATATATTTTGTACTATGTTGGGATTCCCCTCATATGTAAAGATGGTCCTTGCCACTTTGTAAATCTCTGTTGCTTCAGTTGCTCCAAACATAATATACAAGAACATTTTCTCAGCTCTCTAACACATTCCCTTGATATTATTGCTTCCATTTATTATCTTCATTATTGTTCATCATTTAATTCTTATCATTAGCCATAAATAGCCTTCGTTGATCTTATTATAATTGTTAGTCATACTCCGATCACCTTCGATATCTCACAATCGAGCTCCTAAATCGACACGCTCGAGGCCCCAATTGTTAACCCATCAGTTTGATTATCACGTTACTCCTTACTCTTATCTCATTTTTAAACCTCACACAGAGCATCAACTGCTTAACAACTAGCATAAAATAGATCATGTAATTTTAGAGTCCCATTATCAAATTTAATTGTTATTACCATTTTCGCAGTAAACAATGGGCTGAACCCCTCACATGTGCACCATCCATTGCATGCAGCCATCAGTAATAACTCAATTAACTAGTGCCTCAACCAAGTTTGGATAACATACTTACCTCAAACAATACAAAGCAATACTCTAAAAATGCCTTCCGACGTAAATCGATCTCTGAACGGCTCGAATCTAGCCAATAACAACTCAATAACATCAAATAATTCCATATGAATCAAATCCAAATGATAAAGGTTTAATCTTTAATCAAATACTCAAAGTTAACCAAAAGTTCAACCCGGACATACACCCTAGAACTAGACAAAACTCACAAATTTCAACAACTCATTTGAATACGAGTCCAACCATACAAGTTTATCCAAATCCAACTCCAAATTGATGTTCAAAACCAAATTATTAACTTTAGAAAAGTTTTGCCAAAAAAACCCCAATATCTCTTTTAGATTCACCAATCAAATGCTAGAATCAAGGATGGAATCGTGAATAATAATCAAAGTCGAGTCAAGAACACTTACCCAATCCAAGGGGTAAAAATCGTCTTAAAATAATGTCACGCCAAAAACTTGAAGAGGCGTGGCCGGCACCCGGTGCCATACTCGGCCCGAGAGTACCACTCTATAACTGTGAACTCTAGAGCCTAAACATAGGCTGATGAGGCCATATTCTGAATTATCTAAAAATAACGCATCTCTCATATATGGGGGGGTAAACACCCAAAAGATGATATATATAACTATGCAGGCTAATGAAGCCGCCATGAACATATTCTAATATACAAAATATACATGACTCGTCTACAAGCCTCTACAGATAACTAAACTATACCATGGTCTGGATATGGTCTTGACCTGCCCTTCAAACCTGTATATATAAAATGGACTCCAAGGTCTAGACCTGGTAATTCCAAGGAAGTGGAGCTTACCAACCAAGGTGATGTTTGACCCTATCTGCTAGGGTTTGTCCGACTGTTTATGAGGACCTACAGGTATGAAATGCAGCATCCCCAACAAAAGGGACGTCAGTACGAAATAATGTACAGAGTATGTAAGGTAATAGAATAATGAAAAGCTGTAATGGAACTAATAATATAATAATTGAGAGTAAATGGGAGTCAAAGATAATCTAAAGATATGCGTACCTGCTGATACTGACTCGACTCTCTCAATATAGTAAGTCAAATAGTTGTCCGTCCTTATAAGTCTTGGTATGTTTAACTGCTCTACTGTAGTATGATCCCTCATAGGCATTCGGTCATACTAGGCTTTGTATCTCAGTCATTTTGGGCTTGCTCATAGGCGCTCCACCTCAGTAGGCTCGGTGTATAACTCACTATCTGATCAGAGGTTGCCCAATAGGGGACTGCCCATCGATTATAGCTCGATGGTTGTAAAAATATTGTAATACTGTATAAATATAGAATCTCTACTCTCTTGGAAGGCAGAAGACAAAACTAAACTAAATTGGAAGTCCCGATAAGTGATAATGCTATAAATTATGAGACTAGTAAAACATACATAAATTCAGGAATATGAACTTCTCTTTATATCTCGTATCAAATACATGCAGTTACTGGATCATGCCAAAGTGAAAAAATGGTTTAGCCTTAACATACCTGAACTCTATTGAGTCCTTAATACCTTCAAAGCAATTCTTCAAACAACTCAACTCAATCTACCACGGCATAAGGAGATTCAAAATCAGTGCTGAGTAAAGGTTAAGTTTGCAACTTAAACTAGTAGCTTGTTTACGTAAATTTTGGCAGCACCTCCCTTGTAACAAGGACCTTCTCCAATACTATATACCAAAACACCAAGAAGAAAATAATAACAATATGTATGCATCTTTTTCCAACCTTATCTCCATAAAATATATCACAAAACAGCTCACACACCCTAATCAATTCATACATAAAATGACAACAAAAGTAGTGTCAAACAAACTAAAAATGTAACAACGAACGATTAGCCCACCGTTTCATCATTATATGGTAATTATCCACACCTGTTATCTTCCAAAACTCCAATACACATCAGCAAAATAGACATCCCAAAAGCAACACTAAACAGCCCAAAAAATATTCCACTACAACTCCAATAACTCGAACTCATGGCTTCCGATCGTTGTCCCATGAATTCTAACTATTTTGAAATGAATTTATCAACCTTCCTTGGTATTTAAAGCTTAAATACATAAAGTAGACATTTTTTTAACTATGAATATATTTCATAACTCAAACTAGAAAGAAAAAAAAGAAGCGATATAGCGATACTTGCGTCGTAGGGATCGTTCTAGTGTTATTGCTTCTTGATTTCATACCTGGGATGTTAATATTCTTGGAAACCCTAGCGGAGAGCTTGAGAATAAGATTAGGGGCCTTATTCTGGTTTTGGTATGTGGAAAATTGAATAAAGAGATGACATAAAGCCTATATATATATATACATATATCCATTTTTGACAAGTCAAAAAGGTGCTAGCTTGGCGCCTTATTGGCTCTTCTTCAGATGCTTATACCGTTTTATCCAGATGTCATATGAATGAACGATTGAGAGTGTTCGAAATTGCATTTTAAGACCTTCAATTTGGTATATAATATGTCCCAAAAATACCTCATATAACACACGAAATGTATTGCTCAAAAGGTTTAGTGACACACCTACTTGTCACTTATGTAGTCTCGCAGAACTACAAATATCTCTCTACTCCTATATCGTATTGATGAACGATTTAATTTGTTAGGAAATATACTCATAGATATTCAATTTCTTAAGTAGATCATCATCTAATTTCAAGTATATTGGGAGAAAAGCTCAGCTACATCAAATTTCAGCATATTTATGAATACAACTTGTGATGATCGTTGCCAAATTTTGTTCCACAACTCACTTGACTTCAAAACATGACACACTACTAGAATAAGACAAAAATAACTCATAACGGAACCACCTTATCATATTGAGAACCCTAGTCTTACTCTACTATACATGTTATAAAATTCCCAACTTGTCGACTTTTGACGAAACTTATTTTATTCAATTGTTTTTGCTTCTAAGCCTTCCAACCATCTTGGTACTTGTAGTGCATGAGCTTAAGTATTTGTAACCTCCAAGTTAACATGATTAACTTGCTTTATGTACATTCAAATCTGATCTCATTTCAGAGCTTACATCAATTGACTTACTACGTACTCTCACATAGGAAACTATGGGGTGTAAAATCATTCCCCCCTTTGGAAGATTTGTCCTCGAATGTTGACTGATGCACTTATCAGTTTCATAACCTATAGCTCTTACAAATAATTTAATATTGTCCTTGACATATAGAAAATTGTTATCTGAATAAATCGGAAGGCCAGGGTATCTCTCCCTCCCCCCCCCCCCCTCTTTAGGCCTTTTTCTTACACCACGACTTGTTGTCAGAATTCATCTAATATTGTAACTGTTGCGACCTTTTGTCATGCAAGTTGTACGTCTTTTTCCTTTTATGTGTGCCTATATGACTCTTCTATCCTTTTTCCTCCAGCTTTTACCCAATCTCTAGGCATCACTTTGGGAACCTATTCAAAGCTATGACAAGTTATTCCTCCTCGTATATATTGGTATACTGAAGTTATTCGCTCGGTACTTATCGAACTTATGAGCGTTGTTATATCTGATTTCGTAGCCTTGTTTATTTGCCTTATGGTTTTACTACATCTAAGTAGGTTATAATATACCATAACACTTACTTCAATTTATTATTACCGAGGTTCGTATCCCAACTCCATGTTACTCTCTCGATGCTTATACTATATGTATATATCTAAGTCCTTTAATTCTTCCTCATTTTGTTCATCTTATGAATGATGGCTAATCTCATCTAATACTTTAGAATTTTTATTCGTCTATTGTTAGTTCACCTTATGTTGATCTAATCTACCATTGATAACTTGAAACCTCTTAAATAATACAATAGTTTTACGTCTCACATCGTATCGGGGAACATCTGAAGTTATTTGCCTGATCTACTGAGGAACAAGACAATACTTCATTAATCGTATTTGATAACGTCCCAGTGTGATTCACCTTATAGGCGTATTTTAATCTTGTACAATTCATGAAATCCCTTTTTCTCTAGATCATTACTCAATAGAAGGTCTAAATGTCATCCACTTATCATTTATCACAATTACACTCTTATGCTACTACCAAGGAAGCATTCCATCTCTTCTAAATTCTCCTAGTCTTAAACTGCTATGAGTTCATTTATGCTATATTGAGCTTTTTACAACTTATGGAAACCATCAGTTCTCTTGTTGTGATGGGTTTAATCCCAGAGACTTATCTATTCTCGTCACCTTCTTACTCACCTTTCTTGTCCTTACTCCTGTCTAGCTAAAACCTTGTTGTTCTACCATACTTTAGCTTGCAACCTACATATATCTATTTATACTACTCTCAGCCTTTCTTTAACTTGCTAGCACCATAAATTTCCTTATTTTATTCTTGAACCTCAAGCGAGGCATCATATGCTCTCTAACTCTTCTTTACTCTTTTACCTCTATGCATCTGGAAACCACATGCTAGAAAATATGCCACTGACGACACCACAATCATTTCTTGATATAGAATTACGATGCTTCCAACCCTCTATCTAATATCTGGATTATTCGTAACCTTCTGTACTTGAGCATCTCATAGTTTCTTAACATGTACCTTAGTTACCCTTAAATCTTGCATCGTATCCTCTATCTCTTTCATAAACTCCCTTCCACATACATGGAATTCACATCAACACCTTAAAGCTCTACTATAATATTTGCACATCATGTGAATACACCATCCAGCGAAATCTGCATACTGACTTCTTATGAGATTTGTACTATTCTAACTAGATTTATCATAGAGTCATTATAGAATATGGTCATTGTAGTATATCTTTTGTATCTCTGATATTTAGAGTGATTCTACAATGTTTTGAATCACGATTTATATACTCATCGGGGTTTTACAATCAGACTCCTAATTTATTTAGTTGATGTAACTCTTTAGTTTCCTCTTCTATTTAAGCCTTTAAGTATGCGTACTTTATCTTCTGATCTGCAACTTAGAGTAATAGTTATTACTTTATCCCCTCGTGGACGCTATGGAACATCCATGATATAACCTTCTAGCAATTCAATCTTTTGTCTTTGATGTGGACTCAATTCTTTCTTTTAACTTATACTGGAGTCTCATATAGCGGTATCATTGTCAATATATATGTTGCATGGATAACACTCTAAAATCTTAAGTGTGTTCATAACGTAACTAACTCTAGGTCATTGATCAAATAAATTCATTTTGTACCTCCTCAACTTTCATTAAAGGTAAGCAATTACTTTTCTTGGTTGTTCTGCCTTTTGTTGCATGAACACTTGGCTTATCTTAGTGGACACATATATTGGAATTTTGTGCAACTCATATGATCTTGAATGTTACTTCTTTTTTTCCCGTTCATTAGGCACGATAGGTGCCACTTTCTTATGGAGTGTATACAATATTTTTGTGAGACTGTCGTTATAAGATCATTTCCTCTTTAGGTCACTATACTTAGCTTGAAGCCTTCTTCTTTATTTTCTAAGCTAGTCTTTCATTGCAGTACTTAGGGAAGACCCTCTGACTCCTATAAAGTTGCGAGCTTATTACATCGTATACCCGAAGGAATTTTTGATGTTCTTTACTCACCTATAATTATCCTTAGTTACTTACCCTCGCGCCCTTGTGCTTGTAGGGTTACTTCAGAATTGAAATTTTGACTATCTCCCTTGTGGAACTCTTTTTTATTTCCGTAACACTTTTACGGCAACTATAACTACCTCAACTCCTATCTATATATTTCTCAAGGATTACGATGTCGTATCTGTGAGACTGAATTCCCTATCCTACGGCTTACTAGGTCTATCATGCATGATCTGTTGATTTATTTGTATCCTCTTGTCTAGCCATAATGAGGCTCTTCCTGAATCAACTACTAACTACTCGTTGGCCCATTCTCATATCTATATTCTGCGTAATCTCTTTTGGGTTGTCTCATTTGTCATAACTTATCTCTCGCACTGACTCCTTATGTATCAAGTGTCCATTCGTACTTATTTATCAATAACATCCTGGGAAGGAACCCGTACTCCATCTCCCCCCCATTGTGCTTTTATAATGTTCTGGAGTCATAACATATATGTAGGGTCAGAATAAATACAATCTCACCCCTTTTGCCTTTTTAGCGCATTCTTTCTTAACTAGTCCATAGTTACCTCTTCATCTTTGCATTTTTTCCACATCTTCACTGACTCTTACTTGCCTTGCGGTAACCCTTCTATACAAATGATAACTGAATTTCTTACGCGCGAGGGTGACACATTGTGTAACTGGCACACTTAGTCTGTTAAGAGGGCACTAACCCTCTAATATCGATAGTCTGGGGCTCAGTCTTTCAAGATTCAATCTTTACTCTTCCAGTACTACGAAATCGCTCTTATAGTCCTTTGTTCGCCGAGAAATAAAGGTGTGATTACCTAAGGTGAGGTTGACCTTGTTTCCGCCTTATAAGAGGTATTTTTTAGATCACTGCTATATTTTTCAACAAAATTGAGATTTTTAGACCATACCTATGAACGTAGCTCGGACTGAATCTGCATCAGCCTCTGTAGCTCTTCTATTAGAGCGGACCTTTTTTCCAACCCTATTTTTTATTCCTTAAGTTCCTTTTGGAAAACATCATGTTGGGATGTCTGCACCTCTTTCTATTTTTAGATGACCACAAGTTCTATCAATCCTACTCTATCCAGTTTGAGGTTTTCTGGATAAGCACCTTGAACCAAATTCAAAACTTGTCTTTGTATGGCAGGAAGCTCTTAATTTATTTCATATGGTGTTGTCATTGAAACACGTGGGCATACTCCTTGCTTATAGGGACATTGATCCAAAGATCGATTACAGTCCGTGCGCCATTTTTCTTCTCTATCATGATGAATCAATTCATATAATATAGGCATCAAAGTCTCCTGAAGACCAGGCATAGAAATAGGTACTGCCAGAGTTTGAGTTGGTCCCATCGGCTCAAAAATATTTGGAACCTCCTTTTCCTTGGAACAATTAGTAGCTCCATAGATGCTACTCTATCTGTAGCACGAGCCCTACCTTGGCCTCTGTCTAGGTCTCGACCTCTATCTAGCCCTCGACCTCTTGCAACCCTAATTGGAGGCACTAGTGTTGCTCAGCTAATGTGGCTGAACGTTTCTTCACCATTTTTGAGAGAATAGAAGAGTAAAGGTTCAAACTTTGGAAATAACAAAGTTGCACGATAGGAATGAAAGAAAGTGAATTTTTTCTAATACTTCGGTTGCTTCTCAAAGATAAGTACAGATGTCTCCATACCGATCCGCAAGGCAATACTAAACTTACTCATGACACGTAGAATTTATGAACCTATGGCTTTGATACCAAGCATAACAAAAGCGAAGCAAGATAATAGAATTAATGAAAATAGTACAAATCTAAAGCCGAATGACAAATAAACAGCGTCAATACATAAAATCCCCCAAAACTAGTACAAGTCTTGAAATACAAATGAAAATAATGTCTAAATAATACAGTAACAACTAAAATGGAAAGAGGCGGCAAAAAATGCTGTAAAAATGCATCTCAACCTTGTCTTTCAACAACTCACAGCAAAATCACAACAGTTGATGAGTGGGTCCAACACCTGGATCTGGACAATTAATTGCAGAGTATAGTATGAGTATAACTGACCTCATGTAATCATCAGGTATCGTAACTAACCTTTACGAGCTAATAGTGGCAAGAATTATCAATGATACTTGCTAATAACATGCTCAGTTCATGAATTTCACAAGTATACAGCAATCGTACCATCTAATCACATAAGTACTGATAAAATCACATTGGCGCACGAAGAGATAATGAGCCAAATATTGCATCAGTTAACAACCTAACATATAGAGATGATATGCAGATATGATCAAGTCTCAGTGCACATGTAGACGTATAGAGAAGATATGTACCATCTTTTCGCTAATTGAACAAACAACATATAGAGAAGATATGCACAACGAGGCATTTATTCATTCCAGATCTAGCATATATAGAATATATGTGTCGCGCCCCTTTTTCTTGCAAAAGCGGGCTTCGACGTGACAATTCTTTTAAGTGAGGTTTTAAAAGAAAAGAATCGCCACCTAACGATTATTAAGGTGCATTAGGTAACCTATTTGTAAATAACTCTGTTTGACTAGTCCGTGTCACCAAAGATCGGGTAAGGGCTCAAATTATCTCAAAGAGAAGGTGTTAGGCACTCTTCTAGATCCATAACTGTGGGTCCAGGATGAACTTTAAACTATGTGGATTATGTAATTAGGCTGAATGATCAAATAAATAAAGTGAGATTAGAAGTTGAAATTCTTATTAAAACATACGAGAATCAGTACAAATTTTAATGATTACAACTACATCAATCAAGGTTAAGTCACTAAATGTAATAACAAATACATAAATAAAAGGTGAAATAATTTAATAAAATAGTTAAATAAAAATATTAAAAATTCTATTTATGCGAATTAATACTTTAAAATAATAGTTGAAGATTATAAAAAATTCAAAAAAAGATATTTTTACCTTAAATAAAAAGGCAAATTCAATTAATTGTAAACATACGGGCTATTATTGCAAAATTATATATTTGGCATAAAAAAGTGCAAATTTAATTATATAAAATAAATTAAAATATTATAAAATATATATTTGGAAGAAAATAATATAGTTGGACGATTAAACCATCACAAAATGATTTAAGGGGTAATTAATACATATTTAAGTAATTAAATGAAAGAAAATCAATTTTAAAGCTTTAAAATTATTGAAAATACTTGTATGACTCTTGTAAATAAATTAATTATGCAAAATGATATTTTGAAAATATATATACAATTTGAAAAAATATTAGGTTAAAATTGAGTATCAGCAGCTACCCCTCTTTACCCGGGAATGATGAAAGAGTTATCGAGTAAAGAAAATGATGACCAATTTTATCTGAAGTGAGTGATGAATCATACGTTTTGAAGAAATGGTGACAGAACCCTAGTTCTTGAGATTCTTACATATCTCTAGTTTTACAGGAATCAGACTATGTGTAGTTCTGGATACAATGGCGAATGAAATCGATAGAGTTACTACAAGAGTGGTCGTATGTTTTGAAAAGGTTCTTTTTGGGCAGGATAGTATCATAGGTAACAAATATTTATGTGGGGTCATGAATGCGTTCGAATGTTACGGGTGTGTCACAAGGCGGATATCTGAACGATTATAGAGTAAGGGTAGTCAATTATTGTTTGAGGTATTCGAAGGATGTGTTCATTGTGAATGGAAAGCAGAGTGAGGATTGCTCCTATTTAAAGAACATTTACCTCCCAAGTTACCTTTAAAACTTAAAACATGGTGCATGCGAATATATATGGATTATTGCAAAAATTTAAACATTATGCAAATTCCCTTTGGACCATGATAGTTGTCTTCGGACAATGAGGATGATGTCCTTAGACCATGACGTACTAAGCCATGAAGAGTATGATAAGGAATTTACATGCCATGAAATAGTGTCCTTGGGCTATGAGGATGATGCCTCTTGACTATGACGCCTTTGAATAATTATGTGCAGTTTTGAGAGATCCTCAGTCCATAGAATGGTGTCTTCAAGCTATGAGGATGGTGTCTTTGGACTATAATGCCTTTAGACAATGTAGCGATGTTTTAGCCCATGAAAATGCAATGATATGGTGATATCGATCGTTTGATTGAGGAAAGAGGTGATTCTTAGTCTTATGCGGGAATGAGACAAGACAAGGCTTAGTCTTGTATGAGATGAGTGTTGTGCTTAACCCTATAGGAAGAAAGGAGATAGTTCTTAGCCTTATTAAATGTAGCTAAGATAGTGTTTAGTCTCATGCAAAGAGAGGCAATTTTTATCATTATGCGATAATGCAGGCAATGCTTAGCCTCATGAAAGGAATGGGATAGTGCTTAGATTCATGTAAAAAAGGAAATGTTTTACCATTATCCGATAATGGAGGTAATGCATAGCCTCGTGCAAGGAATGGAGACAACGCTTAGTCTCGTGCAAAGAAAGGCAGTGTTTAACCTTATGCAATAATGGAGGCAATGCTTAGCCTTATGTAAGGAATGGAGACAATACTTAGTCTCATACAAATAAATGCAGTGTTATTCCTTATGAGATAATAGAGGAAATTCTTAGCCTCATGCAAGGAATGGAGATATTGCTTAGAATCATGCAAATAAGTTTAGTGTAGCTCTATGAGATAATGGAGGCAATGGTTAGCTTCATGCAAGGAATATGGACAGTACTTAGTCTCATGCAAAAAAGGCAGTAGTTAGCCTTATGCGATGATGGAGGCAATGCTTAGCCTCATGCAAGGTATGGAGATAATCCTTAGTCTCATGCAAAGCAGGTAGTGTTTAACCATATGCAATGATGAGGGCAGTGCTTAGCCTTATGAAAGAAAAGTAACAATAGTTGCGAGAGAGTAAAGTGTTTCTTAGCTTGATGTGTTTACATTTGCAACTTTGTCGTTATGAAGATAGTGATTTTATGTGTGTATATATTTGTGGATGTTTCTGTTATGTTCATTGTGCTTGCATCCAAAGAAAAATCATGAGTTTTGCGGGGGACAGTTGGTCTGTGCTCTTGATTTCCTTGCTTTTCCTTTTGCCTTGAGACCCTGCTTGAGTTGCCTTGGGTAATGTTTGGCTGCCATAGAAACAAATTTTTTGAAAAACATGCATGTATTTGACAAATTATTTTTTAGAAATATAGTTGTTTGAAATATTTGATAATGAACGAAATCAAATAATTTAGATGAACTGGTGACTGTGACACATTTTGAGATGTTGCAACCTCCTTGGTTTAGAATATTTATTGTCCTCCTCAAAATTCTACCACAGTTTAAATGCATACTTCTGGCAACACATTCCTTGGTGGTTCTAAGTGTGATGAAATAAAGATTTTATTATGATGTGACCAAACCTACATGGTTGCCTATGTATCCCCTCTTAAATGAAAATCAAGTCAAGTGTAGTTCAGTTACATCACTTAGAAAGGTGCAAACATAATCTTAAATGTAGTATCTCTTGATTGTGTCTGAGTTGATTGGTTTTGGCCAAATCTCTCCATCCATCTCTGCGACTATAAGTGTTTCTCCTATCAATACTCGGTGAACCATGTAAGGGCCTTGCCAGTTGGATGAGAATTTTTCCTTTGCTTCATCCTAATGTGGAAGATTCTCTGTAGCACCAATTGCCCTTATGTCAGATGCCTTGACCTGACCTTTTTATTGAAAGTGTGATGAGCCGAAAGGTCATCTTATATTTTAGAACTCAATTTTATGCTTTTAAGCCTTAGAACTCTCATTTTTTTAACCTTCTCAATTTATATGCACAGTCCGGGCGTGTTTTCGTAAAGCTTTTATATTAAAAGTTGATAAAATAAGAAATTTTACCTAAAACTTCATTTGAGTTGACTTCGTTCAATATTTTTGGTAAACAGACTAGGATTCATGTTTTGACGGTCGTGGTGGGTCGGTATCGTGATTTGGGACTTAGGTGTATACCCGGAATCAAAATCAGAAGTCCATAGCCCGAGATATCGGACTTGGTCGAAATTTGAAAATTAAGGGTTTAATAAAATGGAAATCTTTAACCAAAGTTTGACTTTTTGGAGTCTGTATTTTGGTTTCGTAACCTGGTACAGGTCTAATATATATTTATGACTTGTCTATGAAATTTGGTGAGAAATCGAGTTGGTTTGATGTGATTCGGGCGTCCGGTTGAGAAATTAGAAGTTTCAAAGTTTTTATGAAATTTCTTTGATTTGATGCTAAATTCGTAGTTCTAGGTATTATTTTGGTGATTTGATCACGCGAGCAAGTTTGTATGATGTTTTTATACTAGTGTGCACTTTTGGTTTAGAGCCTCGAGGACTCGGGTGAGTTCGAATAGGCTACGGAGTGAAATTAGACTTGGAAGAATTGTTGGTGTATCAGATATTGTTCCAGCGCTTTTGTGAGATCAGGCATCGCAATTGCAACCTCTGAGGGGTTCGCATTCGCGAGCTTCTCATCGCAAATGCGAAAAGAAGCTAGGCCAAAATAAGTTCGCATTAGCGAAATATTCGTCGCATTTGCGATATAGGTCAAGGGAGGTATTCTTTGCATTTGCGACGATTGTGTCACATTTGCAGTCCCATCAGAGTTCACATTTTTCAAAGGACTTCTCTTCCCCAAATCATTAGCAAGTGGTTTTAAAGTAGTTTCTTTCAATCTTTCGCTAATTTTTCCTAAGATTCAACCTAAAATCTAATATTTTCATGGTGGAATTGTGGGTTTCTGGGTAGAAAGTAGGGATTTGGAAAATTGGAGATTTAGAGCTCAAATTGAGGTCCGATTCCAAAACCAAATATATATCCGGGCTCGGGGTGAATGGATCAAGTTTTGGTCTGAATTTTGAGTTTGGACCAAGTGGTCCCGGGTGTTGCCTTTTGTTGACATTTTCAATAATGGCCTAAATTGAATTCTTTGCAATCGTAGGTAGTTTTTAAGGCTTAATTTGGATCATTTGGTTGGTAATATGCTAGATTCTACTTATTCGAAGGCTCGTTTGAGAGGAAAAGCGGTGGTTGAGCTTTGAATTTGGTCGTTGGACTGAGGTAAGTTTCGTGCTTAACCTTGCTATGTGTTTGAATGTTGGGTACAACAATAGGTGAGGTAACGAGTACCTATGCATTGTTGTCGGGTCATAGCATGCAAGTGGGTCTTATTCTTGTAATTATTTCTTTCTATGATCATATTATCCATGTTTAGATTAGTTAATCATTATGTTGATTGTTCTTTAATGTTTATGGACTTTGGTATTGATTGAGTATTGATTCAAAATTGAGGTTGGTATTGTGGAACCAGAGGTTGAAGTAAGACTTCTTGGTGTTTCCATCCCCCCATTGTTATTATTGATTGTTTTGGTGAGGGAGGTGTTAATATATGAAGGGTGATGTCGTGCCATGTTTTGTGAGTATTAATACACGAAGGATGAATTCATGCCATACTGTGAGTGTTAATGCACGAGGGTTGATGTCATGCGATGTTATGAGAGAGTTAATGCACGAAGGGTGATGGCGTGCTGTTTCTGTTGAATCATATGGTGAGGTTGAGAGTAAAAGCACAGAGGGTGATGCCGTGCAGTTTCCTTTATTTTGTTTACTTGATCCTATTGTTCAAGTCATATTGGTTGATTAAGGTCTTATTACTTATGTGATCCTTTATCTTGAGATCCCCTCAGCATGTCCCCCTTCCAGATATCTCTTGCCTAGCTTTTACATGTCGTTATCTTTGTACATATACCGTTAAATTACACAGGTTTATTCATGGGTGTCTTGTCTTAGCCTCGTCACTACTTTTCCGAGGTTAGGCTCGACCCTTACTAGTACATGAGGTCGGTTGTACTGATACTGCACTACCCTTTTGTATAGATTTTATTATTTGTCCCAGTTGATTAAGAGGCATAGCAGCTCGGACCGGGTCACCAGAGACTCAAGGTAGATCTATCGGCGTTCATAGACCTTGAAGTCCCCGTATATATCTTCTGTTTTAGCATTTTCTTTCATTCAAACAGTTGTATTTCTTTTAGACTTTTACTTGTAGTAAATCCTAGAATGTTCGTGAATTCTGACGCCATATTCCGGTAATAGTACATATATTGAGTATGATATAAATTTTCGCATTCATTTTAACTCGTTATAGCTTATTTTCTGTTAATTATTAAAATGTATAAGAATTGGGTTAATGATTCTCTAACATTAGCTTGCCTAGCAAGTGAAATTTAAGGCGCCATCATGGTCCTGACAGTGGGAATTCCGGGTCGTGACAGAAACCTCATGCCATCTGTTCTGGTAGGGTTGACCATGACATACTACATTCATTCCTTTTCCATAAATGAGAGATAATTGTTCATACCGGCTTCATACTCATTCTGTATCGCTGAGCTAAGCTTCTTGTATAATTTTTTAAAGAAGGAATTTCTAATTCGGTAGGGATAACAGCTTCAGTACCATAAACCAGTAGGTAGGGAGTTGCCCCAGTTGATTGTTGAAGTGTGGTATGGTACCCAAGTAAAGTAAATGGTAGCTTCTTGTGCCATTCGTTTTGATTGTCCACCATTTTTCTTAATATCTTCTTCATGTTCTTGCTGGCGGCTTCTAAAGCTCCGTTTATTTGCAGCATGTATGATGCGGAGTTCCTATGCTTGATCTTGAATTTTCACACATGGAATTCATCAAAGTTTTGTTGAGATTAGAGGCATTGTTATTAATGATTGACTCTGGTATTCCCAATCGACAAACAATGTGGGCCTGGACAAAATCTGCTACAACCTTCTTAGTTATAGCTTTATAAGATGCTGCTTCAACCCATTTTATAAAGTAGTCTATGGCCACCAGAATGAACCTATGCCCATTTGAAGCAGCAGATTCGATTGGTCCAATGACATTCATACTCTAAGCGGAGAAAACCAGTGTGAACTTGTTGCATTAAGTTCATTGGGTGGTACCCGCATCATGTTAGAATGTATCTAGCATTGGTGACACTTCTGAACATGCTTGATGCAGTCTGTTTCCATAGCCATCTCGAAATACCCTACTCTTAGTATCTTCTTGGCTAAAAAGAAACCATTCATGTGCGGTCTGCAGGTTCTGGCATGTATTTCCCCAAGCAACCCGGATGCCTCCTTGGCATCAACACACCACAGTAACCCCAAGTCAGGAGGTCTTCTATACAGGATTCCACCATTTTGAAAGAAATGTTTGACAAATCTTCGAAGTGTGCGCTTTTGAGTGTGTGTAGCGCTCTTTGGGTATTCTCCGTTTTCCAAGTACTTCTTGATGTCGTGGAACCACGGG
This sequence comes from Nicotiana benthamiana, assembly GCA_034376525.1. NCBI lineage: Eukaryota > Viridiplantae > Streptophyta > Magnoliopsida > Solanales > Solanaceae > Nicotiana > Nicotiana benthamiana. The sequence goes on along the minus strand of CM067338.1, from coordinate 51,444,810 downwards.
TTTCCGTCAACCTCTTCTTTAACATAAGCACAATAAGCTGGATGTTTATGAATTCCTGTTGGGATAGGATCGATGAAATTCTTGTCTAGGTATTGTATCCTGGAAGTCAAAGTGGCTAATGCATCTGCAAACTCATTCTGAATCCTCAGAATATGTTTGATTTCTATCTTTGTGAACCTCTTGATCAGCTCTTGTACACAGTGCAAATATGGCAATGTTTTGGTGTTCTGTGTAGCCATTCTCATAGAACATGGTGCACCAAAAGATCTGAATCTTCGATTACCAGCAATTACAGAATATTCATGCCAATTACCAATCTGAGTCCCAGGATGTAAGCCTCATATTCCGCCATATTTTTTGTGCATGGAAACCTAAATTTTGCTGATACCAGATAGTGTTGACAGGTTTCTACTATTAAGACAGCTCGATGCCTACTCCTTTGAATTTTGTTGCTCCATCGAAGAACATCCTCCAACCATCATATGCCCCGGCGATATCTTCTCCTACAAATGATACCTCTTTATCGAGAAAATACGTATTCAATGGTTCATATTCTCCGCCTACTGGATTTTCTACCAAGTAATCCGCTAATGTTTGCCCTTTGACTGCCTTCTGAGTTACATAGATGATGTCGAACCCACTCAACAATATTTTCCACAGTGCTAACTTTATCGGTAGGCATGAGTTTCTGAAAGATGTATTTTAGCAGATCCATTCTTGATATGAAATATGTAGTGTATGCATATAAATAATGCCTCGCCTTCTGAGCTATCCGTGTCAAAGCACATCAGGTGCGTTCCATAAAAGAGTACTGGGCTTCATACGCGTGAATTGCTCGCTCAGATAATATATTTCCTTCTTCTTTCTTCCTGTTTTATCATGTTGTCCCAGGATGCAACCAAAATCCCCATCTAACACAGACAAATAAAGCAGCAGAGGTCATCCTCGTTCTGGTGGGACTAACACGGGCGGTTTAGATTAAAACTAATTGATTTTGTCAAAGGCTTTCTGGCATTCTTGAACGCAGCTTGTTGCAGCATGTTTCCTCGGCATTCTAAAGATTTTCTAACATATGACGGTTGATTGTGCTATGAAGCGACTAATGTAATTGAGGTGCCCAAAAAAAACTCATCACATTTTTCTTATTCTTTGGAGGTTGCAAGTCCTGGATAGCTTTGACTTTTGATGGGTCTAACTCAATCCCTCAACAACTGACGATGAATCCTAACTGTTTTCCAATAGGGACTCTGAAGGCACATTTTGTAGGTTCAAATTGTATTTTCGAAGTCGGTCGATGAATTTCTTCAGATCTACTATGTGATTCAAACTCTTGTTATATTTGATGATAGCGTCATTCATGTACACCTCTATTTACTTGTGTATCATATCATGGAAGATGGTTGTCATGGCTCTCATATAGGTAGCTCTAGTATTCTTTAAAACAAACGGCATTATTTTGTAAGAATATATTCTCCATGGTGTGATGAAGGATGTCTTTTCGGCATCCTCTCATCCATCCAGATCTTATGGTATCCTACGAAGCAATCCACAAAGGATTGGAGCTCATGCTTGGCACAGTTTCCAATCAGTATGTGTATGTTGTGCAATGGCAAAATCATCATTAGGACTTGCTCTATTCAAATCTTAGTAATCGATACACACTCTAACTTTTCCATCATTTTTTGGAATTGGCACAATGTTAGCCAACCAAGTTGGGTATTCGACCACTCGAAGAACCTTGGCTTTGATTTGCCTTGTGACCTCCTCATTTATCTTCAAACTCATATTCAGTTTGGACTTTCTGAGCTTTTGCTTTACTGATGAACACGTGGGCTTGGTAGGTAACTTGTGAGTCACTTGGATGTGCTCAAACCAGCCATATCGTCATAGGACCATGCAAATATATCTTCATATTCTTCCTTCTCTGACGATTATAGATGAATAATTATACATTTTTCCTTGATCATTTTGAAATCCTTAAAGTTGACGGCCTCAGTTTCCTCCAAGTTAGACTTTGGTTTGTTTTCAAAATCCTCTACTTCTTTGACAACTTTCTCGGGTATTATATCATCCTCTAAATCCTCGAAATCAATTTCCTTATGTTGTGTTGACTCATTAAATGTCACAGCCGTAGGCTCATCAAGATATGTAATAATTGATTGCCTCAGTTCGGAATGTTCTCTGCAACTCGCCCCTTCACTTAAAGGCGAATAGGGCACTGAGCCTCCCACTCATCTAGAAAGGATAGGCAATTGAGAGAGAATAGGGCGATAGCGACAGACACAGGAACTGAAATAGATTAAAAGATTGTCTCGCCTAGCCTCTCCCGCCGTTCTCCAGGAAACTAGCGGCTCGCAGCTGTTCAGCCGCTTCTCTAGGAGATAGGAGATGTGCCGCTGACTGGGTTCAGGACACAACCATCGTCCGAACCGTCATTCCCCACTGCTGCGCCCCGTGGGAGTCCGGGCCGTATCTCAGTCCCAGTGTGGCTGATCATCCGAAAAGACCAGCTAAGCATCATTGGCTTGGTCAGCCTTTACCTGACCAACTACCTAATACTACGCAGGCTCATCAAACACGCTTTTTAGCTTTCTTCAGGATTTGGCCCGAACTGTTCGGCAGATTCCATGCTAAAAAAATGTAGAAAGATAATAATAAATATGAAAAATAGTAATGCATTATTAAACTTAAAACTGTCAACAAGTATGACTTCATGGCTCGAGTAATTATTTTAAAATAAATACTAAAAATATATTAAATGCTCAAAATCAATTTTAAAAAGAACAAGTCATGCTTATTTTGCCATGCTACTTAGGTACTCGGCGAGCCCAAGATGGTGCAGCAGTCCACTGATCGCAGAACCAGTTCGTTTTGACCTGGTGTACTCCTTCTATATGATGTCTCTCTTTTCCAAAGGAGAATTATCTTTCTTGTTGCCACTTAAATCATCCATCTTTCCTTTATCCTAGCTTTTGATGTTGTTGGGAGAGAGGAGGTAGAGGACCTCTGGATCTGGTGCGATATATTAACGTTGGAAGAATGCACGAACCAACCAAGGTAAAGTAAAACAGTGTTTGAAATATTTAAACATGTTTCACGAAGTCATGTAATGATTCACGCCCTATATTGGGGACCTCATTTTGGCTGAGGTAGGCCTAAGCGACACATATACTTGGAGAAAATTAATGTCGACATGTGCTTTATTTCATTAATGCAAAAAATGAGTCAAACCTTTACTAAATTGACAATAATAATAAAATTACTAATGGAATTTAGTCTTATTATAATCTAAATCTAAAGCTAAGGTAGAAAGCAGTAAATAACATCATTTCCTAGTCTACTTGGTCCCTAGAGGACCTTGTCCATGCTTGGCACTTTTCACCCCATTAATCAGGTTCCCTAGGTTGCGCATATCCAATAGTAATTAAACTTTTTCTAGATGTCCTCCTTATCCGCCATCCACTCCTTGACAATCTGAGAGTCTCTTTCTCATCTTTCCTTCTAGCTCCATGAATCCTTGTTCAAAGTATTCCAATCTTTTTGTTGACTTAGTGGCAATTTCTTTCCATTCCTTTATCGCTTCAATGTTCACTTTATGTTGTTCCAGATGTGTAGCTTCAAAATCGATAACCCTTTTACGTAGCCTTATATACTTAACATACGCCTCAGTTGCATCATCTGCAATATTGTCCTTCAGATTGACTCCTAGCTTGATGTCTCCCGCTACGTCATCCTCCAACAATGATAGAAAGTAGTACACATGACCAGCATGATACCTGTCTAGCTCAATGATTTCTCTTTCCACAATGATCTTTTGGTTCCACCTATGTTGTGCCTCAAACTTATATAGAATGACGTCTCTTTTGAAATCTTCCTTATACTGAACCATGTTGGAAACCTGAGGTATGACATATTTTCTCCCTGCTTACCTCATTACCCTTATGGGAGCATAAGGATAGATGCCTTGCAACACGATCGGTACTAGAGGAGTAGTCCCTCTTGACCTTATGAGGAACTCAATAATAGGAAATCACTCAAACATCCAATGCAAGCTCGTTCGTCAGATTGCCAAAGAAACACACCCAACTCAGTGAATTTCTATGCTATGCAAACCTATCTGGGATAAACATCATTTTTTTGGGTGATGGTTAGCTATGAAGTCATTCAGCAACCTTTGTAGAATCTCTTGACGATACTCTCCTCTCTGAAAGTGTTCCAACAACCAGATTTTTAGTAACAGATTACAACCCTCAAAGTGTCCAAATCCCTGATTGCACCGATCTAGAGTGTGGTACATCTCAGCTAAGATCATAGGGATGATAGTATAAGTTTGTTCCTCTATGCCCTCTATCAAAGTCCCAGCGACCATGGCTAAGCCAGTATGAATCCTTCCTCCCTTCATTGGAAATATCATAAACCCCAAGAAGTAAATAATGAATACATAAACCCGGTAGTGCGTCCAACCCAAAGAAGTAATGGCGAGTTCATCATGATGATACGAATTTTATGCCCAAAAAAATCATAAAAAAATTCAAAAGGGATGTATCATTTCTTTAAACAGAGTAGCTCATCAGTTTTCTTAAAACCCAACATCTTTAGAAAACTGCGAGGAGTGCGATTCTCTGGTACCAGTAATCCCGAAATATCCCATTGAAACTTGGTGAAGCATCCTATTTCTTCTAGGAGAGAAGTCATTTCTATATTACCATATCAAAAAATGGCTCTTTTCTCATCCTGGAACATGGTAAGGGACTCATTAAATTCCCTATTTAGTCGAATGTATAACAAAGATGGTAAGTTACCAAGTAATCTTCTCACACGATTTTTGTCGCAAGATGCAAGGTTTTTCCACCAGTCAAGTAGCAATGGTGGGATGTTTTGGACCATAATGAACCTAGGGACTTCATGCTTCATTTTTCGCAAACAAACAAAGGTTAGCCCTTTCCCCCTCTTGATTTGACTACTTATGCAATAATGATCAACACGTTGGCACATTTTCTCCACGTAATGCACATAATATGATAGTGTCTATTGGGATTGTTGAAATCCCATCGGAATTTGGACAAGATTAATCTTAGAGGGTTGTTGAGTTAATAACGCTCCAAACCGTACTAGGTTTAGCATGATGCATGTATATTTCAAGTTGGAGTACGGTTTCTATAGTGGTCTAGACTAGTACTCCTAAGGGGACCACTTGAAAGGGAAAGGCACAGGATTGTTGCACTGTTAATCGACTAGTCTACCACAAATAAGCCCTTTCGATTTAAAAGGGTAATTTTTGGAAGAGCTCAGACACTCATCACGTGCAGCTATGTTGATAGTTGGAAGGAGTGGAGTATAATGTGGAGCATGCTTAATGCAGAAATAATAACGCGTTGCTAAGTATTTGCATGATAAAATATGTAAAAGCAGTAAATAAGATAACAAAAGTAAACATGGAAAGAATAGAGAATAAAGACAAAAGGAAGAAGTTAGTTTAGTTCATAAAAATATATGCAAGAATGTAATAAAGTAGGTAAGGAAGTAGGGATGGGAAAGGCATGATGTAACAGTCTTAAACAAGATGAGAAGAGATAGAGAACGGTCATAGAAAACAAAGTAAAATAGGGAAAAGGATGTCGTAGCAAATTTAAACAAACAAAGGAGTCTAAGGGAAGGGATGTGCATGTCGTAGTAAATTTTAAACAAATAAAGGTGAATAAGGGAAGGGATGTGCATGTAACAGCACTATTAAAACAAATAAAGAAAAACATACTAATTCACATAAATCAAGTTCATTATGGTAAGCGCCTAAGTGTAAATCCCCAGTAGAGTCGCCATACTATCGTGCCCCATTTTTCTCGCTAAAGCGGGATTCAACGTGACAACTCTTTTAACTGAGATATTAAAAGAGAAGAGTTGCCACCTAACGATTTTTAAGGTGAGTTAGGGCATCTATTAGAAAATAACTTTGCTTCACTAGTTTGTATCATCAAAGTTTGGGTAAAGGCTCAACTTACCTCAAAGAGAAGGTGTTAAGCACTCTTCGGGTTCCACAACTGTGGGTCCCGATCGGACTTTAAAATATGTGGATTATATAATTAGGCAAAATAATCAAATAAATAAAGAGATATTAGATGTTAAAGAGTCTTATCAAAACATATAAGAATCAATACAAATCTTAATGACTACAACTACATCGATCTAGGTTAAGTGACTAAGTGTAAATAACAAACACATAAAGAAAAGGGGAAATAATTTAATAAAATAGTTAAGGAAAAATATAAAAATGTTGTTTATTCAACTTAATACTTTAAACAATAGTTGAAGATTATAAAAAATGCAAAAAAAATTATTTGGCCTTAAATAAAATGGAAAAAGCAATTAATTGTAAACATATAGGCTATTGTTGCAAAATTACGTATTTGGCATAAAGAGTACAAATGTAATTATATAAAATAAAATAAAATATTATTAAACATATATATGGATGAAAATAATAACGTTGGATGATTAAGCCTTCACAAAATGAATTAAGATGGTAATTAATACATTTCAAGTAATTAAAATGCAAGAAAATCACTCTTAATGTTTTAAAAATTATGAAAAAGTATTGAAAATACTTGTATAACTCTTATAAATTAAGTAATGATGCAAAATGACATTTTGAAAATATATACACTATTTAAAAAAATATGAGGGCAAAATTGGATATCAACAATATGTGTTTAAAACATGTATACATCCATGGTATTTGCAAATAGAGAAGATATGCAATAATCAAACACTTTTAAGTTATCCTCAAATTGCATCCACACAATCAAGAGAGAAAAATGAGAGAGTGACTCTAGGGGTATGGATCCTTATCTACAAGTTGCATGGATAACTCACGTGCCATATATAATAATCGCACAGACCACTCACGTGCTATCATAACTCAAACTGCACGGACAACTCGTGTGCTACAAATCCGGTCCATATCACGCAAGAAGCATATACAAACATACATGTATACAAACAATGAATATCAAATTGTAAGCCCATGGATCGAAAAAAGTGACATGCTAAGGGGTATGCATGTGCGACGTGTGCTAATAAAGCTACGATAAGGCAATTAACATGTTTGAATGGGAGGTTTATCCTAAACATGATCTTTAATACAATTCAAGTAGCTCACAAAAGGGTACAAACACATGAATCATGATAACATGAATCATAGCAATCAATTGAAGGCATAATATAGCATAAGTACTACTCGAGCTTGGATATAACCCGAGTATATGCACATGGGCTCAACCCCTCGCATGTGCGCCGCCCATAGCACATAGTCGATACTAATAACTCAAGCAACTAATGCCTCAACCAATATTAGGCAAGATACTTACCTTAAATAATCCAAATCAATACTCTAAAATGGCTTCCCTACACGAACCGACCTCTGAACGGCTTGGATCTAGCCAAAAAATATAGTAACATCAACTAAGGCCATAGGAAATAACCCCAAACAATAAAGGATAAAAATTCACAAAGTCAACCAAAACACTCAACTCGAGCTCACACCCCTGAACCAACATAACTCAGAAACCCTGAATACCTATTCAAATATGAGTCCAACCATCCAAGTTTCATCCAAATCCGATTCAGAATTGGGGTTCAAATCTTTATTTTTTTATTTTAGAAAAGTTTTTCCAAAATTCTCTATTTTCTAACTTAGATGAAGCTATCAAATGCTAAAATCAAGGACGGAATCATAAATAATAATATATTTCAAGTCAAAAATACTTACTCGTGAAAATTGCTTCTAAATCTCAAATTATGACAAAATGAACAAAACCCTCGAATTAATATATTCTGCCCAGCACTTTCGCTTCTGCGACCAAGAAAGTCGCTTTTGCGTCAAATCTTGCTTTTTCAAGTTCCACAAAAATACCAATCATCCTCTTCCGTGGAGTTTCTTCTACGGTCCAAAAGTTGGACTGAACGTAGAACCTTTCTTCCCAAATCTCATAACACCCTTCATGGGCGAATCCTTCAACATAACCTTCTCGCCAACCTTGTAAGACACATCTCAAACCTTCCTATCAGCATAACTCTTCTGCCTCAACTATGATGTATGGATCCTCTCTTGAATTACCTTTACCTTTCTAAAGCATCCTGTACCAAGTCTATCCCCAATAGCCTAGCCTCACCGGGCTCGAACCAACCAACTGGAGATCTACGCTGCCTCCCATAAAAAGCTTCATACGAAACCTCTATTGTTATAAACAAACTCTGCAAGCGGTAAAAAATGATCCCATAACCCTCTGAATTCAATGACACAAGCACGCAACATGTCCTCCAATATCTAAATAGTACGCTCGCACTACCCGTCCATTTGAGGGTGAAAAGTTGTTCTCAACTCAACCTGAGTACCCAACTCTCGTTGTACAGACCTCCAAAACGATTAAGTAAACTGAGTGCCCCTATCTGAGATGATAGAATTGGGACACCATGTAAACGAACAATCTCCCGAATATAGATCTCTGTCAACCGCTCTCAAGAGTAGGCAGTACACCTCGGAATAAAGTACGCGGACTTGGTCAGCCGATGCATTATCACCCAAATAGCATCGAACTTCCTCAAAGTCCAAGGAAGTCCAACTACAAAGTCCATAGTGATCCTCTCCCACTTCCACTCGGGAATATCTATCTCCTGAAGCAAGCCATTACCGGTCTCTACTGCGCATATTTCATCTGGTGACAATTGAGACACCGAGCTACAAATCCCACAATGTCTTTCTTCAGTCTTCTCAAATAATAATGTTGCCTCAAATCTTGATACATCTTCGCGGCACCCGGATGAATGGAATACCACGAGTTATGGGCCTCCTCCAGAATAAACTCTCGAACCCCTTCCACATTGTGCACACAAATCCGGCCCTGCATCCTAAACACCCTATTATTACCTATAGTCACATCTCTGGCATCATCATGCAGAACTCTATCCTTAAGGACAAGCAAATGCGGATCATCATACTGGCGCTCTCTGATGCTATCATATAAAAAAGACTGAGATATCACGCAAGCCAATACCCGACTAGGCTCCGAAACATCTAACCTCACGATCGATTTGCCAAGGATTGAACATCAATTACAGAGGCCTCTCCCCAACTGGAATATATGTCGAACTCCCCATACTCGTTGCCTTTCGGCTAAAACCATCGGCCACCATATTGGCCTTCCCCAGATGGTACAATATAGTGATATCATAATCCTTAAGAAACTCTAACAACCTCCGCTGCCTCAAATTAGATCCTTCTATTTGAACAAGTGTCGGAGGCTACGATGATCAGTAAACACCTCACAAGACACAACATACAAGTAATGCCCAAATCTTCAACGCATTAACTATGGCAGCCAACTCCAAATCATGAATGGGGTAGTTCTTTTCATGGTTCTTCAACTGACGAGAAGCATACGCAATAAAATCTACCCTCCTGCATCAAAACGCAACCAATACCCACTCTCAAAGCATCAGAATACAAGATATATAAACTTGAAGTTGATGGAAAAACTAACACTGGAGTTGTGGTCAAAGCTTTCTTGAGCTTTTGAAAGCTCCCCTCACACTCGTCCGACCATACAAATGAAGCGCCCTTCTAAGTCAACTTGGTCAAGGGCAATATGATATATGAGAATCCCTAAATAAACCTACGGTAATAGCCTTCCAAACCAAGAAAGCTGCAAATCTATGTGGCTGAGGACGGTTTGGTCCAACACTAAACCGCATCTATCTTCTTCAGATCAACCTGAATAACCTCAATGGACACTATGTGCCCCAAGAAAGCCACTAAACTAAGCCAAAACTCATACTTGGAGAATTTTGCATAAAGCTTTTCCTCCCTCAATCTCGGCAACATAACTCTCAAATGCTCCGCGTGCTCCTTCTGACTACTTGAATACACCAGAATATCATCAATAAAGACAATGACAAACTAATCAAGATAAGGCCGAACACGTTCATCAAATCCATGAATGTTGTCGGGGCATTGGTCAGCCCAAAAGACATCACCAAGAACTCATAATGACCATATAGGGTCCTGAAATCTCTCTTAAGAATATTTGAGTCCCTGATCTTCAACTGGTGATAACCTGAATGGAGATCAACCATGGAGTACACTCTCGCTCCTTAAAGCTGGTCGAATAAATCATCAATGCGAGGCAAAGGATACTTGTTCTTAGTTCTTACCTTGTTCAATTTCCTATTATCGATGCACATCCTCATAGTTCCATCCTTCTTCTTCACAAATAAAATCGGCGCACCCCAAGGTGATACACTAAGCCGAATGAATCCCATGTCAAGGAGTTCCTGAAGCTGCTCCTTTATCTCTTTCAACTCCACTGGTGCCATATGATACCGAGAATTAGAAATGGGCTGAGTGTCTGGCACCAGGTCAATACCAAAATTAATATCCATGTCCGGTGGCATGCCCGACGGGTTTTCAGGAAACACATCAGGAAAATCCCGTACAACTGGGAAAGAATCAATAATGGGAGCCTATGCACCGACATCCCTCACAAAGGCTAGATACAAAAGACATCCCTTCCAAGCCATATGTTGGGCCATAGAGAATGAGATCACTCTACTAGGAAAATAATCAGTCAAACATCCTTACTCAATCTGTGGCATACCCGATATAGCCAATGTGACTGTCTTGGCATAACAGTCTACAATAGCACAAAATAGAAATAGCCATTCCATACCCAAACTGATATCAAAATCAACCGTACACAATAATAAAAGATCCACTCGGGTCTCTAGACCCCCAATAGTCACCATACATGACCGCTAGACACGGTCTACAATAACAGTATCGCCCATCGACCTAGATACATGAATACGTGAAACAAGAGACTCACAAAGCATATCTAGATAACGGGCAAAGTGTGATGACACGTAAGAAAAGGAGGAACCGGGATCAAATAATATAGAGGCATTTTTGTGGCAGACTGAGACAATACCTGAAATCACCATATCTGAAACAACAGCATCTAGTCTACCCGGGAGGGCACAGAAATGAACCTGACGACCACCTGATCGAGCGCCCCCTCTAAGGCAACCCTTAAGTGACTGATCTCCACCCCTAGCTGGCTGGCTGGGTGGTGAAGTAATTGGAGTAGAAGCCGAGGGCTGAACCCTCTACTAAGATGGACCATCGTGAAGATGAAGACACTTCCTCCTCATATGCTCAAACTCTCCACACTCATAACAACTCCGCAGTGTTGGAGATGGGGACTGAAGGGAAACCCTGGCACCAGAATGACCAGTAGAAAGACCTGGCATGGAAAAACCCTAAATTGATGGAGCATGGGACAAACTCTAGGCTGGAAGGGAACTAAGTGATGAGTGGCCCTGATGAGAACTGCGAAACCATGACCCGATGATGCCCCACGATAACTTGGGTGAGCTGATTGAGCCTTCCTAAATGGATGGCATCTGCCCTGCTGGAACTGACCCATTGATAGAGCATCACTAAAGCTATCAGGTCCCAGAGGCCTCTTAGCCTCCCTCTCCTCTCGCTCCTGGTAGTGAACCGACTCAATCTCACGGGCGATGTCAACAACCTCCTTGAAAGTAGCACCTGCCACCCTCTCCCTAGTCAGTAGAATATGAAGTTGATATGTGAGGCCATCAGCAAACCTCTTGATCCTCTCTCGATCTATGGGAACCAACCAAACTGCATGATGGGCTAACTTAGAGAACCGTTCCTCTCTGCGAGACTATGGCAAATACTTCTCCAGAAAGGGAATAGAGAACTACTGCCATGTATATGGCGCTGCACCAACAGGCCTACGCCTCTCAAACGCCTCCCACAAAGTGAAAGCAGTCCCAGAAAACTGAAAGGTAGTGAGTGCTACACCACTGGTCTCTAGAATCCCCACTATACGAAGCATCCTCTGGCACTTATCCAGGAAACCTTGGCACATTCACCCTCTGCACCATTGAAATTCGGAGGCTGGAGTCTACCAAACCTCTCTAGTCGAAGTTGTTCATCGTCCAGCATGACTGGTACCACAAACTCCTGAAGATGGTGCAATATACTGGGCTGGAGGTGCCCCTGGTGTCTGGAGTCCCTATACAACCTGCTCAGATGTGCGAGCAACAGGAGTCTGGGTGCCTCCCCCATCCTGAGAAGTAGTTGTGGCCGTAGTAACTGAGACCGCCTGAGCCAAATCGGTTCACACTGATAAAAGCTGAAGCCTCTTGAAGGCCTAGAATCACAATAGGAACAGCTGGTGCCTGAGCTAGTAATATTGTAGCATCCACAATTGGGACCTGATCCTGAACTGGGGTAGCTGGTGGATCTGCAGGTGCTGCCCTAGATGCACTTCCCCTACCACTGCCTCGATTGCATCCTCGGCCTCTAGTGGCCCCTGCTAGTGGTACTGGTGGTCACCCATCCTGCCCGATAGCATGTCTCCTCACTATATGTGAGAGAATGGAATAACAAAAGTTTAGTACTTGAATCAACAGATTCACATGACAATAATTTAAAGAAAAAGCTTTTCCTAAAGGCCTCTCGAGGATAAATACAGACATCTCCGTACCGATCCGCGAGACTCTACTAAACCGGCTCATGACTCACGAGACCTATGTAACCTAGGCTCTGATACCAACTTGTCACGACCTCAAATACGGATGGTGATGGCGCATATCACATTACTAGGCAAGCCAACCCAAACATTTAATCACAACCCTTTTTCTTTTAATAAGCCATTTTCTAACATGGATTTAAATACCAAATTTCGTGTTTAAAACAACTAAATGTGCAGAATTTAATAAAGACAGTAAACAACACAACCCCAAATATTTGGTGTCATGAGTCTAGGCCTCTAATACATAACTGACTATCTAATACATCATTAGTCTAGAAAATGCGGAAAAGAACAAGATATGAAGGAGAAAATAGGGCTGTGGATGCCATGTAGCTACCTTGCAATCTCCGGAAAACTCTTAATCAGCTGAGGACCCTCACTCTGCCGCTCAGGCCCATGGATCTGCACACATGTTGCAGGGAGTAACATGAGTATGCCAACTCAGTAAGTAACTAAAGTAAATAAGTTCTGACAGAAATGACGAGCAACTAAATATCATATAAATGAATGGGCGACAGGATACCAAATCAATTCCACAGTTCAAAACCATTTTCGTCAAAAAAATCATCAATTTAAATTTAAATATTTTTATTCATATACTAGAAATTTCTTACAACTGAGACTTATTTTAAAAGGAGAGTGAAATCAGTGAAAAGTATCATAACTGGCCCTTCGGGCAAAGTATCACTCAAAATATGGCCTCTCGGGTAGCCTCTTAGTCACTCAGTACTCACTCTCGTCACTAAGGCTCATTAATATCTCATAATACTAGAAATAATAGTAACATATGTGGTGTGCAGCCCGATTCATAATTTATAGTCGACTATGCTCACTGAGGGTGTGTAGACTCTGGAGGGGCTCATACAGCCCTAGTGTTATATCACTGTGGCGCATAGCTCGATCCAATGTATATCAATGTGGCGTGCAGCCCGATCCCATAATTCATACATATATAAATATCCTCACCTTTAAGTTCTCAACCTCTCTCAGTCATTAACCTCACAGCGAACAGTACTGGAAGTTAGGGAACTCAGTCCAAACAGTCCTCATATTTAAGTAGTAGAGTGATAAAACCAGTTTTGAATAATAAATAGTTAAAACATGACCGAGGATATGCTTCAAACAAGTAGAGTGAGGAAAACAGAAAAAATTCCCCTAAGGATCTCAACAGGTCAGCACAAGGCGCCAAACATGGCGTACATCCCATAATATAGTATAAATGACTAAAGTACGGAATATCATAAAGTTCCAATTAATTATGCAGCTTATTAGTCGCTACAGAACGAAGCAAGTCACATCCCCTACCGGTGTACGCCCACACACTAGGTCACCTATCATGTGCGTCACCGCATTTATCAAATTCAAGTCAAATACTTGAGTTTTGTACCCTCTGTTCCAGATTTACAATGGTTACTTACCTCAAACCGGTGAAAATACTACTTTTGTGATTCCTTTTCCCCTCAAATCGGCCTCCACTCTTGTCAAACTATCCAATATCATAATCACGGCGTCAAAAAATGCTAAGGGAACAAAGCCCAAGCGAAAACAATCAAATAATACCAAAAATCCCAAAATTGGCCAAACTAGACCCCCGAGACCTCAACCAAAGACACCAACATATCCCAATACCTTATTAAAACTTGAACCAATCTTCAAAAACCCTCAAACAACATCAAATCAACCAAAACACATCATATTCAAGCCTATGTTTCCAAAATCTTTTGAATTTCGCTTTTGATCAAAAACACAACCACAAACCATGTTCGAATGACCTGACATTTTGCACATACATTCCAAATGTCACAACGGAACTACTGCAACTCTCAAAATTATATTTTTACCCCTATATTAAAATCTTAACTACCAACCGAAAATCACCAAAAATCCATTTTCGCCAATTCCAGCGTAAATCTACTCTGGACTCCAAAACGCATTCTGATCACACTTTTAAGTCCCAAATCACCTCCCGAAGCTAACCGAACCATCCAAACTCACATCCGAGTCCTCTAACACATAAGTCAACATCCGATTGACCTTTTCCAACTTAAGCTTCTTAAGAGAGATTAAGTGTCTCAAACCATACCAAATCCCTTTCGAACTCGAACCAATCAACCCGAACACATAAAGAACCATTAGAAAAATCAATAAGTAGAAATGGGGGAAATGAAGCGGTAACCTATGAGACGACCGACCGGGTCATCACAGGTTGATCTTTTCCTTCAGGGGAGAACCTTTACATTCGCATAGAAGAAGAGTCGGGATGGGAGTTTGCCTTTGCGTTCGCGAGCTGAGCTCGCGTTCGCATAGGCTTGGTATGCTGGTGCTTCACGGTTGGGAGGACCTTCACATTAGCAAAGGTTTACTTTACGGCTGAGGTTGTTGTTCTTCGCGAACGCATGGCTTGGACCGCGTTCACAAAGGGTACTGCTTGGAAGATCACTTAAGATATTTATTTCAGAATTTTACTCATTATCTCATATTTTGAATCATAGACTTTGAGGGGTGGAGATTTTGAAGCGTAATTTCACTACTACATTGGAGGTAAGAAATTTTTACTTGGATTTGGCTTTATATATTGATTCCTTACGAATTTCTACACCTAAAATATGAATTTTATAGTAAAATCTGGGATTTTTTAATAACTTAAGAGGTTATATTTTGGGATTTGAAGATTGATTTAGACTCAATTTTGGAATCTAATCACTTACTTGGATCTACCTATTGACTCAGGTTTTGACCGTATAGACCCGTATTGACTTTTGGAGTTTAGATTAAAGTTCGAATCTTTATTGTTTTGAGTTGGTTCCTATGGCTTTATTTGACGTTATTGAGTTGTTGCTTTACTAGATTTGAGTCAGTTGGATGGGTAGGCGATTGTTTCTTATTAGACGGAGGTAAGTCTCTTTTTTACCCTTGTAAAAGAGAATTTTCCTCATATGTGATCTATTTGCTACTTGCTTCATGATTTAGGAGCCACGTATATGCGACATAACGAGTGTATATGCATAGTTAGGTTTTCACCTAATTAGTATTATTAACTTGAATTATATTTTTTTAGATTGTATGAAGTAATTATCCATGTCCAAATTGATTTTATGACTACATGATAATTCATATACATGATTTAGAAGCATGCTAAGGTTATGAATTGTTGATTTGGCATAAATAATTGTTTTTCCATGTTTTTATTTATTATAAATTCTTAGTCATATACTTGTCTATTTGCTCCATGATTTTGGTGGTTTCTATGGCCTAACTGACTCGTGATAAATGATATTATTAAGCTAGAGCATTCCAGATAACTAATTGAACCATTGTGATAAATTACGTTACATGATTAGCATAGATATCTTTCAACCATATGAGCTTTTTATCTGCATTCTTATTATCACGTTAGGTGTCCTTTTATAACAACATTTCATACACATATGCATAAGTCGGGAGTTTTTTATTGAGGAGAGGTTGAGGATTTGTACTACTAATACTTGAGAGAATATTGATTATTGGTTATTAATCATTATTATAAAATAATAAATGCTTGGATGTAGATTTGTCCCTCTGGAGACGGGTAATTACACATGTTACCATGGGCCCTAAGAGTGTAAGCACCCGTGATTATTTTGGTGCTTATTGGACATGTTGCATGTGTTAGACACGTGGATTTGTGTTGTGAGTTATTGAGAAAGAGATCTAAGCATGCATATACATATTTACATAGACTCATACAGTGTACATGTTTCATGACGTGAGGTGAAAAAGTGAGGTGTTGATGTCTAATTTGACATCTTTATCTGTGAAGCATGCCATAATTAGGTATGAACTGTACTTTTTGATCTTTTGTACTTATTTTATGATTTCATGCTTTCCTATTTATATTACTATGCTTCCTCCGGATTTTGGACAACTAGTGAATGTCGATGTCGACCTCTCGCCACTACTTTTTCAAGGGTAAACTTGATATCTACTGGGTACATTTGTCACGACCTAAGTTTACCCTTCGTGAACTGTCGTGACGACACCTAGTCTTTACGACTAGGTAAGGCTAACAATTGTGAAAAAGAAACAAATGCGGAAAACTAATAAAATGGATAAACAAATATAGAAGCGTTTAAGATTCCGCTCAGCATATACTAATATAAGATCTCAAAAACTATACAACTTTCCAAAACCTAGAATCTCATGAAATCACAAGCTATTTAATAACTACAAGTGTCTAACTCCAGAATGTCTAAAAAAAGTAAATGCATAAGGGCTAATACTCCAAGAGAAAATAAAAAGGGACTCCTCGGTCTGCGGACGTGGCAGATATACCACGATGTCTCTAGAGAATCGTCTCGCCTTAAGAGTAGTAGGGCTGAAGCAAAGTACCTGAATCTATACATGAAATACATGCACAAAAAGAGCATGAGTACAACACATCGGTACTCAGTATGTGCCAAGCCTAACCTCGGTCGAGTAATGACGAGGAAGGTCAGGGCCCTACTGATTATAGATAAAAAATAGGTAAAACAACATAGAATACGGCAATATAATTAAATGCTAATAGTATGAAGTAAGGCGGGATAATAAGAATAACAGCAACTATAACAGAGAAAAAATAATCATAGAAGGAATACAGCTCAACACAAAGATAACAGCCGGGGATCTCTTAGTATCCCCAGGATCTTTTAGTTTCCTCAATATGTGTGCTAGAGATCTCTCAGTATCCTGAAGATCACTTAGTATCCTCAATATATATGCAGGGGATATCTCAGTATCCCAAGGATCTCTTAGTTTCCTCAATATACGTGTTGGGGATCTCTCAGTATCCCGCACTACTGTCCAAATCAATATACGTGCAGGAGATCTCCAGGAATAAAAATCTGTAGTCCCAAAGTAAACAAGCAAGGGGATCTCCTGGGATACCGTCCCGTAGTCCCAAAGTAAAGACACAGCAGCAACACGAAGAATACTTAATTCAATTCAAATTTCATACCAAGGTAAAACAGGTATTTCTAACCTAGCGTGCTACACAAAATCTAAATAAGGCATTTTGAGCAAATAAAACAATTAAGTCAATTAGGCATGCTTCCCTAAGCTAACAACAGGCTTAAATTGCAAGTAGTATAAGCAGGAAAGGAAACACAATTAGAGTTACTTAAAGAAAAACACGATTTTCAATAATAAGCACAAGTACGCACTCGTCACCTCACGTAGAACGATTTTCAAATATCAACAAAACCTAATCCTTAGGGGGGGTTCCCCAACACAAGGTTAGGCGAGCCACTTACCTCGAACAGGCTCAAAATCAACCCGAAACCACATACTTAATACGAGTACTTGACTCCAAATGACTCAAATAAATTCAATTAAATTGCATAATGTAAATATAACTACAAGTAACTGATTCACAAATATATTCTAAGCTAATATGCAAAATTAGGTAAAATGACCAAAATGCCGCCACGGACCACGTCTCGGAATCGGGTAAAATTTATGGTCATTCACTCACGAGTCTTACCATACCAAAATTATCAAAATCCAATTTCAAATTCCAAATTTTCACCAGATCCAAAATTAGATGATGATTTTATGTTTAGATTAATTGTTTATTAGAAATAAGGAGATAAGAATCATTACCCAATCGTTATCTCTTAAAATTCCTCAAAATCTCGCTCAAATCCATGCTATCAAACTCTAGTTTTGATTAAAATGGCTACCCTCAACTTTATAATTTTATATTATGCCAAGATAATTCCTTCTTCATGAATGCGGAAGGGCCCTCGCATTCGCGAAGCACAACTTTGCTTGGTCTAGTCTTTCTTCATCGCGAACGTGATGTCCCTGTCGTGAACGTAGTGACCATCTTTCTCCTCTTACGTGAACGGGGGGACCATCTTCCCGAACACATAGGTATCACACCTCACAACCTCACGAACGTAGGAATACCTTGATGAACGCGAAGAATTAAACCTCCACCAGCCCCAGCTCCTCTTCGCGAATGCAAGACCCCACTCGTGAATACGAAGAAGGAAACCAGAACTGACATGCTGCAATTTTTCTGCAATCCTCTAAGTCCAAAAATGACCCGTTGAGCATCCGAAATATACCCGAGGCCCCAAGACCTCAACCAAACATTCCAACCAATCAAAACATCATTCAAAATTGTTCCCACCTTCGGAACATTAAAAACAACATCAAAACACCAATTTAACATCGGATTCAAGCCTAAGAACTCCAGAAGTTCTCATATTACGCTTTCGATCAACTCTACATTGCCTTCACTTTCTTCTGATCCACCTGAAGACCCTCACTCGATACCACATGGCCTAAAAATGCCACGGAATTTAACCAAAACTCACATTTTTAGAACTTTGAGTATAACTTGTTTTCCCTCAAAGTCTAAAGCACTTCTCTTTTAGTGATGCTCATGATCTTCCCTACTCCGGGAGTATACCAAAATATAATCAATATAGAAAATGACGAACGAGTCAAGATATGGCCGAAATACACTATGCATCAAATGCATAAAGCTGCTAGGGCATTGGTCAGCCCAAATGACAGAACAAGGAACTCGTAATTACCATACCGAGTCCTGAAAGCAGTCATTGGGATATCTGGCTCCCGAATCTTCAAATGATGGTAATCTGAATGCAAGTCAATATTATAAATCACTCGTGCACCCCATAGCTGGTCAAACAAATCACCAATACGGGGCAAAGGATAACGGTTCTTCACTATAACTTGTTCAACTGGTGGTAATCAATGCACATACGCATAGAACCATCCTTTTTCTTCACAAACAAGACAGGAGCACCCCAAGGTGATACACTAGGTTGAATAAAACCCTTATCAAGCAATTTTTGTAATTGATCCTTCAAATCCTTCAACACATGAGGGGCTATACGAAGTGGAGGAATAGAAAAGGGGTGAGTGACCAGATCGCAACAAACTCAACCTTACACGATGGAAGGAAGAGCTGGCGCTAAGACTTTTACTTGAATAGTGGTATCGGGGTCGATTTTCCACAGGGAGCTTGGAATTGAGTTGCATAATTGTTTAGACTAGGAATGCGTGTTTGCTCCTAATTGTACTTCTAACATTTTTGATTTTTTTGATTATCAACTACTATTATCAATTACAAATTAAGGCTAAATTATGCCAAAGAAATATGTTCTAAGAGTTGATTAATATAGAGAAAAGCACTAGGTTCGTGGCATCACCTAGGTGGTTAACTAATGGGTAAAGACTACTAATAATAATTGACATATTTGGGATCAATGTTATAACTGTTGCGCAATTATACCCACTCTCACATCTCTTGGTAGAGAGAGAAATTTTGCCTAATTGACTCTCAAGAGACTAATTGGGTAGGCCAATTAGACCAAGCAACTAGGGTTCAAGTAGGGTTGTTACTCTCTCGAGGTTTAACCCATGAATTGGGACTACCATTTCTCATGGGTCCATCCCAATTCCTTGTTGGATAAATTTTGAGGTCATACACTCTCTTTTTTAAGAAGAGTCAAGATCCACTAAGCTAGAATCAATATTTGCAACCATCAATGCTTAATTAGATCATAAAATTAACCCAAATAACAAACACCCAATATCAATCGATCATTAAGAAGTAACACCCATTAATTACCCACATTAGGGTTGAGCCAAAACCCTAACTAATGGGTTTAGCTAGACATAATGAAAGAAGAAATAGAAGATGAAACAACCATATTAATTAATTGCTAATGTTAAACTACAATAATCTATGATGAAACCAAGCTAAAAATGCCCAAAATAGGTGAAAACATAAGTCTCACGAGTGCAGCAGCTTTCAGATATACAAAACATGACCTACAAATACAAAAATATTCTATTTATAGTGGGCTGGAAAAAATGGACAAAAGAATGCCACTGCAGGGTCGGTGCGAACGCGCATAAATGTAGCGCGGCCGCGTAGGCTTTTGGTCTTCCAGATTTCTCTTCTCTAAAGTTGGGGATGCGGACCACGCAAGAAGGTAGCGTGGCCGCACCGACTGATGGACACGGACCCCACATAAATGGGACGCGGCCGCATGGAAGGACTTGGGTAAAATATCATCTCTCTGAATCTCGTCCACGTGGATTGCACTGACTTGTAGTGCGGCCGCGTGGGATTTTCCTTGCATTTTTGGTCTCTGAACTTTACTCGCACGTACCGCTTAAAATGGAGCACGGACCATGCAGTATTCCCTTGCATAACCCAGTATCCGAATCTCCTAGCGCGGCCGCATGGCAAAATAGTATGGTCTGCACTAGGCCTTCTTGTTCCCTACTTCACTTGGTTTGACACTTTGCAGGTTTCACTCCATTTTGAGTTGATCTTTGACATTTGTCATCTTGTCGCTCAAACCTGCAATCAAGCATAACTTGTAAGTATTTTGGGACTATTTTATGGCGATTCACACACAAAGCATAGACAAGTATTGGCATAAAACGTGTTAAAGTCATAGTTATCAACTCCCCCAAACATAAACCTTTGCTTGTCCTCAAGCAAATAAAATAAGACCTACCCCTCAAAGGAAATCATCCAAGTAATTCCAGCCTATCCTAAAGTAACCTCAATAAGCATCAATCGGGACTAACAATTGCCCTCAATATGAATGTATCATCCACACATTTTAGGCTTTTGAAAACTTTGATCAAGTATGACAAAAGAGCATCAAGGGCTGACTCATTTCATCAAAGAGCTTTTTTCAAATACCTTTGTCATTGTGTAACATAAACTCACACATCCTCAACTCTCCCTAAGCAAACCTCACCTTTTAAGGTAATGACACACAAACCGAGGATGATGGATTTTTCTCTCATTTCTCTCACAAAGAAGGTCATAAGTTCGGCTCTAGGTGCCATATGTTTTCCCATTATGTAAGTATCTACTAACGTAGTTTCTGTTCAACTCAAGATCATATAGAGCTTTTGTGGAGTCATTGTAAAGGCTTTTGGGTAAGGGTAGGATATGTTTTGTTCAAGTGGGTTCAATATTCTCTTAAGCACTTCTTTTGATTCATTTTGGCACACTTTCTTGACTCATTTGAGTATTCACTTCTTTTTCAAGGGGTTAGAGAGACACAGTGTCACTCTTTCTTATGCAAATTCAACACATTTCTCCTTTTTCTACTTTTTCACAACCTTTTTCATTTTTTTTTCTTTGAATCCCCTTTTTTACCTTATTTAATTTGTTCTTTCTTTTTGTCTTGTCTTTTCTTTCTTTTTTCATTGCCTTCCTTTTCTTTTGCTTTTGCACCTTTTACCACGTTGTTTACTTTCTTGTTCCCCCCCCCCCTCCCAAACTTAGACATTTGCTGTCTACTCAAGGGAAGATTTGCGTGCCAAGAGAGGGTATCATTAAGAATGGATATAGGCTTGTAGCTTTGGTTCTTGAAAGAAGAAGGTTTAAGGATCTAAGGGGCTAACGAGGGATCATTTCATTGGTAAGTTATGGACTTATTCAATCTTAGCATTTTGGATCAAGGAGAGCCTATAATAACTTCTTCAGGAAAATTTTGTCACACCCCAAATTCGAGGAACATGACCGGCGCTCGACTGGGTATCCTCAGTCAAGCGGACCTGGGTGCCTTTTCTATCCCACGTGTTACCCCTCATTCTCATTTCCTAATAACCAAGTGAAATAGTCATTTATAAGATATGGACTCCATTAACTAAGTTCTATAGATGTATCAATATCAAATTCCATTTAATTTCATTAGCAACTTCATTCACCATAATAAAGGTATTCCAATTTTTTTATCATTGCCACACATCAGTATTTATCTTTTTAAATTACTATGCCCGACACTACCCACAACCTATCTACATACCTTATACAAACATTAAAACAAGATCCCAAAACAGAAAGTGGCGTGAGCCACATAGGTCCCCGAAGGGAAAGGGGCTTGCCAAATCAACTGACGAGAAGTGATAAGGAGCTACGGTTGGTGGATTGAAGTACCTACTATGGATCCACCTACAATCATAACACAAATTTAGCGCCCCATGCAAAAGGGACTTCAGAACATTTGAATTGTACTGGCATATATGAACAAACTTTGTCCCAAGTAAACTCAAACCATACACAAATAGATAACAGTAATAAACACAAAAATCAAATGCACAAGAAAAGGAACAATCAAGCCTAACAAGTTGCACACTCTCCTATTTTCCTCCATCCACAATCCTACAACAATGATTCACAAGTTTGCTCAAGTATTTATTTAAATAGTGATTTCGATCACCTTTCCACCCTTATTACCTCGACCACCCTTATTACCCCAGCCACCCTTATCACACCAACCCTGCCTTATACCTTCGGGTTGAGGCGTGGAACCCGTTACTGCCGCACAGTGCACAAACCACAAACAACATAGCGACAAGAAAACAGTAATAGAAGCAACCACCAATCAGACATGAAAAGTACAATCAAGCCAAGCAAGTTTGTACACTCTCCTGGTTTCCCCTTTTTACAATTCCACAACAATGATTCACAAGGTTTCTCAAGTATTTATTTCAATAGTGATTTCGATCACTTTTTTACCCTTATTACCTCGGCCATCCTTGTTACCTCGGCCGCCCTTATCAAACTAAACCCGCCTTATACCTTCAGGTTGCGGTGTGGAACCCGTTCCTGCCGAGCAGTGCACAAATCACAAACAACACAGCAACAAGAAAACAGTAATAAAAGCAACCACCAAGCACACATGAAAAGTACAATCAATCCAAACAAGTGTGCACACTCTCGTATTTTCCCCTTTTTACAATTCCACAACAATGATTCGCAAGTTTGCTCAAGTATTTATTTCAATAGTGATTTTGATCACTTTTTCACCCTTATTACCTCGACCACCCTTATTACCTCGACCACCCTTATCATACCAACCCCACCTTAAACCTTCGAGTTACAGCGTGGAACCCGTTCCTGCCGCGCGGTGCCCAACACAACAACAATCAACAACACACAAGAAGAGAAACAACAATACTTCTTAAGACACAGCCACAACAATGTTACAAAGTGTTTCCATAGCCAACAGTACCAATTCCATTATATTTAAACGTTCATATGCAATTCAAGTCACCACAATAATTCACAAGAAACCAAATAAGTTATTACCACAGTTGTTCCAACTGCATCATTTATGATTTCCTACTATTATTTATTTCTCAACTCTTACCACATAACACTTTCACAATCACGTATTTAGTTCATTGTCAGTTACTTGTACCATGAAACCATAAACACTCGATCAAACCAATCAAACACCCAACAAACCACTCACAAGAATTTCACAAACAATCCACGTAGCTATCACATACCAAATATTTGTACGCCAAACAAGGTGATTTTACAAAGTTCAAAGTTAGCCATACATACCTCGAAGAGCTTTTCCTTAAGTTACTACAACGTTCCGAAAATTCTAGCAACTTCAATATGTTTTGAGACATAGAAAAATTAAGCAAAAACTAGAAATATAGTAATGGTTCCATCTCCTTTGAGCATTTTATCAAATACTAGATGAGCATCTTGATTTCAAATCCCCATTTCACAATTTCCTTGACTCCCTAACCCAATCTTTATTTATCTATGTTAAACAATCTTCCAATAAGCTTAAGTTGTACATGCATGCATACACAATACTAATACCCCCAAGAATCATACCTCAATAACCCATCTTATTATCCAAACTCAAAATTAAGAACCTAGGGAATATAATCTTACCTCTTAGATGAAGATCTTGTGATTGGGTTCTTTGATTCTTGAAGATTGATGCAAGATCTGGATGATTTAAATGTTAATTTCCTCCTTCTCTCTTTAAAATACTCTCACCTCTCTCTAAAATCAGTGGGAAATAACCCCAAATGAAGCCCCAAAGGTTATATATCAAAATGGGGTCAGGTTATGAAAATTAGAAAATTAACCCTCCGATGTCAATTCTGCTATAGCAGAATGCAATGCAAAATCACTGCCAAAAAATGAGCTACAGTGGTTCAATCTGTAGTCAAAATGCGGATCACAGAACAAAATGCGGACTGCAAAATGAAAATGCAAACCGCAGATCTAACATGACACAGGATCGCATTTTCCAGCCTTTGGTAAATTGATCATAACTTTGTGTAGGAATGTCCAAATGACAAGCAGTTTGATGTATTAGAAATTAGACTCAAAGAGATTTCATTTGATATGCTATGTTCCCTGTAAAACCTTATATATAATTATATATGATCGTTTAAAGTCTAGCCTTGCGCGAATCCATTTGGAATTTTGGCCTATTATGAAAATATTCCCATTTGGCATACACTTAGGCTTCCATTTAAGCCTCACATCACTTAACATAAGACTTATACTCATATTTACCAAGTCTAATTGATGTCCACCATGTTAATAGTATATTAAAATATTATAATAATCTTGTGTAACACTACGAAATTCTAAATTAACTAGCGAAATTTTCCGGAGCCTTACATTCCCCCCCCCCCAGGATCATTCGTCCTCGAATGAGGAGTAGAGTCTTTCCCCAAACACTTTAAAATCACACATCTGTTTTCTAACATACCTCAAGTCTCTAAATTTTCACTAACCCCCAACCTTTTCAGAAGTTTCGGCAGAGTCTCCTTTGTAACTAGGCCTATCCACCTTCCAGATAATCACCAAATTCGTCTCAACAACACACCCACAACTATACATAGCACCACAATGTATATATATCCTCAATCCTAATTCTAGTATTACAAGCCCTACATTATCATAAGGATACCTGAACATGGACTGCCTAGTTTTATATCAAAACGCCTATGTGAAACATTCCAAGTCAAAACTAACTGGTATTCAATCAAGCAAAAATATTTTCCTTCCACGACACATTTAGCCTTCCAGATGACATTATTGACTTACAAGAATCTTCATGACACCTTCTCAAAAATAATATAAACTCCCAAACATACATAACATGGATGACTGATAAACATCTTGCATGAGATAACCATCCATTGACTTTACCTTTTAATAACTTCCACTGTACAATTTACATTCCACTGGATATTGCAATTCATGATAACAACAATAACCCACAATTCCATAACATGGCATTATACCATCAAGGATGTCATTTCATAGTAAACAAACAATCATGTGTTCATAATAGTCCTTACCAGCCATTAATGTAATCACAAAGGTGTTCATCAACAAGAATATAATTTCATTTCAATCAACAATCATTTCATTTCAAGCAACCTAATGTGTAATACAATTTTGTTACATTTATTATCAACTCACATAACATTTTCAGGGGGAAATGTGGACAATAGCCTGCTCACCCTCCAAACTCTAAATCTCTAGGGAAACGCTCGCACTAGACCCTTGATGACTTTTAATAGTTACTCCAAGATGTGATATCATAAATTGACCATAAAATTATCTATCCAATATATTTGTATTATATTATCACACTATGAAGCTTTATCCTTGACTTGTTTGAACTTACAATACCCAATGGATCTAATACAATAAGGAACAACATAGTTCAAGATCAGGCTGGAGTTATTCAGAAATCCATTAATGCGTTGAGTAGAGTACTTTATGAGGTCATATACTAAGAGACATATAAGGTTACTACTAACAATATTAACATGATTAATCCTTGTGACTACCTCAATTAATATAGAAATGAGTCATAGGAGTAAGTAGTACATGGAAAATAGGAATCATTAAGGAGGAATACTCAAGTACATGAACTACTCATTTTCTAGAGTGGAGGGAAAATCCGTCTATCCAGAGTAAGAGTACTCTGGCACCTTGAATGTGATATGGGTTTCAAAATACATGAAGTTGAATTACATGCTTAACATTACTAGACGCACAGAATATATGCCACAAGCCTATAAGGATGAAAAGAATGGAACACTTTTGAGATTACCATATTTTAGACAGCTTAAAACTTCTTGGTAATTTATCATATATGAGAGAACTAAAAATATGATCATTTGTCATTCAAATAAACATGTTCATGATATGTACGAAAATCCAAAGTCATCTAATCTCAACCTTTCACGAGTGAAACTGCATAGCTAGGAAATCTTGATATTAGGATAAAATCATGAATTGGTTAGATGGTTCTAATAGTTAACACGATGCTCTGGAGATAAGGAATATAACACTCATATACAGCCAAAAAGGAGAGATGCCGAGGGCAGTATAACTCCCCACACATGACAATGACATAGTCAATGATTTCAGAAGTTGAGGGTGTAAAGAAAACCAAACTCAATGAGACAGTGCACAATAACAACTGAAGGTTTGCAGATGTTCATGATGGGATCACCATAGGTTTTGACTTGAAAAAAAAAGAGGTTTCATAGTGACACATAGAGGGGCATGTTCTCTCATGGTTATCGTACAAGTGTTGGGTACTAGCACAACGAATTCACTAAATAAGGAATACAATTAACACATTGTGGAGACATAAAGAGAAAAAAAATCATTCGTTATGAGTTGGACATGCTTATGCTATACTAACTTCCAAACTGCAATACAATTCCACATCACGGGCAACCACAATACTAGAAACCAAGTGAGCTACTTAATACGGGATATCTCAAGTGGACACGAAAATTATGACGACACAAGATCTTCCTATAATGGATATGTGAAGATCTCAATTTTCAGAAAAACTTTATGCACACAGTGACCATTTCAATTAATATGTACTTGTAGGATATGTTTTGACGCATGCCCTCATGCTACTTGATAGTAAGAAGGTTTTCATGATGTTACTTTCAAGAGTGGATTGGTTGTTTCAAGCCATATAAGCCATATACACAACTGAGTAAAAGAGTGACTTGAGAAGGATCACAAATCTTGGATACTTTGTATGGAACTTGACACCACATGTGCAAACTCTATGATGGTGCATGTATAGGCATAAGTGACAAGATGTTGTCCATTTAAATAAAACATTTTTGTAAGGATTTCATTGGGAATATTACCTTGATGAAAATTTAGGAAAAACAAGTGGGAAGTATCAATAGTGTTATAACTATATTCAGAAATATACTTATAGAGCTCAATTCCATAGGAGGTTGTAAATACTAGAACTGTGATAGGGAGACTTTGTAAATAATACATCTCATTCAAAGAGAAGGTGCATGAAATGTTTTGCAATATAGATTCTTTTTAAGAACAAATCTACGCAAGGACAAGGAAGTTATAAGGGTTTAACAAAAAGTTTAAACAATCACACATTACCAAATAAAATGGATCTCATAGTTTTCACATAATTTCCATACCTCTAGGCTGCATTTCATAGCCCTTCCATAGGGTTCACATATCAAATTATACACCTATGCGCTTCATACAATAATAAGGAAATCACAAGTACAAATCAAACACATTAAATGATCACAACATTATCAAATAAAAGAATCATGCCATTTTTACCTATATTAGTCCATAGGATCTTGGGGCCACAATTATCACATCAGACTTGGCACTAAGCAATATTTCATAACACAGTCTCTTTTTCCCCGCATTTCACATCATTTCCGCATATTTCACATCAACATCATAATCTATTTCATATTCCCTCATGTCATAAGTATCACCAGGTACAATTTCATTTCGATATCTCGACACATTGTCCATACTCTATTTCTCAAAATCATTTGACTTATTTCAACATCTCTTTACACAGAGGACTTCACACAGTTTTATTTAATATATTCTACTCCAATTTCAATTTAAGGCCTTCGCATTTCAATACATGATTCACATTCCTTACACCCATTTTAAGTTGTCAATAATAGCACATTGATCATATTGGAATGCATCTTTCACAAACATCGGGTCACAACACCAATTCATGTAAAGTATCAATCACAGGTAGAATACAACATTTAGTCTTACCACATTTACACAGTCACTTACTTCACTTCCAAACATCTTTATATGTTACCAATAACTAGACGCAATCAATCAAATACCTTTGGTACACATAAGAACATTTTGGAGGAATCAACCATAACAAGTTTTCTCACAAAGTTTGGCATCAAAATATCAATTTAAACTTGACTTGAAGTCTAGGCATTTTATCACATAGTTCACATTCTTTACATATCCTCATTTACCAAGAATAATATATTAAACACATGAAGAAGTACCTCCTAGATATATTTTCACAACAATAATTCGCTTAACATAACAAAACGAGTATTGTATTAACTATATTTTGAACTTACAACATTTACGCGGGCACCATGGAAGCTTAATTTCTAAAAGACGGGATTTTAGTCGTACATACTGATAATATACAACATGATCTGGTGGTGCATTGACATTAGTAGGAACAAGGGTACTTCTCTTAACAACAAGTTCTACCAATCCCTCCATGGCTCAACATATTCCTCTAACAAGTCCTTGGGTAATCCACTCGGACTCAATGGTGGGATCAAACCCTCCTTACAAGCTTCACATTCGCGGATTATGGTATCAAAATTACCAATATCGAGAATAAGACTTATAGAGGAAATCAACTCCCTATCTTGAGCTATATCGCACGATCTGGATTATCAAAGAAGGAAGAAATTCTTAAATGTCCAAATAGCCTCCAACTTATAGATGTGGTTGACAACAAACCGATAAGAAGGATTCTACTAGACACGGCTCTGAGACATCCTAGGACACTTTAAAACCTTAGGCTCTGATACCAAGTTTGTCACACCCCAAATTCGAGGAACATGACCGGTGCTCGACCGGGTATCCCCAGTCAAACGGACCTGGGTGCTTTTATTATCGCATGCGTTACCCCTCATTCTCATTTCCTAATAATCAAGTGAAACAGCCATTTATAGGATATGGACTCCATTAACCAAATTTTATAAATATATCAATACCAGTTTCCATTTCATTTTCATTAGCAACTTCATTCACCATAATAATGGTATTCCAATTTTTTTATACATCATTTCCACACTAGAGTATTTATCTTTTTAAATTACCATGCCCGACACTACCCACAACCTGTCTACGGAGCCTCTAAATACAATTGAAGAATAATATGAAAATGCCGGCAACAAGGCTCTGACTATACCTTATACAAACATTAAAACAAGATCCCAAAACAGAAAGTGGCTTGAGCCACATAGTGCCCCGAAGGGAAAGGGGCTCGTCGAATCAACTGACGGGAAGTGATGAGGAGCTACGGTCGGTGGACTGGAGTACCTGCTATGAATCCAACTACAATCATAACACGAATATAGCACCCCCGGCGAAAGGGATGTCGGTACATTTGAATTGTACTGGTATGTATGAACAAACTTTGTCCCAAGTAAACTCAAAGCATACACAAGTAGATAACAGTAATAGAAACAACAATCAAATGCACAAGCAAAGGAACAATCAAGCCAAACAAGTTTTCAACCTCTAACTTTGTCCCAAGTAAACTCAAACCATACATAAGTAGATAACAGTAGTAGAAACAACAATCAAATGCACAAGAAAAGGAACAATCAAGCCAAACAAGTTTGCACACTCTCCTGTTTTCCTCCCTCCACAATTCCACAACAATGACTCACAAGTTTGCTCAAGTATTTATTTCAATAGTGATTTTGATCACTTTTCCACCCTTATTACCTCGACAACCCTTATTAACTCGGCCACCCTTATCACACCAACCCCACCTTATACCTTCGGGTTGTGGCGTGGAACCCATTCCTGCGGCGCAGTGCACAAATCACAAACAATACAGCAACAAGAAAACAGTAATAGAAGCAACCACCAAACACACATGAAAAGTACAATCAAGCCAAATAAGTTTTCACACTCTCTTGTCTTACCCTTTTTACAATTCCACAACAATAATTCACAAGTTTTCTCAGGTATTTATTTCAATTGTAATTTTGATCACTTTTCCACCCTTATTACCTCGACCACCCATATTACCTCGACCACCCTTATCACACCAACCCCGCCTTATACCTTCGGGTTGCAACGTGGAACCCGTTCTTGCTACGCATCGCACAATTCACAAGCAACACAGCATCAAGAAAACAGTAATATAAGCAACCACCAAACACACATGAAAAGTGCAATCAACCCAAACAAGTTTGCACACTCTCCTGTTTCCCCTTTTTACAATTCTACAACAATTCGCAAGTTTTCTCAAGTATTTATTTCAATAGTGATTTTGATCACTTTTCCACCCTTATTTTCTCGACCACCCTTATTGTCTCGGCCACCCTAATCATACCAACCCCACCTTATACCTTCGAGTTGAGGCGTGGAACCCGTTCCTGCCACGCGGTGCACAAATCAAAAACAACACAGTAACAATCAACAACTCACAAGAAGAGCAACAACAATACTTCTCAAGACACACCCACAACAATGTTACAAGTGTTTCCATAGCCAACAGTACATTTTCCATTATATTCAACAATTTAAATGCAATTCAACTCACCGTAATAATTACCCATAAGAAGACAAATAACTTATTACCACACTTGTTCCAATTGCATCATTTACGATTTCCTTCTATCATTTGTTTCTCAACTCTTTCCACATAACACTTTCACAATCACGCATTTAGTTCATTGTTAGTTACTTGCACCATGAAACCACAAACACTCAATCAAACCAATCAAACACCCAACAAACCAATCACAAGAATTTCATAAACAATCCATGTTGCTATCACATACCAAATATTCGTACGCCAAACAAGGTGATTTTACGAAGGTCAAAGTTAGCCATACATACCGCAAAGAGCTTTTCCTTATGTTACTACAACGTTCCGAAAATTCTAGCAACTTTAATATATTTTGAGACATAGGTAAATGAGCAAAAATTAGAAAGATAGTCATGGTTCCAGCTCATTTGAGAATTTTATCGAATACTAGATGAGCATCTTGATTTCAAATCCCCTTTTCAAGATTTCGTTCACTCCCTAACTCAATCTTTACTTATCTATGTTAAACAACATTCCAATAATCCTAATTTGTACATGCATACATACACAATACTAATACCCCCAAGAATCATACCTCAATAACACATCTTATAATCCAAACTCGAAATTAAAAACCTAGGGTGTATAATCTTACCTCTTAGATGAAGATCTTGTGATTGGGTTCTTTGATTCTTGAAGATTGATGCAAGATCTGGATGATTTAGATGTTAGGTTCCTCCTTATCTCTCTAAAATACTCTCACCTCTCTCTAGAAGCAGTAGGAAATGACCCCAAATGAATCCCAAAGATTATATATCAAAATGGGGTCGGGTTATGAAAATTAGAAAATTAACCCTCCGATGTCAATTTTGCTATAGCAGAATGCACCGCAGAATGAACATACGGGCCGCAGAATGCACTACAAAATCGATGCCCAAAAATGAGCAACACTGGTTCAATCGGCGGTCAAAATACGGGCCACAAAACAAAATTCGTACCGCGGAATGAAAATGCAGACCGCAGATCTGACATGACACAAGATCGCATTTTCCATCCTTTGGTAAATTGATCATAACTTTGTGTAGGAATATCCAAATGACGAACGGTTTGAAGCGTTGGAAACTAGACTCAATGAAATTTCATTTGATATCCATTCACCATATTAAAACATTATACATAATTATATATCCTCATTTAAAGTGGAGCCTTGTGCGAATCCATTTGGAATTTTGGCCTATTACGAAAATATTCCCATTTGGAATACACTTAGGCTTCTATTTGGACCTCACATCACTTACCATAAGATTTATACTCATATTTACCAAGTCTAATTTATGTCCACCATGTTAATAGTATGCAAAAATAGTATAATATGCATGTGTGACACTACAAAATCCTAAATTACTTAGCGACATTTTCCGGGGGCCTTACAAATTTCACCCAGGATTTCTCCTCAACAAACATTCGGGGCATGTTCTAGACCATTCTCTCGGAACTTAGAATCACAATTCGAATTCTCACCACACACACTCAAGGATTGCTGAAGACATCGATTCGAGGACCCACAATGACCTTAGTTACGATTCAAACACACAATGACCCAACACGACCATATGATGATTGCTAGGTCAACACAAGAGTCTCAAGGACACACTTTCACCATCCTAAACAAAACATTATGTCTTTGACCATGGGATCAAAGGAAATTGTGTTAGGCCCAAGTGAAACTTGCTTGAGGTCCCCTTAACTACGAAACATCAAAATCAAAAGAAAAAATAAAAAATGGATTTAAACCCTTAAGAAGGTTGTCACGCCATCTATCATTGGGAAGATCCACTCAGTTCGCACAACACTTCACCCTTGGAAAGAACCTTGGCATTAAGAAAACCAAGGGCTTATTGAAAACGCCAAAACCAAAAGAAATGGATATGAGCCTAACTGCCAAGCTAAAAATGAAAATTTTTAATGAGAATAGAAAAAACCAAATAAATATGTACAATGGGGAGTAGAATATACAATGGGGATGAATATATACATAAAAGTAGAAAAGTAGCCAAAATAGAAGTTATATACAGGCCAACTATCAAATCCAAAAACTAGAAATCAAATAAATATGTACAGTCATCAAAATATATCAGAATGAAAATAGTAGGGCGCACCCCCACGAATCAAAGCTGGCATTGTCCCCAATGCCAACTACCAAAATAAGCACAAAAACAGAGAGACAGGACATAGAATAGATCCTTAATCCTGATCCATCTACATGGGCTGATCAATGGTCCCCTGATCCTCTCTAGTGGCATAGACCTCATACTGATCTTCTACCTTCTGCTGCTCTACTGCTAGGACATGGGCCGGGTCATGGACCGGCTGAACATCTGGGTGGAGCATTGGATGTACCCTTTTGAACATGTGCCACCTCTATCCCAACACCCGCAGTGCTAGGAAGTTTCCTCTTCTTCCTTGGGTGCCTAGGCTCATCCTCCTATTGTGGCTGAGCTGCTGATAGATCTAAAATTAAATCCCCCAATAGCTAGTCTAATGGCATCTGGTCTGCTAAAATCTTGTCCACATCTGCTCGTAGCTTCTTTACCGACTCCCCAGACGCCCTTGAATTTCTCATCTTCTTATGTTCCTTGGCAAGCTCCTCAAAAGCCTTGCCATGCGAGGCTACTGCCGCAGTCAAAGTGTCCTGGGTCTCCAAATCTTCTCCTGGTTGGCTAGGAACTTCTTCAATGTCTCCTTAATGGAAGAAGGAGTCTGAACTGTGGCTGGTGCTGATTGTGCCTCGACTACAGTAGCCAAGGTGGACAACTTGGATGTCGCAACTGACATCCAGTTGTTCAGACTGGCTAGAGACAGACTGAGCTGGTGGGTAGTGAACCGGTGAGTCTTCGATGAAGGGACTGCCAGGTCAGCTGAAGTAGAAGTGCCAGTTACAGAAGAAGGGTCCGGGGGCAAAGTCTCATCGACAGTAGTAGCATGGATGGTGGATGGGTCAGTAGAAAGCTCGATCACAGTTGGTTCCTCAAACTGGATAGGTGTGGTAGAGGTGTGTTGCTGATACTTTTTGGACTTTGGGTTGTCAGAACCCAACTGGCTATACCAGGAATAAGGGACCACCGGTTTTACCTTGCCATCAAACTGCATTTTCTTCACCTCCAAACCCCTAAAGTACATGGACAGAGTGCTCGTGAAGGGGTAGTTTGTGCTGGTCTCCTGTCCGACCACAGAGATCATCCTCGAGATGATGTTGCCCACATTGAGAAGAAGCTCGGCCATGATATATGCCACAAGAATAGCACGGGTGAAAGGAACTGAGTGATCATGTGTGGAGGGATCAAGTCTACTACAAACGAAAGTCAACCAACCCTTGGCTTCAAAACTGAAAGTGTTTCTCAAAATCCTCTCCCCTGCCTTCAACCATTTTGGAATAGTGACTGGGGCTTCCAAGTACTCGGCCAACCAAGGACGCACCTCTTCACCCATTGTGAGATTTGCTAAGTATTCGGATTCATCCTCCTCTTTGAACCCTAAATATTCATTCAATGAATTCCTATCAAACACCATCATTTTGTCCCGCACCTGCATCTTTGTGTCCTTAACGACATGAAACACATTACAATAGGACTCTTTCACCTTATGCTCATTGGCATCGATACATCGCTCCTTGAATAAACCCCAACCATCTCTAGTACGGGATTTTTCTTGCACCTTTGGGTTGAGAGGAAGAAGATCATTGTCAATGAATTGCCTTTCTAGAATCAACTTCCTAACGGGCCACCACTCTCTAAATTTATGGAACACAACCCAACTCACAAATTTTTCTGCCCAAGCTTTAGGTTTTCTAGTTCGATCCACTCCTCCAACTTGAGGCGTACCCCTCTCACCATAACCTGCACTCTCCTTAGATAATAAAGTTAGAGTGTAGGTGGAGTATTGTTCTTCCCTTCTTACTACGAACTCATCAGATGAATCCGAAACTACGTTGACCGGTCTTTTAGAGGTGGGTGTAGGTGAAGGGGAGTCATGTAATTGGGGCGAGGTAGACATGTGAGTGGGAGATGATTCTGATGTGATGCTCTAGGATGGTGCATACTCACTCCCCAAAGAGTGGGAGGCAGCTCTATCAGCTTCCCGTATCAGCTTATGGGTCTTTTTGATGTTCTCCCAAACCCGGGAAGTGAGTTTAACAATACGCTTTCCTTTGCCCCTAGGGAGGAACCACCTATCCCGGGTTGTTGTTCTTTTCCTCCACGATTCTTAACCATGATCTGCAAAGACTACAAGTCTAACATTGTTAGTTTAAGTATATGTAGTGAATTAGATGACATAGTTGACTTTATGATATTGAAACAGTACAGCAGAATAAGGGGCGTGGACCACGCAGAAGAGTCACGCGATTGCACTAGGTAGCGCGAACCGCATTAAACTGGAGCACAGACTGCGTAAAATTGGAGTGCGGACCGCGCTTGACAATTATCCAAACACACCTTCTCTGAATCTCCCCAACGCGGTTCGCACTGATTTGGATCGTGGCTGCATTGGGCCAGCATGGACCGCGCTGGTAACACTTAGCATACATAGGTAAAGCGGCACAGACCGTGCAGAAAGACATGTAGCCGCGCAGGGCTTAGAATTTTAACTGAGTTAGGCTTTTTTATTTGAGTCAAGTTTTCGATCAAATTATGAGTCCTAATAGTTTTTACTCAATTAATCATATTTGACTTCATGCCTAGTGTTCAAAATTAACACATAAAATCTAACCTAATAATTAAATCTATGAAGAATGAGAAGAAACAAGAAGTTATACTCATGGGAGGCAAGAAAAATAATCAAAAATTAAAACTATGTATGAAATTAGCAAGGAATGTTACCAGGGATTGTTAAAATTCAACTACTCGAAGCAAGGGTCTCGATGAATAGTGAAAATCTAAGCTCAGGAAGTTAAATTGCGAAAAGTGTAAAATGAAGCCTAAGGTCTCTATTTATAGAAAACCTGCATGACCCGTCACATACCTACCAGCGCGGTCACGCAGAAATGCAAGCGGACCGCGCTGGATTTCTTTCCTTCATATTGAACTGAATAGACCATGCAGACCGCACTATTTTATCACGCGATCGCGTGGAAAGCATGCACATTTGGGCCTTCCTAGCGCGGACCGCACAAAAATGTGGCGCGACCATGCTGGCAGCTTCAGAGACTTAACTCCCCATTGCACGAGCCTACGCGGACCGCAGTATTTTGGTGCGCGACCGCATGGGAAAAATTTAGAGACCTGAGATTTTTTTATTTTTGTCCTGCACTGGTTCAACATTATCCTTGCAACAGATCACAAACCATGAGCTCAAAAATCCTAATCTACAAAGAAAATCAAATAAAATAAAATGACATGGGTAGCCTCCCAAGAAGTGCCTGATTTAACATCGCGGCACGACACATGTTACCATCAATATCACTTCAAATGAATGAGTTCCACCACGTGGTTGTCATCAAACGTCCCCATGTAATGCTTTGCACGATGCCCATTGACCCGGAAAATTTTACCATTTTTGTTCTTGAGATCAATAGCACTAAACTGGGTTACACCAACAAGTTTAAATGGACCACTCCACTTAGACTTAAGCTTTCTCGGGAATAACCTCAACTGGGAGTTGAAAAAAGAACCATGTCACCACTTTTGAATTCCTTTCCTTAGGCATACTTGTCGTGAAAGTACTTCATCTTGTCCTTGTACAGGGACGAGCTGGAGTAGGCATGAAATCTAAACTCGTCTAGCTCATTGAATTGCTCAACCCGGAGATTCACAGCGACATCCCATTCTAAATTTTCTCAAGGCCCACATAGTCTTATGCTCCAATTCCACTGAAAGATTACAAGCTTTCCCAAACACCAACCGATATAGAGACATACCAATCGGGGTCTTGTAAGTCGTCCGATAGGCCCAAAGAGCATCATCTTATTTCTTCGACCAATCGGTCCTATTGGCATTGACAGTTTTGGACAAAATACTCTTGATCTATCGGTTGGAAACCTCAACTTTGCCACTCGCTTGAGGATGATAAGGAGTGGTCAACTTTTGATTTACAACATACTTGGTAAGCAATGAATCAAAAGCCCGGTTGCAAATATGAGAACCACTATCACTAATGATAGCACGTGGAGTGCCAAACCTTGTGAAGATACTCTTTTTCAAGAACGCCACTACGCTTTGAGCTTCGTTGTTGGGAAAAGGAATAGGTTCGACACATAATCAACCTCTACCAAGATATAGGAGTTCCCACAAGAACTCACGAACGCCCCCATAAAGCCGATACCCCAAACATAAAAAATGTCTACCTCTAGAATTGTGTTGAGAGACATCTCATCCTTTTTAGAAATCCCACCGGCTCGTTGGCATTCATCACATCTCTTGACAAAATCATCGACATCTTTAAATAAGGAGTTCCAATAGAAACCGCAACTAAGCACCTTAGAAGCCGTCCTCACCCCGCCATGATAGACACCATATGGAGAGGAATGACAAGCCTCCAAAATATTCAATTGTTCTTCTTCCGGAACACAACGGCGAATCACACCATCGGTGCAAATCTTGAACAAATATGGCTCATCCCCATAATAATCCAAACTATCTCGCTTGAACTTCTTCCTTTGGTTAGAAGAGAGCTCATATAGGACTATACCAGTCACAAGATAATTTGCCACATCGGCAAACCACGGCATATCATTATAGACATCGCAAGGAGTTGTTCATCCGGGAATGCATCATTGATCTCAATGTCGTTAGAAGGCTCCCCTCTTCCTCCAAGCGGGACAAGTGGTCCGCTACTTAATTTTCACTTCCTTTTTGATCCACAATTTCTAGATCAAACTCTTGCTTTTGAATCTTTCTTGGTCATCAAATACCTAAGAGTGTCATGATTAGTATGGATAATCACTTTGGCCCTATAAGGTATGGTCGGAAATTTTCCATGGCAAACACAATAGCTAGCAACTCCTTCTCGATGACTATATAGTTTCTTTAAGCTTCATTCATCCTCTTACTTGAGTAGTACACCATATGGAACATCTTGTTGATTCTTTGGCCCAATACAGCCCTTACCGCAACATCACTAGCATCGCACATGAGCTCAAAAGGCAAGCTCCAATTGGGTGCGGTAATGATAGGGGTTGTTGTCAACTTGGGTTTTAGAAGCTCGAATGCCTCCATGCATCATTAAAGACAAACTTTGCCTCCTTCTCTAACAACTTGCACAATGGGTTAACTACCTTAGAAAAAACTTTGATGAACCTTTGGTAGAAACCCGCGTTCCCCAAACAGCTCCTTGCCCCTTTGATAGAAGTAGGGGCAGGTAACCTTGAAATGACTTCAATCTTCGCTCTTTCAACTTCAATACTTCTCTTCAAAATCTTGTGACCCAATACAATACCCTCTTATACCATAAAATTACATTTTTCCGAATTGAGAACTAGGTTTGTATCTTCAAATCGGGCCAACACACGGTTTAAATTTTTCAAGAATTCCTCAAAGGCGTCCCTCACCATGCTAAAAAAATCCATAAATACCTCCAATATATCTTCCACCATGTCGGTGAAAATTTCCATCATACATCGTTGGAAGGTCACTGGGGCATTACACAATCCAAACGGCATCCTCGAAAATGCGAATGTGCCATAGGGACAAGTAAATGTCATTTTTTCTTAGTCTTTCGGGGTAATGAGAATCTGATTGTACCCCGAATACCCATCTAAAAAGAATTAGAACGAACGACCTGCAAGACTATCAAGCATTTGGTCGAGGAACGACATCGGCAATTGATCATTTCGAGTCACCTTGTTAATCTTTCTATCGTCCATACAAACTCTCCATCCCATCACCATCCGACTAGGAATCAACTCATTGTTAGCATTGGTTACCACAGTTATCCCGCCCTTTTTCGGTACGCATTGAATCGGATAAGTCCATGAACTACCAGAAATAGGATATACCACACCGACGTCAAGCCACTAGATAACTTCCTTCTTGACCACATCTTGCATAGATTCGTTGAATCTCCTTTGGCGTTCAAGTGAGGGCCTCGCATCCTCCTCCAATATGATCTTATGCATGAAAAAGATGGGGCTTATATCCCAAATATCCACCAATGTCCATCCGATCACTCTCTTGCACTTTTTTAGAACCGCCAAAGTGGCATCCACCTGCACCTTAGTCAAGCAAGACGAAAGAATAACAGGCCCAAGTATTCGTACCTGAGGTGAGGAGGAAGTTTTTTCAACTCTAAAACCGGTGGCTCCTCAATAGATTGATTGGTTGGGGAGTTTTGCGATTCTCATATCCAAGGATAACTTCCTAGGCTCATAAAGATACGAGCCCATACCATGTCATCATCAACATCCATGTTCAAGAGCACAACCTCAAGTGGGTCCTCAATATTCACCTCTTGTGTCATCCACTATCACCACCGTGACAATGTCAACAAATGAGCACACCTCGGTGCTATTCGGTTGCCTCATAGATTTGTACATATGGAACACCACATTTTTATCACCAACACGGAAGGTCAACTCTCCCGCCTCGACATATACCAAAGCCTTCCCCATATCTAGGAAAGGTCTTCCAAGGATAATTGGAACCTCAAAATCCACCTCAAAATCCAAGATAACAAAATCGACCGACAATATGAACTTATCAACACGAACAAGGACATCATCAATAATCCCCAAAGGCTATTTCATTGACCGGTCCACCATTTGAAGTCTCATAGAAGTTGGATGAGGTTGTCTGATTCCCAAGGTCTTGAAGACCAAATATGGCATTAAATTGATACTTGTCCCCAAGTCACAAAGGGCTTTTTCAAATTCGGCACTTCTAATGGTACATGGGATACTGAATGCATCGGGGTCCTCAAGTTTTTGTGCCATAGAATGTACAATTGCGCTCACTTGATGGGTCATCTTGATTGTCTCACACTCCATTGATCTCTTTTTTGTTACCAAATATTTCATGAACTTTACGTACCTTTGCATTTGCTCGAGTGCCTCCACCAAAGGCACATTGATAGTCAAGCTCTTCATCATCTCAATGAATTTCTTGAATTGGTTGTCACCCTTTTGCTTGGCCAAACATTGAGGATAGGGCGGAGAAAGCCGAGGCAAGGGTGCCTTGGCTTTGGGAACCACCAGCTTGGGCATATCAATCAAGTGTTCCCTAGACGGGTTCACGGCCTCTTGTGTCTCCTCATCAACCTCATGAATATCAATCTGCACATCATCTTTCACATTTGGTTCAACTACATCTTCAACCACCAAAGGCATTTCATCATCTCGTAACTCAACTTCATCCACCATAACTTGGTTTCCTCTTGAGGCATTCACATCACTGCCTCTTCCACTTCGTGATGTCACCTCCATCACATGATTTTTGCTCCCACCCTTGGGGTTCACTACCGTATCACTTGGTAGAGCACCCATTGGGCGAGTATTTAAAGATTGAGAAATTTGGCCAAATTGTACTTCCAAGAAGTGTTGTGGGAGGCCAATTGAGCATTGGAGTCTTGGTTCTTCTTCATCATTTGCTCAAACATGACTTCAATTCTACCAAATTCATTACCCAAAGAACTATACCCATGAGATTGAAACGGCAACGGGTTGTTCGGTTGTTGAAACATCGGAGGCCTTTGAAAGCCTTTCCCCCGATTTCCTTGACCATCATTGTTATTCCACCCACCTTGCCCATTGTCGTTGTTCCAATTGTTATTGTTGTTTCCGCTCCAATTCCCTTGATTACCCGAATTGTTGTTCCCCCAATTTCCTCCTTGGTTATTGTTATTATTCTAATGACCACCTTGTTGATTGCCTCAATTTCCTCGGGGTCTCCATTGTTGGTTCCCTTGATTACCTCTATTCCCTTGATAGTTGTTGACGTATTGGACTTCCTCATTTTGATCATCATAGTATTCATTAGAATAGCCACCACCATCATCATAGTTATCAAAATTTCCTTGAGGTTGTTGTCCTCGTTGCCTCTTTTTCATCATATTCACTCCTTCCATGGCTTTGACTTGGCGCGGGTTTTGAACTTGTTGTATGCGCTTTAGCCAATTGATTTATTGTTGTTGTCAGTTCGGCAATGGCTTGGCCGTGATCATGTAACTCCTTATGCAAATGTATGACATTAGGATCACCTTGAGGAACATTAGCCCGGCTTTTCCATGCCGACGATGTATCGGCCATCTCATCTAACACATCACAAGCTTCATTGTAAGCAAGCTACATAAAATTTCCTCCTGCAAGTTGGTTCACAATACATTGGTTGGTTGTGTTGATGCCCCTATAGAACGTATGTTGGATCATCACATCATTCATATAATTATTAGGGAACTCTTTGACCATTGTTCTAAACCTCTCCTATATCTCGTGTAATGGTTCAGTCGGCTCTTGCTTGAAGGCTAGAATCTTTTCCCATAGAGCCGCTATGTGACTTGGAGAGAAAAACTTAGCGATGAAATTGTCTGCCAACTCATCCCATGTAGTGATGGAATGATTAGGAAGCCTCTCCAACCAATCTAACGCCTTCCCCCGAAGGCGGGAAAAGTCGAAGTCTCAATCTATTTGTCTGCTTGCTACCCCAACAAATATCCACGAAGCCTTTCAAGTGTTTATAAGCATTCTGATCAGCGGCCCCGTGAAATAACCTCGTTGTTCGAGCAAAATGAGCACCACATTTGTAATATCTGGAAGTTTCCCGCCCGGATTCAGGGAGGAACTATTGCACTTTCATACCCTTGATTAGGTAGAACTCTTGGTGCCACTCTTGGTGGAGGTGGAGGAGGGTCTGGTATATTCTCATTTGCATTGCCATTTCTACCTCTCCTAGGAGCTTGAGGTAATACATCTTTTTGTTCTAGATCCTCAACCTCCTCCCCCACAACCACATTTCC
This sequence comes from Nicotiana benthamiana, assembly GCA_034376525.1. Taxonomy (NCBI): domain Eukaryota; kingdom Viridiplantae; phylum Streptophyta; class Magnoliopsida; order Solanales; family Solanaceae; genus Nicotiana; species Nicotiana benthamiana. Next base: position 51,402,812 of record CM067338.1, on the reverse strand, counting down.
AAGAGGGTCATTTTTGTTTAAAGCCATGTGTACCTGAGTGAATTGACACAAATAAAATTAGTAAAAAGAAGGAAAGAGAAGCAAACACAAAACTAGCTACACAAATAGTCAACACCGTATGCTCCCCGGCAATGGCGCCAAAAAGTGGTAGCAGCAAACTCAACCTTACACGATAGAAAGAAGAGTGAGCGCTAAGACTTTTACTAGAATAATGTTATCGGGATCAATTTTTCACAGGGAGCTTGGAATGGAGTTGCGTAATTGTTTAGACTAGGAATGCGTGTTTGCTCCTAATTGTACTTCTAACACTTTTGTCTTTTTGATTATCAACTACTATTATCAATTACAAATTAAGGATAAATTATGCTAAAGAGATAAGTTCTAAGTTGTGATTAACATAGAGAAAGGCACTAGGGTGTGGTATCACCTAAGTGGATAACTAACGGGTAGAGACTACTAATAATAGATTGACATATTTGGGATCACTGTTATAACCGTTGCATAATTGTACCCACTCTCACACCTCTCGGTAGAGAGAGCGAGATTTTTCCCAACTGACTCTCTCGAGACCAATTGGGTAGGCCAATTAGACCAAGCAACTAGGGCTCAAGTAGGGTGGTTACTCTCTCGAGGTTTAACCCGTTAATTGGGACTACCATTTCTCATGGGTCCATCCCAATTCCTTGTTGGGTCAATTTTGAGGTCATAGACTCTTTCTCAAGAAGATCAAGACCCACTAAGCTAGAATCAATATTTGCAACCATCAATCCTTAATGAAACCATAAAATTAACCGAAATAACAAACACCTAATATCAATCTATCATTAAGAAACAACACCCATTAATTACCCACACTAGGGTTGAGCCACAACCCTAGCTAATAGGTTTAGCTAGATATAATTAAAGAAAAATCTGAAGAAATAGAATATGCAACAACCATATTAATTAATTACTAATGTTAAACTACAATAATCTATGATGAAACCAAGCAAAAAATTCCCAAAATAGGACAAAACATAAGTCTCACTAGTGCAGTAGCTATCAGATATACAAAACTTGACCTAAAAATAGTAAAATATTGTATTTATAGTGGGCTGAAAAACTTGACAAAAATGCCACTCCGGGGTCAGCGCGGACCACGCATAAATGTAGCGCGGCCGCGAAGGCTTTTGGTTTTCCAAATTTCTCTTCTCTGAAGTTGGGATGCGGGCCGCGCAAGAAGGTAGCACGATTGTGCTGGCTGATGGGTGCGGACCGCATATAAATGGGACGTGGCCGCGTGGAAGGACTTGGGCAAAATATCATCTCTCTGAATCTCGTCAATGTGGACCGCACTAATTTGTAGCGGGTCCGCTTAAGATTTTCCTTGCATTTTTGGTCTCTGAACTTTACTGGCGCAGACCGTGTAAAAATGGAGCATGGACCGCGCAGGATTCCCTTGCATATCCCAGTCTCTAAATCTACTAGCGCGGCCGCATGGCAAAACAGTGTTGTCCGAGCTAGGCCTTCTTGTTCCCTACTTCACTTGGTCTTTGACACTTGGCAGGTTTCACTCCGTTTTGAGCCGATCTTTGACATTTCTCATCTTGCCACTCAAACCTACAATCAAGCGCAAATTATAAGCATTTTGGGACTATTTTATGGAAATTCACACACAAAGTATAGGCAAGTATTGGCATAAAACGTGTTAAAATCATATTTATCATGCCCGGCAATAGATAAATGCTAAAGTCAATATCTCTATCGAGCGGTATGCCTAGAAGATCAGCTGGAAACACATCAGAAAAATCTCATACTACTAGGACTGAATCAATTGTAAAGGTGTCAATACTGATATCTCTCACATAAGCTAGATACGCATCATACCCCTTCTCAACCATACGTTGTGTCTTAAGGAATGAGATGACTCTACTGGAAGTATGATCTATGTTACCCCTCCACTCTACTAGTGGTACACCTAGCATACCCAATGTCACGGTTTTGGTGTGATTATAGCATACTGGGGAGACAACCAGTCCATGCCCAAGATAACATCAGATTCTACCGTGCTAAGAAATAATAAATCGGCTCTGGCCTCAAAGCCACTACGAGCAACCACACACGACCAATAAATTCAATCCATAACAAGAGAATCTCCCACACGAGTAGAGCATAAATATGGGAACTCAAAGAATCCCAAGATACACCCAAATGTGGGGCCAAATAAGAAGACACATAAGAATAGGTGGAGCCTGGATCAAATAAAACTGATGCATCCTTATGACAAACCAAGACAATACCTGTGATGATAGAATCAGAGGGGATACCTCGGTAAAGGCAGGAGGGGCAAAATATCTGGCCTGGACTTCCTCTCTATGGCGACCTCTACCTCCCTGACCTCCACCTCTAGCTAGCTGAGTAGGTGAGGTAGCAACTGGTGCAGTGGTCATAGCGGAGAACTCTACGGAGCGCGTTGTGGCTGAAAAAGTCTATGGAGGTGCACCCCTCCCTAGCCTAGGAAAATGCTTCACCACATGGTGTATGTCACCACACTCAAAACAACCTCACAGCTGATGTGGCAGTGGGAACTGTGCATTACGGGTACTTTTAAACCCCTGAACACCTGAAACACTGTGTGAGGCCTCAGATGCAAACTAAGCTGGCTGACCCACAAAACCTCTACCATTTTGTACTCTCTCTGGTCTTCGAGGTCTCCTCGCATCCATATACTCTCTCTCCTGACCTCATCTTTCCTCTCTCTCTCTCCTGGACCCACCTGTCCTCTACTCGTCGAGGGATCCTCACCACCCGCTTAACTAGGACCAGAGACTGTTTCACCATGACATCTAGAACCTGTCCAATGCAAACTCGCTGCTCTGGAGTAGGGGCAGCAGAAGCTTGGGTCCTTTCCCTGATCTGTGAAGTAGTCATTACAAGATGAATCAATCCCGGCTGAACCAATGTACAAAATGTGCTAAGGAACTATGTTAAGGTCTCCTAAAGTGCTGGAGTAGTAATAGAAGTAGGCGTATCAGGTTCCTGGGATCCAGTTGGAGCTGTTTTTAGCTCCTCGGAAGCAACTTGTGTGGGTGCTCTAGTTGCACCGCGTGCGCATCCTCGTCCTCTACCCTAGCCCCGACCTCTGACTGCTCTCGTAATGGGCGCAGGTGTCTGGTCACCTCTAGTAGCATGTGTCTTCACCATCTGTGAGAGAATGGAAGACAGAGGTTAAGGATTGTGATGTAAAAATATCGCACGGCAGGGAAATCAAATGAAGTGGAATTTTTCTAAAGGTTACATAGCCTCTCTTAGATAAGCAGAAACATCTCTGTACCGATCCACGAGACTCTAATAAACCGTTTTGTGATTTATGACTCCTATGAAACAAGAGCTCTAATACCAACTTGTCAAGATCCATGTTCGTCCTCTATGAACTGTCGTGACGACACTTAGTCTCTACGACTACGTAAGCCTAATAATTGCAGAAAAAGAAACAAATGTGGAAAACTAATAAAAACTAAAGATAAAGAAATATAGAAGCGTTTAAGGTGATGCTAGGCATATACTGATACAAGATCTCAAAAACTAAACAACTTCCCAAAACTCGAAATCTCATAAAAACACAATAACTACAAGTGCCTAACTCCAAATGTCTAAACAAAAGTAAATACAGAAGCGCTAGTGTTGTAAGAGAGAATGGAAAGGGACTCCTCGGTCTGCCAATACGGCAGACATACCTCGAAGTCTCTAGAGAATCGCCTCGCCTCAAGGGTAGTAGGGATGAGTCGAAGTACCTGGATCTGCACATGAAATACATGCGTAGAAAAGGCAAGAGTACACCATAGTGGTACTCAGTAAGTTCCAAGACTAACCTCGGTTTAGTAGTGGGAGGAAGGTCGAGGCCCTACTGACTATAGATGAAAAACGAGGTAAAACAGTATAGAATACGAAAATATAATTAAATGCTAATAGTATGAAGTAACACATGATAATAAGAATAACAACAACTATAACATAGACAAAATAATCATAGAATGAATACATCTCAACACATAGATAACAACCGGGGATCTCTTAGTATCCTCAATATGTGTGTTGGGAATCTCTTAAGATACCAGGGATCTCTTAGTATCCTCAATATATATGTTGGGGATCTTTCAGTATCCCAAGGATCTCTTAGTATCCTCAATATACGTGCATGGGATCTCTCGGTATCCCGCACTACCGTCCAAATTAATATAGGTGCAAGGGATCTCCCGGATTTCAAATCCGCAGTCCCAAAGTAAGCAAGTAGGGGGATCTCCCGAGATAAAGTCCCGAAGTCCCAAAGTAAACACACAGCATCAACACGAAGAATACTCAATTCAATTCAAATTTCATACCAAAGTAAAACAGGTATTTCTAACATGGCATGCTACACATAATCCAAATAAGTCAGTTTGAGCAAATCAAGCAATTAAGTCAATTAGGCATGCTTCCCTAAGCTAACAGCATGCTTAAATTGCAAGTAGTATAAGCAGGAAAGGAAATACGATTAGAGTTGCCTAATGAAAATAGGATTATCAATAATTAGCACAAGTTGGAACTCATCACGTCACGTACAAAGTATTTCAAATATCAACAATACCAAATCCTAAGGGGAGTTCTCCCGCACAAGGTTAGGCAAGTCACTTACCTCAAACCGGCCCAAAATCAACTCGAAGTCACGTTCTTTCCACGAGTACTCGACTCCAAATAGCTCAATTCTATTCAATTCAATAGCATAATGTAAATATAACTTCAAGTAACGGATTCCACAAATAAATTATAAGCTAATACGCGAAATTAAGTAAAAGACCAAAATGCCACCCGGGCCCATGTCTCGAAATCAGGTAAAATTTATGGATTATGAACCCGCATTCACTCACGCGTCTAACCATACAAAAATTATACAAATCCAATGTCAAATTCCCAATCAAGACTCAAAACTAGATCTAAGAACTTTTCCAAATTTTTCTCCAATTTCTCACCCCCAAATACGGAATTATATGATGGATTCATGTTAAGATTAATGGGATATAAACAAAAAGGAGATAAGAATCAGTATCCAATCGATATCTTTGAAAATTCCTCAAAATCTCGCTCAAATCTGAGCTCTCAAGCTCTAGTTTTGATAAAAATGGCTAAACCCTCGACTTTAAAATCTTATATTCTGTCCAGATAATTTCTTCTTCGCAAACGTGGAAGGACCCTCGCGTTCGCAAAGCAAAACTGCACTTGGTCCAGCCTTCCTTCATCATGAACGCGATGTGCCTGTCGCAAACATGGTAACCATCTTTCCCCTTTCTACGTGATCGCGAGACCATCTTTGCGAACACATAGGTATAAGACCTCACAGCCTCGCGAACGCGAAGAATTAAACCTCCACCAGCCCCAGCATCTCTTCGTGAACGCGAAACTCGAAATGCGAAGAAGGAAACCAGAACTGACCTGCTGCAATTTTTCTACAATCCTCTAAGTCCAAAAATGACCTGTTGAGCATCCGAAATACACCTGAGTCTCCGAGACCTCAACCAAACATGCCAACCAATCGAAAACATCATTCAAACTTTTTCCAACCTTAGAAATGTTCAAAACAACATCAAAACACCAATTTAACATTGGATTCAAGCCTAAGACCTCTAACAATTCTCAAATTAGGCTTTCGATCAACTCTACACTGCCTTCACATTCTTCAAATGCACCTGAATACCCTCACTCGATACCACGCGGCCTAAAAATGCAACGGAATCCAACCAAAACTCACATTTTGAGAATTTTGTATATAACTTCTTTTCCCTCAAAGTCTGATGTACTTTTCCTCACGTGCTACTCATGATCTTCCCGATTTCGGGAGTATACCAGAATATCATCAATAAAGAAAATGACGAACGTGTCAAGTTATGGCCGGAACACACTGTGCATCAAAGCTGGGCCATTGGTCAGCCCAAATGACATAACAAAGAACTCGTAATGACCATACTGAGTCCTGAAAGCAGTCTTCGGGGTATCTGGCTCCCGAATCTTCAAATGATGGTAATATGAACGCAAGTCAATCTTATAAAACACTCGTGCACCTCGTAGCTGGTAAAAAACATCATCAATATAAGGAAAAGCATAACAGTTCTTCACTGTAACTTTGTTCAATTGGCGATAATCAATGCACATACGCATAGAACATACATTTTTCTTCACAAACAAGACAGGAGCACCCCAAGGTGATACACTAGGCCAAATAAAACTCTTATCAAGCAATTCATGTAACTGACTCTTCAACTCCTTCAACTCAGGAGGGGCCATACAAAGCGAAGGAATAGAAATGGGCTGAATGTCAGGCAACAGATTAGTGCTAAAATCAATATCTCTATCGCGTGGCGAGCCCAGAAGATCAGCTGGAAACACATTAGAAAAATCTCGTACTACTGGGACTAAATCAATTGTAGGGGTTTCAATACGGACATCTCTCACATAAGCTAGATACGTGTCACATCCCTTCTCAACCATATGTTGTGCCTTAAGGAATAAGATGAATCTACTAGAAGTATGATCTAAGGTACCCCTCCAATATATTAACGGTACACCTAGCATACCCAGCGTCACGATTTTGGCATGAAAATCAAGAATAAATCAGCTCTGGTCCCAGGGATCTCCCAGAATACAAATCCATAATCCCAAAGTAAACAAGCAGGGGGATCTCCAGGGATAAAGTCCCGAAGTCCCAAAGTAAACACACAACAGCAATACGAAGAATACTAAACTCAATTCAAATTTCATACAAAAGTAAAATAGGTATTTCTAACCTAGCATGGTACACATAATCCAAATAAGGCAGTTTGAGCAAATCAAGCATTTAAGTCAATAAGGCATGCTTCCCTACACTAGCAGCAGGCTTAAATTGCAAGTAGTATAAGCAGGTAAGGAAACACAAGTAGAATTACTTAATGAAAATAGGATTTTCAACCATTAGCACAAGTCCAAAAAGGACCCGTTCCAAAAACGCGAACGTGAAGAAGGAAACCAGAAATTACCCGCTGCAATTTTTCTACAATCCTCTAAGTTCAAAAAATGACCCGTTGAGCATCCAAAATACACCCGAAGCTATCGGGACCTCAACCAAACATGCCAACCAATCCTAAAATATCATTCAAGTCTGTTCCAACCTTTGGAATGTTCAAAACAACATCAAAATACCAATTTAACATAAGATTCAAGCCTAAAAACTCCAAAAATTCTCAAATTATGCTTTCAATCAAAAAGTCTATCAAACTTTGTCTGAATGACCTGAAATTTGTAAGCACGTCACTTTCAAAACTACGGTGCTACTCCAACTTCCGGAATCCCATTTCGAACCCGATATAAAAATCTCACTATTGAAGCGAAGACATCAAAAAAGTTTAACTTTCGGCATTTCAAGCCTAATAAGCCACGGACCTCCAAACCACAATCTGAACATCCCCTTACGCCCGAAATCACCCAACAAATCTAACAGAACTGGCAAAATTTCATTCGAGACCATCTTCACACTGCTCCGACTACTGTCCAAATTCTAAAGTTTAAGCTTTCTTTTAGGGACTAAGTGTCCCAAAACACTCCAAAACTCAAAACCAAAATTCATTCAAATCTAAATATTAGAAAAAAATACGGGAAAAGCAGTTAAAATGGGATCGGGGCATTAATTTTTAAAATAACCGGTCGATTTATTACAATATTGGTTTATACTCATACTATACTTTTACATATTTTTGTGTAGGTTCTTAGGATAGTGTTAGTGCTATTTACCCGATAAAGTAGGAGGCTTTGTGGAGACTTCGTGATGGGTTTCTCTATTTGATCGATTCGTAGCATATGGAGTCCTCCTCCCTAGTTATCTGTTATGTCTATCTATCTCCTTCAGACATATAGTGTTATTTTGTTGATTCTACATACTTTTGTTAGATTTTTATGATGATTGTGACACCAGGGTTTGGGCTATATAGACAGTTATGGTCATGTTTAGACCTTATCTCGGATAATTTATATATGTTATTAATTTGAGATTATTTCTGTGTTTTTATCATATTATGAATTTTGTTAAAGATTTGGTTTCTGCTTTGAAATTATAATTGTTATTGTGTTGGCTTACCTTGCGAGTCGGTTAGGCATCATCATGACCTTTGGTGGTATTTTGGATCGTGAAAAACTAATAGTGAGTCATAATATGTTGTGATTACTGATATTTTAAATAGTATTCACAATATATTACTAGTATATTGAATGACATACCATAAAATAAATGGAAAAGGGCTAAAAATACCCCGATCATTCGGTAAATGGTTTACTATCAAGCTCCGTCCACCTATTGGTTCGAAAATACATACAATGTTATTCAGGTCTAAAATTAACCCCGTGACTAACCGCATAATTGATGGACCCTACTTTTAATGTGTTGGCATCATATAATTGGGTCACGTGGCTCCTTATATTTATTCCTTGTATTCAGATTTACCCGCCTCATTATTTGACCCGTCCCAACTCTATTACAACCCGGGTCCTCTTTTTTCTTTTTCTTTTTTCTTTTTTGTAGTTCTTCTTTTTCGAGAATATCTGCACATTTCTCTATTTTTTCTTCTCCCCAAATGATCCGATCAGAATAAGGAATCCAAAAATTTATGTTCTCCTTTATTTTCATGCTATTGCGTTCGTTCTTGATACTTTCTTAGTAATAAAATTACCTTACAATTATTAAAAATATATATATTCCTTTTTTCACATTCTTTTCCTTAATAATATAGGATCCAAATCGGGTCTTAGTGTATGATGTATCTTTGTTCTCTTAGATCGTCATGTAACAACTGAAATTGTTTGTTTTTACCTTGCAGATATCACGGCTATTGAGATAAAAAAAAAAGAAGTACCTAGCCATTTTAGATGAACAATTAGAATCACAAGATGGTTACAGTTGATAAACTGGTATTAGATACTTCACATATTCTGCTGAAATTCTTGATGTTTCAGTCTTAAATTACTCTAAGACTTCTAATTATTTATTCCATACGGGAGCTACCAAAATTATTTTTATCGGAGGTTTTTATATTTTTTTCTTTTCCAAAGCAGGCCAATCAAAAGAATAATTTTGGTAGTACAATTTTTTGTTAAATTGTTTCTAGGATTGAAACTTTGAGGAAGTGAACAAGGAGAGACGATCTTAATTTTGTAGTGAAGAATTTTTGATAAATTCTAGGTTTGAGACTCTAAGGAAGTGAGCAAGGAGAGATGGTGTTGTAAATTAGGGCAAAGTTTATCGAAAATTAAGAGGTAGCGGGAAAAGATGGATTGCTTCGGAATCCGGTGGTTATGGCTAAAAATAGGGCGGTGAAGGTGCAAGTTTTTTTCAAGTTATAAAATAATAGGGGCGAGGCGGATAATGTGGCGGGTATATTGAACCCATGTGTTTTTTGACCCACTAAGCCACGCCAAATTACGTGATGCTAACACAATAAAAGTGGGGTCCACAAATTCTAGTATTAGTCGCGCGGTAATTTTAAACCAGAAGATAATATTGTATGTATTTTCAGACAAATAAGTGGACAAAGATCGATAGTAAATCATTTACCAAACGATAGGGTATTTTTAACCTTTTTTCGTAAAATAAAATAAAAAGTCTCGAGACAATTTTTTTGATTTTAAAAAAGCTTAAAACTTGTTTAGAAAATTATAACTCTAAATAATTATAACCAATTAGTATTTAGTAGGACTTGTTCCAATATAAATTTTAGGACTCGGCTATTTAACTAGAAAGAATTAAAAAAAAGTGATAAAAATTTTGAATGGAGGAATTTTTTTCCAAAAATACAGAAAAAGAACAAGATGAATGATAATAAAAAAAAGAGTGAAAAATATTTTGGATAAAGAAATTTTTCTAGAAAGAATAAAATAAACGAACAAGGGCTAAAAGTATCCCTATCGTATTTTAAATTGTTTATTATCGTGCTCCATTAACCTATTGGACCAAAAACATCCCCACCGTTATTTCTAATGCTAAAAATACCCCTCGATTTAACGGCAACAAACCGAATTTTAATATGTTGACACCATTTTATTAGTCCACGTGGCTCTTGATTTCACTTCATCAATATGGGTATCATAAACCTGCTTTATTTTTTTACCCGCCCCATCTGTTTGACCTGCTAAATTTCTTTTTCTTTTTCTTCCTTATCACCAATCCCCCAACCCCCTAAAAAACTTCTTCTTCTTATAGCCTTGGGAGATATCACGACCATAATCCTGAACCCTGCCGCGATGGCGCCTCTCGTGAAGACAAGGCCAGCCAACACTTTCCATTTTTCAATTATTAACATATAAGCATTTAAGAACAGTCTAAACATGATAAGAATAAATTCGAAATAACAGATAATAACATAAATACGCAGAAGAACATCCATGCACAGCATTAACCGGGGTGTCACTAGTCATGAGCATCTATAGGTCATAATACAATTCTGCTAAATCCATAACTAGTACAAATGTCTGAAAGGAAATAGAAGCGATAAAGGATAGAGACACGGGGCTGCGGACGTCAATAGCTACCTCGTAATCTCCAAAAGCCCGCCTGAAGCTGGAGGAATCAACATTCTGGAGCGAAACAAGCTATACCTGAATCTGCACACAGGGTGTAGGGAGTAAAGTGAGTACTGCGACTCATGGACTAACAAATGTAAATCAGGACTAAAAGTAAGAGAACACGTAAGGCACAAGGCACTCTATAATGAAGCAGTAAAATTATTTTAAAATAATAAACCAGTAAAAAGTCAAGTAAAATCCTCCTTCAACAAGTAAACAAGTAATTAACAGGTAGTTAAGGTAAAGTAAACAAATAGAAGTTCGCCTCTTGGGCACAGTATCGACAAATCCGCCCCTGGAACAACATCTCAGAATAGTACCGGTCCCTCGGGCTCAATCTCATGTTACAATGGGTACCCATGCTCATTGGAGGTGTCCAGACTCCTGGAGGGGCCCCTTACGGCTCAAGTGCAATATCAAGCCATCTCGTGGCATCAGAGTAGGCCCTCGACCTCATATCAATCAAGCAACCTTGTGGCATACATATCTCAGGCCCTCGACCTCAAATCAGTATCAGTGTTTCCTCACAACATAGGTCCTCGACCTTACTCGGTCAAAAATCATCACAAGCCTCTCGGGCAATAGTAAAATAGTGTTTCTCAACCCAAACATCATTTAAAATATCATTTAAGTCTTAAACTGAGTAAACATGGTTGAGCAATAAAACATTGTGAATTTAACATGACTGAGTTCAAGTAATAAGTCAAAATAGTGAGAAAATAGTAAATGTAAATCCCCGTATGGTTCAAATAGTTGGCACAAAGCCCAAATATAGAATTCAGCCCAAATAAAAATGATAGCAAATAATTTTCAGTCAAATACGCGATAAAATCATCAACCGGGACAGATCAAGTCACAATTCCCCAACAGTGCACGACCCCATGCTCGTCATCAAGAGTGTGTCTCACCTAAATATAGCACTACGATGTGCAATCCGGGATTTCAAATCCTCAGAGCATCATTTACAATAATTACTCACCGCGAACTGGCTGAATCTCTAGCTGGCGATGCTTTGCCCCTCGAATCGGCCTCCACGTGATTCGAATCTATCCAAAATCAGAACGAGGACGTCAAAATATGCCCCCTTATTCTTTCATTTTTCTCACCAAAATCATCAATCTGTCAATCTCTCTCTGATTTTCTTCTGTAATTGCTTACTTTGTTGTTGCAATTTGTGAAAAATTGTGAAGTTGGTGAATTGAAGTACTCAAGTTTTCGACGATATATAATTTTTAACAAGTTGTTCGTCAATTCGGTAAACTCCTTCCAACTCTTAAGTTTTTAATATTATAATTTTGTTTGTTTTATTTATTTTTTTGTATTGTTTGATTACTTAAGATGGATTTTTCGTTAAAAAAATACTTAGTAAAAATAAGGGAAAATCCAAGAGTGGTGAATCTAGTGGTGAATCTATTCCTCCTCCATTTTCCCAGGCTTCCCTACCCAAACCACCTACCCGCCCTCCACCTACTCCTATTCTTGATAGTGATAATACTTTATTACAATTTATTGAGAGGCAATATTTGCATAATGTTGGAGGTGGTCAACACTTAGACCATGAATATATGAATGCTCTTTATAGTCATCCAACTATTGATGAAGATAATGATGAGGACATAGATTTTATTGAAACGCAACTGGATGACGATATACCCACTAGTCCTGTCGGTGAAGTTAACCCAATTAATAATCCAAATGGTACCTCGTCTGACCCCCTCCCCCCAGTTAATACACCTACTTTTTCTAGACAACCTTCTAAATGGCCGAAATGTCTCTTTTTTGGCCATTTCTTATTTAAATAAGAGAAAAATAAGTATGGCTAAGTGTAAAACTTGTGGCAAAAAGTTAACTTTAAATATGTTGGAGGTCAGGGGGATGAAAAGTTTTAGGAAACATATAATGCTACACCCTCAAGATAAAGTTAAATATTCTCGTATGAAAGCTTCGTCCGAGGGGACAAATGTACCTCCTCAGCCTGACCCTAGTACCAGGTAAAATCAATTTCAATTGGGAATTAACACTGTTGTGATATTTTATATTATAATCCAAGAAAAGATAGGGAAGAATTGGCATAAATGGTTACTATTATGTACTTACCATATAGTTTTTCTTCTAACCCTCACGTTGTGCATTATATTAGAAAAGTTTTTAATCCTATTTATAAAGGATGGCCTCGCACAACCGTAAAGAGCGATATTTATAAATAAAAATATGAATATGAACAATATTTTTACTATTTATTTACTCACATTAATTGGTGTGTTATTATTACTACTGATATTGGTAAAAGTGGTAACGACTGTGATTGTCTTACTGTTACCAGTTATTGAATTGATGAGGATTGGATAATGCAAAAGCACATTATCGCGTATAAAATAATTATTCAAGTCACACAAGGCAGTTTATTGCTAGTACGATGTGACGACCCGAACCGTCATCTTTTGTATTTTAGCCTGTTATCCCTGTAATATGCTTCCCCATGTGTCGATATATGTGTGCTTGGTGAGATTGAGATGTGTTGGATTGAATTTGGTTAGGAACGAGACCAATAGTCTCTTTAAGGAAAGCTTAAGTTGGAAAAGTCAACCGGACGTTGTCTTGTGAGTTTGAGGGCCCGGAATGGATTTTTGATGATTCGACTAGTTTCAGATAGTGATTTGTGACTTGGGAGAGAAAACATAATCGAATTTGGAGGTCCGGTGTAGAATTAGGCTTGAATTGGCTAAGTTCGATTTTTGGAAAATTCCGGTTGATAGGTGAGATTTTGATCCAGGGGTCGGAATAGAATTCCAAGAGTTGCAGTAGCTTTGTTAGGTGATTTTGGATATGTCTGGAAATTTTCAGGTCAATCGGACGTCGTTTAGTTGGGTTTTGGATCGAATACGAATTTGGAAAAGTTCTAGTTTTACTTAGGCTTAAATTTGAGGAATTTGGTGATTTTGTATGTTAATATTAGTGTTTTTGTGGCCCTAGAAAGTTTGAATGAGGTAATTGGTCATGTTGGTGCCTTTGGTTGAGGTCCCGGGAGCCTCGGGGTGATTTCGGAGGTTCAAACGGATCAGTTTTAGCTTGTATGGAAAGAATTTTCCGTCATGAGTGTTGCAGATGATTGTTCATCGCATTCGTGTGAGGAGCAACATGAACGTGTAGGGTATTTTGAGGGAACCTGGATTTTTGCCTTTGCATTCGCGAAGGAGAGGCTGTGATCGCGTAGTAGTGGGATCTTGTTGATCGCGTTCACGTGGATTGGTCACGCATTCGCGTAGGCCAGGGGAGTGGGCCATCACGTTCGCTCTATGAGGGTAGCGTTCGCGTATGAGGGACTGGGAACGAGATCAGCTAAGGAATCGCGTTCGCGTCGCTAGGGTCGCGAACGCGGAAGGGATTTTCTGGGCGGACAGAAGGGTTTATAAACATTTCCTCCGCGAGCTTATATCATTTTCCACCATTTTTTGAGCACATTTTGGAGCTATTGGACGAGGGACTAAGAGGATTTTAATATTAATTGAGAATCATCATCTAAATCTCTGAAAATATGGTGGAAATTGGAGAATTTAGGGCTTGGTTTTTTGTATTGAAAATTGGGAATTTGAAGGGGCTATTGGACTCCATTTTGATGAACCTTATATGTACGTACTCGTGGCGAGACGAAGATTATGAAAATGTGAATTTCGTAATTTTTCGAGAAGTGGGTCCGGGGCTCGGGTTTTGCCAACTTCGTATTTTGGGTGTATTTCGAGTTATTTTGATTGGGCTAGGTTCCTTTGGCCTATTTTGACGTATTCCTATTGGTTTTGACCAGATTTGGCATCCGTGGAGGTTGATTCTCGAGGGAAAGGCATTGCGAGCTAGTTTGCGGCCGGCTTGAGGTGAGTAATGGGTGTAGATGATGACCCGAGGGTTTGAAACCCCGGTATATCACATTGTGACGCTATTATGCGGCTAGACACGCACTCCATGGCTAGTGCGGGGGTTGTATATATTGGAAATTGTGACTCAGTCCAATCCGAGGGATATATTGTACTATGTTGGCGATTGCTTCGCATAATATATTGATGATATATAGGCTTGATGCCATGTTTGGGGCCTTGTGCCGACTTGTAGGATCCTTCAGGGATCATTATGTCAGAATTATCATGATTTGCCTATTATTTGAAATCAGTCCAGGTTTAAATACCATTTTTGCAAACTCAACCATATTTATACGTTTTGAAAACTCAAATGATTTTTAAATGATATTTCGGGCTGATGACTACTATCTCACTACTTTTGGACTATGTATTATTTTAAAAGAAAATGGTGGTAACTAAGGACACCGTATATTTTAAATGAAAACGCTGGTAACTATGGACATCGTGTATTTTAAATGGAAACAGTGGTAATTAAGGATACCGTCTATTTTAAATGGAAACGGTGGTAACTAAGGACGCCGCGTATTGTAATGGAAATGGTGGTAACTATTGGCACTGTGTATTGTAATGGAAACAGCGGTAACTATTGGCACTGTATGATATGGCGCTTGGGCTGTAGGAGCCCCTCGAGAGTCTGAACCCCCACAGTGAGCGCGGGTATCCATATGGATCGGGCTGCACGTTCCGCAGTGTTCATGCATTGCATTGTATCTCATACATTTATTTACTGTTGCTTATTCTGTATATCTCTAAGACTGGTACTGTATAGAACTGCTAGATAGCTTCATGTTGTGTTATTTCGTGTTTTCTTATCTTCGAGTTTTTATACATTCTTTTTAATCGCTGAGTTGGTAGACTAACCCCATACTCTCCGCACCTTGTGTGCAGATTCAGGTACTCCAGAGGTCTAGCGCTGCTGCTATTGCTTATCCAGTTGCCGGAGTATTGAGGTAGCTGTAGCGTGCGCATGACCGATTACTCTGATCTTACCAGTTATTTCTGTTATTCTGACACATGTATCTTTCCTTTCAGACTTGTATTCGGTATTGTTAGAGGCTCTGTACTCGTGACCCCAAGTCTTGGGAGTTCTTGTTCTGTCGTGGTTTTCTATTCGTACATTTACCTTTTTCAGTTATTTGGAGTTTATTTTTAAAGTTGCCATATATTCCCTAATTGCTTCGTGTTTGGGCTGATCGTTGTATTGAGAAGGTGTTGGTCGGGCTTGCCCAGCCTTACGGCCGGGCGCCATCACGGCCGGGCGCCATCATGGCCGGGTTTTGGTTTTCCAGCTTTTGTTTTCCAGCTTAAGTTTTTCAGTTATAAAATAAAATAAAGAGTTGAAATTTTTGGAGGAAAGGGAAGGAGAAAAGGAAGCTGAAATTTTTTAAAAAGTGAGTACATATACAAACAAAATTACAAAATGAGTACACGTTAAAAAGCGGCACAATGCAATTTTTACGTTAAACTATATAGCATATCTTTAATTGGTAAATAAAACTTTAACTTGCCCAATAAATAAATAAATATGAAAACACATTGGTGCTGGTCTAGAACGAACCAGTACCCAATATAGACTCCTCTTGTTAATAAAGAAAGAAAGAAAAGAAATTGGTAGAGAAGAATCCTATGATGGGTGACAAAGAAATCCCCAGGAAACAAGGGTCGAATAAGAAGAAGAAGAAGAGAGGTGGTTCAAAGAGTAGAATGACATCTGAACAGACTTTGGCGTATAATTGTGTGAGCGAATGGGTTTTCTTGGACCGCTCTCCTCTTTCACCTTCAGCTGAGGATTTTGCTGTTCCTCAACCCAAAGAGAAATTAGTCTTTGAACTTCATTCTCATTCTATTCATAGCGATGGCTTCTTATCACCTTTCAAGCTCGTTGAGAGAGCCCATCAAAATGGAGTGAGTTCCCTTCCCCCCCCCCCCCCCCTTACCCAATAGTTTTGTTTTTGTTGGTTGGTGTCTCTGCATATATGCTTTCTTGTAGTTTGTATTCTATTTGCTGGAGCTTGAGATAGATGTTATGAAATTTCAAGTAGTCTCTCTCCTTAGGCTTTGTTGTATGGAGATGGAACAAGAAAATCATTTGCAGATATAATATGTGTCACAATGTGTCCCTTCACTCATTAATTAGTAGTAACTCAGAATCAACTTTTTAGCCAGAAATATGATATTTCATGAGCTTCGAGGGGTTGAAATCTCATTGAAGTCTAAGGCTTCTTGTTGTTTTAATTTTGTATCTGCCAACTACTGTGGTGAAGCATCTACACAGTGATTTGACTTAGGTCAAAGTTGCTTGAATGTTCTGTAATTCGAATCTATGTAACCACCAAAAGGGATTAAGCGCGAAACATAATGTTTGTAGAACTGAACCTGAAGCTTAAACGCTTCTGTTGCAGACCTAATCAAGCTATTCTGTGTCCATCTTCTTTTTAATTGTTGAAGAATATTGCTCTGCTGTCTGTGTGTGCCCTTCTATCTTTTTAATTTACATTCCCATGTAATCCTTTTACATTACCATGTATTTCTAGTTAAGTCTCGTTGTTCTGGTTGCTTCCTCGTTGTTCTGTTTACTTCCATAAATGGATGAAGCTGAGAACTTGGAAGTCCATCAAGATCCATGTGGAAAGACCTTGCTAATGCCTTTTTTAACACTAGAGATAGGCTGCTAGGAAGGAAAACTCTGAAGATGATATAAAAAAGAGCTGAGTTGGGAATCTCTCTCGAAAAAAATGGCCTTTTTAGAAGCCTCTATAAGAGAGAGACTTTTCTTCTCGCCGAGCAAAGGAGAGAGCCCCATAAAATGAATTATAAAGATATATTATAGTAAAAGTACGAAGACCCTTAGCAAAATGACGTTCACCTTTTACCTTTTAAAAATATGTTTCACATTGGAAAAAATATAATTAAATTATTGTTATTTAATATTTTCTTAATATTTAGGTCTTTCAAAGCAACTAAATTTTGCTAAATCTTTTCTTATTTGAACTATGTAGGAATTCCTAAAATTTAGGAAATTAAGATATTATGCTATTAAAATTATCTCCTTTTATGATCCCATGTTTTTATTTTCCCAATGGCATAAGTGTTCTTTGAGGTGAACTATGGTATATTTGTCTTTGGCTTGTACTTTAGTTATGTTAAAGATTTCATTATTGCTTTTAAAAGTCAATTTTCCTTGTCTTTTACTTTGTGATGTATATGCTATTCATGGTTGATTACTGCTTAAACTTGGAAAAAGTCTTATTTTGGATTCTCTTTTTTGTTCTTTTTAGCTTGCCATATTAATAGTTTGATATATTCGTTAGGGTTGCTGAAGTCTTAATGGTTGATTCTAATTCGAACTCCTTTATTGCTCATTATTGATTTTGCTTATATTTTTCATCTCTTTTTCTATTCTAAACTTGGTATTGGCCGACTCTTGTGCTTTCTTCCTTCCGGTTTTAGGTTGCGTATTGTAGATATTAGAAGCCTCCTTTGCAGCTAACACACCAAAGTACATTGAGGAAAGTTATAATTTTCTTATGTTCATCACCATCTGTTTCAGTTATGTGCCTAATATTTAGGAATTAAAGTTGCTCAAATTTTTATTTATATAGATTATTTTATTATTTGAATTGTGTAAAATAACTATAACTCCTTAATCTTATTCATGTACTCATGTGCAAGAAGAAAAACTAAAAAATTAATTCTTTCTACTATTTATCAAGGTATAATGATTGAATTGATATCCTAATGAAAAGATTTTTAAATAAGCTAATTATTAAATGAAAATATATTAATTCATTTAGGCGGTTAGAATCTTTCAATAGAGTTGGATTAGATTTGACACCTGCCCTGCCGAATCTCGATAAACTGGTCTGGCCTTGAACACGGAAGAAAATCTGTGAATAAAAAGAAGAAAAAAATGGGAGTACAGCTAAAGCGAGCACCGAAAAGTGTTGAATTGTTAAAGAACAATTGAAGAAGACCCAACTCTTTTATTTAACACTCTTTCTTATATCTTTATTTCGTTCTCCTATTTTCAAGATATTTAGTGCTTTTATTTCATTATTATACAATTTACATGGTCAAATTAACAACCACCCTCATACAAAAATATTCTCATTATGAGCAATTTGAGTGTTATCCCGCAATTATTTAGTAGCATTTTGGTTCACCGTTTGATTATATGCCATTAAGAGAATGCGAAGCCTTGCATTATTGTCAAATAGTGGTGTGTATATTTGTTTGTACAATTTGAAAGTATATGTTGTTATGATTGGAAATGAGATGATAATTTTGTCATTTATCGAAAAACACTATAGATGTGCAAAATTGACATCAAAACCAAAGTATGCATATATTAATAATTTTAACCAACTCTATGCAAAAATAGATTTTATGTTGGATATATACATATGATTGAAGATAATATGAATGAAAACATAATCATATTTTAGTACAGATGACTATGCCTAAATTATGATTATGTTTTTCATTCATATTGCCGTCTTAAGACAAGAGGGTTGCCCTGATAGTAAGCAACCCCCACTTCCAATCGAGAGGTTGTGAGTTCGAGTCTCCCCAAGAGCAAGGTGGGAAGTTCTTGGAGGGAAGGATGCCGGGGGTCTATTTGGAAACAGCCTCTCTACCCAAGGGTAAGGGTAAGGTTTGCGTATACACTACCCTCCCCACACCCCACTGAGTGGGATTATACTGGGTTGTTGTTGTTGTTGTATTCATATTGCCGTCTGCATGTGTTTGAGTTTTTTTCTTATTTAAGTTGTGATTATTTATTAATTTATTAAAGTTGTGATGTTTGTTTCTTCACGTATATTATGTTTTCATTTTGTGAACTAACTCGTGAACATTGTTATTTCGTCGTGGCTTCTAATCATTTGAATGAATTAAGCATAAAAATATTCTCAAGTATTTTTCTCTATACTTTTTGATTAATTTTGTGACCCTAATCCTGCCTCAGAGATAATCTGATGTTATCGAACTAAAATTAAGAAGCAAATATATAATAACAATTTTAATATGAGATACCAACTAGCCACACCCAAAGATATAGAAAACCGATGTAAAAATAATGCTCAACCTTTAATTCCATGAAAATCATAGATATAATATGTTTTTAAAGACTTATCCCTATAAACTGTCAAGCTCAAAATTTTTAAAACAAATAGCTCCAAGATAATTATTAACAAAAATGCGTAGGCAAATTTGAAAAATGACCTAGTCAAAACATATATTTCAAGTAAACCATGATTTCATTTGTGAAAAATAGAAATAAGGCAATAACAAACATAACACGAAGAAATGCATGAAGCTATTCTTTAAAATTAAAATGTCTCTCATGCTAGCCTTCTTTCAAAAGTTAGTTTTTGAACTCCAAAATTGTTTTGATTTTGGTATATGTATATTAAACATGGCATCATGATTTGAAGTGAAAAATTAAAACCTTTGATCAACTGAACACCACAAATGTAAAATGAAGATCTATATTTACTCTCCGAAATGTAGCCGTATGCGTGTTGGATCCTCCATAAATAGAATATTTTTGGAGGATACGATACGAGTGCGGTATATTTTGGAGAGTCCGTTTAACATAGATGAAGATTATGGCTAAAAATCAACATGATTCATCAGTTTCATGAACTTATTTTTTTTTAATTTAATTTTATTTTTATGACTCACACACGTTACTATTTATGTGGTTCTTTATATTTTGTATTTTATTTTTATGGGGAACACGCACAACACACATATCCTAAGACTTATTTATTAAATTGCAAATCAACTTGTCTAAAAGAAAACAGAAGTTCACTAAGTGGTATGATCTTTTACGTCCCAGAATATTCTGCAAACATTACTAACATAGTAAGATACAGTCTGAATGCTATCTGAGTTTTTGATAAAGAAACATTGATTAGTTTCCTTTTTTCTGAGTGGCAAACTGTCTAGGTCAACTGTTCTCTAAATGTTCAGGAACAGTGTGAACGTTACTTGGCAAACAAGAGAACACCGTATCTAATGTAATTCCCCTGTGTCCTCTGTGGTATTCTACTTCTTCCAAAGGAAAAGGGTTATTATTTCCCATGTGCTTGGTATATGGGTCTGTAGCACTGGTATCTTCAATTTTATCTTGTACTTTATAGAATATGTATTAGGTAACCATCTCTGTCCTATGACAGATGCCAATAAACAGGGATATGCCGAAGTGACATTCTTTCATTTCTGCTGTGTAAGGGTTATCGAGAGAGCTATGTGACATTCCAAGATAATTCAGCCAGCATTCCATGCTTGAAATCAAAATTCTGGCAACCATGTTCTTCCTGTCTGTCATTTTCGTATTCTTTGTCTTTTTAATTAATAGGTAAAAGTTTTAGTGATAAGTACACGAAGGTAGTGTGATGATACAAAGGAAGTTCTCCTTGTACAGATCCAAGGAGCACAAACGATCCATCAAAAAGGCAAAATCAGTTGCAACGTTCTTCTTATACCAAAATAAACGACATTTACTCTTCACATAGGACATATATTCTTTCCTTCCACAGAGGCGTCCAAATGATCCATAATATGCAGATAGGTACTGCATTATTGAGCTGCCTGCAGCCCTTCATAGTGAATTGTCCTTTCCAGCTGCTGAATGCTTCAAGGTATAGCCCAATATACTGCAAAGATATGTAGGAACATTGACCATAGTTGCTACATGTGATTACAATGTAATAGGTGATTTACATACTCCAAGGCTTCTTCACATATGTAGCACCTACTGCAAATTATGATCCCCCACTTCTCTAAATTATCCTCGGCTAAACAAGCATTATGTGCTGCAAGCCAACTGAAACATGCTGCCCTGGAGTGCAATGGTACTCCAAATCATCTTCTAAGGCTAGTTTTCCTGTGCCCACTGGAAATTCTTATAGCATGCTTTTATCATCTTTTCATCCTCTCCATACCAAGAAATCTTCCACATTTTCCTCAAGATTAACAGTTGCCAACATCATTATTAGCTCATTTATCCAATCAAATTTGCAGTCATTAGGTTCATCCTTAGGTGCAGATCCCAACCACTTGTGGAGTAACATTCACATTCAGCCACTGTACACTCTTTGTTGTTAACAATCTCGTAAATGACGGGGAATACCTCCTTAGGTCATCCAACCATCTATCAGTCTGCATCTTTTTTTGCTCACCTTTAGTCTGACATTATCATTAAGTTCATCCCATTGACTCCTTATATGTTTCTATACAGAGTCTTGTTTTCTCACCAGATTTGTGCACCATTTATATTTTTTACCATATTTAGTTATTATCACATCGTTCCATAATTATTCTTTGTTGCCATTGAAGGTTTTGGGGTGGGGGGTGGGTGGGTGGGTGGGTGTTGAAATGAAGCCTTTTAGTTTTCTTCTTTGGCAGTCGACTACTTTTCCATGTTAGTCAACTAATCCTGAGAGAACTAAATAAATACTAAAGTTAAAGTGTATGAAAGTATACGACACAACGATATTTTTATGCTGGTTCGGATTCAATGCGAATCCTAATTTTCTACTCCCCTTTAGTTGCAAGAGGGTCTCTCAGTAAGCTCCTTGGTGACAACTTCTTTGATGAGTATCCTACGCACACACCAAACTTAATTTTAAATTCTCGTTTCTTTAGATACAACGCCTCACCAATTATTTTATCTCTCTTCTCGCTTTTGATTACACAATTGTTCTCATTGAAATGCAATGCTTGTTAAGAGTAGAATGAAGAGTTTGGAAGTTAGTAGATGAAAGTATGTCTTGAGTCTTCGTCTTCTCCTGAATATATAGCCGGAGCCAGTTGATGCTCATCCTTGATTTCAGTGATTGATTTGATTTCTTTGATACAGAGATAGCAACCTAAAGGATTTGATCCTCGAAAAAGATATATTGTGATCTTTTCCAAGAATAAAAGGTGGAGTTTTAAATGCTTCGGTCTTCTTTCCTTGCGTCTTCTACTGGCCTCCATCATCTTGCTGATTTCTTATGATCTTTTCCAGGTGGAGTTTTAAATGCTTCGTTCTTCTTTCCTTGTGTTTTCTGTTGGCCTCCATCATCTTGATGATTTCTTGCTTATGCTATCTTTGCACGGTCATCTCTGTGATATTCTTCCTTATTTGTCTTCTAATTCTTCCTTCTATGTTTGACCATTGCTAATCTTGCTCCTAAGAATCTGCTTTTCTTATCTTCACGTCTTCAATTAATGGTATTTGATTATCCTTTGATTTTTTCTTATGAAGCTTCTTGATAGATCTTCTTTCCATCTTTATAATTATTCTTCCAGTAGTTGCTTTGATCTTCCCCCGTTGATGTTAAATTGGTCTTCCTTCGATCTCAGTTTTTTTTATAATTCCTGCAAAAACCATTTGCCATTTCTGATTCTAATTTTTTCATCATAAAAATTAGGTGCTAACAATTTTTCATTTTTTGATGATGACAATAAAAATTAGAAAATGATTAATCTAAAAAAAATTGAGATCAAGACTTGTTACTTCCCTTAGGGAGCATGGAGTAAGTTTGACTTGCTCCGCCTGAGTCGGTTCTACGGTAGGCGGAGCTACGGCTTCAAGTGCTGCTACGGCTTTAAGTGATCCCCCTGAGTTTATTCTCCCCTTTGGCATCAACAAAAACGAAAATACAAAGGAACTAGACACACAATAAAGCATATTGTTGGCTAAATATGGCAGATAATATGTAAGTCGACTACATACCGAACAGTCGGCTAGACAAAAGCAACCAGTCAAAAAATGTAAGGTTAGAGTTTACAACAAGGTTACTGAATCATCAGTCCTAACACAAAACATAATAATTGTCCAAAAAAATATTCCATCAACTAAGCAGACTGAGATACTTGGTTATTGTCTTCATCACCTGCAACAATATCTTTCTCGATCATAAGATTAATATCATCAAATATGACATGAATAAATTCTTCTACCCACATAGTAGGGTTGTTGTAAATCCTATAAGCTCGGCTAGTATTTGGGTAGCCAAAAAATATACTTTTTCACTCCTAGGATCAAACTTTCTGGATTGTTCTTATGGTTGTTGTGGACAAAACATTTACATCCGAACGGATGAAAATAATTGATATTTGGTCTCTTACCTTTCCATAGTTCATATGGAGTCCTTTTCAAAATAGTTCGTATAAGACACCTGTTCAAAATGTGGCATGTTGTGCTTACTACCTCCATCCAAAAGTGATTTGGCAGGGAATGTTCAATGATCATTGTTCTTGTCATATCTTGTAGGGTTTGATTTTTTGCGCTCCACTACTTTGTTTTGTTGGGAGTATCTGGGTGTCGAAATATTGTGTGTGAATCATTATTCATCATAGAATATTTTAAAGGATTTGCTTTCGAATTTGCCTCCATGATTACTCTATATAGTGGAAATGTAGTATCCGTTGTCTCTCTTTATTTTCTTGCAGAAGATCTCAAAGTTCTTTA
Organism: Nicotiana benthamiana; assembly: GCA_034376525.1. NCBI lineage: Eukaryota > Viridiplantae > Streptophyta > Magnoliopsida > Solanales > Solanaceae > Nicotiana > Nicotiana benthamiana. The sequence continues at coordinate 51,378,839 of CM067338.1, read as the reverse complement.
GTGCTTCATCTTTATGAGCTAAAAATATTACCAGGTAAAGGTAGAATAGTCATCTATAGTAACAAATACGTACCTTTTTTCTCCTTTACTGGCAGTTCTGGTAGGACCAAAGAGATACATGTGTAAAAGTTGTAAGGGCTTAAGAGTAATAATTATATCTTTAGACTTGAAGGAGGTGGTTTGCTTACCAAGTTGAAATGCATCACATACATGATTCTTAGAGAAGTGAAGCTTAGGCAAACCTATGACCAATTCATTTCTAGACAATTTTTCAATTAGATGCATACTAGCATGACCAAGTTTCTTATGTCACAACCAAAGATCATCAGATATAGATGCTAGACAAATGTTTATTTAGGTTTTTAATGCAATCAAGAGTATAGACGTTACCATATCTTTTTACGTGGCAATATAGCGATTCGTAATTCATCTCCAATGGCACATCTTGTCTTTTTTTAATTTTACTTCATATCTCGAGTCGAATAATTGGCTAATTTTTAGTAGATTGTAGTTTAGCCCATCCATAAGATATACATCAGTAATGTCGCACATGTTACTGAATAAAACTGTTTTTAGCCAATGATTTTTCCCTTTGAGCCATTACCAAATCTAACATTACCTCCATCTCTATTTGTGACTAATCTAAATAAGTTTTTATCACCTGTCATATGACTGGAACACGCATTATCAAGATACTATTTCCTTTTTTGGTTCTTCTTGTGGTGTTCCTTCAAAATAGAAAAGTTACTTCCTTTCGGGTAACAAGTTTATTTGGGTCCTTTTTGGTTAGAATCTGATATACCTGTATTAGTTTTTGGTCACCAGACCCATCCTTGGTTATGACAAAATCTGTAATTTGAGTACTTATTTCCAAACTTGTATTAGTAACAGATTTGCATGTAGACTTACTTTGTCTATATGTGTTATTGGTAGGTCTTTTTCCGGTATGCTCAAAGATTGAATTGGCTGTTTTGACCTAACTGAACTGTGACCGGTGGACTTATGCAGACCATTTATTTGCAATAGTAATTCCTGAACTTGTTCCTTAAAGTTATCTCTTTCCAGTTCACAAACTTCAAGATTAAGTTCCCGATCCTTCTTTTCCCTATTTTGGCCTCTTTATTTCATTTACAAAATCTTTTAATGCAAAATCTATAATATCTTGTAATTCATTACATCTGTCCCAGTTGTAAGGTCTTACCTTACATGTTTCTCCTTTAGCCATAAGGCACTGATCTGCTAAGTCTTCATGATCATCGTCTGAAATGTCTTCATTAGTCCAGCATCCAAAGAAATCATTTTCATGAAGGGACACAAAGCATATATTTGCAGTTTCGTCATGATCTGTTGTCCTCATCACTCCAACACCCAATTTATCTGCTCTTCTTATATTCTTTGGATGTCTTCCTTTCTAGTTATGGGCATTCAGCCTTGATATGTACATATTTTTGACATTCATGGCACTTTTCTTCATTTCTTTCCTGTTCACTGAAATTTTTTGGTTTGACGGAATTTGTTCTGCCTTTCTTGGCATTCCTGAATCTTTTCATTAGCACATTCCCGGTTTTGGATACTATGGCAATTTCTTTTTTCAGGGCTTCTAAATAAATACTGAAGGTAAAGTGCAGGAAAGTAAATGACATAATGATGTTTTTATATTAGTTCTGATTCAATATGGATCCTAATCTTGTCCCTTGGGTTGCAAGAGGTCTCTCTAAGCTCCTTGGTGAATTTGTCACAACGTCGTTGATGTGTTTCCTACATACACACCAACCTTAATTCTACATTTCTTGTTTCTTTTGCTACAATGTCTCACCAATGATTTTATCTCTCTTCTCTCTTTTGATTACACAATAATTCTCACTAAAATACAATGCTTGTTAAGAGTAGAACAAAAAGCTTGGAAGTTAAGTAGACAAAATATGTCTTGAGTCTTCGTCTTCTTTTGAATATATAGCAGTTGATGCTCATCCTTGATTTCAGCGATTGATTTGATTTCCTTGATACAGAGATACCAACCCAAAGGATTTGATCATTCGAAAAGATATATTATGATCTTTTGCAAGAATAAAACGTGGAGCTTTAAATACTCTGATCTTCTTTCCTTGTGTTTTCTTCTGGTCTCCATCATATTGCTGATTTCTTGTGATCTTTTTCGGGAACAAAAATGGAGCTTTAAATGCTTTGGTCTTCTTTCCTTGTATTTTTTGTTGGCCTCTGTCATCTTGCTTATGCCCCGGTTAGGAGGTGTGAGTAGTTGGTTGTGGCGGGTATGAGGGGAGGTAGAGCGCCGCCTATGAAGTATTGGGGAGAGATGATCAGGTAGGACATGGCGTGAGTTCAAATTTTCGAGGACATGACCTTGAATTGGAAGGTGTGGAAGTCGAACATTAGGGTGGAAGGTTAGGAGGTAGTTGATTTTTTTTCTAGTTCGTACTGGGTGTGAGGCTAGTCTGATAATGTTGTCTGTTAGAATATCTAAATAGTAGAAAAATAACCCTAATCCAATATGTATTAGGAGTAGGATAGGTTATGTGTATATATATGGCTCATTGTATCATGTTTAATATCAATATATCATATTTTTCTCCCGTGCTTTCTCTCATTGTATCGAGCCATTGGTGAGATAATTATCGTTGTGCTTCATTCCAACGACATCCGGGAAGAAATCAATCGTCACCGTGCAATTCTCCGGTGACCTAAGTGACTTTTTACATCAAAGTCATTATTTATCAGTTTTGTGCAAAATCCAACACCACCATAAGGTCCGCGAGAGAAATCCGACCAAACCCCAGAAAACGTCACCTGGAAATACCCATCCACGCGCCCCCACGCGCCTGCTGGAGTTCTGTCGCCGGCGGCGCGTCTGTGACAAAGGCAAAAGCACTCGACCAGTCGACCAGCAAAAACACAGCAGCAAATCATCTTCATCTTCTTTCTTTTCTCGAGTCTCGACCAGCCAGAGCCAGGTATGTTCTTCATCTTCTTTCTTCTTTCTTCCTTCTTCCTTTTTCTCTCTTTCTTCTTTCTTCTTTTTCCCTTCTTCTTCCAGTCGACTAGTGACTGGACTCTGTTATTTTTTTTCCAGAAAAAACAGAGCACTCCAGTCCAGTCCCTCTGTTTTTTCGACCAGTGAAGTCGACTCTGTTTTTTCGACCAGTGCAGTCGACTCTATTTTTTTTTCCAGAAAAAACAGAGCACTCCAGTGACTCTGTTGACTGTCGACTGAACTGCTTCTTTTTTTCAGACCTGTGGACAGTGAAAAAAAAAAGTCAGTCAGCACTCTATTGTGCTAAGTTGCTTAAATTTATTTGATTTATTACTCTATTTTTCTTTAAAACAACGCTGAAAATTGAAATGGCGTTATCCGATAATAGTAAACGAAGTGATATAGCTTGGAATTATGCTATACAAGGCCCGTCAAGAACTGCAATTAAATGTTTGTTCTGTGAAAAAACATATAATGGTGGGATAACTCGTCACAAGTGACATTTGATCGGTGGATTTAAAAATGTAATACAATGTCCCCTTTGTCCGCCCGAGGTTAGGGAGGAAATAAAAGCTTTTGTTGAAAAGAAAAATTTAGTAAGAACTCAAATGAATTATGAAACATCGGGGAATTCCGTGAATCTAATTGATGAAGATGATGATATGGATGAAGTAGGTGAAATGGGACCTCCCCCCCCTAAAAGGCACTCTCAATCTAGTGGGTCATCCACGGCAAGTTCGTTGCCAAAAGGCCCTATCAATCTTTATTACTCGGCAAAACAACAAGAAAGGGGAAAATGTGAAGAAGATTCGGGTAAAGATGTCAAGAAGACTTTGAGGGATCGCGCCGTTAGTGCCTTTGCATCATGGATGTACGATGCAGGCCTTCCTTTCAACTGTGTCAACTACAAAAATTTTTGATAAATTTATTGAGGCTGTAGGACAATATGGCCCGGGGATGAAGCCTCCTAGCTATCATGAAGTTAGAGTAACTCATCTTAAAAAGGAGGTGAAGAAGGTAGACCAAATTATTGAGGAGCATAAAGTGGAATGGACCAAGTTTGGTTGTTCCATTATGATAGATAAGTGGACAGCACGGAATGAAAAAATGATTATAAATGTGTTGGTGAACTCACCAAGAGGGAGTGTTTTTCTTGAATCTCACGATGCTAGCAACTCTTCTACGGATGGAAGCAAAATGTACAACTTGTTTAGAAATACTATTGATAAAATTGGAAAGGAAAATGTTGTACAAGTTGTTACAGATAATGCTAGTGAGAATGTTAGTGCGGGGAAGATGATGGAAGCTATCTATCCAAACATTTATTGGACTCCATGTGCTGCCCATTGTATCAACTTGATGTTTGGTGACGTATTTAAGGAAAACCCATATGCTTCAGGTAACTTTAATATAATTATCTTTCAAGCCTTTAACTTTATTTATACTTATATCCTTCTTATCCTTTAGTGTTAAACTATTAATTTAAAATTGCTATTGTTACTTTTGCAGTTTTCGCTAAGGCCGTCAAGATATATGCTTACATCAGTCAGAGGCCGTTGTTGTTGAATTTGATGAGAAAATTCACACAACAAAGAAATTTGGTGAGACCGGCCAAGACTAGATTTGCAACGGCTTTTTTAACTTTGCATAGTTTTTACTTGCAAAAGGGAAATTTGAGAAAGCTAGTTCTTTCGAATGATTGGAAAGATAATAAATATGCAAAGGAAGGTGCGGGGAGAGAGGTTGCCAAAATTCTTATTGCTCCATCATTCTGGAATGATGTCGTTCGGGCTCTTAAAGTTGGTGGTCCTTTGATTCGGGTGCTCCGTATGGTGGATGGGGAGAAAAAACCACCAATGCTATATCTTTATGAAGCTATGGATAGAGCGAAAGAGAGTATTGCAGCATCCTTTGATGGAGATGTTAGGAAATATGAGAAGGTTTTTGAGATAATTGATAGCAGGTGGGACAAGCAACTCCATCGACCTTTGCATGCAGTATGCCATCTTCTAAACCCGGGATTATTTTACAAGAACACTAGTCAGGAAACTTTGGATCCAGAGGTGTGAGTTGGATACCATGCATGTCTTGAGAAGTTGATCCCTAATTCAGCGACGATAGATAAAAAATGGGAGGAGTTTGGTAAGTACGAACAAGCAGATGGCCTATTTGGTTTACCGGCTGCCATTAGAGCAAGAGACAAAAGGTCGCCAGGTAACTAACTTTAATATAGATTTCCTTGTAACTTTAATTTAACTTATTTGATTTATAGCTATTAACTTTTAAAATATTTTACTATAGTTGAATGGTGGAAGCAATTTGGAAGTCAAACTCCAAACTTGCAAAAGTTTGCCATCAAAGTATTAAGCCTAACTTGTAGTGCATCTGGATGCGAGAGAAATTGGAGCGTATTTGGGCATGTAAGAAGTAGATTTGTTATATTAATATATTCTATATTGTATTATTATTAGTACTTACTATTTAATCTAAATAATTTTATGCGCAGATTCACTCCAAGAAAAGGAATAGGCTTGAGCTATCGCGTCTCAATGATCTAGTGTATATTAAATACAATAGAACATTGAGGCGACGTTATGAAGCTCGCGATACTATTGATCCAATTTTGTTGGACAATATTGATGAGGCAAATGAATGGTTAACTGGAGCCCCCTAAAATCACGAAGATGAACAAGTGTATGAAGGGGATGATCTCGATTGGGGTACCGTTTCTATGGCTGTTGGAGTTGAGGAGAACATCTATGGACTTAGAGCGAGTTCTTCAAGTTCAACGTACAAGGGAAAGGGGGTAGCAAGTTCAAGCCGGTCCACCACCCTAATTGATGAAGTTTCAGAGGATGAAGAAGATGATAGCCAATATAATGCTATCAACTATGATATTGTGGAATTTGGAAATCTTGAAGAAGAATAAATGTTGCTTATTTTAGAGTTTAGACTATTAGTACTCTTTAATTTATGAATCTATTATGAGTTTATGAATATCTATTGAGTTTTTAATTTTTAAATTGATATATTTATTAACATATTATTGTTATTGAGTTTTTAGTTATATATATATATATATATTATTTTTTTTTATAAATTGTTGCCTCACATCAAAAAGGCGAGCGCTTCGCTGCGCGCCTCTCGCCTCACTGAAGCGAGCCCTCGTCGATATTTGTCGCCGCGCGCTATCAAAAACACTGCGTATGTCCCACGCGCCGGCGCGTGAGGTCCCTTCCAGCCAAATTTTCAAAATTTTTTCTTCAGACAGCCTGTTTGCCTGGTGTTTCTGAGACTACCCATATTTTTACTTTTCAATTCCGACCACTTTGAATTTTTTCCGGCATCTACAATGATGTTTTCCGGCAACTACAGTAATTTTCCGGCAAAAACAATATTTCCTTCATGTGTTTCAGCAAGTTTTCACGATGTCTTTGGGAGTCGATGCTTTCGGGCCTAAAAACTCGGCTTCTGGCAATTCCGGTGTTATGATGACCCAGAACCTTTAATGGGAGGTTCCAACTACTTAGCTTGGGCTTCGTCTGTCGAGTTGTGGTGTAAAGGTCAAGGTGTTCAAGATCATCTAATCAAGGAGTCTAGTGAAGGAGATGAAAAAGCCAAAGCACATTGGGAGAAGATCGATGCTCAATTATGCAGTATTTTGTGGCGATCTATTGATTCCAAGTTGATGCCCTTGTTTCGTCCATTCCAGACATGTTATTTGGTTTGGGAAAAGGCTCGTCCTTTATACACTAATGACATATCTCGTTTCTATAATGTGATATCGCGGATGACAAATTTAAAGAAACATGCATTAGATATGTCTACTTACTTGGGACAAGTACAGGCAGTTATGGAGGAATTTGAGACGTTGATGCCAGTTTCTGCTAGCGTTGCAAAGTAGCAAGAGCAACGACAAAAGTTGTTTCTAGTTCTTACTCTTGCTGGGCTTCCTAATGATCTCGACTCAGTACGCAATCAGATTTTGGCTAGTCCGACTGTCCCCATAGTTGATGAATTATTCTCTCGATTACTTCGCCTTGCTGCAGCACCAAGTCACCCAGTGAGCTCATCACAGACACTTGATTCATCTATCCTCGTATCCCAATCAGTGGACAATCGGGCATCTCATATATGGAGAATAGACGAGGAGGAGGTCGTTTTGGAAGATCTAGACCCGAGTGTTCTTATTGTCATAAACTTGGTTACACTCGTGACGTGTGCTATTCTTTACATGGTCGACCACCTAAAAATGCTTATGTTGCTCAGATCGAGCCTACAGGTAACCAGGGATGATGTATCTGAAGGGGAGTATAATGAGTTCTTTAAATATCGAGCAAGTAAGCAGACATCTCCACAAGTAGCCTATGTTGCTCAGACTGATAATTCTGTTGCTGGTAATTCTTTTGCTTGTGTTTCCCAGTAGTCCTCTTGAACAATGGGTTGTGGACTCAGCTGCTTCTGATCATATCTCTGGTAATAAATCCCTTTTGTCAAATATTGTGTATTCACAGTCTCTTCCCAACGTTACTTTAGCCAATGGGTCTCAAACTAAAGCAAAAGGAGTTGGACAAGCGAATCCCTTACCCTTTGTCACTCTAAATTCCGTTCTTTATGTCCCTGGCTGTCCTTTTAATCTTGCATCTGTTAGTCGTTTGACTCGTACCCTCTATTGCGGTATATATTTTATTGATGATTCTTTTATTATGCAGGACCGCAGTACAGGACAGGCGATTGGAACAGGACTTGAATCAGAAGGACTCTACTACGTTAACTCGCTAAAATCCTCCAAGGCCTGTCTAGTTGCACATCCTCCAGACCTACTTCACAGTCGTTTAGGACATCCTAGCTTGTCCAAGCTTTAGAAGATGGTGCCTAGTTTGTCTAGTTTGTTCACATTAGAGTGTGAGTCATGTCAGCTCGGGAAACATACCCTGGCCTTCTTTCCTCGTAGTATTGAGAGTCGTGAGAGTCTATTTTTTCTTTAGTTCATTCGGATATATGGGGTCCTAGTAGAGTCAGTTCAACCTTGGGATTTCGTTATTTTGTTAGTTTCATTGATGATCATTCAAGATGTACTTGGATTTTCTTAATGAAAGATCGTTCTGAGTTGTTTTCTATATTCCAGAATTTTTGTGCTGAAATTAAAAATCAATTTGGTGTTTCTATTCGCACGTTTCGCAGTGATAATGCCTTAGAATATTTATCCAAGTACATCCGGCCCGGTTGATTCACGTCCTGCACCTGACCTTGCTCCTACTGCGGACTTGTCTCTTCCGATTGCACTTCGGAAAGGTATACGAACCATTTTTAATCCTAATTCCCATTATATCAGTTTAAGTTATCATCGTTTGTCATCACCCTATTATGCTTTTCTATCTTCTTTGTCCTCTGTTTCCATCCCTCAGTCTACAGGTGAAGCATTGTCTCATCCAGGGTGGAGACAGGCTATGACTGACGAGATATCTGCTTTACATACGAGTGGTACTTGGGAGCTCGTCCCTCTTCCTTCAGGTAAATCTACTGTTGATTGTTGTTGGATGTATGCCGTCAAGGTTGGTCAAGATGGTAAGGTTGATCGTCTTATGGCTCGTCTTGTTGCCAAGGGATATACACAGATATTTGGGCTTGATTATAGTGATACCTTCTCTCCCGTGGCTAAGATAGCATCAGTCCGCCTTTTTCTATCCATGGTTGCTGTTCGCCATTGGCCCCTGTATCAGCTGGACATTAAAAATGCGTTTTTACACGATGACCTTGAGGATGAAGTTTATATGGAGCAACCACCTGGGTTTGTTGCTCAGGGGGAGTCTCGTGGCCTTGTATGTCGCTTGCGCCGGTCACTTTATGGTCTAAAGCAGTCTCCTCGAGCCCGGTTTGGTAAGTTTAGCACTGTTATCCAGGACTTTGGCATGGCTCGAAGTGAAGCTGATCACTCTGTATTCTATCGGCATTCTGATTCGAGTCTCTGTATTTATCTGGTGGTCTATGTTGACGACATTGTTATTACCGGCAATGACCATGATGGTATTACTAAATTGAAGTAACATCTCTTTCAACACTTTCAGACTAAGGATCTTGGCACACTAAAGTATTTTCTGGGTATTGAGGTCGCTCAGTCTAGCTCAGGTATTGTGATCTCACAACGGAAGTATGCCTTAGATATTTTTGAGGAGACAGGAATGACAGGTTGTAGACCTGTTGACACTCCAATGGATCCGAATTCTAAACTTCTTCCGGGACAGGGGAGCCTCTTAACGATCCTGCAATATATAGGCGGTTAGTTGGTAAATTAAATTACCTTACAGTGACAAGACCTGATATTTCCTTTCTTGTGAGTGTTGTGAGCCAGTTTATGGGTTCTCCGTGTGATAGTCATTGGGATGCACTTGTTCGCATTCTTCGGTATATAAAATCAATTCCAGGTAAAAGTTTATTGTTTGAGGATCGCGGCCATGAGCAGATCGTTGGATACTCCGATGCTGATTGGGCAGGATCGCCTTCTGATAGATGTTCTACTTCTGTATATTGTGTCTTAGTAGGAGGAAATTTGGTATCTTGGAAAAGCAAGAAACAGAATGTGGTTGCTCGGTCTAGTGCAGAAGCAGAATATCGAGCAATGGCTATGGCGACATGTGAGCTAGCTTGGATCAAACAGTTGCTCAAAGAGCTGAAATTTGGTGATGTTAATCAGATGGGACCTGTGTGTGATAATCAAGCTGCTCTTCATATTGCGTCAAATCCAGTGTTCCATGAGAGAACTAAGTACATTGAGATTGACTGTCACTTTGTCAGAGAAAAGATACTCTCGGGAGATATTGCTACAAAGTTTGTAAAGTCAAATGATCAGCTTGCAGACATTTTCACCAAGTCCCTCACTGGTACTCGTATTAACTACATATGTAACAAGCTCGGTACATATAATTTATATGCACCAGCTTGATGGGGAGTGTTAGAATATGTAAATAGTAGTAAAATAACCCTAATCCAATATGTATTAGGAGCAGAATAGGTTATGTGTATATACAGGGCTCTTTGTATCATGTTTAATATCAATTTATCATATTTTTCTCCCGTGCTTTCTCACATTGTCTCAGATTGCTAGTGGTTAATATTGTATCCACACTATTGTTCCGTTTTCATAGTGCCGTGCAATTATTAATGGTATAGTGTTATTGCCTTTTCATCTATTTTCTGGCTTATACGATGCTGATATATCTTCTTGGCTTCTGTCTCATTTCGCCTTCTTGAGCCGAGAGTCTATCGGAAACAACCTCTCTACTCCTCCGGTATAGGGGTAAGGTCTGCGTACACACTACTCTCCCCAAACCCCACTTGTAGGATTTTACTGGATTGTTGTTGCTGTTGTTGCTATTGTGCTATCTTCGCACATTCATCTTGCTGATATTTTTCCTTATTTGTCCTTTAATTCTTCCTTTTCTGTTTGACCATTGCCAATCTTGCTCCTAAGAATCTGCTCTTCTTATCTTCAGGTTTTCAATTAAAGGTATTTGATTATCCTTTGATTTCTCGTTTTCCTTGTGAAGCTTCTTGACGGATCTTCTTTCCTTTTTTAGAATTATTCTTCCAGTAGTTGTTTGATCTTCCCCCCGTTGATGTTAAATTGATCTTCCTTCGATCTCAGTCCCTTTTAGATTCCTGCAGAAACCGTTTGCCATACTTAGTTCTGATTCTAATTTTGTCATCATAAAAACTGAGTGCTAACAGCCATGAATCTCCAGTGCCACTTTAGAGCAAACCTTTTTTCCGTAGGTTGAGATCTCTAACTCCCAAACCTCCAATTTGTTTGTTACTTGTGCCCATGTTCCATTTCACCTAAATGCATCTTGCTTCTATCTCGATTTCCCTACCACAGAATTGCACCTTCTCCTATCCAATTGCCTTTCCACTTTTCAGGCATAGGAAATAAGGACATAAAGTCAGCAGGAATCTCATCCATCATACTTTTTATTGAAAAGCTAGTTTGGAGAATTTATCTATTTTCGGGGCTAGGGGAGGTGGCTTGGCATTTGATGCTCTTCGAAATGCTAGAGAAAGTGAAATTAGACCTGTAGTTTGTTGAATAAGTGAGCAACTACGAAGCTATCTTTTCACAGGTAAAGAGCTTCTGTACAACATTTGTAGGGGGGGGGGGGGGGTGGAAGATTCAACATCAGTAAAACCTTGACACCTATTTCTATTTGTATAAACTAAATCTGCTTCTATAAAATTCTTTTTTCTCACAATTAGTTGCCTATGTTACGTTTCACTGTTAGTTTATTTTTCCATCTAATTGCATATTGAGCTACTAATTTAGTGCAACTTGTTCAATAACAGGTAAAAGTTCTTTCATTGACAGATCATGATACTATGTCTGGCATCCCCGAAGCACTAGAAGCAGCTCGTAGATTTGGCATTAAGATTATTCCTGGAGTAGAAATCAGTACAATGTTCTCCCAAGGGTTAGTCTATTGATTTGGTTTAATGTTCTACCTTAAACAGGGCAAAGATGTGAAATTTATTTCTTGGCTCTCTCTCTAAAGTACTCTATGATACAACAAGGTCTTTCTTTAATTTTCTGTTTTTTTGTGTTCCATTACTAATTTGACGACTCTGTTGATCCTGGAGATTTTCCAGTCCTGTCATCACTTCACTGCGGAATTTTAAAGGTTTTCTTTACAGGAGGGACTCTGCATCAGATGAACCAGTGCACATTCTTGCATATTACAGCAGTTGCGGACCAGCAAAATTTGATCAACTAGAGAAGTTCCTGAGTAGTATACGGGATGGACGTTTCCTCCGTGCGGAGAACATGATTTCAAAACTTAACAAACTGAAGTTGCCCCTTAAGTGGGAGCAGGTAGAAAAAATTGCAGGACAAGGAGTTGCTCCGGGGAGGTTGCATGTTGCTCGTGCTATGGTTGAAGCTGGCCATGTAGAGAATCTAAGACAGGCATTTTCCCGATATCTTTATGACGGAGGACCTGCTTATGCTACGTAATTATCAAGCTTTGGTTTGATTAAATCTATTGCTAAGGTTATTTTGTTTCATTGAAAAGTTTGATGAAGAGTGGCTGTGGTACAGGGGAAGCGAGCCACTTGCAGAGGAAACCGTCCAATTTATACGCGAGACAGGAGGCGTGGCAGTTTTGGCACATCCATGGGCATTAAAAGATCCAATAGCTGTTGTTAGAAGATTGAAAGAAGTTGGTCTACATGGTATAGAGGCCTACAGGAGTGATGGAAAACTCGCAGGTACCATACAATTTGCCCTAGTGTTTAATACTTCAACTGACTTTTGTGAATATGTTTCCTCTAAATGCATAAAAATTAACTCATAGTAATAATATAATTGCATTATAGCAGAAAGCGCAAAATCAAGTTAAAATTTTTTATATCAACAATTATCCTCTAACTTTTCACCTTCCCCTCCCTCTTCTATTGGTTGGACATCAAGACAGATGTGTTGATTTTATGAATTCTTGGGCTTTTATCATTAGTGAAGGATTAGTTTTGACAGGTTAGCAATGATACGAGCAAGTTTCTGGAATGACAGATTTTGTATTTTGACTCTTGATTGTTCGAAGAAAATAGGATGCTTGCAATTTCTCAGTTTGCTAAGCGTTGTCCTTTTTTCTCCCAATCTTCATAGTACACAGAAGTCGTATGCCAAAACTATTTAATGTAAATGGTTGTGTTAATTACCTTTGACAGATTCCCAGCCTATTTAGAAGTCAGTGCTTTTGTGAATGTTTCGTCCTTCACCTTGTCTTATCGTGTTCTTCACCTTGATTATATTTCAGGGTACATGTAGCATCTGGGAGCTGGTGCTCGACTTAAGCATAAATAAAGTGAAAAAGTTGAAAAATATTTATTTAGTCTGAGTTTGTACCCACTACCACATAGTTGTTATAGCGGGACGTATCAGGACATTCTTTTTGTATATTATATGGATGGAAGAGTCGCAATAGAATCAAGCTGAATTTGGGACCACTATTTGAACTCTTAGGGAAACATTGAGATATCTTATCTCATGCCTGCTTTTCGAGAAAAAAATACCAATTGTTACTCTGCATCTTTGAAATGCCTGATCTGCCTTTAATTATATTTCCATTCACCTGTTTCTGTGAACAGCATACAGCGACCTAGCAGATGCTTATGATCTGCTGAAGCTTGGGGGTTCGGATTTCCATGGAAGAGGGGGGAAGCAGGAGTCTGAGGTGGGAAGTGTGAGCCTTCCGATGTTGGCTGTGCATGAATTCCTGAAGGTGGCCCGTCCTATCTGGTGCAGAGCGATTAGGGAAATTCTGGAGAATTACGCAGAAAATCCATCAGAAACGAATTTACAACTTATTATGAGTTTTGGGAAGCCCAAAGTTTGCAGGGGCATTTCTCCTGTGAGTTGTTCCGGTGATTTTATCAGTCGATGCTTATCCTCCTGGTTGACAAATGAGGAGAGACAGGACGCGGAATTTGAGGCCATCAACCTGAAGCTTGCCGCCATCTGAGTCAATCAAAGATAGATGCAGGCTCTGCAGTACCGCAATAAGGATATCAGTTTTTGCCAGAATTTTGGGACACCATGGGTGAATATAGGGTTGTATCTGTAGGTGGTAGTTTTATGTTCTGTTTTCTCTCCTCCTCCCGCTCCTCGTCCTTGTCCCTCCCCCATTTTTTTGCCCTGTTTCCTATTATTATCTCCTCTCAAATTTCCATTTATATGCCACTATTATATGTGGTTGACTCATAAAATAACAGAAGGAAAACTGCAGATTATTTCTTGCATTACCTCTTCAAAGCTACTGAATACTATTGGAAAATGCGGTTAAGGCAATCTATATCAGGGCCAAAAAAACCCTTGCAGGGCTCATACTGGCTAGTGGTTTCACACTAGTTTTGATAGAGCATTTATACCTGTGCTATACCCTTTCCAGAGTAGTACTAAGCAAAAATATCGAAGCAGCAAAGGGCTGAAGCATGAAACATGCAACTGGCGTGCTGTTCTTCCACTTTCTTTTTCCTAAAATGTTTTATGCAACTGCCATGTATATCTGGTGTGTTGTAAAGCTTGGTGCGGTTGCCTCACTCCGTCCTGTATATTTCAAATTTGAGAAGGAAAAAAAGGGGCTATGGTGCACCGCAGTTTGCGGAGAGAAAAATCCCTCAGAATTAAAATTTAAAAACACAAAAGCACTAGCAACCATATGGAGAAAACATAAGGTGAAAATTCAGATGATACTAAGATGGAAGTTGAAAAAACAAAAGGGGAGCCGGCAAAAGATTGTGTTTGACTATTCCATTCCCATGCAAAAACTGTAAGAGATCTATAATAGAAGTTGATATTCCATGCAGATGCACAGTTACACTAGATGAAGCTATATCTTTCCATAGGAAAAAAGTTATTAAAAAAAAAAAATAGTGTTACATCCCATGTTTTCATACGTAAAGTACGGCGTAAGTCAATTGATGTAAACTTAGAATGAGATCACCTTTGAAAGTATATAAAGTAAGTTAATTATGTTACCTTGGAGGTTACAAATATTTAAGATCATTAACTGCAAGTACCCAGAGGGTTGGAAGGTTTATAAGCTAAACGAATCGAAAAAAAATAAGTTTTCTCGAAGTCGGCAAGTTAAAAATGTTATAACCCATATTTTTGGGGTGAGATTAGGGTACTTAACGTGATAAGAAGGTGATGTTATGAGATATTTAGTCATATGGTAGGCGTGTGTTAAGTTTTGAAAAGAAACAAAAGTCGACACAACTTATGTTCATATATATAATTGAAATTTGAATCTAATGTCACTGAGATTTTCTCCCAATATACTTGGAGTTATGGAGTAATCCACTCATCAAACAGAAGATCTACGAGTCTAGTTTCTAACGCATTAAACCGTGTATCAATATGATATCAGAATAGAAAGATATTCACATTTTCGCGAGACTACGCAAATAGCTCCCTATGGGGCCCACTTAGGCGGTGGACGATGCTTGAGCATTTTAAAGTAGTTGGAAGTCTCATTTTGGTCATTTTCAACCAAGAACAGTTCCCAAACTTTCTCAACATCTCTATATAAGTTCTCTAAGGTTCCAAGTTGAATCCAAGGTGGTTTTACCTAAATCTAACCTCAAAAGTTAGTTAGGTGAAGAAAACAGTCTCAATGGCGTTGTGATGTCATTAAAGGTGCTTGTAAGCTAAGGAAAGCTTTGGTTCGAGTTTCTTCGGATTATTTTAAGGTAACTATTACACCCTATTACTTGTGCTTAATCTTATCTATGTGTTGGTTACATTAACTGGATGAAGAATTACAAGATAGAATTTGAAGAGGTATGAGAAGTTGTTGTCTTTTATTGGACTATTTTGGAGTTATATATATGAGTTCATATGGCTTAAAATTGTGGGGAATATCTTGGTTATAATATTGTTATTGTTGTTGTGCTCTTAGGTATACTGAGTATGTCGATTATGTTATAATTAGGAGAAGATGGGGCCATACAATAGCTAGAAGTTGTTCATGCTGTTGTTATATCTTGGTGAACTGTTTGATATTACTTTTATGATGGATATAAGGTTGGAATGCCATATATATATATATATATATATATATATATGTATATGTATATTTATATGCCGGACCTACTGATGGTGTTGTAAGTACAAGGGAGATGGGAAAAACAATTGGGGTTTGGTTCCAATCCAAGCTTGTCACTCGTAGTGATAAATA
This sequence comes from Nicotiana benthamiana, assembly GCA_034376525.1. Taxonomy (NCBI): domain Eukaryota; kingdom Viridiplantae; phylum Streptophyta; class Magnoliopsida; order Solanales; family Solanaceae; genus Nicotiana; species Nicotiana benthamiana. The sequence continues at coordinate 51,363,125 of CM067338.1, read as the reverse complement.
GTAGTTTCGCTGGTGCACTTGTTGTTGTATAGATTGATTTATGTTGTTAGGATCTTGGTCGTGTTGTGGTGCTGAAAGTATATAATTGAAGATTGTATGTGTTCTGGTTGTTTTTATGGACTTGGAAAAACTAAAGAAAACAAGGGAGATGTTGCCAATTTTGATATAAAATAAGCTTGTTGTTCGTGTATGATAGTTGCATATTTAATAGCTTAATGATAGCACTATTATCATTATTGTATATTAAAATATGATGAGACGAGTTCAACATGGTTCTGGAACGTATGTTATGGCTAATCCTTCCTTCTTTTGGTCTGATCCATAACGACACGTAAACACAAAGTTATTCCATAAATGGTTCCATTCTTAGTAGTAAAGGAAGTCTACGTTATTCATACCTGTGAAATATAATCTAAAGTATGTCTAAGTATGTTCTTTATTCTCTATTGAGGCATATGATAAATTTTTTAATGTTCATAATGTAGTGTTATATACATCTTCATTTACCATCGAGCTACGGAGGGTCTGTCAGTTACCAGTGGTTGGGCAGTTATGTATTATTATTTAGCACTAGTTGGGAATACATGTATTTATCACCGAGCTACGGCCGGTTGGACAGTTACTATTGTCCAGTTGGGCAGTCATGTTACGATATGGATAACATTCCCAAAGAGAGGTTGATTCTTATATCTCTCTCATTGATGTTGGCTTATTGTTATTTTTAGTTCTGCCTTACATACTTGGTACATTATACGTACTGATGTCCTTTTATTGTGGATATTACATTCATGCCTGCAGGTGTAGGTAATTAGTTTGATGAGCCCTTATAGTAGACGAAGTTAACAGAAGGATCAGTAAGCCTCCACTTCATTTGGAGTGCAGCCGAGTCTATAAGTCATCGTGTTAGAGTTATGCTACAAACTTATGGGTAGGCTGGGGCCATGGCCAGACCATGTTTCAATATCAAATATTCTTAAATGCTTTATAGACACATGTTCATTATGTATAGCATGTCAGTGGCCTTGACAACGCATGTGTATTCATGTTTTGAGTTTGATGGTTCGCTGATAAAATATTTTCCCACTTACAGTTACAGATTATGAGTGGTGGCCATGTTGGCCATATGTATATTCTAGTATTCGTCAAACGATCATGAGTTACAGAGTGGTTCGCTCGGGCCAGTACGACACCAGGTGCCAGTTATGCCTCCAAGGTTGAGTTAGTTCTACCACAAGATATCATTATTTTGTTAGTTTCAATGATGATTGCTTAAGATATACTTTGATTTTCCTAATGAAATATCATTCTGAGTTACTTTTTATATTCCAGAGTTTTTGTGATGAAATAAAAATCAGTTTGGTATTGCTATTCGCATCTTTCATAGTGATAATGCCTTAGAATACTTATCCTCTCAATTTTAGTAGTTTATGACTTCTCAGGGAATTATTCATTAGACGTCGTGCCCATATACCCCTTAGAAAAATAGGGGTTGCAGAGAGAAAGAATAGGCACCTCAGTAAGACTGATCGTACAGTTCTCATTGAGTCCCATGTTGTTCTGCATTTTTTGGGAGAAGCAGTTCTCACAACTTGTTATTTGATTACCCAGATGCCTTCATCTTCCATACAAAATCAGATTTCGAATTCAGTACTTTTGTGAGCATACATTTCGTTCATAAATTCGCTCCCGTGAAATATAACTTAGCTCCTCGTGTTCTCAAATGTGTCTTCCTTCGGTATTCTCGAGTTCAAAAGGGATATAGTTTCAACGAACATTATAGGTAACTTATATAAGTGGATGCTGTATTTTTGAGTCTAAGCCATTATTTACCTATTCTGGCCACCTTGATTTTCACGACCTAAAATCCCGCCTTAGGCGTCATGATGGCGCCTAGTCTCTAAGACTAGATAAGGCGACTACTTACAATACTTAAACCAGTGAAACATGATATTTTAAAATAGAGTTTAATGTAAATGCTAAGATAAATTTGACACAAGCCTACGTGACAATAATTGCAGTAATTCTGTAAGTGCCCGAAAGTTTTCACCTAAAAACCCGACGTTACGATGCCAAGGTGGACTTATGTGTTGATGATTATAGAGATTCTTCACGGCGAGAAGGACTTTTTGGATTGAACAGTGCATTGGGAGTTAAAGAAAATTTTTGGTAGAACAGGGCATTTCTGCGGTCCACTATGCGACTGCAAAATCACTTTGCGGGCCGCATATTGGCCGCAGAGTACAACAGAAAAGTGGCCAATTTTGGAGGGTCGTTTTACAGTCCAATATGCGATCGCATAATGCTTTCGAGGGCCGCAAATTCCATCACATGCCGAATATAAAGATATCTGGAGAGGAGTTCTGCGGTGCATTATGAGACCGCAAATCTGGTCTGCAGGTCGAATACCTAACCTGAACAACCCAGTTCATGGCATTAATTCTATAGCGCATTTTGTAGATCGCATATCCATTCCGTTGTCCACTCTGCAACCGCAAAGCTTTGTTCGGAGGGTCCATTTTCTGGGTTTTATAACCTGACCATATTTCGATGTATAGACGTTAATAGTCATTTGTAAGGTAAAAATATGATATTTTAAGAGTGAGGAAATTCTCTAGAGCGTGAGAGGGTTCCTAAACTAATTTTTCATCAATTCTTGTTGAAGGCTTGGAGGATTAACAAGGAAAATTCACCCGGTCTTCATCCTAGAGGTAAGATTCTACTCCCTAGCCCTTAACTTCGGGATTTAACTAAAAATAGATAATGAGAAAAGTAATTCTTAGGTGTGGGAGTTGTTCATTGTGCATGCATGTACTATCAAGGTTTGTGGGAATATTGTTAAGATTAATTGGATAGACTTTGGGTAGTGAGATAAAGTAATTTGCCATATGAGGACCTTGAATCAGAATGCGCATCTAGCATTTGATATAATGCTCAAATGAGCTCGAACCATAAACTCCTTCCTAATTAGTATTCAATTTTGCTATATTACCAACTAGATCAAAGTGTCTAAGTTTTCAAACATTGCAGTAATTTAAGGAAGCTCAAGGAGAGGTATGTTGGGTAAACTTCTCTCTTGGAATCAAATCTCATGATGTTCTTGTAAGTTCCGAGTTGTCCATTATAAATTAGCTATTCCGAATAATCTTGGTGCGAAAGGTATATATATATATATATATATATATATATATATATATATATATATATATATATATATTCCAAATGTGTTCCGACTATTCTTATAGTATTATGTTGTTCTTAGGGAGTGTGTTCAAAGTATGAGTCATGTATTAAGATGTTGTGTCTTCAAGTAAAGTTCAAATGAAAGCTGTTATGCCAAATTGTGTAAGAAATATCCATGTGCCTAATACCCTTATTTTTTCACATGCATATTTAATGTCTTAATTTGAAAAGCCTTATTTTTGATGATCCATGATGATAGTTGAAAGTGAAAGGAGGAAGCATGAGATATGATATGCGGCCAACGTGCCAAGAATTATATGTATTATGGATATTAGAGACAATGAAATGAATGATATGTATTAGATTATGAAATGAGTGGTAAATAATTTAAATAATAAATGCTTCAGGAGTATGATTTGGCCACCGAGGTAGAGCAGGTCAAGATTACCTAAACCCAAAATTACACGTGCTAGTGTAGGAGTGATTGGGGGTAAAATCCCGTGTTAATGTGATAAGGTTGTTTCCACTTATATGGGATGAGATTGATGTGTTGAGATGTTTCTCCTTGAATGGGATGAAAATATTGCTGGCGAGATGTGATGTGATGTCGACCCACACGACATTTCGGTGAGACGGCTTATCCAATCGGCCTGAGATCGGATGTCGCGCATATGATGGTATTATAGGTGGATGTCTCGGGGTGAGACGTCTTAGAAAGTCGGGCTGAGATTGGACTCCATGCTAAAAATATGGTGGTATATCGGTGCTAAAGATCTCCCAACCTAAAAAAATTGAAACTTTGTTGATATTTACATTTCCCCTGACTTGACACCTTGATATTGTTTGAGTCTCTTATTGATTTCATGTTTCCTTCTCCGTTTACTGTTACTCATTCTATAGAGAGGGTGTTTCGTTTTACATACTAGTACTATTCCATATGTACTAACGTCCTTTTTCCCGGGAGCACTGCAGCTTTAATGGATGCAAGTGGTTCCATAGTAGGTGGTATTGATCAATGATAGCAACACACCCTCTGGTCAGCTGACTTGGTGAGCCCCATTTCATTTAGGGGTCCTGTATCTCTTGTCCCTTGTACATATAATTTTGACGTATAGCCAGATCCTTGTTGCCAGTACTATTGAAACACTCTTTCGTTTCTGTTAGAGGCTCCCTAGACATAGTGTGGGTTGTATCTTGTTTTGGGAAGGTTAAACTAAAAATGTTGTAATCGTATCACCTGCTCCACTTCAACTATGATTGTATACTGTACTATTTTGGAGACTTGGTAATAATGTAACTTATGGCAATGAACTGGTATTGTTCACACCACCTCTTATTATCTAATGTATTCTTCTATTTATTCATGGGTGATTTGGGTAGACGACATTATGCAGGCTTGATCGACCAGGGTATCTCTGTTGAGCACCGGTGGAGCTCCCCAAGTTCGAGGCATGACAAGCTTGGTATCAGAGCCTAAGGTTTTAAAATTTCCTAAGATGTCTCATAGCCGCATCTAATGGAATCCTTCTTATCGGTATGTTCTTGACCACATCTATAATTAGGAGGTTACTTGGGAATTTAGGAATAGTACCATTCTTTGATGTTCTAGATCGCGTGATAGAGCTGATTGTAAGACTATTCCTCATCTAACTCATACATTTCTCTAATTTTTAGTACATTACACCTAGGAAGAAGGCCCATAAGTGGCAGTTGATTCTATACCCGATAATGTGGGTGAGCACCCAAGGGGTGAGGATATTCTGATTCCCCCAACTACTACACTGCCTGATTCCTACACATACTAAGGGTGAGGCTATTCCACATCCAGCCCCAACTTCTGATACCAGTATTTCTGATGGGCACCTTAGGGGAGCCATACAGATGTTGGCTCAAATAATGACTTCACAGGCCCATATATCGAATGTTGCACCCACTTCTTCTAGTCAGTCAGGGGGGTTTTTGCTAGTTCCAGAGTGAACATGTTTCTTCAGCGGGATCCTCCAATGTTCACAGGTACTGATCCCAAGGAGGACCCCACAACCTTATTGATGAGATGCACAAGAATCTTAGAGTCATGCGTGCTACTGGGATGAAGGGAGTGGAGTTTTCCTCCTACCACCTAAAAGAGGTGACCTATTCTTGGTTCGAGATATGGGAGGAGTCCTATGGGGGGAGGTGGAGTGAGTTTGTCGATGCCTTTATCGATCATTTCTTGACTGCCGATACTAATGCATCCCGTGTCGTCGATCTTGAGAGTCTTAAACAAGGTTTAATAGGTGTGTGGGATTATCATATAAGGTTCGCTCACCTGTCCAATTATGCCATCTATATGTTGCCCACCATGGAGGCTAGAGTGCGCCGGTTTGTGTAGGACCTTATCCCCTTGGTTATTAATGAGGTCGCTAAAACTTCCTTAAATTTTGATATGAACTATGGCAAGATGGTGGCATGTTATCAAGCTACAAATACCCACAAACTGAAGAATAGAATTGAGCGAGAGGGTAAACAAGGCCCGACCAGTGGGCAACTTTTGTGTTAATTTTGGTGGTGGTGGCATGTTAGAATTTAGGGAAGGGTCATCAGGGCCATCCCAGTCCTTTTCCTGTCTTCAGTTAGTGCACAACCATTAGGGCACAGTCAGCAATAATGGAGCCGTTTCAGGCCCAGCTAGGGCAACAGGGGATCCTACCATCAAGGTTGGCTTGGAGGGAAATCCTAGCAGTAGCGAAGGCCCCCATGCTCTGGGTGTGGGAAGATGCATTTTGGGGCCTACTTTATGGACCTAACCATATGCAACGGGCGTGGGTTAAGAAGCAACAATCAAAGGGATTGGTGTGCATCTCGCCAGAGTGTAGGCAAAGGTATGACAACCAGCCAGTCGCTACTATATCCACAACACCTCCTCCAGATCGAGGCACTCCAGCACTCGCAGGGCGTGGAGCAACTATGGGTGGTACACAGAGTTCAGGAGGACCCATCCATTTCTATGCTATGAAGGGTTGCCAGAGTTCATAGGCTTCTCATGATGTTATCACAAGTATATTGACTATCCAATATTATGACATGTATACCCTTATTAATCCCGGTTCTACTTTGTCATATGTCATTCTTTATGTTGCTATTGAAGCCAAAACAACCTCATGAGTCGTTCTTTTGTATCTACTTCGGTTCGTGGCTGTGTAGGTTTACAATAATTGTGTTGTCATGGTGCGTGGTAGGGAAACTATGTCCGATCTCATTGAATTGGGGATGGTTGATTTTGATGTAATAATGGGGATGTACTGGCTTTATTCTTGTTTTTCTAAGCTTGATTGCTAAACCAAAACCATTAAATTTTAATTCCCAAATGATCTAGTTATTGAATGGAAGTGGGATGATGTGATGCCGACAGGTAGGTTTATTCCTTACCTTAAAGCCACAAAAATGATCAACAAGGAGTGTATTTACCATTTGATCTAGGTTGCGGACACCGATGCTGAGGCACCTACACTTGAGTCTTTGCCAGTGGTTAGTGAATTTCCAGAGTTCCCTAAGATCCTACCAGATAAGGAGATTGATATTGGGATTGATGTGATGCCAGGCGCGCAGCCTATCTTTATTTCACCCTACAAAATGGCACCGACATAGTTGAAGGAACTAAAGGAGCAGATGAAGGACTTTTTAGTAACGGGTTTCATCCGGCTGAGTGTGTCGCCTTGGGGCGCGCTAGTTCTCTTTGTAAGGAAGAACGATGTGTCACTGAGAATGTGTATTAACTATCAACAGCTCAACAAGGTCACAATCAAGAATGAGTACCCACTGCCAAGGATAGTTGACTTGTTTGATCAATTGCAGGGTGCTAAGTACTTTTCCAATATTGATATATGATATGAGTATTACCAATTGAATATCAGGAAGAATGATATCTTTTGAATAGTTTCAAAACCCAGTACGAGCTCTTTGAATTTCTAGTAATGTCTTTTGGGCTAACAAATGCCCTGGGAGCTTTCATGGATTTTATGAATCGTGTTTTCAAGTTTTTCCTCGCCGCTTTTGTGATAATGTTCAATTGATAATATAATGGTACATTCACAAAGTCAAGAGGACCATGTCGATCATCTCATGGTGGTCTGTAGATTCTATATCAGCACAGTTGTATGTGAAGTTTTCAAAATGCGAATTTTGGTTTGAATCTGTCACGTCGTTGGGTCATGTTGTCTCTAGAGAAGGAATTAAGGTTGATCCTCAAAAGATTGCAGATGTGAATAATTGGCCTATGCCTATAACTCCAAGAAGATTCACAGTTTCTTGGGCTTAGCCTGGTATTACAGGAAATTTGTAGAGGGGTTCTCCACTCTAGATCTCCATTGACTAATTTGACGCAAAATGAGGTGAAGTTCCAATGGCCATATGCTTGTGTAAGGAGCTTCTAAGAGTTGAAATCAAGATTAACTACGGTACCAGTGTTGAACCGACTAGAGGGTATAAATGGGGTTGTGTTATATTATGATGCTTCAAGAATCAAACTTGGGTGTCTATTGCAACATAGAAAGGTGATTGCTTATGTTTCTAGGAACTCAAGAATTATGAAAAGAACTATACAACACGTGACTTAGAGCTCGCAGAGGTGGTTTTTGCATTGCAAATTTGGTGTCATTATTCGTATGCAGTCCATGTGGATATATTCACGGGCCATAAGTGCCTCTAGTATATTTTCAAACAGAAGAAATTGAATCTGAGGCAGAGAAAATGGCTTGAGTTACTCAAGTACCACGACATTGATATTCTATGTCATCCAGGGAAGCCTAACACTATGGTGGATGCTCTTAGCCAGAATCTATAGGTAGTGTTGCTCACTTAGAGGCATATCAAAGGCCGTTATCCAAGGAAGTTCATCGTTTAGCTAGTTTGGGAGTTCATCTTACGGACTCTAGTGAAGGAGGGGTGATTGTGCACAATAGAGCTGAATCATTGCTTGTGGTAGAAGTCAAAGAAAAACAATACACGATCCGCTATTGGTACAATTGAAGGAGGGAATTCATAAACATAAGATCGCGGCCTTTTCTCTTGGCATGGATGATGGTACACTAAGATACCAAGGACGACAATATGTTCCAAATGTGGATGATCTCCGAGAAAAAAACATGACCGAGGCTCATACTTCCAAGTATTTCGTGCACACAACTCTACAAAGATGTACCATGATCTTAAGGAAGTCTACTACTAGAACAATATGAAGAGAAATAAAGCAGATTTTGTGGCAAGATGTCCAAATTTTCAACAAGTAAAGGCCGACATCAAAGGCCCGGTTAGTTGGAACAGAACATGGAAATTTTGATGTGGAAATGGGAGATGATCAATATGGACTTTTTGGTAGGACTACCTCGCACTCCCTGCAAGTTCGACTCGATTTGGGTGATTGTGGACAGACTCACAAAATTAGCGCACTTCTTACCTATTAAGGTACCGAAACATTAGAACAATATGCTCAATTATATATCAAGGAAATAGTCAGGCTGTATGACACTCCAGTTTCTATCATTTCTGATCGAGGAGCACAGTAATTTCTGCAAGGTTTGGATACTTAGGTAAATCTTAGTACTACCTTCCATCCACAAACCGACGGGCAAGAAGAGAGGACCATTCAAATGCTCGAAGATATGTCGCGTGCTTGGGATCTTGACTTCAAAGGTAGCCCAGATGATCATTTTCCACTTGTAGAATATTTCTACAGCAATAATTATCATGCTAGCATTCAGGTGGCGTTGTTCGAGTCTTTATATGTTAGGAGATGCAGATCTCTCTTTGGGTGGTTCAAGATTGGGGAACCAGTGTTGATAGGCCCATATCTCGTGTATCAGGCTATGTAGAAGGTAAAGATCATTAAGGAACAGTTGAAAACTACCTAATGTTATCAAAAGTCCTATTCGGATGTACGTTGTAGGGATTTGGAGTTCCAAGATTGTCACGCTCCAAATTCGAGGGACATGACCGGCACTCGACCGGGCATCCCCAGTCAAGCGGACCTGGGTGCCTTTCCTATCCCACGTGTTACCCCTCATTCTCATTACCTAATAACCAGGTGAAATAGCCATTTATAGGATATGGACTCCATTAACCAAATTTTATAAAAATAATAATAAAAATTTCCATTAGAAACTTCATTCACCATAATAAAGGTATTCCAGTTTTTATAAAACATTGCCACACACCAATATTTATCTTTTAATTTACCATGCCCGACACTACGCACAACCTGTCTACGGAGCCTCTAAGTACAACTGAAGAATATTATGGAAACGCCGGCAACAAGGCTCCGGCTATACCTTATACAACATCAAAACAAGATCAAAAACAGAAAGTGGAGTGAGCCACATAGGGCCCTGAATGGAAAGGGGCTCGCCGAATCAGCTGACAGAAAGTGATGAGGAACTACGGTCGGTGGACTGGAGTGCCTGCTATGGATCCACCTACATTCATAACACGAATGTAGCGCCCCCGGTAAAAGGGACGTTAGTACATTTGAATTGTACTGATATGTATGAACAAACTCTGTCGTGAGTAAACTCAAGCCAAATTTCATAAACAAGTATAGAACTGAACAACAATAGTACAAGTACAACCAGGAAGCAACAACCAAACATTCCACAACAAATGATTCAAGTAGTCAAAAAAAGGGGCAATCAGTTCCCCAATGTTACAAACTCTCATGCTCTGTCCTTTCACAATTCCACATTTATCATTTCATGATTCATATTCATATCAATAGTGATATTGGATCTCATTTTCCAACCTTATTGCTTCGTCCACCCTTATTACATCGGCCACCCTTATCACCCCAACCCACACCTTATTTCACCATGTTGCGGCGCGCAACCCGACCCCGCCTGACAGTTTTCAATTGACAACAACAAACAACACAACAACAAGTACAAGGAATCAACCATGGCACATTGTTAAAATAATTCCACAACAAGGGTATTGAAATCCCACAACTAGAAACAACAATTTCCTCATGTTCATCAAAATTTATACACAATTTAGATCATCATAACAGTTATTCATAACTAATCACACACATTGTTCCACAATATTTCCATTTACATTGTTCCACATTATTCCCATTCCTATTCCACATTGTTTCCATTACCATTGTTCCACATTATTTCCATTTTCATTGTTCCACATTGTTTCCATTACCACTATTCCACATTATTTCCATTTCTGTAGTTCCAATTTTGAGTTCCACAACATTCATCACAAAATGTTATCACACAATCATACAACAGAAAAGCTTCACGATGATTCTCACATTAATATCAACTATCAACAATTTCACAACTAGCATAGGGCGATTTCACAAGGATCACAGTTAGCCATACATACCTCGATTGAGCTTTCCTTAAGTTACTACAACACTCCAAAAACTCTATCAATTCCAATCTTCCATGAGACATAGCAAAATTAAACACATATTAGAAATATATTCAAGAAACTAGCTCGTTTGAGCATTTTATCAAACACTAGTTGAGCATCTTGACTTCAAATCCCCTTTTTAATATTTCCTTCATTCCCTAACCCAATCTTTACTAATATATGTTAAAAAATCTTTCCATAAACCTAAGTTGTACATGCATGCATACACAATACTGAAATACCCAAGAATCACACCTCAATAACTCATCTTATACTCTAAACTCAAAATTAGAACCTATGGCATAGAATCTTACCTCTTAGATGAAGAACTAGGGCTTTCACTTGATTATCTTCAAGGAATTAACAAGATATTGTGGAAAAATCTGATTGTAGAAACTTTCCCTATCTAAAACCCCTCTCTCTCACTCTAAAAAGACTCAAGAAAATGCTTAAAACGAGTTATGGGGTCAAATATAATGATAGGGGTTCGGGTTTTGAAAATGAAAAAAATATCCCACGATGTCGATTATGCTATAGAAGAACGGGCCCGCAGAATCGACATGCGATCCAGAGAATGCGTCATAGAATCAACGCCCAAAAATGGGCTTCTCGGGTTCAAAATGCAGCCAAAATTCTCCCGCAGAGTGAATTCTGCGATCCAAAATGCGATCGCAGAATTGACTCAGGATATCAATTTCCAGCCTTTGGCTATTTGACCATAACTTTGTGTAGGAATGTCAAAATGACGAACGGTCGGAAGAGTTGGAAAATAGACTCAAAGGATTTCATTTGATATGCTATTCATCACATAAAACCTTATGCATAATTATATATTCTAGTTTAAAGTGGAGCCTTGTGCGAATCCATTTTGAATTTGGCCTATTTCGAAAAGTTTCCCATTTGGCATACACCTAGCCTTCCCTTTGGACCTCACATCACTTACCATAAGACTTATACTCATATATACAAAGTCTAATTTATGTTCACCGTGTTAGTGGTATATAAAAGCATTATAACAAGCCTGCATGACACTACGAAATCCTAAATTACTTAGCGAAATTTTCCGGGGCCTTACATTCTCCCCCCTTAGGATCATTCCTCCTCGAATGAGGAGTAGAGTCTTCACAAAACACTTTAACATCACACATCTCTTTTCTAACCTACGTCATTCCCTAAATTTTTGTCTAACTCCCAAATTTTTCAGAAATTTCGGCAGAGTCTCCTTTGTAACTAGGCCTATCTACCTGCCAGAGAATCACTAAATTCGTCTCAACAAGACATCCAGAAATATACCTTGCACCACAATGTATATATCCACAATCCTAATCCCAATATAACAAGCACTACATTATCATAAGGATACCAGAACATGGACTACATAGTTTTATATCAAAACACCTATATGGTACATTCCAAGTCAAAACTAACTGGTATTGAATCAATTAAAAATATTTTCCTTCCAAGGCATATCCAGCTTTCCATATGACATTATCGACTTACAAGCATTGTCATGACACCTTCTAAAAAATAATATCAACTCCTAATCATACATAACAAGGATGACAAATAAACATCTTGCATGAGATAACTATCCATTGACTTTACCTTTTAATAAATTCCACTGTACAATTTACATTTCACCGGATATTTCAATTCATGGTAACAACATCAACCCACAATTCCCTCACATAGCATCATACCATCAAGACATTTCATAGTAAACAAATAATTATGTGTTCATAATAGTCCTTACCAGCCATTAGTGTAATCACAAAGGTGCTTATCAACAAGAATATAATTTCATTTCAATCAACAGTCCATATGAAGTCAAGCCATCATGATTCTTTCTAGTAATGCATCATATAAGATATTACCATGATAATATAGTTCGTTCAAACCAATTCATTACCTTCTTAGACATAACATAAAGAAACACAAAGTACATGAGAAACAATTACGGGGATATCATACTCCTATTGCAACCTAATGTGTAATACAGTCATGTAACCTTTATTATCTACTCACATACATTTTCAGGGGGCACTCACACTTAACCCTTGATGACCTTTAATAGTTACTCTAAGACTTGATATCGTAAACTGACCATAAAATTACCTATCCAATATACATGTATATATTATCACAATATGAAGCTTTATTTTGACTTGTCTGAACTTACCATACCCAATGGATCTAATACAATAAGAAACAACAGAGTTCAAGATCAGGCTGGAGTTATTCAGGAATCCATTAATGCGCTCAATAGAGTACTTTAAGAGGTCATATACTAACAGACGCAAGAGGTTATTACTAGCAATAATGACATGGTTTATCATTGTGATTACCTTAATTATTACCCAAATGAGGCATTAGAGTAAGTAGTACATGGAAAATAGGATTCATTAAGAAGGAATACTCAAGTACGTGAACTACTCATTTTCTAGAGTGTAGGGAAAATCCGTCTATCTAGAATAAGAATACTCTGGCACCTTTAATGAAATATGGGTTTCAAAATACATGAAGTTGAGTTACACTCTTAAAATTACTTGACACACAGAATCTATGCCACAAGCCTATAAGGATGAAAAGAATTGAACGTTTATGAGATTACCATATTTTAGATGGCTTAAAACTTCCTGGTAATTGATCATATATGAGGGAACTAAAAATACGACCATTTGTCATTCAAATCAACATGTTCATGATATGTGCAAAAATCCGAAGCCATCCAATCTCAACCTTTCACAAGTGAAACTCCATAGCTAGAAAATTTTGATATTGGGACAAAATCATGAATTGGTTAGATGGTTCTAATAGTTAACACGATGCTCTGGAGATAAGGAATAAAATACTCCTATACAGCCAAAAAGGCGAGATGCCAAGGGTAGTATGATTGTGTTATGGTTATGTTGTTAGGATTGGTTTTTGTGATTCTCTAGCAGGTGGATTGGCCCATTTTATGGGAGACTCTAACGAAGTTTTTGGAAATTTAGGGAGTTCGCAATAATTTGGAATTGCCGGTGTGTGAAGTAATAGTTCGGTCACATTGGATGCCAAGGATGGATTTTGACACTTATTCTAGGACAAATGATCCAAAGCAGGAGAGGATGTATGGCCCCAAAAAGTTTCACCTAAATACATGGGGGTTCATGATGCCAAGGTGGACTTATGTGATGCCCGGGAGTTGAATAATTTTTTTGGCAGAATAGGGCATTTTTGCGATCCACTATTCGATCGCAGAATCACTTTGCGGGCCGTATATCAGCCGTAGAGTGTAATAGAAAAGTGCTCAATTTTGGAGGGTCGCTTTGCGATCCAATATGGGACGCATAATTCTTTAGAGGGCCTCACAATCCATCACATACCCATCATGAAGATTTTTTAGGGGAGTTCTGCGACGCATTATGTGACGGCAGAATTGGTCTTCGAACCATAGACCTGCCGTATACCTGACCCAAATAGCCTAGTTATTTACGTCACTTCTGCAACCCAATTTGTGGATCACATATCCATTCTGCAGTCCACTCTACGACCACAGAGCTTTGTTCGGAAGGTCCATTTTCTATTTTTTTTATAACTCGACTCTATTTTGATACGTAGATGTTAATAGTCATTTGTATGGTGAATATCTAATATTTTGAGAGTGAGGAGGTGCTCTAGAGTGAGAGGGGGTTCCTAAACTAATTGTTCATCAGTTCTTGCTCAAGGCTGGGAGGATTAACAGGAAAAATCACTAGGTCTTTATCTTAGAGGTGAGATTCTACTACTTATCCCTCAATTTCGGGATTTAACCTAAAATAGGTAATGAATGATAATAGATGATAATCATGCAATTTGCCCGCACATTATCAATGCTTGATTGTAAAAGATAACAAAATGCTCTAATTAAGAGTTTACTGCTTTGCAGGATCCTTTCCGAGTTAAGAGGAAGCTAAAATAGTGTTTTGGAGGTAATATGAAGCATGGATGGCCATTCTGAGTATAACACGATTGGAAAGGAGAAGTAAGATCAAGGACTAAATCCGCGCCCAGGTCCGCGATCACGGATAGAACTTGTGTCAAATCCGCGATCTATGCGCGGCCGCTAATAGGGTATTCAGAGCCAAATAATGCAAGATCAATTGTGTAATTTCCAAGAGGACTATCCTTGACCTATAAGAAGCTCGGATCACCCAAAAAGAGTAGTTGAGGTTTTGAAGTATTTGTGAAGGCAAGAAGCAAAGCAGAAGATTCGGCATAGAGTTTTTACCTTTTGTCTTCTTGTTTTTATTATTGAGGATGAATTATATCGTTATGATTGTGAAAATTATTATACATAGCAAAAATCCTAATCTAGCGTTTTGGTAGAACCTCTTGGAGGATGAATTTTGCGTTACGTTAATATAGATTTGCCCTAATATTTTCTCTGTTTGTTCAAATATATTGTGATTGCTGTTGATTGACGGGCCCTCAATCGGCTGTGCCTATTTAGTATGCATAACTCGAGAGAGAATGTATATTTAGGTAGTTATTGAACAAGCACTCCTAACGTGTATGAGGGATCAATACGAAGGGTTTAAAGGTGGGATTGAGGATAACAAAACTTTGGGTGCGACCTAAGTGAGCTGTAACTAAGGCCAGCTAATGTAATTCCGGAGAATATGTCTAGTATATTGTTATAATTACTCGAGGGGGGGGGGGAGTTACAACAGTTAGAGTGCTCATTATCGATAGAGAAGACTTAAGAATATTTATAGCAAACATAGCAGAAAGGATTCCGAAAAGAAGGGAAATCAGAACCTTAGACCTTTCTCATTCTTGTTTACAAATCGTTTATTGAATATCTTTGAAGATTGAATATATGAATTTTTATGAATCTTATACCTGTGATTGATAGGTTAATTCTCTGTGGAATTCGACTCCAAATTTGTTAACCAGAATATATTGTAGCGACCGCTTTGTCCTTTTTATAAGGCATAGTTGGGCGTGATCAAATTTTGACACCTTTGTCGGAGAATTAATGGTGTTATTGATTTCAATTAGAAAGGAGTGCACAATTTTTTAGTGTAGTAAATTTCTTCAATTTAAAGTGACCATTGAAATTCTAACGTTTGTAGTTGTGGTTATTATAGGTGCATGCCTAGAAACTCCTCATGAACTGGTGAATTGCTCGAAGCATTATCAGATCCTGGGAAAGTTTTCAAGGTATTGAATCGTGCAAACATGAAAGGAAAACAACAACAGAAATCATCCGAAAACATTGAAACAGACATAGAAGACGATAATCTAAACATTAGAAACAACGTGAATGACCCAAAGGATCAGGGTATGGCACCTATTGTGCATAAGAAACACTATATGATTGGGCACAACCCACCGCTAACAACTTAGAAACTGCCATTGTTGTCCCTCAAATACAAGAAGATTCATTCCATATCAAAAATAACATGCTATATTTGTTGCCGAACAAGGGACTATTCTCTGATTCATACGTTGAAGATCTTCTACAACACCTAAAGAATTTCCTGTCAATTTTTGCCACGTAGAGGCAGCACAATGTGACACTGCAAGTAATATGTTTGTTGTTATTTCCATTCTTAGTGACAGGAGCCGCTCAGACTTGGCGTAATTCACTCCCCGTCAACTCCATCACTACTTGGGAATAATTAGTCAAGCAATATTTGAGCAAATTTCATCCACCCAATAAGACTGTTAAACAAATTGATGAGATATTGAGCTTCAGACAAAAACCAACTTAGACACTATACAAAATGTGAGAGAGATTCAAGGGTCTGCTGGTTACGTGTCCACATCATGATATTCCGGAGTAGATGTTGGGGCAGAGAGTTTAGATGGGTTTGGCAGATAGTTTGAAAGCCAATGTTGATGCTTTAGCAGGTGGACAATTTTTGAGCAAAACATTCAGATAAAGCAAGATCTTACTTGACAAGATGGCAAAAAACTCAGGATGGACAATAAGAAATTCTCCCAGCACTCCTGTGGTTCACTCCGTGGCTCTAGACCCGGATAACTCCATGGCTAAAAATATGGCCACTCTACTAACAAAAATGAGCATCCTCACCAAAAAGGTTAAACAATCAGGCCAGAAGTAGCGGGTACACATAGTTGATGCAACTAATAGGGGTCTATGTACATCATGCATTAATCAACCGTATGTCTGCTCGTGGAGTGCTGAAGGTTATAATTAATAATATCAGGAGAAGATGAATTATGTGGCCAACTATGGGGGACCGAGACAAGGTGATTAGAGTTGGGGTCAGCTGAATCAACAATATAGACCAGCTCAGCAGCAGTACAATAACAACAATAACCATGGGGCTATGCGACCACATGGGCAAATGGTACATTACCAAAGAAAACAAGGGTACAACAAGCTAAATTACTAGCATGCTTATCAACAACCTCCACAACAATAGATCGTGAGAGATGAAGATGTGTGTGCTAAACTTGAGGGAATGATGCAATAAGTGATTGGGTCCACTGAAAAATTAGTTGACAAAATAAACTCACATGAGTCGGCGATAAAGAATATTGAGATCCAATTAGGACAGATTTCTATGGCCCTAAATAATCATCCTCATGAAACGTTACCTGCAAATACCCAAATCAATAAAAAAGAGCACGACCTGATGTAGTTGATGGCAGTGAGTATCTGAAGTGGTAGATGTTACATTCTATACTTCAACATTAGGTTTCGACAAAATAATAACATATGAGTTGAAAGCGATTAAGGTTATACATGAAGATAGTGATGTAAGACCATGTAAGTTTGAAGAATTTCGGAACTACTATATATTGGCTTGTTATGTATTTTCTTTAAAGTAAACCATTTTCAGTAAAAGTTGATAGATACAATTTTATATGATTGTGATAAGTTTTAAATTAAATACATGACATGTAGGAGCTTACAAATGAGATTTTATTTATTATTTGAGTAGATAGTATTTTATCATAAGAAAAGTTATCCTTTTTCCATTTTGAAAATTTGTAGTACAAATTAATTTCTTTATTGTAAAGATATAAACTATTTTCTCACAAGAAAGAAATGTTATCCTTTACCGTTTAAGAATTTAGCATACGAAAAAATTGTACTCTTTATATGAGAGTAGAAAGATTATAAGTTGAGAAAATATATGTATTTTTACATGGAGGATTTAAATAATAACGTATGTATTTATTTTATATAGTACCACATGACTATGATAGAAAAGTATATTATAGTATGGTATGTATTAAAAATAAATAACTTTTAAGTAATTTGAAATAATTTTTAATTATGCAGATAATTAATTAATTATCGGATAGCGAAATATCACCTAATTAATTAATAGATTGTAGGATAAGATTTAAACTCCCAACAAGGAATTAAGTGGCAGCAAACCACATTCCAAACAATTGACTCTTAGTCACTTTGGATTATGTGGCAACCACATGATAATCACATGACACTTGTAGGTACACTTATCATATGCTTCGCGCGTGCATCCAGAAGGTCTTCCATTTTAGGAAATATCCATATATGTGCATCACTAAATTAAGCTTTAACTGACCAAACTACCATCAAGGATTAATAGCATAAACAATTAAAGGGGAAGTATGTTTAACCAAAAATATAATTCTTTGATTAAAACTTAAGATAAATAGAAATTTGAGTTACTGATGATCAAGAGACAAAGAATATGTAATGGACTTTTTGTGATAGCAAATAAACAGTAAAAGAGTTTATATTCCAGTGCAATATCGATGATATTGTGTGTCTTACATATAATGAGATCTCCTCCTTTTATAGTTGATTCTAGGTAAAGAAGTAATATCTTAGTCTTAATGAGACAGTTATGAGTTATAAATGATATTAAATAAGACGTTACACAATCATTCCTATTTAATACCAATTCTCTATAATATTGGGCATTTAATATTAAATTTGAACTCCTTTTCGTCATCAGATCCATGTCTTCAATGCCTTCTGATATCTTGGCTTTAATATGTACGAAGCTTGTACTATTTGAATGGCTTCTCATGCCTATTTAGATATTTTTTTCCCGTATCTGTTGTTACTCGTGCCTCTTAACTAATCATCATGTCTTGACCAATTGACCAGTCCACGTGTCATGTCACGTCACCTTCAATGTAAATTAATTATTTTTCCAATACAGATAGTCCCCCCACTTTCCATTTATTTATCAATTAAATAATTGGAAGTGGATCTTCATAAAAAGGAAATTTTTGCCATAATCAATTCTTATGAAAATATTGACATCTCAGTTGTCATTTCCATTTAATGTTATGTCCATGTGTCACCTTCTGATTGGTTCTGCCATTTTGGACCCCTTTTCAAGGCTTCTTCATTCCCACTATTCACGAAGTGATAGTTTCCTTAATATAGGCTTTCCATCATTATACTTCTACGTTTGACGGTTGCTATTATATACATATTCAACCCTTTCTTCATTTGTCTTCTCCTTCATAAATATTTAACAAGTACTTCGTTCTTTACTTTGGCTTTCTCTCTGTTTATCCTTAATTAAACAATGTCATCTCCAAACCCTAATCCTAAAAAAGTCGCAATTCTCGACCAATTCCCCAATACCCCTGTAATGAGACATAGGAGAGGCAGAGGTGGTAGGCTTCGGAGTTTGAAGCTTAGGATCCAGGCATGGTGGTTTATCTGGTTCTGTTTCTCCTTCTTCCAGTTCTGGCATTAGAAGTTCTATCCCAAAGACTCTTTTCTCTAAAAGTAAAGAAATTTCTGATTCTACCCAAGAACCTTTAGTTGAAGAAATTTTTCCCAATGATTTGTCTTTTGAGAGCGATCGAAGGTCTCTTCAAAAACAAATTAAAAATTTAGAGAAGGATGACATCTATCCTTCTTTAATAACTAAACTTGTAATTCCCATTAGTTCGAAAAGACTGTAATTGGAGGGATAATCTTCGTATGATGATTCCTGCTCCAAATCAGGGAATTTCTTCTTTTAGAATTGGATATTCCTTTTTTTACACTTACCCCTTTACTATGGGTTTTAAACCTGCGATTGACCCAGTCATTCTTGATTTTTGCCGCTTCTTCAAAATTTGTTTAGCTCAAGTTGGTCCCCTAGTGTGGAGAGCTGTGGCTTGTTTGAGATATTTATCTACCAAAGCCAATGTCAACTTTACTTTTTCCGACCTTATTTATTTATACCATCTTAATTTGATGCGTCATGAGGTTTTTACCTTAACTGCAAAAAGTAAGAAGGTTGTGTTAAGCCTTGAAGATGACAAGGATCATCGGTGGTATACTCGGTATGTTGATGTACGCACGGTGGATTTGTTGGGTGAATCAAATATTCCATTCCCTGAGAAGTGAAATTTTGCTCGTAGGTTTTCTTTTATTTATCATACCTATTTATGAGAATTTCCTATTCTAATTTCATCTCTTTTTATTTTTTTGTAGAAACCATGGGAGATATGGAACCTATTCCCAACTTTCCTGGTTGGGTTGATTCATTTTTAAAGATTGCTCCTAAGGAAGATACAACTTGGAAATCAATTTCCTTTTTGCATGGCTGAAAAGTGAAAACTCACGGTACACATTTCTTTACACGTTTTTTTTAAAACTCCTTTTTTGTAATGTTAATTATGTATCCTTCTTTTTGCCAGGATTTGGTGTTAGAGGAATGAAAACTGAGGTGGATATGGCCATTCGTATTTCTGATAATTCTTCTCTTGATTTGGATAAGGCTTGAGCCTTGATACCAAAAAGAAAAGCTGTTGGAGAAGGTTCTGAAAATGAGGAAGAAGAAGGTACCTCTTTGATAGACATGCCAAGAGCCAAGAGATGAGTTATTATTGAAGATGAAATTGAAGATTGTCCTGCTCGAACCTCTATCTCTGAGCCTGTTTTGATCTCTTCTGATGAGGACACCGTACCAAGAGACATCAATGAACCTATTCAACGTCTCTTTGATGGTGATTTTCAGAGTGGTGAACTCGACCCTATTCTGAATGAAATTTCTCTCTCTTCATCCATTCCTATTTCCTCTATTCCTTTGCCAACTGTGAGTGTTTCTTTGCATGTGTAGTTTACATCTATTCCCTTACCTGTTTCAACTGCTCCTGCTTCCATTCCTGCTTTGGTTCCCTTGTTTACTCCTACCGCATATGTTGTGACTTCTACGGCTCCCATTGTTTTTACCTCTTCTACTACTCCTTCTTCAACAGTTCTCCCTTCCTCTGTTCAGCCTACAGTGGTAGGTTCCAGTAATAGAGGCATGGCTATGAGAAGTGTAACACTCGAAGTTTCTGCCAATCAGAGCCTCTTGAAAAAGTCTGGTGGAGCTAATGTTTGGCTTGAACCTCTGATTGCAGAGATTGAGAGGAATAAGATGCAAAGCCATAGCTGTTATACTTTGATGAATGACATAGTTCATCCAACTTTTAAGGTAACTTACTCTAACTTGAATGTTCTCCCCCTTTTTGTTTCTCTAAGTCCTTATTTCAATGCCTTATACTTGTAAGCTAATCTTATTGGAACTGAGTTGATGAGGAGAATCTCCACCTTAGAGAAAAAGGATCGAGAGTCTACAAAGGCTATCTCCGAAGCGAGGAGATTTGCTGAAGAGGCCCAGCTAGAAGTAATGAATTGGAAGGAGCAGTTTGAAAGTGCTCAAGTGACCATAGAAGAGTTACAAGAGAGCAGAACTCATCCGGAGCAACAAAAGTGTGGTTTAACTTCTGAGCTAGCAATTGCTAAGGCTTATTCAAGCCAATTTGAAAAGGATAAAGAGCTTTTGGAGTGCTCATTTTTGGAACGACTATCAAAGGCCACAGAAGAATAAGAGAGCTTAAGGTACTTGTGGAGAAGAAAGTAGAATACGCAGGGGAGAAGAAAGGGCTTGTTGACAATCTTCATTCCATTCAAAATGACCTTGCTTTTTGAGTGCAGAGAAAAACTTAAAACATTTTTCTGAATATTTGGAAATAAATCTCCTCAAAGCTGTAATTCTTCCCGTTAATCTTTGAACTTCCTTTTTACTAGTAGTGATATCAGGGATTTCTTCTATTGCTTTGACCTGAGAAGGATTTACCTCAATATTACGAATAGAAACAAGGAAACCCAAAAATTTACCTGATGAAACTCCAAATACATATTTTTCTGGGCTGAGTTTTATATTAAATTTTTGCAAAATTCCAAATGTAACAGATAAATGAGAAATATGATCGTGAGATTGCTAGGTTTTGACGAGCATATCGTCTATATATACCTCCTTTATCTTTCCTAAATGTTCTTGAAATATTTTAGTGACTAACCTTTGATAGGTTTCCCCATCATTTTTGAGACCAAAAGGCATTACTTTATAATAGTAAGTCCCCGTGTCTGTGATGAAAGAAGTTTTTTCTTCATCACTAGGGTCCATTTTAATTTGGTTGTACTCTGAATATGCATCTAAAAAACTTAAAAGTTCATGTCCCGCAGTTGCATCGATTAATTGATCTATATGTGGTAAAGGAAAAGTATCTTTTGGACAAGCTTTATTAAGATATGTATAATCTAGACAGACTCGCCATTTACCATTTTTCTTATGTACAACGACTGTGTTGGCTAACCAATCAAGGTACTATACCTCACAGATTGACCTAATTTTTAATATCTTTTGGACCTCATCTTGAATCACCTAATTTTTGAAAGCTCATTGCTTTCTTTTATTTTACTTTATTGGTGTAAAGGGTGGGTCCTCGTTTAATTTATGAGTCATCACATCCAGTAGTATCCCTGTCATGTCAGCATGTGACCAAGCAATCCACGTTAGATGAAATTCATTTAACATACCTCACATGTTTGAGTTTAAATTAGCCCCAACATAAACTTTCCGTTCAAGCCATTGCTCGAATAATACCACACCTCGAGTTCTTCGATGGTTGTTTTGATATTTTTGTTCTCCTCAGGTTCTTGAATGGTATCAGGCCTCGAATCTAAATCTATTTTCTCTTGCTCAGTTGAAGTTTGATTTTTGACACCTTCAACTGTTTCTTGTAATTGCTATTTTTCTTTACTTACGACACTCGTATCTGTTACAGCATTGATACTCCTAGCTGTTTGTTGATCCCCTCGAATTTGAAAAATTCCCCACGGTGATGGACACTTAATAATTTGATGCAATGTTGATGGAACAATACCAATATCGTGGATCCAAGGTCTCCCCATGATCATATTGTAGGCCATTTCCGTATCAACTACCTGGAGTTTAGTTTCTTTAACAACACCTGCAACAAAAGTTGTTAGAATTACCTTTCCTTTTGTTACCACACTCGAATTGTTGAAGCCTGACAAGGTATGCACCTTGGGTATCATTTTGTCTTCAGCTTGCATTTCCCACAATACCCTTAGTCGTATAATATTTACAGAACTCCCTGGATCAATCAAAACTCATTTTACATTAGTATCATGCACAAGTAAAGATATTACCAGTGCGCCATTATATGGGGTTATCACTCCTTCGGTATCTGCATCATCGAATGAAATACTTTCGTTTTCTAAAACCTGCCGTATCCGTTTCCCATGTGTAATTGTTACTTTAGAAATCTTGTTGGAACCTGTGTAAGTTACGTCATAAATATCTTCTCCCCCTCTTATCACATTTACTGTTCTCTTGGGTGAAGGAGGCTTTGGTGGCTCTTGCTTATTTTTCATATAGTCTTGTTTACCTTTCTCACTAAATAACTCAGTGAGGTACCCTTGCTTCAATAGATGATCCACTTCACTCTGTAAGAATCTACATTCTGAAGTTTTGTGCCCGTGATCATTTTGGAATTCACACCAATGATCTTGATTGCATCTATTTGGATTTGACCGCATATCTTTTGGCTATCGTACCTTATCTCCCATGCTTCTCAGAACAGCCACGAGCTCATAGGTAGGGACATTAAAGTTATATCCGCCGATCCTTGCCTTTAAACTCATGTCGTCATCTAATGAGTCTTGTCTATTACGATCATTTCTGAATCTTGATGAAGAACTAGACTCCTTGTTCCTCGATTTTGGATCATATTGCTGGCTATTTTGTTTTGACCCTGAGTCTTTTCCTGCGGGTCCCATATATGTATCGTACATGTTTTTACCTGACCTTTTTTCGATTTCTGATCTTTTGAAACTGCCCCTTTCTTCATGATGGAATTTAGAGTCTTTTAGACACGGTATCTTCTTCAATTCTCAGCTTCGTACTATGCCTGTTGTAAACATCATTCCACGTGGTTGCATGAAATTCTCGAAGGCTTTCTTTGAGTCTTCTCGTGGCTTCAGAACTTTTGTCATTTAAATTAATTGCAAAAGCTATTGCAGCCCAGTTGTTAGGTACATGGGGTAGAGTCATTCTTTCACGTTGTAATCTATCAACAAAGTCCCTGAGCAATTCGAAATCCCCTTGTTTAATTTTTAATATATCTTCCATTCTTTTTTCTACCTTAGCAGGATTTCATATTCAGTTGAGTAATTTTTTCTTCTAGTCAAGGGAGCAGAGAAGTTACATATTTACAATATTAAATGTATTTTCATTACCATCGAGCTATAATCGATGGGCAAGTCCCTATTGGGCTACCTCTGATCAGATATTAAGTTATATGCCGATCCTACTGTGGTTGAGAACCGATAAGCAAGCCCAGTTGGTCAAGATACAGAGCCTAGTATGGCCGAGCGCTTATGAGCGAGCCTACTACGGCAGAGATGTATGTATGTATGTATGTATATATATATATATATATATATATATATATATATATATATATATATATATATATATATATATATATATATATATATATATATATATAGAATCAGACAACTATTTTACTTACTATTTTGAAAGAGTTGAGTCAGTATCAGCAGGTAAACATATCTTCAGATTATCTCTGACTTCCAACTACTTGCAGCTATTATATATCAGTTCAGTTTTAGCTTTCAGTATATTGCCTTACATACTCAGTTGATTATTTCGTACTGACATCTTTTTGATGGGGACACCACATTTCATGCCCGCAGGTATAGACAATCAGTTGACGATCCCTCATAGTAGGCGAGATTGGCATTCAACGAAGGATCTATAAGACTCCACCTCATTCAGAGTGCAACTGAGTCTATGAGCCATCGTGTTAGAGTTTTACTATATACTTATGGGTAGGCTAGTACCCTATCCCATTTGAGGTAAGATAATCTTAGAGGGTTTGTAGACAGAGATTCAGATTGTATAGTATGTTAGAGGTCTTGACAGCTCATGTGTATTCATGTTTTTAGAACGATAGATTATTGATACAGTGTTGCCCACTTATAGTTATGCATTATGAGTTGTGGCCATGTTGGTCCATGATAGTTATAAAAGGAATGAATGAGTTACATAGTGGTTTGCTCGGGCCAGTGCGACAACGGGTGCTAGCCACGCCTCCCCAAGCTCGGGGCGTGAAAAAGTGGTATCAGAGCAATCGTGTCCTAGGGAGTCTACAAAGTTGTAGCTAATAGAGTCTCACTTATGGGTGTGTTGCATGCCACATTTAAAACTGAAAGGCTATAGGGCATTTAGGAAATGTTAACTTTTTTTGTTTCCAGATTGTGCCATAGGGCTAAGTCGTAAGAAGTTAGTACAAAGTTTTCACCGAACTTTATATGCACTAGAGGTGCTATCACAATTCAGCTGTAAGGCGTAGATATAACTTCTACTTATGTGGAAAGGAGGTTATGAAAGCGACAGAAGATACGATACGAGGTTGAAAGTTAAGTAAAGTAAATGTGAAGAAAATACAAGATACTCAAGTAGAAAAGGTTGTAAATAGTTGAGACTTCAGAGATTGGGTTTTAGTTTAGTTGAAAAAGGAGACCTTAGTGAAAATTTTGAAAATTTCTACGAGTTAATATTCGAGGACGAATGTTCTAATGGAAGGAAGGATGTTACATCCCATACCTTAGCATTAGGATTCGTCAAAATAATAACATATCAGTTGGAAGTGATTAAGGTTATACATGAAGATAGGGATGTAAGACCCTGTAAATTTGAAGAACTTCGGAACTACTATATATTGGCTTGATATGTATTTTCTTTTAAATAAACCATTTTCGGTATAAGTTGATAGATACAATTTTATATGGTTGTGATAAGTTTTAAATTAAATACATGACACGTGGGTGTTTACAAATGAGGAGAGTAGATAGAATTTTATCATAAGAAAAATTATCCTTTTTTCCGTTTTGAGAATTTATAGTACAAAAGAATTTCTTAATTGTAAAGATATAAATTGTTTTCTCACATGAAAAGAATGTTATCCTTTACCGTTTTAAAAATTAAGCATATGAAAATTTGTACTATTTATATGAGAGTAAGAAAATTATAAGTTGAGAAAAATATATGTATTTTTAAATGGAGGTTTTAAATAATAACGTATATAATTATTTTATAGAGTACCACATGACCATGATAATAAAGTATATTATAGTATGATATATAAAATATATTAAAAATAAGTAGATTTTTAAGTAATTTAAAATAATTTTTAATTATGCGAGTTATTGATTAATTATCGGATAATAATATAATATTTAATTAATTAATAGATTGTAGGATAAGATTTAAGCTCCCAACAAGGGGATTACGTGGAAGCAAACCACATTCGAAACAAGTGACTCTTAGTCACTTTGGATTATGTGGCAACCAACGCTTATTACATGCTTCGTGCATGCAACCAGAAGGAGGTCTTCCATTTTAGCAAAAAACCCATATATGATATATGTGCACCACTAAATTAAGCTTCAACTGACCAAACTATCATCTAGGATTAGTAGCATAAATAATTCAAAGATGTAGACGTAGATTTCCTTGTCGTGGTCGCGGGATCTGGTCTACAATTTGGTGTTGCTCCTAACTTGTCGCTTTGCACAGGTTTCTTCATTCAGAGGTATACGCAATTAGGAAAGGAACTAATTGTTGGAATGATTTTCCATTTATGTATTCATATCGTATTCTTCGTGTGATATGGGATTAGGGATGTGCAGTGTCAAGTGTTTGTCTACATGGGTTGTAGCCAACACGGGTGTCAATGGATATTCGAAAATCGACTAAATCGATCGAACAGTATTATGTCGAGTCAATTTTTAGGTTTGTTTTTATGAAATTATAGGTTTTTATATAGATTTATAATCGCATCGATAATTAGGGTAGGTATTTTATTTTATAAAAATAAATCGAAAAAATACCGAACCGTACTGAATATATTTTACATGTGAAAAATATATTTATTTAATAAGTTTAAAAATAATAATACATTAAATTTTCTTTGGGCCGTGGAATTATAAAAATTAATACAAGATAACAAGTAATTAAACTTAAAATACTAATTCTTAAAACCTATTATGTTACTTCTACTTAAACTTAGTTATTTCAAGTATCTCTATTAGCAAGACAAAGTATTATAGCAATGAATATCATACTATAATGTATTGAATATGTTTTCTTTCATATAATTTAGATTTAACTTTTTGAATATTTAATCTTCTACAGACTTTATTCTTGAGTGCCAACTAGGTATATCTTTCAACCCGTGTAATTTATATTTTCTTTGCTTTGTTTGATTTCTTTTACATTGTTGTAGAATAGTTGATGGATCTAATACTCTAGTCATCTTTCTGTTTTCTTTTTTAATTCATTACCCGTTAAACATTAAGAATATCTAGAGAGTTTTGCTAAGTCCTCTAAAAAAAACGTATGTTTACATTCTATTTCTATTGGTGAATTTGCGATGTTTTCCTTCGCATTTGCGAGCTCAACAGTCCCGGACCCTGTTCGCATTTGCGATGGCTTCATAATTGCGAAGCCTGCAGGTCTGCAACACCTGAAGCCCATTCCTAACATGCAAAATGTACCCAACACCTGACTAAAACTCACCCGAGCCCTCGGGGCTCCAACCCAAACATGCACCCAACCTCAAAAACATCCTACGAACTTACTCGTGCGATCAAATCGCCAAAATAACATCAAAATCAAAGAATCAACCTCCAAAACTCATGATTTTCATTTCAAAGTTCAAAACTTTCAATTTTTCTATTTTTAGTCTGAAACACGTCAAACGACGTCCGTTTTCAACCAAACTTTACAGATAGTGCTTAATGCTCATTTAAGACTTTTATCGGGCGTCGGAACCAAAATACGAGCCCGATACCATCACTTTTGATCAATTTTCATTTTCATTTTTCCTTAAGAAATTTCAGAAAATAATTTCACAGAAAAATTTCATACTCGGGCCTGGGACCTCGGATTTCGATTCCGGGAATACGCCGGGTCCCAAATTTTCTTACGGACCTTTCGGGACCATCACATCACGGGTCCGGTTCCGTTTACCCAAAACGTTGACCAAAGTCAACTATAACAATATTATTATCAAAATCCATATTTTTTAACACAGAATTTAAATATTTTCACATAATTTTTCGACTTCGTGCCCGGACTACGCACGCAAATCGAGACAACTAAATAGGAGGTTTTCAAGGCCTCAGAAGCGCAAGAAAAGGGAGAAGAAAACTTTATATTGCACTATCAAAAGGAATATCAATATCAACAAGAGTTGATTATGTGAGAACTAAAATGGATAGAAGGAACATACACAAGAAATATCTATAAGGAAATATTAGGTGAAATCCACTTAATTACAAATTTTTAACCTCAAATTCATAAATAAATATGTAAATCACACGTATCTAATTGCCCCCTTTTTTCATCTTTGTAAGCTCGGACGAATAATTCAACTGACAACGATCGTCAATGATCATTCAAAAAAATGTATACTATATTGTTTCATCTATTCTTATATGCTAAAAAATTTACTGCAATAATTTTAATATTCATTCGCAATAATGTGTACTAATGAGCTCGATACACACGTGCAACGTACGTGTTGAGAAACTAGTTATAGTAAAAGTGGGAAGCCCTTAAGATAAGAATTAAATTACTAAGATACCCTTCTAATTAACTTAAATATCTTATTAATAAAAATTAAAAATAACTAAGGGCAAATAACGTACGTACCCCTTCATAAAGGGTCACAAGCCACAACTATTAGACGCATAACCCCTTCTAAATGCAATATTAAAATATCCTTTTTGTTTACCTGAATGCCAGAAGAGTCCCAATTGATAATTAAGGCCTCGGCTGAACAATCACACCGCTTCACATTCAAAAGAAGCACGTATGGAGGCTCTTCACAGGATTACAACTTTTCCTCAGTACTTACGAATTTAGATCCTTTTTAAAGCACAACCATAAAATTCTGATTCATCCATTATATTTTCTCATGTCAAGATAATTTCCTCCACTATTCTTTCATCTTCCCTGAAGATAATTTCTTAATGAGTATCTTTGTTGTTGCAACATTGAATATATAAAAACTAATTATCATGTCTACCAAGAGCAGGTGGGAAGTTCTTGAAGGGAAGGATGCCGGGAGTATATTTGGAAACAATCTTTCTACCTCAGGGTAGGGGTAAGATATGCGTGTATACTACTCTCTACAGACCCCACTAAGTGGGATTATACTGGATTGTTGTTATTAATTATCATGTCTGCCAGATGATAATTCTTCAATAATGCAAGACTAACTTGGATGTCCTATTGTGAAAACGTGAGCAATGAGTCAGTGACAAACTTTCAAGCAACCAAAGGATTTGACAATTTAATTATTTTTCTTTTCATATAGATATTTCACTGAGACTAGATTTTCCTTTCAAAAGTTTTTTGCCGTTATACCATAGATATAACATGAGTACTCTTGACCAATAATGCTTCCTTTTTTGCAATATTTCCTTTTAACTTTTTAATGTATTTTTTCTTATTTTTTCTCACCTATGTTACATATCCTTCTCTTTTAACTTTCAAACCTAGAAAGATATGCTTTGTCCACAAAAATTTTTGACGTCGATGTAATAAATTTTTTTTCCTGCGGGAGGATAGATTATCCTCTAAAGTTTATTATTTTTCCTCTCATTTATTAGTTTTAAAAAGCAACACAAACCCTCACACTATTATACTCCTACAACTTTTATTTTAGCTTAATTTTCTTCTACAGTACAGTTTATTATTTAATTAATTTCATGTTAATCACCATTTATATTTTGATAATAAATAATTACGAATATTAGATCATAAAATATTTTAGTATCTTTGAAATTAAGCACAATTCTTTAGTGTGTACTATATAAAAAATTAACGTGCTACAAAAATTATTTGCTCTTTAAACACTCAATGAGTCACTGCAATTCAAAGCCGAAAGTAATTTTCACCAGTAAGCTTTTCTCTTTTGTAGAAGGACCTATAATATTATAAAGCTGATAATGCTTTCTTTCGTAAAAGACCTAAAAAGAACTTTTGTTTTCCTCTAAAGTAAAGTTGGATATTGTTATGAAATAGAAGATTCTTACACTTCTATTTAAGGTGAATGTCTTTAATGTCTTTAATTAGAGAGATTCTAGAGTTCTATTAGTGGTAGCTAAATCTTCCTCTCCCCTATAAATAGAGGTGCCCCTACCATTGTAAATCATCCCTTGAGACCCATCTCAACTCAATAAGAAGAACTCTCTCTACTCTTCTCTCTATTGCTATTGTTTTTGTTCTATTGTTCTTGTCTTTTGCTTTAGTTTATAACACGTTATCAGCACGAGTCTCTAACCAATTGAAATTTTCGATTGTCTTAACTTTTGTTTGTGTAGGGTTTTGCCTCAAAGAAAGAAAGCAAAAGAAGGAAAAGAAAAAAAAAAAAAGGAACGAGAAATAGAAAGAAAAAAGAACCAAAGGAAGAAAGAAAAATTTCTCTGGAAACAAAAAAAAAACGTGAAGAAAAAAGGAAAGAAAGAAAGGAAAGGAAGAAAGGAAGAAAATATTGAAAATATATTTGGTATACCTTAAAGGTAAGTAATTTACTTTTCCTTTTCAAATTCTTGGAATTCTATAAATTTTATATACAAAGTTTGATTATAACTCTAATGGAGTTTGTGAGAAATTATAACCACACGAAGTGGTAAAATCTCCATGTCCTTCCATGATTAAATTCATGTATGATTGTGGACGTGACAAAGAATTCCGTCCCATTGAATTTGCTCCATTCCCTTTAGAGAATGTGGAAGCAGTATATGATAAGTCTGAAAGAAGACTAATTACCATGAAGGTATCAATGAATGTGGACGTGACAAAGAATTCCGTCCAATTAAATTTGCTCCATTCCCTTTAGAGAATGTGGTAACAGCTTGTGTAAAGCACATGATTTTGATCCATTCCCTGAAGTGAATGTGATAATTGTAATAGAGCCCGTAAGTATGAACACGCTCTTGATGTAATTGTGTCATATGAAAAGAAAGTTCGTTGCCCTCGAAATTTCGGGCAAGAACTATATAACATGGGTGTTGGATACTGAAATCCACTTAGATGCTATGGGTCTTGGAGACGCCATTAATGCATCCACCCAAAACTATACGAAGGCCTTGATTTACTTGCGCCATCACCTTAATGAAGGTTTGAAACTATACGAAGGCCTTGATTTACTTGCGCCATCACCTTGATGAAAGTTTGAAGATTGAATATCTCAACATCAAGGATTCACCATCTTGTGGAAAGGCTTAAAGAAGAGAGATGACAACCTGAAGTTGGTCACTCTGCCACAAGCACGATACGATAAGAATCCAAAAGCAAATAGTTTATAAACTATATATTATCGTTGCGGTGAAAACGGGCACTGGTCTAAGTCTTGCCGTATACCATAAAATTTGGTTGACCTTTATTAAGCATCTCGAAAGAGTAAACGCCCTGAAACGAATTTTGTCTCTGACGACAACTTTGACTTCACCCACCTGAAGTGGCAGACTTCTTTTAGCAACCCGAGGGAAAGATAGACCACCTAATCGGCGATGGGACCATGATGAAAGAAGATGGAGTTATTTGATTTTGTTCTACTTATTTGTATTAGTTAGTGAATAATCTAATAGTCATTAGTATTA
Source organism: Nicotiana benthamiana (assembly GCA_034376525.1). NCBI lineage: Eukaryota > Viridiplantae > Streptophyta > Magnoliopsida > Solanales > Solanaceae > Nicotiana > Nicotiana benthamiana. The sequence continues at coordinate 51,331,555 of CM067338.1, read as the reverse complement.
GCTCGTATTAGCTAGTTCATGATGCAATGTTAGCAGTAGTTCTTTAGAATATCTTCAATATGCTCAAATATCAATAAAACTTTTATTTTCCAGTGGGGGTAATCGACTAGCCTGAAAAACTAGTCGATTATCAACTATTTTCGCATTAAAGTTGAAAAACAATTGATCAACAATCGATTGTCTTTGGCTAACAATCGATTGTCTTGAAACAGTGAGGTCTGGAATTTTTCAAAAATCACCCACAATCGATTGTCTATATCTAACAATCGATTGTCGTTAGGCAGTGTAATCTGGAACTTTTCAAAAATCATCCACAATCGATTGTCTATGTTTAACAATCGATTGTCTTAAACAGTGTGATCTGAAGTTTTTCAAAAATAACAAATAATCGATTGTGTATGTCTAACAATCGATTGTCTATGTTCAAACAATCGATTGTGTGTATTTAATAATCGATTGTCTTATGAAAAACGCTGAAATTTTCAAACTGCAAAGGAATTGATTATGGATAACATATCTGATTTTGTTAGCCAACTGTTAGTAGCAGATTTTGAAGATATTATGTGACACAAAAGAATTGAACTTGTTTATTTCTATGTTCGTGTATTTCTTTTGTATGTTAAACTATGGGATAGCAAATATGGATATCTCACAAAGCGAACTTGGACCAACGTCCAATTGTAAAAGTATTTGCCTAGTTGATTCATGTACTACACATACAATACTCAAAGAAAAGAAGAGTAATTGTGTAAGGCAAACATTACTACAATCTATGGAAGTAGTAAATTGATTGAAGGCTCCGGAAGAGCAATTGTAACTCTGCCCAAAGGCATGACGTTAATCATAGAGAATGCAATGTTCTCCCCCAAGTCTAAGAAGGACTTGTTGAATTTTAAAGATATCATTCAAAATGGATATCATATTGAGACAATAGATGAGAATAATCTTGAATTCTTCATGAAAACGAGGCTGCCCATTTCGGTTTGGGTTCACGCCATTTTGAATGCAACAATGCTAGTTTGTCGGCTGCCCGCTTCGACTTGGGTTCACGCCATTTTGCATGCAACAATACTAGTTTGTCGGCTGCCCACTTCGGTTTGGGGTCACGCCATTTTGCATGAAGCAATGCTAGTTCGTCGGCTGCCCACTTCGGTTTGGGGTCACGCCATGTTGCATGCAGCAATGCTAGTTCGTCTCTGACTGACGAATTGACACAAATATTCCCCATTGCAATTGGTTTTGGGTCATGAACCCAATATATCCCATTTAAGAAGCTTTGGATGCGCAGTATATGTGCCTGTAGCACCGCCATCCCGCACCAAAATGGGTTTGCAAAGGAGGTTAGGAATATATGTTGAGTTTGACGCGTCCTCCATTATTCGCTACCTCGAAACATTGACAGGAGATTTGTTCACTGCACTATTTGCAGACTGTCAATTGGATGAGACACTTTTCCCAAAATTAGGGGGAGAAGTTGGTGAAACCAAACGGGAAATTTTGTGGAAAAATGCATCATTATCTCATCTTGATCCACATACCTCTATTTGAAAGAAAGAGGTACAAAAGATTATCCATTTGCAAAGAATAGCAAATCAAATGCCTGACGCATTTACGGACTTGAAGAGGATAACGAAATCACACATTCACGCGGGAAAATGTTCCGATCCGTATTGAAGTCCCTATTGGACAAATATCTAGTGTCATATCCAATGAGTCAAATGCACGCCAGAAGCGTGGCAGACCATTAGGTTCCAAAGATCGAAATCCTAGAAAGAGGAAAAAGAACGATCTAAATGACACTATGAAAGAATCACATGAGGACGCTCATGATTTGATTAATTCCGAGATTCACGAAGAATCTATTGAGCCTGAGACTCTTGAAAATACGGAATGCAAGAATGTGAGGATCTCGAACCTCAGTCTGTGGTAGTACAAAATTAATTGAGAGCTCTCGAAGAGCCAATTATTACTATGTTGGAGAAACACAATTGAGTATTGTGCTGTAGTAAGTCTCAAAGAAACTTATTCAGTTTCCAAAAGTACACGCGAAGGCGATTGATGATATTGAGACTATAAATAAAGGAAGGCTTTGATTCTCCTATTACTATAACTTGTAGCGGGGTAATTTGTATATGAAAAGCTACCCGCTTTGTTCTCCAGTTTGTACTACACAAACGAAAGAATGCCACAATAAAGTGGATATCTATTGGTATAAAACCCATGTCATAATAAACCCGAAGTTTATTGATAAGTGCACATGTCATGGTGTAAATTTGAAGTTTACCAATATTGATAATTTATTCAGTTGACATTCGTGTTAGCCATCTCATTTGAAGTATGATGTGCAAATTCACATAGGTGAATATCAAAGAACTAGAAGTTCTTGTTTTCAGTAATAAACTGACCAACTAAAGAGTTCGGGTTGAAGCCCCTTGATTCTGGAAATATCAAAGGTGAATATGGGCCCATTCACCTGCCATGTATACCACATATGATGCATCTATGATATGGTTACATGCGCCATTGTTATTAACCCGCAGCCTGGCAGTGCTTGCGAGGTAAATCGCTCAGTAATCTAACTTCGAGCATAGTTTCCAGATTCTCTACTCAAGACAGTTCATCTTGATAAGTTGGTTTATATCAAAGTTGGTTTAGCAAGATAATTATTGAGTGCTTCCACTTAATAGCTAAACTGTTCCTTATGAGAACGAAGTTATATATATCAGTTTGATATAAGTTGTATACGAGAGTATATTCTCCCCTCACAAGTGGTTCAAGGTCAGGAACCAAATAATTTCATCTTATTACTAAGGTGCTGTGTATATTGACATAATGCACAAAGATGATTTCCCAAAGTTGAGGAAACATGTTAGCTTTACTAACATGAGGGGGAGACATGATAACCATTTGAGAAAGTGTTACATGGGATGAATTTTCATTTGTATATGTATATCCCCGAATATCATGATATGAACCTGTAGTTCATAAAAAGGAAATGCAATTGCAACATATTGCAAAGCATGCTATACGCATTTGCTGACTCAAAGAAAGCAACTAAATGGAAGAGATACAATTCAAGAAGAATTGATTCCATATGAAAGACATGTAGTTTTGAACCTATAGTTCAAATGCTTGAAAGATAAAAGTCAAAGGTATGTATAGTCAGTTTTCGATATCTTATTTGTTTAGTATCACTAATGAAAGCTTGATATGCAGCTAAAGTTTATTATGTGACTTACATGACTTAACTTGAAAGATTTAAGTTGCTTGAAGCATATGCAATTCGTGGTCCTGAAGTACCACATCCTAAGTGCAATTTGTGTACATATGTATCTTGCTATAACTATAAGCATGATGGCATTGAGAATGCATCTATGGAGATATTGAAGAGTTACTCCACGACAATATATGAAGATGTTCATATCTATCAAGAATGATGATTTCAAGGTACGGAATATTTATTCAAGTCAATATGGTTGATTTGTCAAATCTCTACCAAAGATCGTTTTGAAGATGATGCACAAGATTGGAATGCAAATGCTCAAGGATATAAATTGATGTACTCATTAGGGGGAGTCAATGCGCGTTGCACTCTTTTTCCCTTACAAGGTTTTTTCCCACTGGGTTTTCCTTGCAAGGTTTTTAACGAGGCAACCAATAGGCGCATATTCAAACATGTGTACTCTTTTTCCTTACTTTAATTTTTCCCATTGGGTTTTGGTTTTAAGGTTTTATGAGGCATATCATTGAATAGACATTCAAGGGGGAGTGTTATGAAATAGAAGATTCTTACACTTCTATTTAAGGTGAATGTCTTTAATGTCTTTAATTAGAGAGATTCTAGAGTTCTATTAGTGGTAGCTAAATCTTCCTCTCCCCTATAAATAGAGGTGCCCCCTACCATTGTAAATCATCCCTTGAGACCCATCTCAACTCAATAAGAAGAACTCTCTCTACTCTTCTCTCTATTGCTATTGTTCTTGTTCTATTGTTCTTGTCTTTTGCTTTAGTTTATAACAGATATGATAAATTTATTATTTCCAACAAACATACACTATTTGGGTGATTTTGTATTACTAAAAAAAAGTCAAGTAACTTTGACAGGATGTTCCCGTAAGCTGGCTAACCATCCAAAGAATTTGCTCATCAAGTATTTTAATTTTGTAAAACTATTTTGGGTGACTTTATGATTGGATATCTTTATATTTGGGAGAATTGTAATGATGGATTGACGAGATATCATGTTTGTATTACCTATTTTACTTTGATTTCTTCTTCTAGATCGAAAATACTTTTTGAATCCTTGGAAGTAAGCACTTGATTACACACAGGTAACTGAATAGTATATTTTTTATTTTAAGGTTGCAACGGTAGATCTAAACCCACAATTTTAGAAATCTAATAAAGTCTTAAAAGGTTAAGCTATATAATTTAAATTATGAATTCGTCTCTATTTAATTATAAATTGGCCAAACTGTCTTGTAAGCACATTTTGACTTATTTATACATTTGGTAAAAAAATTAAAGTGCTTATAAACCAAGTCTTTATAACCTTATATCAGCCAAAAGTCATAAAAACTATGTTATTGTTACAAAACTTAGCTCAAAGTAATAAACAAAAATATAGACAACAAAGTAGAGAGAAATAGAGAAGAGAATATATTTCTTCTATGTATCCAAGTGTATTACAAAATGATTTCTCATCCTCTATTTATAGTACTACATAGAGGTATACTAAAAGAATTCCATAAATATGTCATTAAGCTTTTGAGATCATGGAGGAAGATCATGGGGGAGATAATGGAGGTGTGGGAGTTACAACCATAAGTATTGGAAGCAGTTATGGAGATAATGGATAAAAGTAGTGGGTGTTATAGGAGTTATGGACATCCACCATAATCTAATATTTCATAGCACTCCCCCTTGGATGTCCAAAGATAATGTGACTCGTTAAAATCTTAACTAAAATAAAACCCAATGGGAAAAAAAAAATTCTAGAAAAGGAAAAAGAGTACACATATCTAAAAAAATGCATTTTTGTTGCCTCGTTAAAAACCTTGCAAGGAAAACCCAGTGGGACAAAACCTTGTATGGGAAAAAGAGTGCAACGCGCATTAACTCCCCCTGAAAAGAGCATCAATTCACATCCTTGAGCCTTCGCATTCCAATCTTGTGTACCAGCTTCTTGAAGGTTGACGTTGGTAGAGATTTTGTGAACAAATCAGCCATATTATCACTTGAACGAATCTGTTGCACATTGATATCACCATTCTTTTGAAGATCATGTGTGAAAAATAACTTTGGTGAAATTTGCTTTGTTCTATCTCCTTTTATGAATCCTCCCTTCAATTGGGCTATGCATGCTGCATTGTCTTCATACAAAATCGTGGGTAGTTTGTCACATTTCAAACCACATTTGTCTCGAATATGATGTATTATAGACCTCAACCACACACACTCTCGACTTGCTTCATGAATAGCGATTATCTCAGCATGATTAGATGAAGTAGCCACAATTGATTGCTTCGTCGATCGCCAAGATATGGCAGTGCCTCCACAGATAAACACATAACCTGTTTGAGATCGAGCCTTGTGTGTGTCAGATAAATATCCAGCATCAGCATAACCAACAAGATCAGGACTGCAATTATTGCTATAAAATAAGCCCATATCGGTAGTCCCTTTTAGATACCGCAATATATGTTTGATTCCATTCCAATGTCTCCTTGTGGGAGCAGAGCTATATCTTGCTAAGACATTAACTGAAAAAGTTATGTCAGGCCTTGTAGTATTTGCAAGATACATTAGTGCGCCAATTGCACTAAGATATGGTACTTCAGGACCAAGTAGCTCTTCATTCTTTTCTTGCGGTCGGAATGGATCCCTATTCACATCAAGTGATCGAACAACCATCGGAGTACTTAAAGGATATGCTCCATCTATGTAAAACCGTTTCAATACCTTTTCTATATAGGCAGATTGATGAACAAAAATTCCGTTTGCCAAATATTCAATTTGCAAACCAAGACATAATTTTGTCTTTCCGAGATCTTTCATCTCGAATTCCTTCTTTAAATAATCAATTGCCTTTTGGAGTTCTATGGGAGTTCCAATAAGGTTTATGTCATCGACATATATGGCAAGTACAACAAATTCCGATGTTGTTTTCTTTATAAAAACACATGGGCAAATGGCATCATTTATATAGCCTTCCTTTAATAAATACTCACTAAGACGATTATACCACATTCGTCCTGATTGCTTTAGACCATACAAAGATCTTTGCAATTTGATTGAAAACATTTCCCGGGACTTTGAATTATGAGTGTTTGGCATTTTGAATCCATCAGAAATTTTCATGTATATCTCATTATCAAGTGAGCCATAAAGATAGGCAGTAACCACATCCATTAAATGCATGTCAAGCTTGTCAAGGACAACAAAACTAATGAGATAACGGAAAGTTATAGCATCCATTACGGGTGAATATGTCTCTTTATAATCGACACCAGGCCTTTGAGAAAATCCTTGTGCAACATGGCGTGCCTTATATCTTTGTGCCTTATTTTTCTCATTTCTCTTGCGTACAAAGACCCATCTATAGACAATAGGCTTAACACCATTAGGTGTTTCAACTATAGGCCCAAAAACTTCACGTTTTGCAAGTGAATTCAATTCTGATTGGATTGCTTCTTGCCATTTTGGCCAATCAAGTCTTTGTCGACATTCTCCAATAGATTGAGGTTCAATATCCTCACTTTCTTGCATAATGCTAGATGCAACATTATATGTAAAGACATAGTCTACCACTATATCCACTCGATTAAAATTTGTCTCAATATCGATTGGATTTATTGATAGTTCCTTATTTTCCTGAGTCTCGGGCTCAATGGATTCTTCATGAATCTCAAAATTTATTAAATCGTGAATTTCCTCATGAAATTTTTCGTAGTGTCATTTTGATCATTTGCTTTCCTTTTTCTAGGATTTCGATCTTTGGAACCTAATGGCCTGCCACGTTTTAGGTGTGCTTTCGACTCATTAGATATGACACTAGAAGATTGTCCAATAGGGACATCAATACGGATTGGAACATTCTCTGCGGGGATGTGAGATTTTGTTATCCTTTTCAAGTCCGTGAATGCGTCAGGCATTTGATTTTCTATTCTTTGCAAATGGATAATATTTTGCACCTCTTTTTAACAAATAGAGGTATGTGGATCAAGATGAGATAATGATGGATTTTTCCACAAAATTTCCCGTTTAGTTTCACCAACTTCTCCCCCTAATTTTGGGAAAAGTATCTCATCGAATCGACAGTCTGCAAATCGTGCAGTGAACAAATCCCCTGTCAATGTTTCGAGGTAGCGAATAATGGAGGGCGATTCAAACCCAACATATATTCCTAACCTTCTTTGCGGATCCATTTTGGTGTGGTATGGCGGTGCTACAGGCACATATACTGCGCATCCAAAAATTCTTATATGGGATATATTAGGTTCATGACCCAAAACTAATTGCAACGGCGAATATTTGTGATAATTCGTCGGTTTGAGACGAACTAGCATTGCTGCATGCAAAATGGCGTGACCCCAAACCGAAGTGGGCAGCCTCGTTTTCATGAGTAATGGTCTTGCAATCAACTGCAGACGTTTAATTAAAGATTCTGCAAGACCATTTTGAGTGTGAACATGAGCTACCGGATGTTCCACTTTTATCCCAATTGATAAGCAATAATCATTAAATGCTTGGGATGAAAACTCAGCAGCATTATCTAGTCTAATAGACTTAATTGGATTATCAGGAAATTGTGCTCGTAATCGAATTATTTGTGCCATTAATTTTATAAACGCAAGGTTGCGTGATGACAATAGGCACACATGAGACCATCTAGAGGATGCGTCTATTAAGACCATAAAATATCTAAAGGACCCACTAGGTGAGTGAATAGGCCCACAAATATCCCCTTGTATACGTTCCAAAAACGTAGGTGACTCAGTTCCAACCTTTGTTGGTGATGGTCTAATAATTAACTTGCCTTGATAACAAGAAGTGCAAGAAAATTCATTATTTAAAAGAATCTTTAAATTCTTTAATGGATGCCGATATGAGTTTTCTATAATCCGTCTCATCATAATTGATCCAGGATGTCCCAATCGATCATGCCAAAGTACAAAAGTATTGGAATCAGTAACCTTTTGGTTTACTGTGGAATGTGCCTCAATTACACTAATTTTTGTCCAATACAGGCCACAAGATAAAGATGGGAACTTCTCAATAACCCTCTTTTGGCCAGAGACATTCTTTGTAATGATGAGGTATTCAAGATTATTCTCATCTATTGTCTCAATATGATATCCATTTTGACGGATATCTTTAAAACTCAACAAGTTCCTCTTTGACTTGGAAGAGAACATTGCATTCTCTATGATAAATATTGTTCCTTTAGGCAGAGTTATAGTTGCTCTTCCGGAGCCTTCAATCAATTTACTACTACCAGAAATTGTAGTAACATCTGCCTTACACATACTTAAATGAGAGAAATATTTCTTCTCTTTGAATATCGTATGTGTGGTACATGAATCAATTAAACAACTATTTTTACAATTGGACGTTGATCCAAGTTTGCTTTGTGAGATATCCATAGTTGCTTCCCATGGTTTGACATACAAAAGAAATATACGAAAAATATTAGTATTCTTTTTTTTTATATAGATATGAGAATAAACAAATTTAAGTCTATGATTCAACATAATAGTTTCAGTGCGGTCATTATAAAAAAAAATATCTTTTATCATAGTTATTCTCCTTTTAATGTCAAAGTATTAACAATTAGTAGTAGCATAAAGAGTCTTCACAATATTTCTTTTATTACTATATTTAATGTGCTACAAATAAAGCATAAGATGAATGTCTAATCTAAAGTTATATATTTTAAAACCATAATACAGATTATTTGTCAAAAAAAAAATATACGAAAAAGAATCTGTTTCAGGTTCATAATACTACTAGCATAATAGCACCTTTAATGTGCTAACACATTAACACCGAGGAGATTAGAAAGGATTACAAAAATGAAGCTGATCATTCTGTTTAATATTTTTTTTTTATTTCAAGCATATTATAATTTTAACGAATACTTGCTTGATACTTAGCTTTACTAGCTTAAAGCAGAAAATATAAAATTTGAACCATATCACAATAATAGATAACTTATGTAAACTATGATAATGGTTTATTCATTAACTACTACGAATAAGTAAAAATAAAAATATCAAACTGCTCAATCTTCTTTAATCATGGATCCATCACCGATCAAGTGATCTATTTTCCCCTCAGGGTGCTCAAAGAAGTCTGCCACATCCAAGTGGGTGATGTCAAAATTATTGTCAGAGACAAAATTAGTTTCAGGGCCTTTACTCTTTAGAGATGCTTGATAAAGCTCAACCAAATGTCTTGGTACACGGCAAATTTTTTCCCAGTGCCCTTTTCCACCGCAACGATAACATATAGTTTCTGAACTATTTACTTTTGGATTCTCATAATTCCATTTCCGCTTTTGGTGGTTATATCTCTTTGGGGGTGACTAACACCAGGAAAATTTCTTCCTTGTCCACGTCCACGGCCATGACCCCGACCACGACCACGACCATGATTAAAGCCATAGCCTTTTCCACGCTTAGCATAATGGGAATACACCATATCTACTTCAGGCAATGGTGTATACCCAGTGGGTCGATTTTCGTGATTTTTCATGAGCAGGTCATTGTTTCGCTCAGCCACAAGGAGAAGAGAAATCAGCTCAAAGTATTTTTTGAAACCTTTCTCTCTGTACTGTTGTTGCAAAACCATATTGGAGGCATGAAACGTTGTAAACGTTTTTTCAAGCATATCATAATCAGTTATATTATCTCCACAGAGTTTCAATTTAGAAGTAATTCTAAACATTGCAGAATTATATTCAAAAACAGACTTAAAGTCTTGGAGCCTCATATGAGCCCAATCATATCGTGCTTGTGGCAGAGTGACCAACTTTAAGTTGTCATATCTCTCCTTTAAGCCATTCCACAAGATAACTGGATCTTTGACTGTGAGATATTCAATTTTCAAACCTTCATCAAGGTGATGGCGCAAGAAAATCAAGGCCTTAGCACAGTCTTGGGTGAATGCATTATTTCGGTCTTTAATGGCGTCTCCAAGACCCATTGCATCCAAATGGATTTCAGCATCCAACACCCATGTCATGTAGTTCTTGCCCGAAATTTCAAGGGCAACAAACTTTCTTTTCATAATGTCAGACATAATTAAAACAAAATTAGGAGGAGAAAAAATACCTTAATTTTCTCAAAGAGATTCTTGAGATAGTAGAGCTTCGTGCTGATAACGTGTTACAAAACTTAGCTCAAAGTAATAAACAAAAAGATAGACAACAAAGTAGAGAGAAATAGAGAAGAGAATATATTTCTTCTATGTATCCAAGTGTATTACAAAATGATTTCTCATCCTCTATTTATAGTACTACATAGAGGTATACTAAAAGAATTCCATAAATATGTCATTAAGCTTTTGAGATCATGGAGGAAGATCATGGGGGAGATCATGGAGGTGTGGGAGTTACAACCATAAGTATTTGAGTAGTGGGAGTTATGGAGATAATGGATAAAAGTAGTGGGTGTTACAGGAGTTATGGACATCCACCATAATCTAATATTTCATAACAGTTATCCTTTTATTTCTCTTAAATTCTCAAATTACCTTTCCACAAATAAAACTTCATCTCCGACCCATATTTATCGTTCTTTTTTTCTTTTTATTATACTTTCAAATATATAATTTTCGTAAGAAAAAGGGTATTTCAATTATTTTAATAACGAAACAACTTATAAGTAAATATTTTACTAATATATCAATTATGTATTACCCGTTTTAATATTTCTATCCAAGCAAGTAGGTACTTTTTATAAGTGAATTCAGCAAATAAAAAAGTTTTTGGCACCTAAAGCTTATCTATGTATAATTATCAGCTAATCTACATAGCTCTAAGTAAGTGGCTCACGTGCAGCGCACGTGTCGAAAAACTAGTTAAAAAAATACTGGAACTAATTTTGCAATTATAAAATACTATTAATCGGAAAATAGGCTATAATTGTAATTATAGCAATTCAGCTTTAAAAATACCAAATAAGTTTATTAAAATATGTAAAAATCACCTTAATTATATTTTGGTGTAAATATAAGAATAAAATAAGTTATTCACGAAAAATGATAATTCTGGCAATAATTATTAGATTTTACACTGCTAAAATAGACAATAACATACTTATATATGCATATATATGTTATTTTGAAAGTATTTTGAGTATAAAAATACCTAGGAAAAATTGGGTATCAACAGCTGCCCCTCTTTACCCGAGAAGGATGAAAGAGTTATCTGGTAAAGATAGGATGGCCAATTTTGGCCGAAATAGGTGATTTGTAAAGAATTTTGACCGAGCTCTGGCTCCCGAGCAGCCTTCATATCCCTGGTTTTGCAGGAATCATGCCATATGTAGTTTAGGATCCATAGACGAAATATATGCCAATGGAGATTTTACAAAGAACAGACACGATGTTTGGGTTGAGAAGGAGGGTTGAAATCTAATAGGCTGTGAGAACCGGAGTGAGATCGTTCTTGTTGAGACGGCCGTTGCTAGCCGGTGTACCTGCAAGTGAGCAGTAAAAACATATATTGCTCATAAATTTAAATATGATGCAAGTTCCCGTTGGACCATGAATGTTGTCTTTGGACGGTTAGGATGACATCCCCAGACCATGACGTCCTGCGCCATGAAGCATATGATAAAGGATTTACAGTCTATGAAATGATATTCTCAGGCTATGGAAATGATTCCTCCGAACTATGATGCCTTTGAATAATGATATGCAAAGATACAACGGGGATCCTCAGACCATGGCATAGCGTTCTCGAGCTATGAAAATGGTGCCTTCTAACAATGACACATTTGGACAATTTGGCGATCTTTCAGCCCATGAAAGGCAAAAGGTGGCAATCTTTTAGTTGATGCACGACGTAAATGAAATGTGACGATATTTCAGCCATGCAAGAGAAATAATGCGGTGATATTTCAGCCATGCGGGATAAGAAGTGGCGATATTTCAGCCGGTGCAGACTTTAAAATAACGTGGCGATATTTCAGTTGTGTAAGATGGAGATAAAGCTTCGTCTCAGAAGGCAGAAGAGTAAGCCTTATGCAATGCATGAATCTGCAGATGGAGACAGAGCTTAGTCTCGGAAGGTAAAAAAGTAGCCTTATGCAATGCAGGAAATGCAGATGGATACAATGCTTAGTCTCGGAAGGCAGAAGAGTAGCCTTATACAATGTAGGAATATGCAGATTGAGACAGTGCTTAGTCTAGGAAGGCAGAAGAGTAGCCTTATATAATATAGGAATATGCAGATAAAGACAATGCTTAGTCTCGGAAGGCAGAATAGTATCCTTATGCAATGCAGGCGGAGGTAGAGCTTAATCTCGGAAGACAAAAGGGTAACCTTATGCAATGCAGGCGAAGGTAGAGCTTAACCTCGGAAGACAGAATGGTAGCCTTATGCAACGCAGAGATATGCAGATGGAGATAGAGCTTAACCTAGGAAGGCAAAAAAGTAGCCTTATGCAAAATGAAGAAAAGTAAAAGGGCGAACAGTAGTAAAATCTCTTAACTTATAGCTGATTACGATGTCGTTATTGATGGGAATTCCATGTACGGATAGTGATCATAGATAGATGATGGTTCAGAGAGCTGCATTCCTAAAAGTATGAGTGTATAAATGCGTTCGTGGATTTGCGACTTGGTTACATGAACCCAAAGAAAAATCGTGAGTTCTGTAAAGGGAGGAAGGTTAGTTCGTATCCCAGTGGACTTTGCTCCTCTTTATTGTCTTTATTTTGGTGATATAGTGCGTATCTTTGGGGTAGCATTGCTAAACAAAATAATTTGACAATAGACATGCATGATTTTTAGAAAATATATGGTAAATAGAAATAGCTTTATTTTAGATGAACCGACAACCGCGATGCAGTTCAAGACATTGCAACCTCTCTCGCTCCGGACTTTTGAGGGTCCTCCTCAAAATTCTTTCGTAGTTTACTGGGCTGAAACTTCTTACGGTTGCGTGCGATGAATGGCTGACAAAAAACTTTGGAAATTTAAGGGTCCTCCTCAAAATTCTGTCCCAGTTTCCAATAGCGAGGAAAATGGAAATTTTATTAAATTGTGACCGAATCAATAGGGCTCCCTACGTATCCCCTCTTAAACGGGAATCAGGTCATATGTAGTTCAGACTACATCATAAAGAAGTCATAAATGGATTCACATAGTATCGCCTTACTGCATCTGAATTGATTGGCTTTGGCCAGACTTCTCCGTCCATTTCTGCAAGTATGAGGATTCCTCCTGTTAGAACCCGGTGAACCACGTACCGGCCTTGAAAATTGGGAGAGAATTTTCCTTTGGCTTCAACTTGATGCGGGAATATTTTCTTCAACATTAGTTGCCCCGCTGTAAACTTTCTCGGCTTGACTCTTTTGTTGAAAGATCTGGACATTATGTTCTGATACAATTGACCACGGCAAACTGCATTCATTATTTTGCCATCTATAAGAGCCAACTACTCGTAACTATGCTTTACCCATTCTGCGTCGTCAAGTTCTGTTTCCTATGTGATCCTCAAGGAGGAAATTTCCACCTCGGCGGGAATGACCGCCTCTTTACCATAAACCAGCATGTAGGGAGTTACCCCGGTTGATGTGCGGACTATGGTGCAGTATCCCAATAGAGAAAATGATAATTTCTCATGCCATTACTTATGTTTTTCTATCATTTACTTTGTATATTCTTGATATTCTTGTTGGCTGCTTCTACAGCTCCATTCATCTAAGGTCTGTAGGATATAGAATTCTTGTGTTTGATCTTGAATGTTTCACACATTGTTTTCATCAGGTCACTGTTGAGATTGGAATCAGTAATAATTGACTCCGGAATTTTGAACCGACAAACAATACAGTCGCGGACGAAATCTGCCACAACCTTCTTGGTTACTCCTTTATGTGACGCTGTTTCAACCCATTTGGTGAAATAATCAATGGCCACCAAAATGAACTTGTGTCCGTTTGATCCGGTATGCTCGATTGGTCCAATAATATCCATCCCCTAAGCGGCGAACGGCCATGGCGAGCTTGGTTGCAGTAAGCTCATTTGGAGGTACTTTTATCATATCTACATGTATCTGACATTGATGGCATTTGTTAACATATTGGATGCAGCCCGTTTCCATAGTAATCCAAAAATAACCTACCCGGAGTATCTTCTTTGCTAAGACAAAACCATTCATACGTGGACCGCAGGTCCCTGCATTTAACAACCTGGATGCTTCATTTAATTCAACACACCTTACCAATCCCAAATGCGGGAGTCTTCATATATAGGATTCATCCATTGTGAAAGAAATTATTATTTAATATCCAAAGTGTGCACTTCTGAGTATCGTTCGCAAGTTCTGGATATTATCCTATTGTCAAATGCTCTTTGATGTCATAGAACCACGGGTTTTCGTCTGCTTGTTCCTCGATATGAGCATAGTAGGCTGGCTGATCATATATCTTTACTAGGATGGGATCAATAAAATTGTTATCTGGATGTTGAATCATAGATGATAAGGAATCCAATGCGTCGGCAAACTCATTTTGGACCTTGGGAACATGTTAGAATTTTGTCTTTGTGATCCTTTTCCTCAACTTCTGTACATGATGTAGGTAGGGAAATATCTTAGAGTTCTTGGTTGCCCATTCTTCTCAAACCTGATGTATGAGAAAGTCTAAATCCCCGATCACTAGCAACTTCTGAATGTTCATGTCAATGGCCAATTTGAGGCCTAAGATGCATACTTCTTATTCGGCCATATTATTGGTGCATGGGAACCTGAGTTTGGCAGATAAACGAAAATGTTGGCCGGTTTCTGATTCTAGGACAACCCCTATGCCAACTCCTTTGAAATTTGCTGCTCTATCGAAAAATGTTCTCCAACCATCATAGGATTTTGCAATATCCTCTCCTATGAAAGATACCTCTTCATTGGTAAAATACGTCTTTAGAGGCTCGTATCATCTATCCACGGGATTCTCGGCGAGATGATCTACCAAGTCTTCTCCTTTGATTACCTTTTGAGTCACGTAAAAAATGTCGAATTCACTTAACAAGATTTGCCACTTGGTGAGCTTTCCAGTGGGCATAGGCTTCTGAAAGATATACTTCAGCGGATCCACTCTTGATATGAGATAAGTGGTAAAGGCATAAAAATAATGCCTCAACTTCTGATCTACCCAAGTTAGAGCACATTAGTTTCGCTCTAGTAGAGAATACCGGGCCTCATACAGGGTGAACTTCTTGCTGAGATAGTAGATGGCCTGCTCCTTTCTCCCTACTTCATCATGTTGTCCCAGTACACAACCGAATGCTCCATCCAATACTGCAAGGTAGAGCAATAGAGGTCTACCTGGTTCGGGTGGAACCAAAATCGGTAGCATTGACAGGTATTCCTTGATTCTATTAATGGCTTTTTGATAATCATCAGTCCATTTGGTAGCATCGTCCTTCTTCAACATTTTAAAGATGTGTTCATAAATGACAGTGGACTGAACTATGAATCGACTGATATAGTTGAGTCTCAACACGTCCTTATTGTTCTTTGGTGGTGGAAATTCTTGAATGGCCTTAACCTTTATTGGATCCAATTCTATTCCTCGATGACTCACGATGAACCCCAATAATTTTCCGGCAGGAACCCCGAATACACACTTGGCGGGATTCAGTTTCAGATTGTACCTTCTTAGTCTGTTGAAGAACTTCCTCAGATCTTCCATGTGGTCACTGGCTCTCTTAGATTTGATGATAACTTCATCTACGTATACCCCGATCTCCTTGTGTATCATGTCATGGAAAATAATAGTCATGGTCCTCATGTAGATGGCACCAATATTCTTTAACACAAATGGAATCATCTTGTAACAATACATCCCCCACGACGTAATGAAAGCCGTTTTCTCTGCATCTTCCTCATCCATCCATATCTGATGATACCCAGCAAAACAATCAACAAATGACTCCAGCTCATGCTTAGTGCAATTGTCAATAAAAATGTGTATGTTTGGCAAGGGGAAGTCGTCTTTGGGACTGGCACGGTTAAGATCCCGGTAGTCAACACAGACTCTAACCTTTCCATCTTTCTTCAACACTGGCACAATGTTAGCTAACCGTATTGGATACTGTACTACCCTGAGAACTTTTGCATTAACATGTTTGGTAACATCTTCCTTGATCTTCAAACTCATATCGGGTTTGAACTTTCTAAGCTTTTGCTTTACCGACGGACACGTTGGATCTGTTGGCAATTTCTTAGCTACAATGGATGTATTGAGGCCAATCATATCATTATACCACCAGGAGAATATGTCCTCATATTCCCTTAGAAATTCTATGTACTCTTTCTTTTCTGATGGTGACAAGTGAATACTGATGCGTGTTTCCTTGACATTCTCTGTATCTCCCAAGTTAACGACCTCAACCGGAGCCTTCTTTTCGTAAACCCTACTCCTGCGCCCCTCAATTCCATATCTACTACTTAGTCAAGCCCTTAACTACTTCTATATCTTAGAACAACCCTACTCTCTGATCGACATTTTATAGTCTCCATATCTATGGAAAGAGGAAGCTAGGAGAGGATTCTAAACAATTCTATTGAGCTGAACAACAAAAAGAGCTTGGGTACCTCTTAATGGATGAACTTCAAAGGGATGTCGCTCCATTTCTTCATGCATCGGGGGAGGGAGGCGCCCCTTACTGTAGAAGAAGATCAGCGAACAAAGATAGTCGACTTACAGGAGAGGAGCGAGTGCTTGTTTAAAACGTACTAACTGAGAGATTCATCTATCCTGACTTTCAAGTCGTGCTTGATTGAGTGTTAACAATCGGTTACAGCCAACATGTTTCATCCAAGTTAGACTTAGGCTTATTCTCAAAATTCTCAACCTCCTTTACGACCTCTTCTTGTATATCATCCTCTTCTGAATCTATATCTGTTTGTTGCATTGTCTCGTTGCAAGTCACAGTCGTTGGTTCATCATCAAGATAAGTAATAATAATGCTGTGCAAACAAAGTAAATGATAGAGAATATGATAAGAGCGAGATATATAAGAAACTAAAATGCTTTGATTAAATTTCATAATTGTTTTGAACATCCTGGCTCTTTTAAAAATAAAGAAAATACAGAAAGAAAATGAGCTAGTAAGAAGCAAAAATGTAACGCATGGTGCTTTTTTCAGCCTTGTTACCATGCAGCTTTCCGGACCCTGGTGGCTTTGATGGACAAATTATTGAGGTGTGCTCCTCGATTCACATCTTTTATGGAAGGGCCTTCCTCCCATTCATCCTAAAAAATGACACAACAGTCCATATTATCGTCTCCTAAAAACAAATTTCTCATTGCTGCCAATGCTTCCTCTTCTTCTGGCCCATATATGGCTTCTTCCGTTTGAAAATTTTGCTCCAGCCGAGGTATAGGATGCTCCAGTGGATACTAGGGACCGTGCCATGGTGGTGTGCATTCATTAACTCCTTCCAGGTGTATTCATATCCCAAACAAAAAGCAGTACCATGTTTTTTCAGCTTGATGGTTTTGGCAATTCCCTGGAGGTTCTTGCCCAGTCCCTTTTCCGGGCTTATATCCACACCAATTCAGTATACTTTCAATCTTGTTATCCCACCATTTATCTTTGTCCACGACATTGACCCGCTCAATGTGGTGGTAGGTTCTTCGCCTATTTTCCTTCTTCCTCCAATCACCGGGATAGTCTGGTGACTGTATATGGGATTGGTACCATCGCCATGAATAATCACTTCTTGATGATTCCATTCGAACTTCAATGCTTGGTGCAGGGTTGATGTTACAGCTCCGGCAGCATGAATCCAAGGTCGCCCCAATAGCTGGTTGTAAGAAACTGGGACGTCTATCACTTGAAAATCAATGCCGAACCATGTTGGTCCCATTTGCAAACATAAACTGATTTCCCCGATGGTGGACCTTTGGGACCCATCGAAGGCTTTGACATTGATGGCTCCATCCTTGATCTCATGTAGGCTCTTCCCCAATGTTCTGAGAGTCACTAGTGGAAAAATATTAAGGTTGGACCCTCCATCAATCGGAATCCTAGTGATGAAATAATCTTCGCATTGCACAGTGATGTGCAATGCTTTGTTGTGGCTCAGTCGCAACTCATCCTCGTGGAAAGTGATTTTATGACTCTTCAGTACTTGCCCTACCATATTAACTATTTTTCCTCTAGTTATGTTGTTGGGCACATACGCCTCGCTCAGCACCCTCAATAAGGCATTCTTATATGTGTAAGAGCTTTGTAGTAAAGCTAAGATGGAGATTTGGGCTGGCGTCTTGTTCAGCTGATCTATGACCGAGTACTTCGTTGCTTGTATCTTCCTCCAGAGTACATCAGGTTCTATTTTGGTGATGGTTGATCATCCAAAGGCTTGTTTATTGGACTCAATTAGAAGTTCTAGGGTGTAAACCTTGTCAGTTCTGGTCATACCCTGGGCAGCAACTGTTTCTCCTGATTTGGTTTTCCTTTTTCTTCTTGTTTCGGCTGTGTAATCCCACGGTATGGCATTTGAGTGGAATGGTGTTATGACATGGCTACCAGAATATGCATCCTTGGAGGTAACACAACAACTTCAAATGGCGCAGGTGACTTTGGAACTCCAAAGTCGACCTCAATCGGCCCGGGCGCCTTTGCAGAAGAAGGTGCTTCAAACTCGAGTGGTATTGACATGTTTACTTCATCTCCCCCAAAGGTCTAGATTTGGACAATAATTGGGTTAAGTGTAATTGTTGGTTTCTTTGGCTCATCACCCTCAGAAATCAATCCAATCGACCCTTGGGGGTCCCAATCATCTTCTATCTCGATCATGTGAACGCCTCTGCCCTTGTGGTCAGGCAGAGGGTTATTGCAAACATTAGGAGCAGGCTCCTTTTTTACGATGATCTTATTGTCTATCAGGGCTTGGATATTATCTTTTTGTGAGTGGCACTCGTCAATTGTATGCCTCTTCATGCTGGAATGGTACGCACAGGTTTTGTTCGGATTGACCCATTGGGAAGGATTTTCTGGAGTTATGGCAGGGATAAGGGTGACATTACCAGCGGCTTTAAGCCTTTCATACAGCTGGTCAATTGGTTCGACGATGGTTGTGTATTGCTTGGGAGGTCTGCGATCGAAGTTGGGTCGAGGTCTAAGAAAGTTTTGGAAAGTGGGAGGTGATTGGTAGTGATAGGGTTGAGTATTATAAGCTTGGTAGACAGGTGCGGGTTGAGAGTATGTAGGTGAAGTGGGTAGATACGTGGGCGGTGGAGGTGATTGGTAAGCGGATGGTGGAATTTGGTAGGATGGTGATTCGAGGTAGGTAGATATGTGAGTGGAGGTGACTGATAGGTTTGGTATTTTATTGGAAACTTTGTTCTTTGTGCGACCATCACGGCACTCACATCCCTCTTCTTGGATGTGCGACCAGATAATAGAGGCTTGTTGATACCCTGTAATGATTCAAAATTAGTAACTATACCACTTTTAATGCCTTTCTCGATCCTTTCTCCTAGCTTGATGATGTCAAAAAATTTCAGGCCCTCAATCAGCCTCAACTTCTCATAATATTGTGGGTCTTGAGCTCAGACGAAAAAACTATTCATCTTCTCCTCTTCTAAGGCCGGCATGACATTAGCAGCCTCGGATCTCAAACGAGTAGCATACTCGCGGAACGTTTCTATAGGTTTCTTCTTCACGTTTTGGACGTAGAATACGTTCGGTGGCATTCTCAGTATTGAATTTTAACCGGTCCATGAAATCAGACGACATACCTACCCAGCTTGTCCATTTCTTGGGGTCTTGGCTGATGTACAAAGATAGAGCATCCCCTTTCAGGCTTCTCATAAAGAGCTTCATACGGATCATCTCATCCTTTTCGACTCTGACCAGTTTGTCGCAGTATGTCCTCAAATGGACTCTGGGATCTCTCGTGCCATCGAACATTTTGAACTTGGGAGGTTTGTACCCCATTGGAAGCTCGACATCTGGCTGAATGCATAGGTCCTTGTAATTCAACCCCTCAATACCTTTGTTTCCTTCAACACCCTGGACTCGGCTAGTCAGCTTCTTGAGTTATGCGGCCAGGTTCCTGATGAGAGAGTCTTTTTCATTAGACTCAGGTATGCTATAGTTTGGCGTGGTTTCCACATAGATGGGGGTATTGTGGGGATGATCATTTGTGGTGTTTAGGTGTTCAGGGATGAGTAATTGAGGGCTTTTTGAAGTGTGGCATGTGTTGCAGTGTTGAGCATGTTGCTTTTGTGGTTTTGGGATATTCTATGGAGGTGCTGGATTTTGAGTAGTGGGAAAGTTGATATCGGGAGTGGTAAGGGAAAATGACAAGTTTGCCAAGTTCCGAACTTGGTCCAGTTCTTCTCTAAACTTCAATAGCTTCTGCTTAAGTTGGGCGGCACTTTACTTGTAGACCTGGATACCCTGAGTAACCTCTACTCGTTCACCTGAATTCTTTGTTCTGATGTTGTTCAAGTCTTCCATTTTTGCCTTGTTCTTGTTTCTGATAGGACTCTGAGGAGGAGGAGGTGGAGGTCCCTTGGATCTCGTATGATAATGGTTCCAGAGTGCACGCACTAACCTTTGGGCAGAGGAGTAAAAATAAAAGAAAAAACAAAAAGGTAACATGTTAGTGCGGATTATGAGAAGGAAATGTTGCAATATTTAAACACATTGTGCAAGAATATAAATCATGTCCTAATTTAGGTGCCTTGTTATGCCCGAGGTAGTCCTAGCGATAAATTAATTTGGAGAATTAAAATAATGCTAAATGCCTCATTTTATTGATAAAAATAAGTCGAATCATAAAATGACACTAATATAACGGAAACTAAAAATGTCACTAATGACCATTGGCCTTATTACATTAAAAACAAAAATAAATGACTCTGAACTACTTGGTCCCAGAAGGACCTTCCCCAGACTCGGCATCTTTAGCTCACTCGAACAACTTTACCAGCCCGCGCACTCCTAGCAGCAAATAGGCTTTAGCCAAGTGCCCTCCTTCATTCCCTCAACATTCAGGTAGTTTTCAATCCTCTGGATGAACATCCTTTCAATCCCTACTAGACCCCGCTCCAAATATCCAGTCGCTTGCTGGCGCTAACAGCCATATCTTTCCACTATTCAATCAACTTCTGATGTGTTTCTTGAATTTCCCGATGTTCACTTTCCCACTCTCGAATCCTTTTACGCAATTGGTTGTACTTGACTTGCACCTCAGCGTTTTCGTCAATGATCCTATGACCTTGAATGAACCCGGGCCAACCCAAACCATTGTGATTTTCTTCCAACCAACCTGAGTAGTGTGGTGAACATCTGGCATTGTACCTGTCTGGCTTAATAGAATCTTTCCCCAATATGATTTTGCATTCCCACATGTGCTTAGCTTGGTAATTGTAAGGGCTATCATCGTCCTGGAAGTCAGCCCTGAAGTGACATATCTTTTCGATTCTTGGTACGACCTGCTTCCTTCCTGCCTGCCTCATGACTCAGAGAGGGACATAGGGATAAGTTCCGCTCAGACCAATGAGTATGAGATATAGCGCATCCCGAGATCAGACAATGAATTCTTACGTAGGGAACCACTCGAACATCCATTGTACCTAGTGTTCTATCAGATTTTTAAATAACTCTACCCATCCTCCAGCATCCTCTAGCTGAACGAACATGTTAGGCATATAATTCATTCGCCTTGGCTGATGGAAGGCGATGTGATCATCCCAGTCTCTCCTTAAAATCTCTTGCCGGTATTCACCTTTTAGGAGGTGCTCCATGAGCCAGAGATGGAGTAATAAGTTGCAACCCTCAAAATGATTGGCCCCTTGTTGACAAATGTTAGGGGCTCAGTATATTTCAGCAACGATCATAGGTACTATGCTGAAAGGTTGCCCGCCAATTCCTCCATCAAATTTTTGGTTACCATGACTAGTTTAGTATGGATTCTAGCCTTCTTCATAGGGAATACTATCATCCCCAAAAAAACTAAAACATAAATACGAAGACCCTTATGTTGATATGCCCCAAGGAGGTAAGGTAAAATTCATCTGGGTAAGTGCGATATGACTTGCTATGGCCATACCTCTCATACTGATAGTCAAATAGAGTGTAAGAGTCCTTCAAACAGGTTAAGTACGGGTTTTTTTTAATCCCATCATCTTGAGGAAACCCCTACCCTTGCGATTTTGTGGCATAAGAAAACACAGAATCTCCCAAGAAATATCATCTAACCCTCATATTTCCTCGAGCAAAGGCATCATTTCAAGGTCCCCGAAGCGGAATACGGATCTGTAACTATCCCAGAAAAACGTTGCATCCTCTATGATTTTGTTGTCGGGTTGAATCTCCAGAAGAGAAGGCAAATTTGCTAAATACTTGCCGATGAGAGTCTGATCACTAGAGTGGAGGTCTTCCCACCAGCTTAGCCACCTTGGGTGGATGTTGGTTACCATGCCGAATCTGGGGACTTCGTGCCTCATCTTTTGCAAAACAAAGTGTTAGGCCATCACCCCACCGGACTCGACTATTCAAACCTAACAATTAGCATAAGCGGCATTTAGTTCTCCAAATAAATGTACAGACGTGGTAGTGTCTGTTTGAGTTCCGAGGAAAACCAGTGGACTTTGGACAAGTCTATCTTAAAGAGTCATTATGCGGATAACATAACTGACTCGGCTAGGTTTGAGCATGATGCATGCACAACTAAAAAGCGTAAGGTTTCTATGAGGTATTAGACCAGTACCCTTAAGCGAAAAACTCAAGAAGGGAAGGCACAGAACCTTCGACTGCACCGCTAATCGGCTGATTTTATCGGAAATATGCCTTTGCCAAATTTAGGTGGTTATAGTATTGGAAGAGCGCAACCACTCATTATAAATGTTGCTATGGTATTTTGTTTGGCACGACTAGAGTATGATGTTGATGATGCAATTACAAGAATGAAACAGATTGTCACGTATGTGCACGTTCATAAGATAATGATTACAATAATTTCTCGTAATTACAACAGTATTGAAGTAAATCAGTAAAAGAAACCGTTTAAGAAAAAAAAAGAAACAAGTCAGTTTCATGGAAGAAGAGACATTAAGTAAAAGCGATAAAGAAGCAATAAAGTCAAAAATAACATGAAATGGTAAAAGCCTAAAAGAAAATCCCCAGTGGAGTCACCATGCTTTCGCGACCCCTTTTTTTTAGAGTCGAAATCGGGCTTGTGACATTTTGGAGGACAACTCGTTCCCTTTTGGGAATTGGGTTTTAGAATTGAAGAGTTTCCACCTAATGATTAAGTGCATTAGGACACTCAAGAGGGTTTTGTGATTTAGAATCCAGAGATTAGGATAAGGGCTATTAATTACCCTGAGGGAAAGGTGTTAGGCACCCTCAAGATCAACAGGTGTGGTTCCCGGCCATTTTACAATTGTGAATTTATAAACATGTAATCAATTAAGGCGCAAATAAGGACTTGCATATAACATTGCAAATAAGTTGAAACTCATGAAAGTATGTAAAAAGGGCAGAATTTTATTAAAGAGTTTAACAAAAAGAGATGAAAGCAAATAAAGGGAGAGAGGTCTAGGTTTATAATTAATATGGAATACATCAATGCAATATCTAGCAATCACTCCTCAGAAAATGGATTGCACGTGATATTAGTGCACCGGTCATCATATCTATATTCTACCATTCCCGTCCCATTAAGGTATTAAAGCGCGGGATGGTATCGTTGCTTATTGCATGCTACTACCTGTCCCAATCCCATCAATCCCGGAGGCATTTGGGACTACTTATCCTAAACAGGGGAGAGAGTTTTGGGCTTTTTAGAGTTTAAATAGTTAAAGTCTAAGGTGACAAACAAAACATATAATACAGTTATGGAAACACATAACATTAAAGGGCTCAAGTAAACCTCCTCAAGTAAGAAAATATACATAGTTTAGCATGTCTTATAGGTACTGATCAGGTCCGAATTAAACTTAAGCATCAAGGAAGACTGATTTATCACATATTTTCAGATAAGAAGTCAGAGTTAGGCCTGCCTGTTGGTTGTAATTATTAAAGACTGATGCAGTTACAAATTTTATCCTAAAGCTTGCCTAGGTGTTAAACAGAACCTATAGGCATGATATCTATCAGATGCAAAGACAAGAAGGTGAAATGATCATAGAGAATAGTGGTCAATTACAAAGGGCATAAATTTTGCGAGTGTTTAGCTGTTATTGCTACTGTTTTTAAGCGAGTTGGCGGTTCAAGTTTAGTTAATAGCTCCTATAGGCATGTTTTCTAAGTGTCAATAATTTTAAACACTATTTTTTAAACATTGTTATCGTTATGCAGAAATCGTATAGGCAGATCAACTATATGCAATTTATTAGTTATTTAAAATCTATAACTAGTTTGCCTAACAACGGATGCACGTGCAAGATGCACGTGCAAAAATGTACAAAGTCCTATAGGCATAGTGTCTATATGAAAATTTAGAGTTTTAGAAATCGACTTACAGGTATGGTATCTATTATGAAATTGTAGAAAAACCCTATAGACATAGTCTCTATATGAGAATGTAGAAAATCCTATGGACGTTGTATCTATATGAGAATACAGAAAATCCTATGGACATTGTATCTATATGAGAATGCAGAGTTTCAGTGATTTATATAAGATGCAGAACTTTGGAAACAATAACTCTTATGACATGGTCTCTAGGTGAGATGCAGAATTTCAATGAAAAATACAGAACTTTAGAAACAGTAATTCCTATAGGCATGGTCTCTAGGTGAGATACAGTCAGAAATTCTCAGAAATAATATTTTCCTATAGTCATGATATCTACCCCTTACATGCATAGTTTCCTACCCTTTTTCACTAGCCGACCCCAAATGTTATTACAAGATTATTACAGACCAAAATTAATCAAAATAAATAAAAATATACATCTTAAATCAGAATTCCAACCAAGGAGGGCCTAATTCAGAAACCTAGTCTGACATATGTAATAAACCAACTTCCAAAGATTAGGTTCCAAAGCCTTTCTCTTATTTGGGGATGTGTCAAAGTTTTGAGGAATTTCAAGAACTTCAGGCAATGCTTATACCCCAAATATCATTGCAGAATTGAATTAAAGTGCAGTGTGAAAAAGCCAGCCCTCAAATGTCCAAGTTCAGAGGGAGCTCAACGGTCCCAAGGCAAGACTGATAAGAGGGGGCAAAACTTAGAATCTAAGAGTAGGTGTAAGTGCAATAGAGGGGAATTAGGGAATGCGAAGGCAGGCTGGTGGTCATGCCCAGCAATTAGAATGTTGGCACACCCCTGACCAGTCTTCCAGCTAAAAATTAGAGAGATTAGGACCTATTGGAGTTCAGGTGCAGCCCTGGATAGTAATTTGGATGCTGCCAGGCTATACCTTAACTCAACACATATAAGGGAATGGGGTATGAGAATTGAAAGAGGATAGGATCCAAATGACTCAGTTTTAATCCATGACTATAACTTTGTATATTGCCAGGTCTTAACCCATAGCTCAAGAACATAAATGTAAATAAGGAATATGGATTCATTGTAGCAACAGACAGCAAGACATAAGCAACTACTTTAAAGTTGAACTCTTCACAACAGTAAAGTAGACACGGGCATAAGAGCTTGTAAGTAAACACATTGGAGTTGATGCTAGAATCAAAAGTATGACATACCAGTTTTAGAAAAATAACTGAAACCAGAAGTTTTTGTAAGCCAAATAGCGAGCAAGCAATTCAAAAGATCTCAGAAGAGAGTAAAGAGTGCAAAAGAGTTTGTGATTCGAAAATCAGTGAATGATGATGGTTGAAAGTATATAAGGGAAGGCCCTTTTTATAGTGTAGCAAGAAAGTAAGAAAAGGTAGGGAAAATAACCTTGACAATCAATTTCCCTTTAACTAAGGGACTCTGATCTCCAGCGGGTAAAGATAATTAATGAAAGGGTCAATCAGAATATTTTCCAAAGCATTACAATAAAGGGTAAATATATAAAAGATATTTAAGGCAAAAGTCTAGTGGTACTTGATTTGTGAAAAACAAGGAAAGGGAATCAGTAAAACAGCCAGTAAAAGAATCAAGTTGAAAGCTTTATTCGAATGAATCAAGTCAGAAAAGAAGTAAAGGAAAGTTTAATTTAGGGGAAAATCATTAACAATCAAGTAAGAAACATCAAAGGGATTTAGAATATTTAACAGTTGGAAAATTAAAAGAGAAGTTCTCATATATAAAACACATACACATGTCAAGCTAGAAGGATGTCACTCTAATTAGGAAAAACTAGCAAGAAAGTTTCAAAATCACAAACGCAGAAAAAGTTAAAATTCAGTTCATGGACTCGGAGTGAGTCTGAGAGTTCAAGGTTTCAAAGTAAAACCCACATCCAAACACAAAATCAAACTTGCCAAAGACACCCCCAAATCCTAGGGGTTTTAAACTCGAATTCGACACAGCGATGAGAAGGCAAGCTATTGAAACAGACTCAAAGACCCTTTTTAGAGTCTCACGAGAAAACATGCAAACAAATAGCAGGTTTAAGGAAAATAGAACATACAAACTGATTTAAAGTATAGGGAACACGTTTTAAGAAAAACTTGGAACTTAAACAAGTTCAGGAATAAAGCGGTTGGGTAATCTTAAGGAAACAGTTGGTGAAACATACTTGCAAAGAATTCAGACAAATTCTGGTAAGCAAAGATTAAAACTCAGTAAAAACATACAGTAAAGAAACACACAAGACAGACATGTGAGAGGATGAACCAAGAAGGAACGGAGCACAATAGAAAAACCACATAATATAGTAAACATAAGAACACATGAAAAAGCATGCAAGTCAGAAAAGAGAAACAGAACATAGCATGGATCGATTCACACCAAGAAAATAAGAAGAAGAAGAAGAAGAAGAGTCAAAAATATTTTAAGAACCTCTTTAAAAACCCTAATCGAAAAGATTTTTTGAAAGAAAATCAGAGAAAACATTTTAAGAAACTTAAGCAAAGCACAAACATATAACAGATCTAAAAATAATCAGAGAGAACCTTGAGTAATTAGGGTTTCAGAAGAACCCTAAATGGGAAAGCTTGGAAAGTCTGATCTAACTTGGATAAGGCAGAATTAGGTTGGAAACGCTTTGGATGAGCCGTAACAACGACGGAGAGCCCTTGAATCTATGGATATGAGAAGGTCTGAGAGAGTACCATCAAGTTCAGACCTGAAACCTTAGAGAAACCATGGTTTAAGGGTGAAAGGAGATGAGTTCAGTTCGTCCAAGACCTGAGAAGCCATGGATCCCGGTGAAAGTACGATGGAATAAGGTGGGAGGCGGCTAGGGTTCCGGAGAATCTTGAGAGAGTTGTGAGAGAGTTTGGGATTCAAGAGAAGCTGAATGGTGGAAATGAGGGGAATTATGGTAGGTCGTTAGGTTAAAGAAGGTGAGGGAAAATGGGGGCCATTGATCGTAGAGATCAACCGACAGGATGAGAAGGATAGGCGGGTAGGGTAGGTTTTAATATGGTTAGGGATGGGTTCAAATTAAATTGGGCTGGGGAATTAGGGATTGAAATTGGGTTCAATTTTAGGCTACAATTGAAAGCCAATTTGTCAATATATTAAATAACCATTTCCATATTTAGTTTTATAAAAATAGTAAAAATGCTCTTAAAATAAAATTAAAAATACTAATAGAATTAATAATAAATAAATATTAATTTAAAAAATACTGGTTCTAGCGATTATAAAATAATATTAATCGAAAATATTCTATAATTGCAATTATACCAATTTAGCTTTGAAAAATACCAAATAAATTTGTAAAAATATAAAAAAAATTACCTTAATTATATTTTAGTGTAAATATGAGAATAAAATAAGTTATTCAGAAAAAATAATAATTGTGGCAATAATTATTGGATTTTGCAATGCTAAAATAGACAATAAATTAGTTTTGAAAATCCTTAAAAATTTGAGAAAAAAATCGAAACATTTAGGCATACTTATGTATGCAAATATATTTTATTTTGAAAGTATTTTGAGTATAAAAATATCTAGGAAAAAATTGGGTATCAACAGTAAAGTATCATTTGAGCAAAAAAATTTATACCTCAAGTGTGATGGAAGTGGTTTGAGATTTAGTTGTGGTGGCTCAATAATAGAAGGCTTTGCGGGAGGAGTGGCTCTATTCTCCAAGTCGATATATATCTTTTCCGGAGAATAAGTGTAGGGCTCAAGCCCCTCCAATGAATTTACCGAATCCATATATCCTTCCATATCTTCACCATCAAAGTTCACCAAAACAGCCGTCAAAGCCTTACCAAGGTATTGTTCTTCCATATTCATTTCAGCTGCATCTTCTACTACATCGACAATATCAATCACCAAGATGCTTTCATATTCAAGGTAGTTTCATACCCTTGCTTGCTTGGAATGTGACCTCATCATCATTCACACGAAATTTGATCTAATTCTGCTCCGAATCTATTAGTGCTCTTCCTGTGGCTAGGAATTGTCTCCCTAAAATTATAGTGATCTCTTCATCAACCGCACAATGAAGGATTACGAAATCGGCGGGCAAATGAAACTTTCCCACTTTAACAAGCACATTATCAACAATTTCCACCGGTCTTTATATGGACCGATCGACCATTTGCAATCTCATACTTTTGGGCCTTGGCATACCTAACCCTGCTTGGTTATAAATGGCAAGAGGCATTATGTTGATGCTAGCCCCATTATCACAAAGGGCTCTTGCAAAGTCACATGCCCCAATAGTACATGAAATATGTGAGCACGTGATTTTTGCCCTATATGAATTACTCCCACAAATTCAAAACAAAATAATTCTTTCCATTGTTTACAATTTCATAGGTTTTTGTGGCATTTTTGGTTAATTTGTTGCACTTGTCTGCGCATGTTAACTTTGTTTAATTAATAAAAAATACAAATATGTCGCATTTGCATTTAGGATTTAATTCTATATTTTAGGATTAATTAGCAAATTAGTTTTTTATATAAAAAAGGGGAAAATCACAAAAAATAACTTATTTTCACACTTATTTTAATTTTGAATTTGGGTAGTTTTCCTTTAATTTTGTCTTTAATTAATTTTGGTAATTATTAGTTAATTAATTCAATGTGGTAGGGTTAATTTGACTTAGGAATTAGTTTAGGTTTTATTTTAGTTTTAATCAAAAACAGTTTGAAAATAAAAATAAAATTTCAAAAGAAAATGAAGAAATAGAATTGTGGGCCAAATTAACTCATTGTGGGATAAGCTAAAATTAAAATATTGAAAGGTGCAATGTCCAAACCTAATGGCATTTCTACAGCCCTAGATGCCTTGCCTATAAAGGCACCTTAACTTGATATTCAGCGGAGAAAGAAATGGAGAGATAAAATCTAAAAACTAAAACGGCTAAAAGAATTGTTCAATAAAGCTGAAAAATTGGAAATTTATGGTCCTTTCAGTAGCTAGAATTCCTTGGAAACTTCTGAAAAATCATTGATTCTCTTTCTGGGGTTGGAATATATTAAATTTGGGGTTTGGAAAGTGCTAGTTCAAGTTCTGTTATTTGTTTACTATTCCACTGAGCTTTTTGCGCTAATTTCACGGTTTGATTGTTGAACTGTACTTACTGAATCCTCATTTGTCCTTGTTTTCATTTATTTTCCAGCTATTTCAATAAGCTATGGATGGCAAATGACTGTACCAATGCATGATGTAAGTGGAAACTTGATTGAATCAGAAGATATTTAGAGTTTTTAGTGTTTTTTCTTCTTTCGTTTTAAATGATACTTTTGTAGTAACTTAGAACTATATATGTTGTTTCCAATCTTTCCCTGCCTTAAATATACTGTAAGGAAATTTCTATATAAGTATAGTGCTCAAGTGTTGGATATGAGAGTTGTTATTAGCAGTTTCATAATCATTTGACTGATGGTTTAAGCTCCTGAATATATGTGATATGGTGCTTGGATTTACTAATTTGAATAGCTGTAGCCTTCTGCTGAAATTGCTAAATGTGATGTTTCAAATAATAATTAGTAGTGATCTCGATTTTCAGATCTCTATGGTTTTCATGTTCTTCAAAAATGAAAGGTTTTGTTTGTTTGGGAAATGTAAGCATGCTCTTTCTCTTTTTAAATGTTTGTTGTGTAGTTAAAAGATTTAGGACTTGACGTCAGAAAATGTTATTTTGTTTTATCTTCAAATGCATGCTAAAAATGCAAAGTACTGAAGTTGGTAGGCTTAACTTGAAACCTAGAGAGTACTAGCCCATAGCCTTAAAATTTTATTCTTGTGTGGTTTCGATATGAGACCCCCTAGTTTTTCATACTAATCCATGTTCTTAAAGAGTTTGAACAATTCAATAAGGCTAGGATTTTGACAGAAGACCTGTTTAAAGGTGTTAATTCAACTTTCAAATGTTTTGAGCTTTAATTAATTTGTACTTAAGCAATTTTACAACCTATTGCCTTGTGATTTGGACTCAACATCGGCCTAATCAGAGTAAGGAATTTAACTATCCTGGGCTTCCCTTCACGCGTTTCTCCTTCTAGGACTTTTCTATCACCAGAGGCCCAAATCCTATTTTTAAATAACCATCAGTTGATCAATGGCTTGAGCTGCGGAAAAGAGTATTTTTTAGATGGGGTGTGCCATATTAGACAAATAGTCCATGGCCCTCACAATTTCAAAAAATAAAAATATTTAGACAATTAGATTTGAGGTGCGCCATATTAAGTAAGATGAAGTTTATGGCCCTCCAAAGATTAGTTTGTATTTTTCTTTTAAAAATTATAATTGAGGTGTGTTGTGCCAAATAAAATCTTAAAATACACTATCCTCACTTAATTAGTATTTTAATCATTAGATATCAAGGTGCACCATTTTAGCGAATATTTCATGGTCCTCACAAATTTAAATATGCGTAATTGCTTTAGGCACGTAATAAATTACCTTCCTAAACTCGGGTGTGTATTTCATGTGACCCAAATCCAAATCCTGAAAATGTTAAATAAAATGTGTCTCGGGCTGCGGGTGCATTTCATGTGGCGCAGTCCAAAGACGCATTTTGATGACGTTGAATCTTGCTTAAAATAATTAAAAGCGATTTAAAGTTAAAAGGCACATAGGTTTAAAAGTGTCTTAAAATCAGACAAATAGGCCAATAATAACAGTTGAGCGACCGTGCTAGAACCACGAAGCCCGAGAATGCCTAACACCTTCTCCCGGGTTAACAGAACCGGATTTTTTGTGTTCGCCGACTGTAAAATAGATTTAATCTTTTTCTCCATTCGGGATTCTAAACCAGTGACTTGGAACATCATAAATCATCCCAAGTGGCAACTCTAAATCTTTTAAATGAAAAAAATTCCGTTTCGATTGTCACTTTAAGTTGGAAAAAACTCCTTATACCGTTACGAGTGTAGGTAAATGGAGGTGTGATAGAATGTTGAAAGGTCCCGGATCTTCTTTCTTTTGAACGGTGGATGCTGCAATGATGGAACTAACCCGGTGAGTTACATTCACCACTTCATTCTTTGGTGGTTTTCTTCTTTGTAATGAAATCTTTTAAATATTTAGCGAACCCCGACATCTCTTGAAATGCTTCCACAAATGGAATATTCACCAATACTTTCTTGAGAATGTCATAGAACTTTTCGAGTTTAATATCATCAACCTTCCTAGAAAGTCTTTGAGGGAATGGAGAAGGATTTCTAGGAATAAGTGGAAGAGTTTTTGGTGTCTCTTTTACCTTTTCCTTTACCTCTTCCTGGTTCTCTTTTTGCATTTGCAAATCTTCCGGAATCTTTTCAACTTCGACAACACTTGGCTCTTCAACATCAAGCCCTTGTTCGGAATCTTCTACTTCAACCACTTATTCACCCTCTCCTTGTAGTACCTTCCCATTCCAAGTAGTAATTTCCATGATATGAGAAGTTGGACCACTCCCTCTACCCCTTGGGTTCGCAATTGTATCACTAGGGAGTGTTCCCTTCTGCTTTGGATTTTCTTCCCTAGAGAGGTCTCTCATTTTCATCTCCAATATTTGAATGGATGCAGTATGAGAGACAACAATCTCGGTCATGTTCCTCATAGATGTGTCGGACATTTCTAGATTTTTCAATACCCGTTCAAGCATGCAGTCCAACTTGGAATCACTTGAGGAACCTTGATTTGAATATTGACCCTTTGGAGGAACATAAGGATTTAAACTTCGATTTGAGAAGTTATTGTTGTTATTGCAATTTCCTTGATTTTAGCCACCTTAGTCATTTTGCCATTGTTGGTTGCCTTGCCCTTGCAGGTTAGGCCTCCATTAAATTTGTTGTCCTTGAAATTGGTATTGTTGCCTTTGATACCCTCCTTGAGAGTTGTTGATGCAGTTTGCTTCCTAAAATTCTTCATTTGATATGGGTTGCACATCCTCCACCACATTCACCTTATTTGTTTTGCTTTCCATGAACATTTTTGTCAACACATTGACATTTGTGGCAAGCCCTGTGATTACTTGATCTCTATCATGATTCTCCTTAATTAGGTTGGTCAAGGAGGGAGAACCATATGCAGTTCCACCTTTGGTGTCATTGGAGTGCCAAACTTGATTATGTTGTGCCATTTTATCAAGGATTTGTGTGATCCTTCTGAATATCTTGTCCATAAAAGATCCGTCAACTATATTCTTGGCTATAGATTGGTTCATCAGATATAAACCCATGTAGAATTTTTCCAACAAGATGGAATCCGGAAAACCATGATTAGGAGACCTCACTAAATATAACTTGAATCGATCCCATGCCTCATGTAGATGTTCTCCCGGTACTTTCTTGAAAATGAAAATTTTATCCAGGAGCTCAGATTTCTTGCTTTGTGGGAATTATTTAGCTAAGAATGCTCGAACAAGTTCGGGCCAAGAATGAATGGAGTTTGGTGGCATATTTTGAAGCCATTTCCTTGCACCCCTAGCTAGTGAGTACTTGAAGAACCTCAACCTTTGGGCATCAGCAGAGACATTAGTTTTCTTTTGCATCGCGCACATACACCCAAGAGGTTTCTAAGATGTTGTATCAGATCATCATCAGTGGGATTCCTGAAAAGCCCCTCCGCTTTGAGCATAAGGATTAAACCATGTTCCACCTTGAATGTTGCAGCGCCAACGGCCAGAGGTACAATAGCATTTGTATCCTCAATGTACTCCTCTATGTTCGCAAAAGGATTTTCTTCCATTCTGCCTCCATTTATTCTTCATATTCGGTCATGCTTTCCTATCAACACCAAGAAAAACAACCAAAGTCTGATAGAATAGACTATGACATAAAGTAAAGCACACACTAATTAGTAATTTCAAAATTGCATTCCCCGGCAACGGCGCCGAAATTTGATATGCTCAAATTACATTTTAATTAAATAGTGTAAGGAGGTCGATGTCAAATATAATAGCCCAACAAGGTTGTGGTCGAATCCCACAGGAAATAGGCGTGAAAAGGTTACTCAAATTGTATTTTTACTTGACTAAAGTTGTAATTTTATTCGGTTAATTGTAACAAGAGTATGAAATGATTTTTGTTTGAAGAAATATCTAATCGTAATTTTGAGAATATAAATAATTTTATTTAGGAAACCAAGGTTGTGTCCCCTTCAATGAAGTATAATGCTATCGGTGTTAATATGATATATTTCTAATAGAAGGTTCTTTAGATATGCAAATTATTTCTAAATGACTTCCCAATATTGTCCAATAGTTGGGTATTATTTCCTCTTTATAATTTTTCTAAATATAAAAGAATTGCAATTAAGAACAATCAATAAATGCCAAATAAAACCCACTTATTCCTAAGCTATTCAATTAAACAAGGTTCAAAGCCTTGAGTCTTTGATATTTACTTCTACCAAATCCTAACTCACTTTTCCAAGTAAAGAATGACTTTAGGGTGTGTTTGGTATGAAGGAAATATTTTTCGGAAAATGTTTTCTGATTTACCTATGTTTGGTTGCCTTAAATGTTTTGGAAAATATTTTTCTCATCAATTCATTTTCCTCACAATTGAAGGAAAATGTTTTCCTTATCAAGAGAAGGGAAAGTATTTCTCAAAGCTCTTTGTCAACCTTCCCCACCCTCACCAACCCACCCCACCTCCTCTCCAAAAAAAGGTTTTTTTTTCTTTTCAAATTTCAGTTTTTCACCCTATTACTATTTTCTTTTACCTTTTTCAATTTTCTATTTTTTAATTT
This sequence comes from Nicotiana benthamiana, assembly GCA_034376525.1. Taxonomy (NCBI): domain Eukaryota; kingdom Viridiplantae; phylum Streptophyta; class Magnoliopsida; order Solanales; family Solanaceae; genus Nicotiana; species Nicotiana benthamiana. Next base: position 51,297,102 of record CM067338.1, on the reverse strand, counting down.
TTCTTCACCATGCACCCCAACCCCCCCACCCCCACCCCCCATAAAAAAGAAAATTTTTTACTTTTTCTTGTAATTTAAATTTTTATTTTTTTTCGTTTTACTACCGCGCCGCCCCCAACCGAAAAGAAATTAATATATTTTTCAGTTTTAATTTTATTATCTATTGGTTTAAAGGCTCAAAATTTTACAAGTTCCAAAATTATGAGTTCGGAGATTTATGTGTTTGGAAGTTTACGGGTTCGAAATTTCACGGTTTTGAATGTTTAGCGGTTCGAAAGTTTATGAAATTTGTGGGTTTGGAAGGTTCTTGGTTTGAATGTTTATGGCTTCATATTTATTACATCTAAATTATTTATAAACACTCTTGAGAAGTCATTTTCCTTAAATTTTGTACCAAACACCGAAAAATGAATAAGATTACTACTTGTTTCCAAAACAATATTTCCTTGAGAAATATTTTCCGCGAAAAATATTTTACGTTACACCAAACACACCCTTAATGGCACTTGTTAATATTTGCAACCACCAATAATAAATGAAGAATGAGAAATAAATATATATCAACCAACTATAATACATATATTCAATGTTAAACGCTCATTAACATAACACCCATTTAGGGTCCACAATCTTAGTATTTAAATTAGTTACACATACTAAAATACAAAAGGATGAGAACAGTTAATGCCATAAAGCTTACAAAGTACAAGATTCTTCCTTCAAAAGCTTCCAAAAGAGTGAAATATTAAAGACTTGGAATGTAGCTCAAAAACAAGACAAGATGCTCCCACAAACCCCAATAAATCTATTTATAGTGGATCAAAACAAGGGACAAAATCGGATAAAATTGCCCTTTCCGGTCAATTATACGACTGCATATCTGTCGCATAACAGACATGCGGTCTGCATTCTTGCCATGGACATCGCATCTTCAAACCCTATTTTCCAGGCCTTCTTCATATTCACGTTCTACGGTCCATATTACAGCTATGCAATCGCATTTCACATCGCATTTTCCACCTTCAGCAATATTTATAACGAGTTTGCGGTTCATTATTTGGCTCGCAAACATGTTATGTGTCGCAGATTGGACCATATCTCTTACACTGGACTTTGGCCAACAAACGGTTGTGGTTTGCGATTCCCTTGAGCATTATGCAGCCCACATGTTGGATTTGCAGTTCGCATTTCCACATTTGCGATGCATTTTGCTATTTTCTTGTCTTTTTGTGGATTTACAATTTCATTTCCATGCTCTTAAGTCCTTAAAACTCATGCACTGCAAAAACATTAAAATTACATAATTATACGAGATGATTGCCTTTAAAACAAGCTAAAATCTAAGCAATTTGTATTAAATGTGCCAAAATTCTCCGGCACATTAGCCTTTCATCATCACATATGGAAATAAGTACATACTCGTCGATGTGGAATACGTGTCCAAATGGGTATAAGCGGCAACACTCTCTACAAATGATGCAAAGGGGGTAATTGGTTTTTTGAGAAAGAACATATTCATCCGATTTGGCACCCCAGGGGCAATAATCAGTAACAAAGGCACTCACTTTTATAATCCAGCCTTTACAAAGTTATTAGAGAAGTATGATGTACTCCACAAGGTATCCATCCTATGTCATCAACAAACAAGCGGGCAATTAGAAGTCTCGAATAGAGAAATAAAGAGTGTGCTGACTACAATTGTGAATGCAACTAGAACAGATAGGGCGAGGAAGCTAGATGACGCACTTTTGGCGTATCGAACTGCTTTCAAAACTCTAATTGGCATGTTGTTTTCGTGACCCTTTTTTTTCCTCCGTGGAGAAGAAGTTCGGGTTTCGACATTACATGGTGGGTAGTAACTCATTTCCCTTTGGGAATTGGGTATTTTGAAGAGTCTTCACCTAATGGATTATTGTGTGTTAGGGAACCTAGTGCGATGGATTGGTTCATATTACCAGAGATTTAGGGTAAGGGCTCGAAATAACCTTGAGAGGATGGTGTCAGGACCCCCACTCGGTCTACAACTGCGGGTCACGGCCGAACTTATATTTATGATTTAGTCCTTTAACAAATAAGTAGTTGAAACAAATAATTGCAAAGAAAGCATGTTGGACATTATATGACTCACAGAATTTGAACAAGTTGTGTGCATAAAAAAGAAAGTAAAGTTTTAAGCAAAGGGAATTTGGGAAAGAGGGGTCCTAGGTTGGTTAACCTACAAGATCACCCCATGCAATGCCCAGTAAACACTCCTCAATGAGGGGCTACACGTAATATTAGCACTTAGTCATCATATCCCATTCCATCTAAGTCCCTCACCTTGGTCATTGCCTAATGCGTTCTAATAACATTGACAATGCCTATGTGTGCACTACCCATCCCTTCCTTGTGGCTCTGGAGGTATTTTATGATCTCTAAATATGGGCAGTTCTAGACAACCTAATGTGTTTTAAAAGGAGAAAATTCTAGGTGACATGCAAGAACAGATAGGACTTAACAGCTAAATATAGAAAGAAATAGTTAAGAGGCCCGGGTTTATCCAAGAATAATGCACATAAGCAGCACGTCTTAAACACAAATAAGATCGGTTCTTATTAGAGAAAAGACCTAAACAGGATATCTAGTAGGTGTCAATGCATAGAAGTATGCAAATTTATATTTATAAACTTGACAGTAAGGTTCTAATCGGTTTTCCTACTGAGTTTAAACATGTTAAATCTGAACAGCTTTAAATAGCAAAGAAAGGTGTAGTTATCAGAGTTGCAGAATTTAAAATCGTCCTATAGGCTTGCCTAAATGCAGAATTGTAATATCCTAAGAGTATGATAATACGTTTGATGTAGTAAATAGTGAGTAAATATAAAAAAAAGACTTTTGAGTTCCTGTAGGCATGCTTTCTAGCAGTAGTGAATGAAAGTAGTGTTTAAAAGATCAATTAAAGAAGCGGACAGTTGACTAACCCAATTTCAAATGAAATAACACGAATTGGACTGACTTGTATAACTAAATTGATTTTAATTTCTATTGGCAGGATTTCTAATTATTAATTCTTATAGGTATGGTATCTAATTGTTAAGAACTAATGTTAGACACTTATATGCATGATATCCACTGAAAACAAATGTAAATACCCATTGTAGCATAAACTGAACCTGATCACATTCTATAAGTATGGTATCTATGTTAGGTGTTGATTTTTAAACCTATAGACATGATTTCTATTATCGAAACCACTTACACCCTATAGGCATGATTTCTAGCATGGTAAGGCAAACATAACAAGTATATTAATATGTTCCTATAGTTATGGTTTCTAGCATGGTAAGGTAGACATAGCAAGTATAAAATCATATAGACATGGCTTCTACCCATGCTACCCCACAGTTACATAACAACCCACCCCTTTTTACTAATCACCCCAATATTCATTTACAAATAATAATTACAAACCAGATGAATAAATTACGTAAATAGATAAAAGAAAAAAAAAGAATTTACACTATAGGGAGCCTGAAGCAGGCCCCAAGTGATTTCCCAAACCTCCAATAGCCTCAGATACCAAATTCCATCGATAATATCATTGTCTAGGTGCGTCAGAGTTCTCTAAGGATCTCAAGGATCCCGAGCAGTGCTCATACCTAAATTTATAACCAAAATTGAGTAAGTGCAGTACATTAGAGTTTAGAGGGATCGCATAGGGATCCCAAAGCAGTCACACTCTGGAGAGGCGGAATTTAAGGACCTAAGAGTAGAGTGGGGTGCTCAACATAGTTTGAAAGGGTATTAGTAAGAAAAGAGTGTTAAAAGATACTTGTTTGAAATAGCTTTGTAAAAACAACATATGGAGTTTTGCAATAAGATAATTTTGAAAAGGGTAAGGTGATCAACAAACAACAAACCAAACACAGAACCAGAGGAGGTTCATCAGCACTCCAAGACATAGAATCCAACAGGTACAAACATTCACTCAGGGGTAATGGGAGATTTGGGGAAAGAATAGGGCGCATAGTAGACAAAAGTGCACAGAGGTATGGAATCAGAGAAGTCCTGAAAGGGGTTCTAGAGATTAAGGTACAACATGAACTTTGGAATTAAAATAGAATCATACAGACTTAGGTTATCCAACTACTTTACACAGGAATGTGCATGCCAAAAATCAGAGAAACATAAGTAAAAAAGAGTCACATTAGGGGGTATGTTAGAAAGGGATTCATGAGCAGGCTCTAATTAAGGAGATAGTCGATAAGAATCAAGTACCAATGCAGACAAGGTAAACAAATCAATCAAATTGAGTAGAAAGGTAGGAATCGAAGGCTTAAAGGAAAGTGTTCGAATCACAACAAGAAATAGCGAATTCAATATCAATCAAAGAGAAAGTCATGAGTCAGTGTTTAGCGTATAAATAAAGCAAGACTTGGATAGTCAAGAGTCGACATGTAACTCTAGCAAACATGAAAGTTAAACAATACTGATTCAGTGAGAAAGATGCAAGTCTTGATGTGAACAGTCAAGATGAACATAAGCATATAGAATCAGTGTAGATTCAGGCTAAAAAACTCAGTAGAAATATATCAAGGCAAGATAGTCATGAAAAATCACAAAAAATAAAAAAATGAGAACTGGTCAGTCATGCTGATATACAGAAACAAACGAACAACCCTAAAATATTAGGGCTTTCAACATAGACGAGTTAAAGATGTAGTAAACTCATAGAATCAGTCAAGAATATATGATAAATAGAAGAATCAGTTGATCAAGGTTTTAAAAAGAAGTTCCAAAAACTCTAGTTTTAGAAAGATATGAAAAACACTTGAAATCATATGACTATTGTAAAGAACCTCAAGGACAATTTAAAACATTAAAGAAACAAACTCAAATCATCCTAGATCCATACAGATCTAAGAGCTATAGAAAAGAAATTAGTGTTTCGAAAGAACATATATAGAGATGAAGAAACCTATCCAAAAATTGAAAGATCATAGCAAATATAGAATGATTTTGATTGAAATTACACTAGAATAGCCAATAACAGGCAAGAGATGAACCCTATATGCAAGTCGTCATGGCCTTGGGTCCTTGAAAACCTTAGAGAAGGCAAGCATGGCATGAGAGAAGCCATTGGAGGCTTAAGAGATGATGAGAGGTCACCAGAGATGGCCGGAGATGGGAGGTTGGCTGTTGAAGATTAAGGTTAGGTTGAGAATGTTTTGAGAGCAGAGCGGATTTTAGGGTAGTGGATGTATAGAAAGTGATTAGGGTTAGCGTGTCGTTTGGAGTTACAAAAGGAAAGAACAAATGAGGGTCGTTGATCATTTAGATCAACGGACATGATCTGATGAGGTCTTGGGTCATTAGGTGCATTTAGGGCCCGGGTCAGGTAATTTAATTAAGAATTGGGCTGGGTGTTGGGTTGAAATTAGATTCAAATTGAAATACAATTGGGGCTAAGTCTTTAATAGCCAATTTAACTCTACATTATTTATCATAAATAATAGATAATTTCTAAAAAAATAATTTTATTTACTAAAATAATTTAAAATATATATTTAACATTTTAAAAATATAGAAGTTCATTTTATGCATATAAATATAATTATGTGTAAATAGGGCTAGTATTGCAGATATATACAAATTAGTTTTAAAAATGCAAATGCAATTATAGAAAATGCACTAAAAATACTTAATAACTATATTGGCATAAACATAGGATTTAGATAGTTGAATTACCACAATAATAACTTGAAGGATAATTATTAGAAATCTTATAAGTAAATGGGGAAGATTAAATCATTTTAATGCCTTTAGAATTATAGAAAAACTATAAAACCCATGTGCATGCTTATATATATATATATTTTTTTTTTTTTTGAAAGTATATATGTCTATAAAAATATATAGGGAAAATTGGGTATGAACAGCTGCCTCTCTTTACCCGGAAAAGATGAAAGAGTTCTCGGGTAAGAAAAAGTGATGTCCAATTTTGACCGAGTGGGATATTTTGAAAGACGGAGGTCGGACTCCAATATTCGAGTTGACTACATATCATTGGTTTTACATGAACCAAGTCGTGTGCAGTTCTAAATTCTGCGGAATATGCTGATGAAATTGTTGCAAGAATGGATTTGCGATGCAGAAACAGCTATGGTGAGCGGTTAAGGCTCGGGACACTTGAAGGAACTGGAGCAAGATCACTCTTGCTAGGATAATGGTTGCTTACTGGTTACCTACAAATAAAAGATGCTACAAACATGAATTTGCAAAAATTTAAATATGATGCAGATTACCTTTTGGACCAAGAAGGTTGTCTTTGGACAGTTAAAGATGACTTCCTTGGACCATGATGTCCTGAGACTTGAATTTTTTAGCTAGAGAGTTGCATGCCATGAAATGATTCTCTCGAGCCATGAAAATGGTGACTCGAAACCATGACGCCTTTGAATAATGATATGCAAATTTGAGATATACTCAGGCCATGGCATGGTGCCTTCCGACTATGAGGATGATGCCTTTAGACTATGATGCCTCCAGATAGATTTGTGATATTTCATCGCATGATATACAGTAATGATGTTAACAAGACAAGGCTTAATCTTGTGAAATGGAGGGCAGAGGTTAGCCTGATTGGAAAGCAAATAGATAGTGCTAGAAATAGAGAATAATTTATACGAAAAGGGAAAATTCTTAGTCCTGTACGAATGTGGAGGCGAGGATTAGCCTCAGGCATGTACGGAGGCAAGGATTAGCCTCATGGAAATTGGGAGGCAGGGTTTAGCCCCACGCAAATATGGAGGCATGGATTAGCCTCATGCAAATATGGCAGGGATTAGCCTCGTGGAGGTATGGAGGCTAGGATTAGCCTCATGCAAACATGGAGGCAGGGGATCAGCCTCATGCAAATGTGGAGGCAGGGATTAGCCTCATGCATATGGGGAGGCAAGGATTAGCCTCATGCAGATGGGGAGGCAATGATTAGCCTCATGCAGGTATGGTGGCAGGGATTAGCCTCATGTAGGTATGAAGGCAGGGATTAGCCTCGTGTAGGTATGAAAGCAATGATTATCCTCATGCAAATATGGAGGCAGGGATTAGCCTCATACAAACAAGGAGGCAGGGATTAGCCTCAAGCAAACAAAGAGGAAGGGATTAGACTTGTGCAAATATGGAGGCATGGATTAGCCTCATGCAAACAGAGGAATTAGCCTCATTCAAATAACACGTAGAAAATAAGAGTAGTATATGTCTTAGATGGAGATATATTCGGTGTCTAATGGCCGGATTGATAGTGATCTTGCTACATTACGTCAGATGTGCCTGCATTTAAAGAAAAATTGTAAGTTTTAAGGGGGAGTTTGATTCGTGCTTCTGTCAGCTGGCTTTGCTTTGCTCCATTCTGAAAGCCTTTCGAGTTTCCCTGGGTGATACCTGACTGTTACAGAAATGGAGTTTTTGAAAAATATGCAATCATTAATGAAAATAGAGTTATTTAGAAATATCTTGATACATTAAGTAATTTAGATGAACTAGTGACTAAAATATATCTCAAAGTCATCGTAGCTCTCTTATGTTGGAATTTCGAGGGTCCTCCTCAAAATTTTACCCCAGTTTTATGGACAATCTTTTGACTCCTTGCGGACAATAACCCTTGCTGAATCTTCTTAGGAATTTTGAGAAACCTTCTCAAAATTCTGCCCCTGTTTCTTAATTAACTTTCTAGCATGCAATGGTGTTGGTTGAACTTTCTCTGGAATATTGAGGGTTCTCCTCAAAGTTCTGTCCCTGTTTCTGAACTTGGGGGAAATGAAAATTTTATTATGATATGACCGAACCCATAAGACTGCCTACGTATCCCTTCTTAAATGGGAATCAGGTCAAGCAAAGTTCAATTACATCAGAGGAGAAATGCAAAATAATCTAGGCATAGTATCTCTTGACTGCATCTGAATTAATTGATTTTGCCCAAATTTCTCCATCCATTTCTGTGAGTATGAGGGCTTCTCCTGTTAGTACCCTGTGAACCATATACGGACCTTACCAGTTGGGAGAGAATTTCCCTTTGGCTTCATCTTGATGTGGGAAGATTTTCTTCAATACCAGCTACCCTGGTACGAACTGTCTTGGTTTTACCCTTTTGTTTAAAACCCTTTTCATTCTGCTCTGGTAAATTGGGCTCTGACACACTAATTTCATCCTTTCTTCATCTATGAGGGCAAATTATTCATAGGGACTCCTTATCCACTCTGCATCCCTAAGTTCATCTTCCTATATGATTCTTAAAAGAGGAATCTCCACCTCAGCTAAGATGACAGCCTCAGTATCATAAACCAACAAATAGGGATCTTCCCCGGTCGATATGCGAGACGTAGTGCGGTATCCCAATAAAGAAAAAGGTAATTTCTCATTCAATTATTTGTGGTTCTCTACCAACTTCCTTAGTTTCTTCTTGATGTTTTTGTTGGCGGCTTCTATGGCTCCGTTCATCTAAGGTTTGTAGGCTGTAGAATTCTTGTGCTTGATTTTGAAAGTTTCACACATAGCTTTTATTAGATCACTGTTGAGATTGGTGGAGTTATAAGTAATAATGGACTCGGGAACCCCGAAATGGCAAAGAATAAATCCTTGACAAAATCTGCGACGACTTTCTTTGTTACAGCTTTGTAAGATGCAACTTCTACACATTTCGTGAAGTAATCAATGGCTACCAGAATAAACCTATGTCCATTTGAAGCAGTGGGCTCAATCGGGCCAATAACATTCAGTCCTCAGGAAACAAATGATCAAGGTGAGCTCGTTGCATTCAGATCATTTGGCGTCATTTTTATCATATCGGCATGCACCTGGCATTTAAAGCATTTGCGTACATATCGGACGCAATCTGTTTCCATTGTCGTCCAAAAGTAACTAGCCCTAGATATCTTCTTAGCCAAGACGAAAACATTCATGCGCGGGCCCAGGTCCCGGCATGTACATCCTTAAGTAGCTTAGAAGCTTCCTTTGCATCGTCACGTCTTAGTAAACTCAAATCAGGAGTTCTTCTATATAAGTTCCTTCCGCAATGGAAGATATGATTGGACAATCTCCGGAATGTGCAATTTTGAAAGTGATTTGCATGCTCCAGGTATTCCCCTTTCGATAAGTACTCCTTGATGTCATGCAACCAAGGCGTTCCATCCGTTTCTTCTTCAACATGAGCACAATATGTCAGCAAATTATGGGTCGTTACTGGAATGGGATAAATATAATTCTTATCTAGATGTTATATCATAGATGACAAAGTTTCCAATGCATCAGAAAACTCATTCAGAATTTTGGGCACATGTCAGAATTCTATCTACGTGAAACTCTTTCCATCTGTTTCCTTGATTGCCCTAAAAACTAGCTCGGGAATAGATTATATATTTTTAGAATCCCATATATAAATATAAATGTTGTTACCATTTTCGTAGTAAACAGTATGGCGCCCATCGTGGGGCTAAAAATCATAGTGATTATTTTTTGCTGGTCTCATCACACAAACATACATTATATTTTCACACTTTTCTTGTCCAAGATCTTTTGATTATTGGTTAATGTCTAGCTCGGTAAGCAAAATCGAGAACGACTACCCCAAGAACCATGGCAGAAGCAGTATGGCTATTCCAATGATTGACGGGACACCACCAGACCCTAATGACACTTTTGGGTCGATTCAAGTGGACGTGGGAATGCGAGGTGCACAACAAGTCGACGAAGCCTTACGCACCGATGATAGCATACAACTCGCTGACCAACAGAAAGCTCAAAAAACCCTGGCCCATTAGGAACATGAAATTAATTTTCATGTTATCTTTGAGATGTTGCAGGAACAACAAATGGCCATCGCTTAGCTACAAAATCGCCCGGAGACCCCCAACACAATAGCAACGAGGACACCTTCTCAGATGAGCCAATATTCGAGAGGTCAAGTAATGATGAGTCGGCGACCGACCTCGGAGCAACGAAAATGTTGGGGAATCTCCTCAATAAGATTGAATCATGTTCGTGAATGCTCCTGCAACAACAAAATTCAAAGGGAACAACCCCGGAACTCGCTTCGCAGAAACTCGGAATGCCAGAACTCCTTACGTGTGACAGGACCTTGGATCCCTACGGGCACACCACCACTTGCGCATGCCCGTTCAGAGGCAGCAATGCTTGAGATGATGGATACGAGCCCGTCTTGGACTGGTCGGATGCCCATACACGACATCGATCCCAAAACGGGGCCATGGAGTACCACCCCAAGAACCCCCTCAGGCTCGGTATATCCAAGCGGACCCCCAGCAAAGAAGCTGGTACAAAGCATATGGAGGTATAATCCATGCTCGACGAACGGAAAGAGTGACCTAAGATGCAGCCTGCCTCGCGACAGTATGAAGATAGACCAGGGAATACATCCTCGAGGAACCTCCTTTGAACTAAATTCAACAAGGCACACCTGGTAAGGAAATCCCGCCCAGTCAGATGCAATTTCGGCATTGCTTGCCAAATATCGGGATCACAATAAGCAAGTCCGTAAGCGCCAAGTGGCTCAGATCTATTCGGCCAAGATTCCTCCGAGAGAACCATGGCCCAACGCACGAACCAGGGTGCGCAAGGTCAGCAGCCCAAAAGAACAACAACCATTATATTCAATAGAGGTCACCACAAAGTATCATCAAGCGGTCAACTTAAATCCTGCTCCAAAGGAGGAAGGATATCAAGAAAAACAAGGCTGACAAGCCACAACATATTGTCGCTACAATAGAAGGGCAGCGGCACCCTTCAAAGACCCGCAAAGTTTTGAGAGAAAGTGCTCATCGCCAGGAAAAGGCGAATCTGAGGAATATACCCGAAGAGTACCCTTACATCCAGGGAAAGGGACACCGAGACTTAGCCTCGACCTCGTATTCACACGTTGGTAACCCCTTCCCTCATTTAACCTATTCCAAGTAAAGCGTGTGTTCATAAATGCAGGTGTTTCGACCAATTACACCAACGGCGTCGGGCCAAAGCCAATAGGGAAATTCAGACCAACGAACCAAATCACTTGTAAACTTCAAACCTTTGATGGACTCCAGACGCCAGTTGCCACGACAAATCAGGAAAGCAGGTCCCTCGCTTGAGCTTGGACTAGAGCGTTGAGCCTGCGAAGTGCGGACATGTGTTGATACACTATTTTTCCCTATGCATTTTTTATACCCAAAAAACTTTCAAAATAACATATGTGCGCATATATAAGCACACCAAAGGGTTTGGCATTTTTAAAAAATTTTAAACCAATTTATGGCCTATTTTTACACCATAAAATTCAATAATTATTCCCAGAACTTGCCACATTGGAGAATAATTTATTTTATTCTAATATTTACATGAAAATGTAGCTAATATTATTTTTTGCATATTTTTACAAATTCATTCGGTATTTTTAAAACTAAATTGCATGGAATTGCAATACTAGCCTCTTTAAGATTTAATATCATTTTTATAAATCAAAATTGATCCCAATATTTTAAAATTAATATTTACATATTATTTATTGACTCAGTAACTTTAATTTTATTTTTAAATCATTTTTTGCTATTTTTAAAAGAATAAAATGGAAAACTTAGCTATTTCAATTGTAGCCTCAATTCATTTCAATTTTAACCACATTCCCATTTCCATTTCAGCCAATTTCAAACTCAAATTGGGCTAGCCCAATTCCAACCCCTGATCGATTAAACTAAACCAACCTGTGTCCCCTTCTATCTAAGTTGTTGACCATTTTGATCAACGACCCAGGATCATTCTTTCCTTTTTAATTCCAAATGACTTAGCCCTAATCCTCATTTCACTTCGACCGCCGCCTATGGTTCCTCTCGTCTCTCTCGAACTCTCTCAACCTCTGAAACCCTAGAAGTCGCCTACCCTCTCTCCTACCCAAAATCCACCGAATCCATGGGTAATCTAGCCATGGATCATCTCTACCCACCATCTCCTGCTCCTATACGCCTGTTCGCTGAAGATTTGAGGCTAGACCTCGAGGTTCTTCCTCCAGTCCTTGGTTGATTCGAGATTCTTTGACCGTTTTCGGCTTTACTCTGACATCCCTTAGCCTTTCGAGCATGGATTCGACCTCATAGGCTCAGATTCGTGCTCAAGACTTCCAAGACTTCTCATCCTTTTGGGTTCTCATAAACCCTAGCCTAATCGAGGTTCCTTTTTGCTTATCCTTTTAGATATGTGCCAGATCTATGCTATATTTGACGATTTGAGTATTTTTCCGAAATTTCCTTTTTAAAAATCGTTGGGTTTTCAAAATTAGGGTTTCTGAGAGTCTTTTGATTCTTGCTTTTCTTTTCTTTTAAGATGTTCGTCGGTATTACGCTTGTATGTTTTCCTCCACTATTATGCATGAATTGTGTGCTCATGTGATTAGTCTGTTTTTGTTCATTCTTCTACCATGCGTATTCACTATTGTCTTTCTCAATGTTTTTCTTTTTCTAAACTATCTTTGTGTTCAATGTCAAGCATGTTTAGTATGTTTTGCGTAAACCCCCATCGTTTCTTAAGTTCAGAAGTTGTCTGAAAATCATTTTTATGCCTTAGAATTGTTTTTTCTTTCCTTGATTGTTTGTGTATTTGCCTGATTCTCACGAGACTCTTTGACTCTATTCTTGCCTTCTCTTTGACTCTTTGACTCTATTCACTTCAAACCCTAGAATTTGGGGGGTTTTCTTGGTAAATCGAATTAGGGTTCCCCTTTGGGGACCCTGTATCTTCAGACTCACTATGAGTCTCTGGTTGAACTCGTATTCTTCTGTTTATGATTCTGAGAACTTTAATGTTAAACTCTCCTATCTGAAGTGTTTGTTTTATTTGTGAGAAACTCCTCTTTTAAAGTTTTGGTGATTGTTTGATTGATTTTGAATTCCTCTCGATAGGGTCTTAACTGATTGCCACTGATTTTCTTTGGTTAATCCCTCTTTACCTATTTCTGGTTTGGTTCATTCGATTTAAAACCCGGCATGTTGATGATGTTAATTGTTTGATTGATTCCCTTTCCTTTCAAGTACTATTGAACTCTTTCCTTAAATTAGTCTCATGTATTTTCCCCTTTTGTGTTGCTGTGAAGGAATTTGCTGAAATTCCATTTCCTTAATTACACGCTCCCGTTTGACATTAAATCCTTTGACTAAAGGGAGAATATTTGAGATTGATTTTTAAAAAAAGGTTTCCTTACCTTTCTTATTTGCTTCTCTACACTATATAAAGGGCTTAGCCCTCCTCTTTTCAAGATACAGGACACACATAAGAACACAATAGTAACAAAGAAGTAACAACCGAGCAATAGGCAATCTGTTATTCTACACTCTTCTTCTCTCAACATACAGACCAGTTCTAATTTCTACTTCTTTCTCCTGAAATACCTTTAAGCTCTTCTAAAATCCTCAGTGTTGAGCTGAAATTCTAAGTTGATTCTACTGTTTGCTTGATGTGGTTATTCTGCAATTTACTTTGCAACTGGTAGGTCCATCTCATTTTAATATTTTTCCTCCACTATGTGTTTTACCTTCTAGTTTGGTATGCTTTTCCTTACTGCTTTTCCTTCAATGTTATGTGAATTCCCTTACTCTTTATCCCTTTATGTGTTAGTTATAGTTCAAAGCATGGCAGCACTCTAATATTGTTGTCTATTTTTTCTGAACTGGGTTCTTTGAGCTCCTTAACTCAGTCAATTACCACTTCCCTTTCCCCTTTATCTGCTGAGCTTGACTTGGTCTGGTGGTGTTCTAATCATCATTCAGACTCAGGTCTGACCCTCAAAGGTTTTCTCCTAACTTGTTTGACCAAACAAATGGTCACGGGTATGACCACCATTTGTTATGGTTCCCCAATCACTTTGCACTTACTCTTAGCTATCACGTTCTGTCCCTCTCTTGTATGTCATGCTTTGGGACCCCTGAGCTCCCTATGAACTTGGATGCCTGAGGGCTGGCTATTCCACACTGCACTATTCTGATTCTAGTGGTATCCTGAGTGTAAGCACTGCCGGGATCCTTGAGATTCCTTCGAACTTTGAAACACTTTGGATAAGAGAAGGCTTTGGAAATCTGGATTCCGGAAGTTGGTTAATCACATGTTATTGGACATTAAGATAGAATTAAGCTTCTCGAATCTAGTTGTAGTTTTGATGTATTTTATATATTCTTTCTTCTTTCTGGTTCTGTAATAATTTGTATAAAAGAACTTTTGTGGAACATAGTAAAAGGGTGTGGGAGGGGTTTTACTTTCTTGCATCAATAAAGGGTAGATATTATGTCTATACGATTTTAATGTTTAATTGTGCTACAAGTAACGTAGATGCCGTGCCTATAGGGTTTAACGTTAATCATATTGAAAACCATTTGAAATCCTGCCTATAGGACTTTAACGCTCATGTAAATCAATGCATATAGAAATCATATCTTTAGGGATTGCATGCTCATTAGACAAACTTTAGGGCTAATTAAACAATCATCTTTCATCAGTTTAAAAGATCAAATGTAGATGTCATACCTATAGGATTTTGTATCAAACTCGATTAATTCATTTAAAGAAATATCAATCTGTCAAATGGTTTTTAACGTCTTAATTCAGTAATGTTTTCAAAAGCTTCCACCTTTTAGTAAAATCTTCTGAACTAGTATACTTTTTCATCAAATCTTCATTTTTTCTAAAACAGTTTCTCTTTTAACGTCCTGCTTGAACATTTTCTACTAAAATTTGGTTTTTCTGAACTCATCTGTTTAAAATAGTTCTGCAATTCACTCTTTTCTTTAAGAAATTTCGCCTTCTTCTATGAATTTCTTTACAACTATGTTTAGGCAATTTCCTACCTTTATTTAACACTCGTATTTTACTTTCTGCAATATACACTGTCTTTTCAAAAATCTTCTACAATTACTTCTTTCTGAAACCAATGCTTTCTAATCATCCGCTTAAAATACCTTAACTTCTGCTTGATACCCAATTTTTCCCTACATATTTTTTTTGCACCCAAAATACCTTCAAAATAGTATATGTAAGCACATATAAGCATGCCTAGAAAGTTTTCTATTTTTCGTTAATTTTTAATATTTTTTAAAATCAATTTACTACTTATTTTTTACAGTACAAAATTATTTCTAAATTATTATTTTTTAGTGAATAATGTATTTCACTCTTGTATTTACAACAAAGTATAATTACTGTAAGTTTTGCACATTTATAACAAATTTATTTGGAATTTCTAAAGCTAATTGCATGAAATTGCAATTATAGACTATTTTGTAATTAACCGTGTTTTATAACTATAAAATTATTTCTGATATTTTTAGATAAATACTTATATATTATTAATTAGTTCTATATTTTCAATTTTTATTTTCAAATTATTTTAGGTATTTTATAAAATAAATTGGGAGGAATTGGCTATTTAAAAGTTGGCCAGATTTTATTTAAAATATAGCCCAAATGCACCCCTTCTCCAGCCCAATTTTGAATCCAGATTGAACGACCCAATTGCATAAACCCCGAAAACACGTACCCATTTGATTTTAACGCCGTCCGCCTTTGGTTTAATCTGAGTCATTGATCAAATAAGATCAACGGCCCAGATTCTCTTTCCTTAATTATTTCAAACGACCCCCCTTCCCAACCCCTCATTCTCTCAGACTGGTCTCTCTCTCTCTAACACTCTTCACCTCCCCTTCTCTCTAGAACATTCTGGTTCACCTTCTCCGATGACTTTCATCGCCTGTCCGGCTAACTCCATCCTCACTTCTTTCTACACCCAGTCACCATGGAACCACATCTCATTGTTTCTCTCTAAAGCTCGAAGCCCATAAACTTCCGCCATGAAAGACGATCACTGAAATCTTTGCCTGGGTCCATTGTCGGCCTTTCTCCGGTGGGTTATGTCTGATAATACCTTATGTGGCACTATTATTGAGTCACGACCAGGTTTCTCATTTTCCTTAATTTACTTACAAACCCTAATTTTTGCTCAAATCTCTTTAATCCATGTTCTTTAAACAATTTCTGGTTTAATATCTGCTCTATACACTACTTCTCACTTAGTATCTACGATTAATTCAAGTTTTCCCAAAGTTTTCTCTTTTTCAAAATTTGGGTTTTCGAACCTCTTTCAAAATTGTTATATCTTTTGATTTTCTTGAGTATTATGTGGTTAATTTTATGTTATGTGTTATCTTTTGGTTATTCCGAGTCCCACGCTTTAAGATTTCTACTATGGTTCAGCCTTCTCTGTGACTTTCTTGCTTAGGGTTCTTTGATTTTCATGTCTATGGTGCTTTATAGGTCTAATTGTTCATCATTGACATAATATTCTATTGATTTTGTGCATCTTTGCGAGTCCTTGATTTTTATGTGTTTTCCTTAGAAGTTTTACTCTAATTTTTAAATTACTTCCTTATTTGTGATACACTTTCCTTACTTGGAACTAATTCCTAGCGATTTTTAGTCTCATCTGTGATTCTTTGACTAATTTTCAGAGTTAATTTACATTTATTTACTATATTTGTGCATGAACAGGCCTTCAAATATTCAGTATATGTTTTCCTTACTTGAATTATTATGTATTTAGCCCTTATTGCATATTATGTGCCTCACTACTCCTAATATGGTAGATACAGTTTGTTACCGTTTGACTTTGATTCCTTAATTAAAGAGGAGTCGTTATACTGATTTGATTAGGATTGATACTCAGTTCCTTAATTATAGAGTGCTACCTTGTTTGTTTACTCGTTTTCAGTACTATAAGTACCCCCATTCTCCTTTGCATAGGACACAACCACATTGCATATCTCACACACATACAGATACAAGTTCAACTCTCTTTCAAAAACACTCAGTGCTCTCTCTTTCTCTTTTGTTTACATACAACACTTAATCGGCTGAAAGCCAAGATCGAGTAATCTTGGCTGTTTATTTCTTCTATTGGGGTTCTACTGCATTGTTTACTTGGGTTTGCATGCTGCTTACTTCTCTGTACACTGTTGCTCTCATTCTCTGAACACTTTGCTCTCCTTTGTGCATTATTGCTCATTTCTATTGTGTTCTATTATCTGCAACTGGTATGTCACCTATTTAAGATACAGCTTCCAAAACAACATGCTTCTACTAGTTTTGCACTTCATCTTGTTTCTTGTGTGCTTCTACCTATGGTTCTGTTGCTCTTATTGCCACTAGCATGTACCTATTAGTCTGCCTAATTTGACCTAGCATGTTCCCTACCCCCTTCCCTATCTCCCTCTTCCTTATGCACTATTAGCATGTATCTAGGACCTGCTTGACTACTTGATAAGCCTAAAACCTCTTACTGAGGTTGTTTCTGTTTGGGAGTTTGGTGCAGTAAGAGCTGGACTCCTTATCTGCCATGTCTGATTCCCTTTCTTGGATATGTTGTACATATATGAGTAGTTTCCTTGCTTGTTTGTTCCCTTCCCCTTTGCCCCTACTTGTGAGATTCTCTTGTTTTGAAATTGGTCAGTCCAAATGATTTTCAAAGGAACTCTTTCAACTCTTCTTACTGTTTTTCTCTCAAACGGTCTCTCAACTGTTTTCAACTCTTTTAACTCTATCACAATCTCACTACTCTTAGAACTCAGGTTCTGCCCCTTAGTGTAAGCATTGCCTTGGGAGCCTTGAGCACCCACTGAACTTTGATGCACAAGGCTGGCACTTCCACACTTGCACTTGTCAATGATGATATATTCTGGGTGCTTGGTATTGGATAGGGGTTCAAACAAATCTTTAGGGAACTTTGCCGCACCCAAACCTTGGTATAGGCTGTGAAACTCGAAAGAAGTGAGGTTAGAGATTTTGGGCCTAGTTGTAGGCTCCCTATAGAATAGCTTCTTATTTTTTATCAATGTTGTATTTTTAATTATTTGGGATGTAATAATTTGTAAAGAATAATGGGGTATATAGTGAATTTGGGAGGGTTATGCATGCTTAGTTAAGGGAATGGATAGAAACATGTTCATAAGGCTTTACTTACTTATTTGTGCAATAGACACCATGTTTAGGACATTCATCTCGCATGTAAAAATCCTGTTCTTAGGTCTCTCACTGTTAGTTTGTTATTCTGTACATTTTCATAATCACAATCAGTTAATAATCAATGTCATTACCATTACATTTAGATACCATTTTTTAGGACCTTTGTGTGCATTAGATATCCTGTACTTAGGGATTTTTGCTTGCAACTGTTAATGCTTCGCTAATTTGGTAACCAAACTTCTTTTTAAAACTGGAAACTAATATGCATGTCCACCTTCTTTACGGTTTAAATAACGCCTAGGCAAGCCTTAGGCCGGATAAAATGGGTTAATCTCCTTAAGTTGTGTTTAAATTAATCCATCTCCGTCTGAATTCGCTTGTCCCTGAAGCTCCCCTGAATTTCATACAAAAACTTCTGCCTATTTTTTTAACCACCTGGACAAATACTTTTACTGAATTATTTTTCTTCCCCCCCCCCCCAGCCCATAACTGGACTACTATTTTCCTAAAGAACTATCTGAGTATTGTATATTCTGTAATTTTCCAAACTGCAGTTCTAGGTTAATATGTTTTACTATTTTTCTTTACACTTCTGCGATCTTCAAAAATACTATCATATCTGTTCTGCTATTCCTCCTGTCCGAAAACTGCCTTTACCATTTGTTCAACGAGTGTTTTTTTAATGTTTGCTGCAGATTCCTAAAACTGCTACTGCCCTTTTTTTGTTCTGAACGTTTTCTTACAGCTCTTTTCTGCAAATTCTCCAGCTTCTTTTAAACTTATGCTCCAGCTTTTAAAAATTCTCCCTTCCTTAGACCTTAAATGTGCTTTAGACGTGCTAATTACGTGTTTGTTCATAGAGGGATATTTGGGCCTTTATATGCTTTACGCGATTCCATTATGTGTAGTCCTATTTGTTTTGTATGTTTCTTAGCATTTTAACCTTTAAACTTAAGGGTTCAAGCTAGTTCCTACCTTATGGGAATAGTGATCCTAAATGCCCTCTTGGATCTGTAGGACGGGACGGGTAATAGCACGCAATAAGCATTCGTGACCAATTCACATGATTAAATAACCTCTATGGAGATGATGACGATGCAATAATCTCATCAAGCGACCCCTCTTTGGGAGTATGTGCGGTATATTTTATCGAATGATCCATATTATAGTTAAACCTAGGACCCCCTTACCTTTACTTTTTGTCTAAGTACTTTCTCTAAAATTTCCCTTTTACGAATACTATTTTTCTTTCAAAAATTGCCCATTAGTCTTGTATTCTTTATATGCACATTTGCTTGTCTATTTCTATGTTTCTTAATGTCACATCTATAGCAAGGCCGGAAACCATACTAGTGGATCTTCAGGGGTGCGTAACACCTTTCCCTCGAGATAATTTCAAGCCCTTACCCGAACTCTGGTTTTCATTCAAAATCTTCTTAAAAGTGTCCTAATGTGTAATAATCATTAGGTGGCGACTCTTCAAATTCCATAACCCAACTCCCAAAAGGGAATAAGAGTTGCTTTGTCCATAATATCGTAAACCCGATTTTGCTTCTTTGAGGAGGGAAAAAGGGGGCGTCGATAGCATGGCGACTCCGCTGGGGATTTTCTTTAAGGCTTTTACCATTACTTGCATTTGTGACTTCATTTGTTTACTTTAATCACAATTATTTCTTATTTTAATTATTCCATCAAAATTACTAACTTGACTGTTCATGTTTTCTCTTTCCTTTAACTGCTTTCTTTAAACTGCTTCATTATTTCAACACTGTTGTAATTTCGAGCAATCACTGTAATCATTTATCTCATGAACGTGAAAATACATGTAATTTGTTTCATTATTGTAATTGTATCTCTCAACATCATATTCCACTCGTGCAAAAATAAATCCTATAGCAACGACCTATAGCAATGCTTACAATGAGTGGTTGCGCCCTTCCAATATTATAAACCCCCTAAATGTGGAAAAGACATATTTGTGGTAAAACCAATCGATCAACGGTGTACTCGATAGTTCTGCGCCTTTACCTCTTGAGTTGTCCGCTCAAGGGTACCTTGAATAGCACTTCAATAATAGAAACCTTACTCTATTGAACTGTTCATGACTCATGGTCAACCCTAGTCGAGTCAGTTGTGCTGTCCGCATAATGACGCATTAAGATAGCCTAAACTAAAGTCCATCGGGTTTCTTGAAACCCAAACAGACACTCAAATTATGTGCATTGATTTGTAGAACTAAATGCCTTTTGCTAATTATTGATTTAAAAAGTCGAGTCTGGTGGGGTTAAGGGCGGAACATTTTGTTTTGCAGAAATGAGGCACGAGGTCCCCAGATTTGGTATGGTATCCAACATCCATCCAAGATTGCTAAGCTGGTGGAAGGATCTTCATAGCAGTTATCAAACCCTTTTCCGTAAGCACTTAGGAAACTTGCCTTCGCTTTTGTAAATTCGACCCAACAACAAAATCATTAAGGCTGCCACTTTATTTTGGGATGGTGATCGATCAGTGTTTTGTTTCGGGGATTTGTAAATGACCACTTTTCTAGAAGAAATAGGGGAGCTAGCTGGCATCCCTTGGAAAACGCCGGGTTTACTCACGCCGTAGAATCGTAAAGATAGAGGTTTCCTTAAAATTATGGGACTCAAGAAAAACCCCGACCTTTCTTGCTTGAAGGACTGTTACATACCATTTGACTTCCTATATGATAGATATGGCCACAGTAAGTCCAATCGCACCTACATGGATGAATTCTCCCTCACCTCTTTGGGGCAC
This sequence comes from Nicotiana benthamiana, assembly GCA_034376525.1. NCBI lineage: Eukaryota > Viridiplantae > Streptophyta > Magnoliopsida > Solanales > Solanaceae > Nicotiana > Nicotiana benthamiana. Next base: position 51,276,306 of record CM067338.1, on the reverse strand, counting down.
ATACATAGAAGGGTGTTTGTGTTTATGTTTTGCTTCTTGGGCATGGTAATTTTCCCTATGAAGAAGGCTAGGATCCACACCAGGCTAGCTGTGGTTACCAAGACTTTGATGGAAGGAATCAACAGGCAGTCATTCAGTATAGTACATATGATCCTCGCGGAAATCTATCGAGCCTTGGGAAAGTGCCAACAAGGGGCTCCACATTTCGAGGGTTGTAACTTAGTACTTCAACTATGTCTCCTAGAATACCTTAAGAAGGGCGACTATAGATAGGAAATCATACGCAGTGGACTGGGATGACCATATCGCTTTTCATCACCCAAAGTGATGAACTTCATACCCAACATGTTCGCTCAGCAAGAGGACGCTAGTGGATGGGTAGAGTTGTTCGAGAATCTAAATAAGAGAAAATTCAGTGGATGTTCAAGTGGTTCCCAGTTCATTGTCTGTTCTCGAGACACACCATTCCTCATACTCATTGGCCTGAGGGGAACTCACCCTCAAATCCCCCTCCGAGTCATGAGGCAAGACGGAAGGAAACAAATCATACGTAGAGTAGAGAAAATGAGTCATTTTAAGGCCGACTTTCAAAATGATGATAGCCCTCACAGGTGTCACGCTCAGCACATGTGGCATTGCAAGCTCATTCTAGGGAGTGAGTCTATTGAACCAGACAGGTATCATGCTAGGTGTGTGTCGCACTACACAGGTTGGTTAGAAGATGATCACATTCTGTTGGGTCGTCCAGGGTTCGTCCATGGTCACAGAATTATTGACGAGAAAGCTGAGGCGCAAGTCAAATACAATCAAATGCACAAGAGGATGAGAGAATGCGAGAATGAACATCGGGAAATATAGGAAGCCCACGAGAAGCTAATCAATAAGTGAAAGGATATGGCTGTCAACGCCAACAACTGTTTGGGCTATTTGGAGCAAGGTCTAGTAGAGTTAGAAGGGAAGTTCTTATAAAGGATTGAAGACTGTCAGAACACTGAAGTAAGTGCAGGCAGACATTTGGCTCGAGCCTACTTACTGTTAGGGATGTGCGAGTTGATGCAGCTGTACGAGGGAGGCAAGAATACCGAAAGGCAAGAATACCGAATCTGGGGAAGGTCCTTCTAGGGCAAAGTAGTTAGGATTTTTACTCTTCCGCTTTAGTGTAATAAGGCCACTGGCCATTAGTGACATCTTTTATCATTTAGTTGTTTTGTTTTTATCAATAAAATGAGACATTTAGCATTATAAGTTCTCCAAATTTTATTTGTCTCTAGGCCTACCTCGGGCACAATGAGGCACCCAAATTTGGAAGCGATTTATATTCTTGCACAATGTGTTTAAATATTGCAATATTATTTATCAGAATCCGCACTAACATTTTACTTTTTTGTCTTTCTTTTATTTTTATTCCCCTCCCCAAAGGTTAGTTCGTGCACTCGAGCACCATCAGCATACTCCACAAGATCAAAGGGTCCTCCACCTCCTTCATGCTCCAAGTCATCCCAGAAACAGGAACAAGAAAAAAATGGAAGATACCAATGCTAGAAAGGAAGTCGGAGAGGCTTCAATCACCAAAGAAACTGTTGCTCATCTTGATCAAACTTTGTTGAGGTTTCGAGAAGAGTTGGAACAAGTCCAAAACTTGGTAATTCTGTCAATCACTCTTGTTGCTACTGATGCCAACAAATCACCACCGCCGCCACCAGCCTAACCTGCTCAGACCCAAGTCCACAACACATGCAACAATGCTCCACTGCTTATCCCGGAGCCCCAAAACACCACAGATAACCAGAACACTCCTTTCTTTGTGGATGTTGTACCATACTACTGTTAGCCAACCACCAATGTAGCCGAGTCGAATGACGAAAACTCCATTATTCAGAATTTGGCCGCTGAGATTAAGAAGTTAGCCGGGTTCAAGGTTATGAAGGTAACAAAGGTGTCAAAGGGTTATTACGAATATCTCTATATTAAGCCAGATGTTGAACTCCCGGAGCGATACAAACCCCCCAAGTTCGAAATGTTCGATTGCACATGTGACCCCAGGGTTCACTTGAGAATGTATTGTGACAAGCTAGTATGAGTTGGTAGGGACGAGAAGATCCGTACGAAGCTATTCATGAGGAGCTTGAAGGGTGATGCCTTATCCTGGTATATTAGCCAGGATACAAAAAAATGGACTAGTTGGGTAAACATGGCATCTGATTTCATGGATCGATTTAGGTACAACACTGAGAACGCACCAGATGTGTTCTATATTTAGAATATTAAGAAGAAGCCTACAGAGACCTTTCGTGAGTATGCTACTCGTTGGAGGTCGGAAGCTGCTATGGTCAGACCACCCTTGGAGGAAGAACAAATGAACAGATTCTTTGTCCGTGCTTAGGATCCACAGTACTATGAAAGATTGATGCTAATTGAGGGCCAAGAGTTCTTTGACATCATCAAATTAGGAGAAAGGATTGGGGAAGGCATCAAGAACGGTATGGTCACTATCTCGAGGCATTGCAAGCCACCAACAAGTCTCTACAGTCTGGTGGCTCAACAAAGAAGAAGGATGTAAATTTTGTAATAGCTGCGCAAAGAAACAACTCTCCCATGAAGTACCAAACCTATCCCTCAGCTCCACTCACGTATCAGCCTACCCTATATTACTAAGCACCATCACCTGCTTACCAATCACCTCCATCACCCACATATCAACCCACTTCACCCAGATATCCCCAACATGCACCCGTATACCAAGCATATAACTCCCAACCTCCTACCCGCCAAACCTTCCCTCGGCCTAGACCAAATTTCGACCGTAAATCTCCTAGACAATACACCGCCATAGCCAAACCAATTGATAAATTATATGAAAAAATCAAAGCAGTCGGCTACGTTATCCCTATCCCAGCCGTAACTCCAGAAAACCCTTCCCAATAGATCAACCCAAACAAGACTTGCGCATACCATTCCGTGATGAAGGGCCATACCATTGACGAGTGTCGCTCGTTAAAAGACAAGATTCAGAATTTGATTGACAACAAGATCATTATAGCAAAGGAGCCTACTCCCAATGTTTGCAACAACCCTCTGCCTGACCATATGGTTGGATGAATCCACATGATTGAGATCGAATATGATTGGGACCCCAAAGGGTCAATCTGTTTGATAGTTGAAGGAGATGAGCCTAAGAAGCCAATGGTTACTCTCAATCCCATCGTCGTCCAGATGCAGCCTCTGAGGGTGACGTGGTAAATGTATCCATGCCACTCAAGTTTAAAGTACCTTCTACAAAGATGCCAAAACCAATCGAGGTTGAGTTCGGAGTTCCGAAACCACCTATACCGTTTAAAGTTGTTGTGTTGCCTCCCAAGGGACCTATTTCGATCTATATGATTGACATGACCCTGTTCCAAACAAATGCTATGCCTTGGGATTACACCGCTGAGGCTAGAAGGAAGGGAAATATGTATATTGGAAAAGCAACTGCCGCACGAGGCATGACTAGGACAGGCAGGGTATACACCCCGGAACATTTGGCTGAGTCTAGAAAGCAGGCTTCTGGGAGAGCTGTAGAAACTGGACCCGATGACCTCTGGAGAAATGTACATGCTAAAGAGTACTAGGTCGTTGAGCAGCTGAACAAGACACCGGTGTAGATTTTTATTCTGGCCCTCCTACAAAGCTCTGAGGCACACAAAAACACCTTGATGATAATACTAAGTGAAGCTTATGTTCCCAGCAACATAACAGGAGGCGAAATGGCAAACATGGTGGAATAGATACTGGAAAGCCATAAGATCACCTTCCACGAAGATGAATTACCATCGGAAGGGCTTGGTCACAACAAAGCATTGCACATCACTGTGATATGCAAGGATCACTTTATCACCAGGATTCTAGTTGATGGGGGATCCAGCCTCAACATTTGTCCGTTGGTGACTCTCGGGACATTGGGAAAAGGGTTGCACGAGATCAGGGATGGGTCTATCAATGTCAAAGATTTTGATGGATCTCAGATGTCCACCATTGGAGAGATTAGCTTATGCCTGCATATGGGGCCTACCTGGTTCAATGTTGAGTTCCAAGACATTGACGTACCGGCATCCTACAACTTGTTGCTAGGACGACCCTGGATCCACGCTGCTGAGACTTTGGCGTCAACATTGCATCAAGCTGTGAAATTTGTGTGGAATCATCAAGAAGTAATCATTCATGGCGACGATAGCAACCCCATATACAGCCGCCAGGCTATCCCGATGATCAGAGGAAGAAGGAGAATCAGTGGAGAAACATACCATCATATCGAGCGAGTCAATGTCATAGACAAGGATAAGTGGTGGGATAACAAAATCGAGAGCATTATGAATTGGAGCGGATACGAGCCCGGAAAGGGGCTTGGCATGAACCTCCAGGGTATTACCAAGCCCATCCAGTTGAAGAAGCATGAACCACTTTCGGCCTAGATTATGAATACACTTGGGAGGAGTTCCAGCACTGGTCGCCACCATGGTGCAGTCTCTACTACCCACTGGAGCACCCTCTGCCCCAGTTAGAGAAGACCTTTCAGCCCGTTGATTTCATATCAGAGGAAGATGAGACGCTAGCAGCCATGAAGAATCTATTTCTGAATGATGATATGGATTGCTGTGTTACCTTCGAGGATGAAGGGGAGGAAGGCCCTTCCATTCAAGCTGTGAACCAGGGAGAACACCTTACCAACTGGTCAATCAAGACCACTATTGCCCGAAGAGCCTCAGGGTAGCAAGGCTAAACGACACACATGCATAGCATTTTACTTTTAGTTGATTTTTAAGCATTGTCTTTACTTTTGAAAAGAGCTCCGATGTTTCAGACAATTATGAATTTAATAAAAAGCATTTTCCAAGTTTATCTTTATATTTTGCTCTCATTTATTTTCTCTACCATTTACTTTATATTACACAACATTACTATTACATATCTTGATGATGAACCGACAACTGTAACGTGCAATGAGATAATGCGACAAACGGACATAGATTCAGAAGAGGATGAAATACCAGAATCGGTTGTTAGAGAGGTCAAAAATTTTGAGAACAAACCTAAGTCCAATTTGGACAAAACTGAGGTCTTTAATCTAGAAGATGCAGAAAATATCAAGGAAACACGAATCATCATACACTTGTCACGGTCAGAAAAGGAAGAATACACAGAGTTTTTGAAAGAATATGAGGACGTATTTACCTGGTAGTATGATGATATGACCGGTCTCAGCACGTCCATTGTGGCTCACAGGTTGCCAACAGATCCAACATGCCCACTGGTCAAACAGAAACTCAGAAAATTCAAGTAAGACAGGAATTTGAAAATCGAGGAAGAAGTCACCAAGAAAGTCAAAGCCAGGGTTCTCAGAGTGGTAGAGTATCCGACATGGTTAGCCAACGTTGTACCGGTGCCAAAGAAGGAAGGGAAGGTTAGAGTCTGTGTCGACTATCGGGATCTCAACTGGGTCAGTCCAAAAGACAACTTTCCTTTGCCAAATATACACATATTTATTGATAACTGCGCCAAACATGAGCTCAAGTCCTTCATCGATTGTTTTGTTGGATACCACCAGATACGGATGGACGAAGAAGATGCAAAGAAAATGGCATTCATCATACCGTAGGGAATGTACTATTACAGAATGGTTCCGTTTGGTTTAATGAATGCAGGTGCTGCCTACATGAGAGCCATGACCACAATCTTTCATGATATGATACATAAAGAGATCGATTCATCATTAAATCCAGAAAGGCTGCAGATCACATGGAAGATTTGAGAAAATTCTTCAACAGACTGAGGAGATACAACGTGAAACTAAACCCCGCCAAGTGTGCGTTTGGGGTCCCATCCAGAAAGTATTGGGTTTCATTGTGAGTCGCCGGGGGATAGAGGTGGACCCGTCAAAGGTCAAAGCCATATAAGAGTTGCCACTGCAAAAAAAAAAAGATGTAATGAGTTTTCTAGGGAGGCTCAACTATATCAGCCAATTCATAGCTCAGTCCACTGTCATTTGTGAACCCATCCTCAGGATGCTAAAAAATGATGCCGCCACCAAGTGGACTGATGATTGTCAAAAGGCTTTTGACAGGATCAAGGAATACTTGTCAATGCCGCCAATCTTAGTTATGCCTGAGCCAGGAAGACCTCTATTACTTTATCTTGCAGTATTGGATGGGGCATTTGGTTGTGTTTTGGGGCAACATGATGAAATAGGAAGGAAGGAGCAGGCCATCTACTACCTCAGCAAGAAGTTTACCCCATACGAGGCTCGGTATTCCTTATTAGAGCGCATTTGTTGTGCTTTAACCTGAGTAGCTCAGAAATTGAGGCATCATTTCTACGCTTACACCACTCATCTCATATCCAGGATGGATCCATTGAAGTATATTTTCCAGAAGCCCATGCCTACTAGCAAGCTCTCCAAGTGGCAAATTTTATTAAGTTAATTTGGCATCATTTATGTTACCCAGAAGGCGGTCAAAGGACAAGTCCTGGCGGACCACCTAGCCGAGAATCCTGCAGGAGGAGAATACGAACCCTTAAATATGTATTTTGCTGATGAAGAGAGCCTTCATAGGAGAAGATATTGCAGAATCCTATGATGGTTGGAGATTTTTTTTCGACTGAGCCGCAAACTTCAAGTGAGTGGGTATAGGAGCAGTTTTGATATCAGAAACTGGTCATCATTACCCGGTGTGAGCCAAGCTCAGATTCCCCTGCACCAACAATATGGCGGAGTACGAAGCCTACATCTTAGGGTTCAAGCTTGCCATTGACATGAAAAATCAGGAACTACTAGTGATCGGAGATCCGGACTTACTAATAAATCAAGTTCAAGAAGAATGGGCAACCAAGAATTCCAAGATACTCCCCTATCTACACCATGTACAAGAGTTAAGGAAACATTCAGAAAGACGGAATTCCAGCATGTTCCCAGAATAAAGAATGAGTTCTCCGATGCCTTAGCCACTTTATCCTCTATGATCCAACATCGAGATACAAACTTTATTGATCTTATCCCGGTCGAGATTCACAACCAACCAGCTTATTGTGCTCACGTCGAGGAAGAAGCTGATGGGAAACCTTGGTTCTATGATAGCAGGAAATATTTGACAATAAGAGAAAAGCCAGAGCTCGCCAATGCAACTCAGAAATGAACACTTCAAAGATTTTCCAACAATTTCTTTCACAGCGGAGGAAATCCTGTATAGGAATCCTGATTTGGGATTATTAAGGTGTGTCGAGGCAAAAGAAGCAACCAGACTATTGGAGGAAATGCACGCAGGGACTTGTTGACCGCATATGAATGGTTTTATTTTGGCAAAGAAGATACTTCGAGCAGGTTATTTTTGGATGACTATGAAGACGACCTGCATTTAGTACGTCCGTAAATGTCACCGAAGTCAAGTACACACAGAAATGATAAAGGTGCCTCCAAACGCGCTTACACCGACAAGCTCACCATGGCCATTCGCCGCTTGGGGTATGGATGTCATTGGACCAATCGAACCAGCCCTGTCAAATGGGCACAGGTTCATACTAGTGGCAATTGATTAATTTACCAAATGGGTTGAACCAGCATCGTACAAGGCAGTCGCCAAGTAAGTAGTTGCATATTTCGTCCAAGATCGTATGGTTTGTCAGTTCAGGGTTCCAGAATGAATCATCACTGACAACGGCTCTGACCTCAACAGCGACATGATGAAAGCAATGTGTGAAACATTCAAGATCAGACATAAGAACTCTATGGCTTATAGACCTCAAATGAATGGAGCTGTAGAAGCAGCCAATAAGAACATCAAGAAGATACTATGGAAAATGATTGAAAAGCACAACCAGTGGCATGAGAAATCGTCGTTCGCTTTATTGGGTTATCGTACGACGGTCCACACATCAACCGGGTCCACTTCTTAAATGCTACTTTATGGTACCGGGGTGGTTATTCCCGCCGAGGTACAAATCCCTTCCTTAAGGGTCATACAAGAAGTGGAATTAGAGGATGCAGAATGGGTTAAGATTCACTGCGAGCAGTTAGCCCTCATAGACGGAAAGAGAATGAATGTTGTCTGTCATGGTCAATTATATTAGAACAGAATGTCCAGAGCCTTCAACAAGAGAATCAAGCCAAGAAAATTCACACCAGGACAGCTAGTACTGAAGCAGATATTTCCCCATCAATATGAAGCCAAAGAGAAATTATCTCCCAATTGGCAGGGTCCGTACATGGTTCACCGGGTTCTAATTGAAGGAGCCCTTATTCTCGCAAAAATGGATGGAGAAGTCTGACCGAAGCCTATCAGCTCAAACGCAGTGAAAAGATACTACATTTGATCATTATGCTTTCCTTTATGTTGTAATTTGAACTACGCCTGACCTGATTTCCATTTTAAGAGGGGATGCGTAGGCAGCCCTATGCGTTCGGTCACATCTTAATAAAATTCCATTTTCCCCGCTATTGGAATTGGGGCAGAATTTTAAGGAGAGCCCTCAAAATTCTGAAATTATTCCGCGTTCAGTCATTCAGCACAGCCTTTAGCAGCGCCAGCCCAGTAAACTTGGGCAGAATTTTGAGGAGGACCCTCAACATTCCGAAGCAAGCAAGGTCACCGTGTCTTGAACCGCGTTGCAGTTCGTTGGTTCATCCAAAATAAAAGCATTATATATATATATATATATATATATATATATATATATATATATATATATATATATCGTATTATATTTACTATGTCATGCATAAACATAAACATCACTTGCACCATCATCGTTTAGCAACGCTACCCCCATGATACACGATGCCAAAAGCTGGAGGACATGAACTAACCTCCCCCCTACAAACTCATGATTTTTCTGTGGATGCAGGATTTCAGGTTACGGATCAAAGCACATTCGTTTTTTCAAGATTGAAACACTCATATGGTCACTATCTGCACTCCCCAGCAGCCTTAATCTCATAAAGTCGCCTATCAGCTAAGAATACCTACTACTATTCGCTCTTTTACATGCCGCATTTCATAAGGCTGCTATCTGCCTTTCGAAACTAAGCTCTTTCTCCATCTGCACTTAAGGCTAATCTCTGCCTTCCGAGGTTAAGCTCTACCTCCACATTGCATAAGGCTGTTATCTACCTTTCGAGACTAAGCTCTGTCTCCATCTGCATTTTTGCATAAGGCTACTTTCTGCCTTCCGAGCTTAAGCTCTACCTCCACATTGCATAAGGCTATTATCAGCCTTTCGAGACTAAGCTCTGTCTCCATCTGCATTTTGCATAAGGCTACTTTCTGCCTTCCGAGGTTAAGCTCTACCTCCACATGCATAAAGCTATTATCTTCCTTTCGAGACTAAGCTCTGTCTCCACCTGCATTTCACATAGGGCTACTTTCTGCCTTCCGAGGTTAAGCTCTACCTCCACATTGCATAAGGTATTATCTCCCTTTCGAGACTAAGCATTGTCTCCACCCTACATGGATTAAATATCGTCGATTTATTTTTCGACTGGCTGAAACATCTCCACCTGCATTTGAAATTCTCATCTGGCTGAAATATCGCCATCTATTTTTAATTTCCCACTCTGCCCGAAATATCTCCACCATTTGCATTCATTTGGATTAAAAAGAATGCCACTTTCTCATGGGCTGAAAGATCACCAACTCGTTCATAGGCGTCATAGTTCGAAGGAACCATCTGCATAGCCCAAGAAAATCATTACATGGCCTGCGAACCTTTACTTTTATGATTTTCATGGCCCAGGACATCATAGTTTGAGCACATCATCCTAACTATCCAAGGACAAACATTCATGGTCCAATGGGAACTTACATCACGATTAAATTATGCAATATTTATGCACATCGCCAATTTGCATGTGTTCCGGTTAGCTCACGGCCATCTCAGCATGAGCAATCCCGCTCCGATTCTCCATTGCCCGTCCGACCTGCTAACCACTTTCAAACCTAACCATTGCATCCGTTATTTCGAATTTTCATCTGCATATTCCACCAATGGTTCCTGAACTACATATGGCATGATTGCTGTAAATGCAAGGATATGTAGGTAGCTCAAAAATCAGGGCACAGTCAAAATCCTTTAACAATTGCCAATTCCGGTCAAAATTAGCCATCTTATCTTTATCCGACAACTCTTTCATCCTCCTCGGGTAAAGAAGGACAGTTGTTGATACCCAATTTTTTCCTATGTATTTTTTTGCACCCAAAATACCTTCAAAATAGTATATGTAAGCATATATAAGCATGCCTGGAAATTTTGGTATTTTTCTTTAATTTTTAAGATTTATAAAATCAATTTACTCCTTATTTTTGACAGTACAAAGTCCAAAATTATTTTCAAATTATTATTTTTTAGTGAATAATGTATTTCACTCTTGTATTTACAACAAAATATAATTAATGTAATTTTTGCACATTTTTTTCAAATTTATTTGGAATTTCTAAAGCTAATTGCATGTAATTGTAATTATAGCCTATTTTGTAATTAACCATGTTTTATAACTATAATATTATTTCTAATATTATTAATTCAATACTTTTATGTTATTAATAAGTTCTATATTTTCGATTTTGCTTTCGGATTATTTTTGCTATTTTATAAAATAAATTGGAAGGAATTGGCTATTTAAAAGTTGGCCAGATTTTATTTAAAATATAGCCCAAATTGCATCCCTTCTCCAGCCCAATTTTGAACAAAATTTGAATGACCCAATTGCAAAAAACCCTGACCCCTACCCATTTGATTTTAACCCAGTCCAATCTTTGGTTTAATGTGAGTCGTTGATCAAATAAGATCAACGGCCCAGATTCTTTTTCCTTAATTAAATCAAACGACCCCCCTTCCCAACCCCTCATTCTCTCATACTGGTCTCTCTCTCTAACACTCTTTACCTCCCCCTTCTCTCTAGAACCTTCTAGTTCACCTTCTCCGAAAGCTTTCATCGCCTCTCCGGCTAACTCCGTCCTCACTTCTTTCGACCCCCAATCACCATGGAACCCCATCTCATTGTTTCTCTCTAAAGTTCGAAGCTCAAAAACTTCTTCCATGAAAGACAGTCACTGAAAGCTTTGCATGGGTCCATTGACGGCCTTTCTCCGGCGGGTTATGTCCGATAATGCCTTGTATGGCACTATTAATGAGTTTCACGACCAGGTTTCTCATTTTCCTTAATTTATTTGCAAATAATAAGTTTTGCTCAAATCTCTTTAATTTCAGTTCTTTTAAACAATTTCTGGTTTAATCTCTGCTCTCTATACTACTTCTCACTCAGTATATACGATTAATTAAAGTTTTCCGACAATTTTCTCTTTTTCAAAACTGGGGTTTCCGAACCTCTTTCAAAATCGTTATATCTTTTGATTTTCTTGAGTATTATGTGGTTAAGTTTGTGTAATGTGTTATCTTCTGGTTATTCCGGGTCCCATGCTTTAATATTTCTACTAGGGTTCAGCCTTCTCTGTGACTTTCTTGCTTAGGGTTCTCTGATTTTCATGTCTATGGCGCTTTATATGTCTAATTGTTCATCATTTACATAATATTCTAGTGATTTTGTGCATCTCTGCGAGTCCTTGATTTGTATGTGTTTTCCTTAGAATTTTACACTGATTTTTGAATTACTTCCTTATTTGTGATACGATGTCCTTACTTGGAACTAATTCCTAGTGATTTTTAGTCTCATCCGTGATTCTTTGACTAATTTTCATAGTTAATTTATATTCTATACTATATTTGTGCATGAACAAGACTTCAAATATTCAGTATATCTTTTCCTTACTTGAATTATTGTGTATTTATCCGTTATTGCATATTATGTGCCTTACTACTCCTAATATGGTAGACACAATAGACTAATTGATTCATTTTCTTTCAAAATAATTGGTTGTTACCGTTTGACTTTGATTCCTTAATCAAAAGGGAGTCCTAATACAAATTTGATTAGGATTGATACCCAGTTCATTAATTATAGAGTGCTACCTTATTTGTTTACTCGTTTTCAGTACTATAAGTACCCCCCCCCCCCATCCGCGTTTGCATAGGACAACACATTACATGTCTCACACACATATAAATACAAGTACAATCTCTCTGAACTCTCTTTCAAAAACACTCAGTGCTCTCTCTTTCTCTATTGTTTCTATATAACGCTCAATCGGCTAAAAGCCAAGATTGAGTAATCTTGGCTGTTTATTCTACTACAGGGGTTCTACTACATTGTTTACTTTGATTTGCATGCTGTTTACTTCTCTACACACTTCTGCTCTCAGTCTCTGGACACTTTGCTCTCCTTTGTGCGCTATTGTTCATTGCTATTGTGTTCTATTATCTGCAACTAGTATGTCACCTATTTAAGATACAGCTTCCAAAACAACATGCTTCTACTAGTTTTGCACTTCATCTTGTTTCTTGTGTGATTCTACCTATGGTTTTGTTGCTCTTATTGCCACTAGCATGTACCTACTAGTCTTCCTAATTTGACTTAGCATGTTCCCTACCCTCTTCCCTGTCTCAATGTATGTTTCCCTCTTCCTTGTGCACTATTAGCATGTATCTAGGACTTGCTTGGCTACTTGATAAGCCTAAAACCTCTTCCTAAGGTTGTTTCTGTTTGGGAGTTTGGTGTAGTAAGAGTTGGACTCCTTATCTGTCATGTTTGATTCCCTTTCTTTTGATATGTTGTATATATATGAGAAGTTTCCTTGCTTGTTTGTTCCTTTTCCCTTTGCTCCTGCTTGAGTGATTCTCTTGTTTTGAAATTGGTCAGTCCAAATGATTTTCAAAGGAAATCTTTCAACTCTTCCTACTGTTTTCCTCTCAAACTATCTCTCAACTGTTTTCAACTCTTTCAACTCTATCAACTCTATCAAAATCTCACTACTCTTAGAACTCAGGTTCTGCCCCCTTAATGTAAGCACTGCCTTGGGGGCCTCAAGCACCCACTGAACTTTGATGCACAAGGCCGGCACTTCCATACTTTCACTTGTCAATGATGATATGTTATGGGTGCTTGGAATTGGAGAGGGGTTCAAACAAACCCTTAGGGAACTTTGCCGCACCCAAACCTTGGTAAAGGCTGTGAAACTCGAAAGAAGTGAGGTTGGAGATTTTGGGCCTAGCTGTAGGCTCCCTATAGAATAGCTTCTTGTTTTTTATCACTGTTGTATTTTAATTATTTGGGCTGTAACAATTTATAAAGAATAATGGGGTATACAGTGAATTTGGAAGGGTTTGCATGATTAGTTAAGGGAATGGGTAGAAAACATGTTCATAAGGCTTTACTTACTTATTTGTGCAATAGACACCATGTTTCGTACATGCATCTCGCATGTAGAAATCCTGTTCTTAGGTCTCTCACTCTTAGTTATTCTATTCATTTTCATAATCGCAATCAGTTAATAATCAATGTCATTACCATTACATTTAGATACCATGTTTTAGGACCTTTGTGTGCATTAGATATCCTGTACTTAGGGATTTTTGCTTGCAACTGTCGAATGTTTTGCTAATTTGGTAAACAAACTCCTTTTAAAACTGGAAACTAATATGCATGTCCACCTTCTTTTACGTTTTAAATAACGTCTAGGCAAGCCTTAGGCCGGATAAAATGGGTTAATCGCCTTAAGTTATGTTTAAATTAATCCACCTTCGTCTGAATTTGCTTGTCCCTGAAGCTCCCCTGAATTTTATACAAACACTTCTGCCTATTTTTATTTACCATCTGGACAAATACTTATACTGAATTACTTTTCTTCCCTCCAGTCGATAACTGGACTACTATTTTCCTAAAGAACTATCGGAGTACTGTATATTCTGTAATTTTACACACTGGATTTCTAAGTTAATATGGTTTACTGCTTTTTACACTTCTGCCATCCTAAAAAATACTATCATATTTGTTCTGTTATTCCTCCTGTCCGAAACTGCCTTTACCATGTGTTCCACGAGTGTTTTTAATGTTTTCTGCAGATTCCTAAAACTTCTACTGCCTTTTTTTTGTTCTGAACTTTTTCTTACAGCTCTTTTCTGCAAATTCTCTAGCTTCTGATTTAAACTTACGCTTCAGCTTTTGAAAATTCTCCCTTCCTTAGACCTTAAATGTGTTTGAGACGTGCTAATTACATGTTTGTTCATAGAGGGATATTTGAGCCTTTATATGCTTTACGCGATTCCATTATGTGTAGTCTTATTTGTTTTGTATATCGCTTAGAATTTTAACCTTTAAACTTAAGGGTTCAACCCAGTTCCTACCTTATAGGAATAGTGATCCTAAATGCCCTCTAGGATCTATAGGACGGGACGGGTAATAGCACGCAATAAGCATTCGTGACCAATTCACACGCTTAAATAACCTCTACGGGGTAGGAAGGGTAGAATATGGAGATGATGACGAAACAGTAATATCATAAAGCGACCCCTCTTTGGGAATATGTGCGGGATATTGTATCGAATGATCCATATTATAGTTAAACCTAGGACCCCCTTACCTTTACTTTTTTCCTAAGTACTTTCTCTAAACTTTTCCATTTACTTATACTATTCTTCTTTCAAAAATTGCCCATTAGTTTTGTATTCTTTATATGCATATTTGCTTGTCTATTTCTATGCTTCCTAAAGTCACATCTAAGCAAGGCCGGGAACCACACTAGTGGATCTTGAGGGATGCCTAACACCTTTCCCTCGAGATAACTTTAAGCCCTTACCCGAACTCTGGTTTTCATTCAAAATCTTCTTAAATGTATCCTAATGCACTATAATCATTAGGTGGTGACTCTTCAAATTCCATAACCCAATTCCCAAAAAGGAATAAGAGTTGTTTTTTCCATAATGTCTTAAACCCGATTTAGCTTCTTTTAGGAGGGAAAAAGAGGGCGTCGACATTTCCTAATGTGGACTTTTTATCTAAATATATGTGTTAAACCAATCTGTTTCGCTCTTTAGGTTTAATTTAAAGGCAAAAACAGTATATGCCAAGACATGTTAAACTAAGTGTTGTTTGATAAAGGGGTTAACTTGATCCTTACTTATTTGCTTTGTTCATCCCTATATTTGCTACTTGTTTTGTATGTCGCAATTAGAATTTTTACCTTTGAACTCCATATATTCCTATATCCCTTTATTTCTCCTTTAGGATTAGAAAGCTTGATACTCTGGGGCTGATAGGATGAGACGGGTACTAGCATACAATTAGTAAATGAGACTTCGCGTTTAAATACCTTGACGGGGTGGGAAGGGTAGAATATGGATATGATGACCGGTGCACCAATAGCTCGTGCTACCTCTCTTTTGAGGAGTGATTGCAGGATATTACATTGATGTGATCCATATTTTGTATAAACCTAGGACCCCCCCCCCCCTCTTTTCCCTTTGGGTTCTCAGAAACCCTAGCCTAATCGAGGTTCCTTTTCGTTCATCCTTTTAGATCTGTGATAGATCTATGCTATATTTGACGATATGAGTATTTTCCCCAAATTTCCTTTTTAAAATTGTTGGCTTTCCAAAATTAGGGTTTCTGAGAGTCTTCTGATTCTATCTTTTCTTTTATTTTAAGATGTTTGTCTGTATTACGCTCATATGTTTTCCTCCTCTATTGTGTATTAATTGCCTGCTCACGTGATTAGTATGTTTTTCTTTCATTCTTCTACCATGTGTATTTACTACCGTGTTTCTCAATGTTTTGCTTTTTCTAAACTATGTTCGTGTTCAATGTCAAGCATGCTTCGTATGTTCTGCTTAAACTCCATCTTTTCTAAAGCTCATAGGTTGTCTGAAAATATTTTTCATGCCTTAGAATGGTTTTTCTTTCCTTGATTGTTTCTGTATTTGCCTGATTCTCTCGAGGATCCTTGAGTCTATTCACTTGCCTTCACGTTTCTGTGTTTGATTCGATGGGGAAACCCTAGAATTTGGGGGTTTTTCTTGGTAAATCAAATTGGGGTACCCTTTTGGGGACCCTATATCTTCAGACTCACTATGAGTCTCTAGTTGAACTCGTATTCTTTTTTTATGATTCTGAGCACTCAATGTTAAACCCTCTTGTTTGAATATTTTGTTTTATATATGAGAAACTCCTCTTTCAAAGTTTTGGTGATTGTTTGATTGATTTTGAATCCCTTTGATAGGGTCAATTTATTGCCACTGATTTTCTTTTGTTAAGCCCTTTTTACCTATTTCTGGTTTGGTTCATTCGATTTAAAACCCGGCATCTTGATGATGTTAGCTGTTTGATTTATTCCCTTTCCTTTTCCTTTGCAAATCAAGTACTATTGAACTCTTTCCTTATGTAAGTCTCGCGTATTTTCCTCTCTTGTGTTGCTGCGAAGGACGTTACTGAAATTCCCTTTCCTTAATTACATGTTCCCATTTGAAATTAAATCCCTTGACTAAAGGGAGAATATTTGAGATTGAATTTTAAAAAAGGGTTTTCTTACCTTTCTTATTTTCTTCTCTACACTATATAAAGGGCTTAGCCCTCCCCTTTTCAAGGCATAGGACACACACAAGAACTAGTAGTAACAAAGAAGTAACAATCGAGCAATAGGCAGTCTATTTTTCTACTCTCTTCTTCTCTCAACATACAGACCAGTTCTATTTTCTACTTCTTTTTCCTGAAATATCTTTAAGTTCTTCTAAAATCCTCGAGTGTTCTGCTGAAATTCTAAGTTGGTTCTACTTTTTGCTTGATGTGGTTATTCTGCAATTTACTTTGCAACTGGTAGGTCCATCTCATTTTAATATTTCTCCTCCACTATGTTTTTTAACTTCTAGTTCTGGTATGCTTTTCCTTACTTCTTTTCCTACAATGTTATGTGAATTCCTTTACCTTTTAACCTTTTATGTGTGAGTTATATTTCAAAGTATGCCAGCACTCTAATATTGTTGTCTATGTTTTCTAAACTGGGTTCTTTTGAGCTCCTTAACTCAGTCATTTTCCACTTCCGTTTCCTCTTTATGTGTTGTGCTTGACTTGGATCTGGTGGTGTTCTAATCATCATTCAGACTCATGTCTGACCCTCAAAGGTTTGCTCCTAACTTGTTTGACCAAACAAATGGCCAGGGGTGTGCTAGTCTGCACCTATGGCTAGGTATGACCACCATTTGTTATGGTTCCTCAATAACATTGCACTTACTCTTAGCTATCAAGTTCTGCCCCTCTCTTGTATGCCATGCTTTGGGACCCCTGAGCTCCCTCTGAACTTGGATGCCTGAGGGCTGGCTATTCCATACTGCACTATTCTGATTCTAATGGTATCCTGAGTGTAAGCACTACCGGGAGTCCTTGAGATTCCTTGTAACTTTGAAACACTTTGGATAAGAGAAGGCTTTGGAAATATGAATTCCGGAAGTTGGTTAATCACATGTTATTGGATATTAAGATTGAATTAGGCTTCTCGGACCTAGCTGTAGTTTTGATGTATTTTATATTTTCTTGCTTCTTTTATGGTTCTGTAATAATTTCTATTAAAGAACTTTTGGGGAATATAGTAAAGGGGTGTGGGAGGGTTTTACTTTCTTGAATCAATAAAGGGTAGATATCATGTCTATAGGATTTTAACGTTTAATTGTGCTACAAGTCACCTAGATGCCTTGCCTATAGTGTTTAACGTTAATCATATTGCAAACCATTAAAAATCCTGCCTATGGGGCTTTAAAACACAAGTAAATCAATGCATATAAAAATCATGTATTTAGGGATTACATGCTCATTAGGAAAACTTTAGGCTAATTAAACAATCATCATTCATCAGTTCCATAACAACTTTAAAAGATCAAATGTATATATCATGCCTATAGGATTTTGTATCAAACTCGATCAATTCATTTTAAGCAATATCAATCTGTCAAATGATCTTTAACGTCTTAATTCAGTAATGTTTTCAAAAGCTTCCACCTGTTAGTAAAAATCTTCTAAACTTGTATACTTTTTCATCAAATCTGCATCTTTTCTGAAATAGTTTCTCTTTTAACGTCATGCTTAAAAATTTTGTACTAAAATTTGATTTTCCTGAACTCGCCTCTTTAAAATAGTTCTGCAATTCGCTCTTTTCCTAAAGAAATTCCGCCTTCTTCTCTAAATTTCTTTACAACTATGTTTAGGCAGTCTGCCTACCTTTCTTTACCACTCGTGTTTTACTTTCTGCAATCTACACTGTCTTTTTAAAACTCTTCTGCAGTTACTTCTTTCTAAAACAAATGCTTTCTAAATCATCCGTTTAAAATACCTTAACTTCTGACAATTGGATCCAAGTTGCCTAATGCGGAATTTCTATCAAAATATATTTGTTAAACCATTCTGTTTTGCTGTTTAAGTTTAGTTTAAAGACAAAAATAGTATATGCTAAGACATACTAAACTAAGTGTTGTTTGATAAAGAGGTTAACTTGATCCTTACTTATTTGTTTTGTTTATCCCTATATTTGCTACTTGTTTTGTATGTCGCGATTAGAATTTTACCTTTGAACTCCATATATGCCTATATCCCTTTATTTTCCCTTTAGGATTAGAAGTTCTGATACCTCAGGCCTGATAGGATGGGACGGATACTAGCATGCAAAGTAAATGAGACTAATCGCATATAAATACCTTGACGGGGTGGGAAGGATAGAATATAGATATGATAACTGATGCGCCAATAGCTCGTGTGACCCCTCTTTTGAGGAGTGATTGCTGGATATTGCATTGATGTGATCCATATTTTGTATAAACCTAGAACCCCCCCCCCCTCCCCCTTTTCTTGCAAATGCCTTCTTTAAACTATGTTTCCTTCAAACAATCCTTTTTTTCTAAAAAATTGTATGCCTTTCTTTTCTTTGAAGTTTTCAACTAATTTGTGATCCTAATGTGTAAACTTTGCTTGCTTTCTTCTATTTTCTTAAAGTCACAATTATAGCATGGTGGGGAACCACACTAGTGGATCATGAGGGGTGCCTAACACCTTCCCCTCAAGATAATCTCTAAGCCCTTACCCGAACTCTGGTTTACCTTCTTTTCAAATCTCTTAATCTTTTTAAAGTGTCGTAATGCATTATAATCATTAGTGGTGACTCTCCAAATACAAAACCCAATTCTCGCAAGAGAATAAAGAGTTCTCCTCCCATTGTATACCCGATTTTCAAACTCTTCGTCCAAATGAAAAAGGGTGCGTCGACAACATGTTATTCGAATGACAACGGGTACACTACCAAAGGCGATTTTGATCCCTCTCCGCCAAAAGGGGTTCCCGACAAGGGTGGAACTTAGGCATTCAACAAAAAGCTACACACAATGGGAGAAAATCCCTCACCATACTACAAGCCACTAGTACCAGCGCCAAACCTCAAAACATCGCTTACATATCCCATAGCAAGGAAGAACTACTCCACTCCTTTGATTGTCGTTTCTCCTTTTACTAACCTACATGTAGGCAGTCAACCAAAGTATTCATAAATCTCAAACTCCACTCAAAAATCCGAGGCCCCTGTAGGATCCGCTGAGCTCTCTTTCGTTGACCGGGTTTTCAACCTAAAGGCCACACCAGTAAGATTATCAGCAAAGCAGCATACCCTCCAGAAAGGGCTACGATGAGATCTTTGGCCTTCCTTCTATAAACGGACGACGTGTGACGGTTTTCTGTTAAAGAGCACCGTCTCCTTTTAAGGGCCAATAAATGGTAGGCTAGGTCTCAAAACAGAACCATAAAAGCATATCAGACGATCAAATGAGCCGAGCCTATGCGGGCCAAGCTCATGACAATAAGACAACATGTACTTACAGCCTATATCAGCACCGAGCAGTAAAGAATATATTTTCGACATTTCATCACGACCTAAACCTACTCCAATTAATAAATAATATCTTTCCTGCATTTCATACTTCGGGAAAGACTATTTTGCATATTCGAGGAAAATGTTTCTTCGTGAAATAGGTCCTGAAATACTCGGAGACTCAGCATAAGAGATTTGATGACTTACATGACCCCAGATTCAGAACTCCGGGCTCATCAAGCCCCTGGAAGGCAACTTCGAGCTCACAAAAAGTTGTCATCAAGTAAAAAACAAACTCGATGACTCGGCAGACTGCTATCATCGCGAAACAATTGGAAAAAACCAAAACTATAAGACCCTAATGGGCAGCCTCAGCATAACCAGATATGTTCTACAAACTGTAAGACCTCAAAAGGCAGGAAAAACTGTAAGACCTCAACAGGGATGACAAAACTGTAAGACCTCAATAGGCATACAAATAATGATATTTAGGCTATACGTTGCATTTGTAAGAATCCTTAGAGGACATACCCTCAACGTAAATGCCTAAACTATCGCTAGGGGTCAAAATGGCTACAGCCAAATATATATGACTACAGTCAAAATGGCTGATACAGCCAAAAAAATGCGACTCGGGGACACCCGACTGTCTCAAAACAATCGTAGGCCACTACTCCAAATATATTTCGGAAGGAACCGGTTAAAACAGGCTTCCCACCACAAGCAAAAACTAGCTTCAACAATGTCGGCTCCAAAACATGCAAGAGCGCCGATCTACTCGACCTACGAGATATGAACCTTACAAGGTGCTCGAATCATTGCTGACAACGACTCCAAATTGAGGTTCATCTGGAAACAATGATGGGTTAGACAAAATACTACAAAAAGACCTTAATGAGCGGACACAAAGCCTACAAAAAGCCCAGGGGCAAAATATAGTGTAAGAGCCATTATCGCCAGCTAAACAATCTTGACAACTTGAGTATTGAAATGAACTCAAATCGTAACCGGATTCAGAGACCAGATCCAAAATAGTTAACTATGCAACCCTATGGGCCATATACTAAAAGGTCTCTACGATCAAGCGGCATAAATGCCACCATCGCCAAAAAAACTCAATAAAATCTCAGGGTTGATTACAGCTCGAATTGCAATGCGATTCGGAGACTGGACCCAAAAAGTGCAACATGCCTAAGGGCAAAACATAAGTGCAACCATGGCCGGAAACACAGTAAAATCTAAGGGTCGATAACAGCTCGAATCGCAACGCAACTCAGAGACTGTGCTCGAAGGTTGCAATACACCTGCGTGAATGGCACAAGTACCACTATCGCCAGGATATCCATGAAATATAAGGGCAATTACAGCTCGAATTGCAATGCGACTCGGAGATAGAGCCCATAGACAATTGAAGAGCACAAGCCCAAGGGTGAATCGGGATCAAATCGACCCAATGGAAACACAAATAGGCGGAAAAACAGAAGATGTAAGTTGAAAGGTTCCCCCTCTTATATTTACATATTGACAGCGAGGAACAATCTCGACCCACGTGGTATAAGTAAAGCTACACATACGCAACAAAGAAGGCAGGGAATATTCTTTCCCCTTTCTCCAGCAGCTACGGCCCGGCGGTCTCCTCCTTATCTGCCTCATCATTGAATATCAGGAACTTGCCATTGAACTCCTCTCCTTTAGGTTGTTCGATATCTTCCAAAAGATCAAAATCTCTGGCATGACTATCCTCGAGGGTCTCCTTCAAGGACCTGCACCTCTCGTAGTCCTTGCTATTGTTTGCACGATCCAAGGCATTCTTCAGCTTAGCCCTAGCGACAGCAGCATTCCTTTAATGAGCCGCCATATCCTGTTGTGCCTTGGTATTATTTATCAAGACCTCGGCCCAGACGTTCACCACCTCATTTTTCACCCTTGATAGCTCGGATGAGAGCCTCCCAATCATTTTCACCCGAGCAGAATCACTCGCACAGGAGGCCTGAATTTGTGCCTCGAGAGCAGATATCACGGCCTGAGCCCTCTCTTTTGCCTCGGAATGGG
Source organism: Nicotiana benthamiana (assembly GCA_034376525.1). Lineage (NCBI taxonomy): Eukaryota > Viridiplantae > Streptophyta > Magnoliopsida > Solanales > Solanaceae > Nicotiana > Nicotiana benthamiana. The sequence goes on along the minus strand of CM067338.1, from coordinate 51,254,497 downwards.
CACAAATATGTGCTTGCAACTCAACAAAGCCATGTTTGTTGTGCCGACCTCGCCCCAAAGTTGTTCTAGCTCATCCGCCTTGTCTTTTAACTAAAACAGCAACACGTCAGAGATGGCAGGACAAAAAAGGGGAATACAGGCCAGTGCGTAATACAAAATACCTATTTCTCCTGGAGGGCCTCTTGGGCGCAGCTTCGGTCCGCACCACGCCGTAAAGAGTTGAGTTCATTTTCCTTTGCCGCACAAAGAAGTTCGAGGGGCCTTTCCCTTTCTCGATCCTCCCACAAGTAAGCCTCGCAGAGAAGCAGCACGGTTTTGAGCCTATCAAAGCCTGAAGAAGAAAAGCCGAGTGAGTAAAGGGAAGATAAATGAGCATGGGGACAAAACATCCCAACCACAATCAAAAACTTACCATGATTCCAGGACAATGAGCCTTTCCGAGGGCCGAAGCAATCCCGGATGGTGCATGAATCTCGGAATCTTGACGGCCAGCTGAACCGCTTTCCCTCAGCTATTGCGGAGAGGGCACCTCACTGCAAGCCTTCTCACACTGAGGAACATCTCTCCTTTTTCCAACGCTCCTTGACACTTGGGCTCACCTCGAATGAACTCCTGGCACCTGTAACAGAGAAATCGAGTGAGTTAGCAAAAGGTAAACCATCCCCAAAAAAGAGGGGGAACACCGGGCACATACCATAGTGTTTCGCCTCCCATCTCCCTTTTGAAAGATCTCGCCACTCGCGCTTATCATGAGCCTAGCTAGCTTCCCGCCTATGAGACCATTTGGCTAAATGAAGAACCTCATCGGGCGACTAATGAGTTGTTGTGGGCAAAGGTCAGAAAGACATCATTATGGGGACAACCTCATATGAAGAGAAAGACAGTTCGAACAAAGTACTAACGTGCGGAGTTCCACTTCTCGGGGAAAGGTAAAAATTCTCCGGGGATAATATCGGTCGTCCAGACTCAAAGGAACCGATTCATCCATCAGCGAATCTCATCCTCCTCGCTGCCATATGTAGAAGCTCGAGTGGACCTACACTGAAGAACAACTAGGCCCTGATAATGCAATGGTTGGCATAACCTTATGAGGTAATTAAGGGTGAACCCTATCCCGGCCTTATCAACAAAATATCTCATTGAGTAATCTATCCCACAGAACAAGGATGAACCTGTGCCAACGTTACTTGATACCTTCTACATAAAGCAAGTACAACTCTGTCCGAGAGACCCGGTGCGAGATCATGGGTATACACGCTTAAAAATCCCTCAACATACGTCTTGTCACTCTCCTCGGGGGAAGGTACTTGCAGAATCACACCTCCCCCCCCCCCCATCCACACTCCCTCCTGATTGCCTCAAGGTTCTCCTCTCTCATCGATGAGACAATCCTCGACACCAGCTCTCAATGGCCCGAAACATTAAGAAGCTTCCCCGTTGTGGCAACCTTTTTCGAAGAAGCGCACTCCGGGTCTCATTCCCTCAGTATCGGGAGAGGGCCGCTGGCTCCAACCAAAGGAGGAACACAGGAAGGGAACCCCTTCATCCGAGGATCACATGTCAAAGCAGCGGCCATGGCCATGAAGGAATAAGGAAAAGAAGGGGAGGATCCAGGCAAAAACTCCTTGAACCAAAGAGATGAAGAGACTCGCACAAAGCACCATGCTTCAAAAAGGAGACGGGCTTAATAAACAATTGCAAAATATCCGCTTGAAAGGCGGATAGATAACTATATATAGAGCAGGCAACAACTGCTTAATTCCCCGAAGAAGGCTAATTAATTCTGGTTGCGTTAAATGTTATCTTCTCCTTGGGGAGTGCACCGATAGAGCCATCTTGGTGCAAAAGTATCTGGACGTCAAAAGTATCCGTTCTAAGGAGCCATCGACTCAACCTCAGCACATGGCTAGCCTCGGGGCCCCAGTCCATCTCTGGGGAAGGCACCATAGTGCCGATGCCCGATGCTTGGAAGCAAAAGAAAAAGGGGTAAGGGAAGAGAGAAAGCGGCAAGCTGAACTAGCAGAATAAAAGTTCATTTCATCCATTAACAAAAAGGGAAAATGCCTTTTTTACACTATTGGTCTCCTTGGAGAGAAAGCACATAAAATGAAAAAGAAGGAATAGAAAAAAGGGGCTGGGAGACTACTCCTTGCCACTATCATCTCCCTCCTCCCCCCTCCCCCCCCCCCCAGAGACAGTCAAAAGTGCCAGTCTTGCCTCTGTCTCTAGAGTCTCCTCCAGATCAGCAGATAGCTCAAAGCCTCAGGCCTCGAGTTCTTCCAGGACCTCCCTCTTCGCCTTTGATTTTGGGTTCTTGATAGCTCGGACCAGCTTTTTCTCAGCCGCCAGAGATATGTCATGAGCCATTGCAAGCGCTAAAGCCACATCCTCCTTATAAGCAGCAGCATCTCACTCGTCCCTAGACTTAGCCGCAGTAAAAGTAGTAATCTCCCACTGAATGTCCAAATGAAGGTCCCGGGAGGTCTCTAATTCATCAGCCACAACCTCGCTCCACTCCTTCAACAAGAAAGATCTCCGCCTCAAACTAACTAATCCGTAAGTTGCTCTGCCCAACCTACAGCGGAAGGCAAGATGATGGATATGAGAAAAACAGAACATTTGTGGATTCTAAGTAAAAAAGCAGGTGCGAGCAAGGCAGAGTAACTAAGAAGCAATAGAGGCCTTCTCCGGAAGAGCTGCCTCCAAACAAACCTGAAGATCCCCCAACTCTTTATCTCCCTGAATGCCACGAGCCCCGAATCTTGAAGTTTTGAAGCAATGATATTGCGCTCCTTCTCCCAGCCAGAGAGCTCCTCACGAAGCTGGAGGATTGCATGATCATACGCCTCTTTACACAGCGACACAACAAAAAAATTAAGAGAGATGACAAATGATGCTCGAGAACAAAAAGGAATACGCAAGGAAAAACTATCACCTACTGCAAGGACTTCTCCGCCTCTTTAACGGCACTAGAAATGTCAAGGTCAGACCCTTTAGTTACGCCATCAAATATGTTAGCAATAAAGCCTCCCCCTCCCATTGGGACCAACGTTCCTTCTAGTAGAAGCCACATCAAGTCTAGCCGCATGACTCAAAGTCACAACAACATTCCCCTCGAGGACCCCAGCTCTTTAGCCCTACCGAGCCCGGTCGTCCTAGACTCAGTAGCCTCCAACTGAGGCACGTGAAAATCTCTCACACGGGACCTCTACCTCCTTTTCAATAGACTATTATCCTCATCCTCTCCCTCATCATCAAGGTTCGACCAATATGCTAGGGCAGCGGTTTCATCAAGACATGTAGTGGCCACCTTGTGTTTCCTTTTCTTGTTCATATCAGGCCCCAAGGCCTCCGCTTCACCATCAGGGGTTGGCCTCATCTGCATATTCTCTCCAAGTCTTGCACCAGAACAAGAGACGCAACACGTTGCTACTTTGAGTTTGAAAAGAAACAGAAAAGGCAAAGCACGAGCAGTGAAGAAGCCTCACCATAATTCTTAGCCACCAAGCACTTCTTGAACATGAAGGTCCAAAACCGGAGACGATACAGGAACTTTCATCCAAACGTCTGATCCATCCCACCAAATTTGGGACTATCTCTAGATAACAAGTGACCGCTGGGGAAGGCATAAAGAGGATTATCGTGATAAATAGAAGAATAATTAAGAAAATGGCTAAAGAGAAGTTCACTCGCGTTGATCGTTCCATCGCTCTAGAAAGGGCATCCTCCTGGCCGGGATGATATCTGAGGTCCTCACTTGAACAAACCAACTCATCCATACCTGGTCCTTCCCCTCATTTACACTTGTGAAGAAAGATTTTTTGGACCGATGCCAAAGCTTGATTAAGCCTCGATACAACCGCGGATGGTACAACCTGATCAATGGTTTCGGTTAAAGATCTCACCCGTAACACCTTCGGTAAAATGTTTGAGCATCAACACGATCCTCCAAAAGGACGAGTAGATCTAACCAAGGGTCACTTGATATTGAGCGCAAAAGTCAAGGATAACCGGGTCAATTTATAAAGGAGGAGATCCGGCTGATTTACCATGACCCAAGGTGAATGGGTAAGTGAATACGTAGAGAAATCCATCCTTATAGTCAGTAATGTTGTCGCGGTAGTTAGGAATTTCTACCTCAATTGCCTCACTTCATCGGCAGTCCTCCTTTACTTTGTTAACATTGGTCTCTACGCTGACATATCGAGATACATGCTCACATTGACCAGGTGTGGACAAGGGAGTTTTTATGACAAAATAATCTAACGCATCAATATCGAGAGGGGTCTATTGCTCCAAAAAGGGAATCGATTTATTTTCTCCCGTAAACGGTCAAGACGACGATGCAGTATCACCCCGTCGAGGGACCATCCTAGAAGTCTTGGCCTTAGCAGATGGTAAAACCTATTTCATATAGAGAAAGAAAAATGTAAAGGTGTCAAATTGCAAAATTCTGGGTTAAAATCCTGAGGAAAGGATGAGGATGGGAGTATATAGTAACCGGAGAATTTATAGCAACCACAAGGGAAGAAGAAGAGACGAACCTACGGCAGTTCATGGGTTTCTCGATTACCGCATTTGACGGCTGCCTGAACGGTTCCCTGGGACATGGAATTTAATGCTCTTAGACGACTGACGTCATGACAATGATGACCTTGAGAAGAAGATTCAACATCGTTTCCTATCACTCTGTTCTAAGAAACATAGAGACTATCTGTGTATGGCGAAATTAAGAGAATACATCTCCCGCCATTAAGGCCTACTCGGGACATCCAGACGGTACCTCGAGGTTGTGGGATCAGGATCGGGCTCTCAATCTCGAGGATCAACAGCAGTCCTGCTAGGGTCCGTCCGTGGCCCAACAAAAATTAAGAAGATGGGGAACTCCCGAGGCGAGCAGCTAGAGTCAATAGGCTCTGGCACCATGCCATGCCTGGCCATTCCATCCTTGTGTCTTTACATTTAATGCATCATGTACCATTCCATGTTCCCCTGCCTATATAAGGGGAACCCATACCACTTTGTATAGGGCTGATGTTGCTCCATTTTTTCACAAGTGCAATAATATCTCTCTCTCTCTCTTTCTTTGAAGCCATTTCTTCTCATTGGCATGAGGCCACCTCACATTTATTATTTTCTTACTTTTTCTTCGCCTGTCTAGATGTGCAATGGCCATAAAGAGCCTTATTTAATCGCATTTTTGTTTGTCATCCCTTTCCCAACTATCCTAGATAGCTCGATCTTGGCTCAAGCCTCGGCCTTGAGGCCTCTATCTATCTACTCTGCGCTCGGGCAATAGGGCGCTTCGATTTACTTAATGCTTCATCTTATGTTGTATCTTACCTTTACACAGTATTTTTAGCATCGACTCCCCTGAAAACTAGCTCGGGAATAGATCACGTATTTCTAAAATCCCATTTACAAATTTAATTATTGTTACCATTTTCATAGTAAAAAAAATAGAATACTCCTTTTCTTGTACTTTCCTCCACAGGTCATCTGGCCCGGTCTCAATCATAGGATACCTAGTATCGGCATCCTTACTTGATCCTACCAAATGTTCCAATGTATACACTTCTCCAATTTTAGTCATTCCTTGTGCGGCGTCAGATTCCCCTACCTTGGCCTTCCCTTTTTGCCGAGCCTCGGCAACATAAGCCGAGGGTATTACTTTTGAG